>OX104032.1:47520641-48189499 GCA_944470205.2 Schistosoma margrebowiei | reverse complement strand
AAACTGAAGGATTCGGTGTGGATTGTATTAAAGCTGTCGAATTCCGTTACCTTACTGCTCGGCTGTGTTTATCGTCAACCTAACGCATCAATAGATGATATAGCAGTATTATCGGAGGTATTCACACTAGCATCATCCCTCTCATTCACAGGCAAGCTCATTTGTGGTGACTTCAATATGCCCGAAATTTCTTGGCTGCCAGTCAAAGCGCCGAGACGTTATGAATCATTTATTGAATGTCTAGAGCTCGGACAATGGACTCAGTATGTCGATAGCCCTACCAGACATCAAAACATCTTGGACTTAGTCTTTACCAGTGGCCTCATCCCCAATACTTTGTATATTGGAAAAAAGTTCCCAGGTAGTGATCATAACATTGTCATATGCAGCCTTAATGTAAAAACCACAACCAATAGAAGCAAAACCGTAACACTTCGTAGAAACTATCGCAAGGTTGATTGGAATAACTTCCACAATTACCTAAGAAGCACTGATTGGGGAACTTTCTTTACCTCAAACAATACCGACACATTAACCAATATATTTTATCACAACATCAAAAGTATCATCAACAACATCGCACCTTTAGAATACAGTAAACCTGCGTTCTCCAAAGATCTCTATATACCGGTCAGTACAAGAAGACGTCTTCAAAGACATTGTACTCAATTCCACAACTTAAATGACTTTTCCTCTTTAGTAACGATGACAGAAATACTTGTCCGAACAGAGGCAATAAGTAAACAAAAAGCAGTAGCACAGGAAAAACGTGCAGTTGAACTTAATGATAACTCCTCTGCACTCACCATACTACTCCAAAATAAACTTAAACGCTCTAAATCGAGAGGGAGTATATTCATTAAAGGCAAACAAGTATACGAAGATCCTAAACTTGTCACAGAATTATTTAGTGAACATTTTTGTTTCTCACTAACTAACGAAAAACCATTTAATGATTCAGAACCAATTCCAGTACCTCCCTGTCAAATTACTAATGTAGAATTCAGTGTACAAAATATTTCCAAGGCAATCAGTATATTGAAACACTCATACACTGACGGACCAGATGGTATTCCATCTAGCATGCTAAAACGTGGAGGTGATGATATGTGTGTTTTGCTTCTCAAACTATTCGCGATATCACTCTCTTCAGCGTGTTACCCCACTGCCTGGAAAACTACACATATCATTCCCAAAATTAAAACAGGACCTGAAGCAAACGTTGAAAATTACCGGCCTATAAACATAACTTCAGTGGTATCCAGAGTGATGGAAAAAGTAGTTAAGGCGGCTGTAGTCCAACATCTAATAACTAATAATCTCATCTCGACCTCCCAGCATGGATTTCTTAGGTCCAGATCATGCGATACTTGCCTAGTAGACTACCTGAATGATATAACTATGAAACGAGACAGCGGACTCTTTGTATCAGTTCTATTCCTAGACTTTAAGAAAGCCTTTGATAAGGTCCCACACAAAAGGCTACTCGTCAAACTAAAGTCCTTCGGAATACACAACCCACTGTACTCATGGTTTGCTTCGTTCTTAACAGAACGTAAACAGATGGTAAAGTACAATGACTGTCTCTCGTCCCCTAGGCCAATCACCAGTGGAGTCATCCAGGGAAGCGTATTAGGTCCACTTTTGTTTCTTATGTATATAAACGATATATGTAACACCATAGAATTTGGAAGACCATACTTATATGCTGATGATCTCGAAATAGTATACAGCTATAAGCCTGAGACACTAAGCGAAAGTGTATCCCAGATCCAAAAGGACCTCAATAACTTAACTATATGGAGTGAAAAATGGCAATTACCATTAAACCTCAACAAGTGCGGGATCATGCACTTTGGAAAGCATCCCTATAAACCGCAACTTCACTTAAATGAAAGTAGAGTCCAAACACTCGAATCAGTACGCGATTTAGGAATTAATTACACAGGAAGCCTGAACTTTGAAGAACATGCCTCCTCTATTATTTCTAAATCTAGACGGCTAGTTGGCTTTATAATGAGAAACTTTTTCACAACAGAGGGTAAACTTACTCTCTACAAAATATGTGTAAGACCCTCCCTTGAATACTGCTCTTTTGTATTCTCTAATATGAATATCACAGACAAGACAAGAGTAGAAGATGTTCAAAGACGTTTCACACGTCAACTACTAGGATGCAACTCGAATCTTGATTACACAGACAGATGTAAGCATCTATCTTTAGAACCCTTATGGCACCGTAGGCTAAAAAACAATTTAATATTTCTCTACAAAGCGATATATGGGCTCTCCTTTCTAACCTCCTGCCCGACTATTACCCACGACCCAGCCTATAGACTTAGAAACAACGCATATACACTACTTACCGTAAAACACCAAAAACAAATGCGTTGTAAGTTCTTTACAGTACGGTACAGTTTATTGTGGAACAGGCTGCCAATGCCTATCCGTAATTGTGATACGTTTATCAGATTCAAAAGGCTAATAACCCTATTTCTAGACTCCAAAGAGCTTCAACATTTCCTTGAACTCCCGCCCACCAATGAGGCACTTTATTACGGACCGCCTAGTATCTAGAAAGAACAAAATTATAACAAGTCCGACTGTTACTAATATGAATATAACCAAATCACAGAACATATGGCTTATCGTTTCCTATTATTAATTGTTTATTAATCATGACTTCATAATCCTAACCCTAGCTTTCAGTTCCCAAATCTCTACAGGTTAAATGTACATTATTCTTCCTAAAAGTCATGCCTTTTTTTTATTCCACTACAAGTAGACAGATAGCTCAATCTTATGAATGCTGATCTACTAAGGCCGACCATTCAAAGTTCAAAATTTGGCCACAACGTCTTGTGAGTTTCTCAATGTTTTATTTGTCTTACCCTGAAAATTTTTTTTTTACGATTTTATACCCTCTCATATCTTTTGATTTGCTATTAGTCCTTACTTCTTTAAACCATTAGTTATTTTCATAGCAGTGTGATATACTATGTGGACATCTAACCCATAAAACAAGTTTTTTAACTATCTGATTTGCTTGTAACATGGACCTAGTAGAGACAGTGTATTCCAACTATGGGCTTTGATTAAAGCAGTATTCATACTTACCATAAACGTAAGAGAGCCTAACATCACAAAAGGAGGGAGGGTGGCGTTACTGACCAGCAAACATGAAGGTGGGGAGATAACTTCAATCCACCCATGTCTGTAGGGCAGAACATTTTGTTTAATTACGGTTCCTTATGGTTTAGTGGGATGCCACGAACTTATGGTATTGAAGCTGATCTATTCACGCAAAATACCTCTTTAAGTCGTGTTACGAACGTGGAATTGGTTTCACTTCCTACCTAGAAATCCTATTACAAGCAAACTAGACAATTCGCTAATATACGAAGCCTAATCAAGACCCTATAATAACTGGAGGGAAAATATTTTAAAAAAAAAAACGAAAGAGGCTCTAATAGCTTCGATATTAAAGGGAAGACAGCCAAATGTATATCACAATACTGTTTCTAGCACTATATTTTATTTTATAATCACACATAATCTTATACTCTCAGCTCTTTTCCGAATCGCCCCCATTTGTCAGTTGTATGTCCACTCACACCTTGTCAACACTTATTTTCTTTAACCTATTAAAATGCTCTTTCTTAACATATACCTTAATAAAGGAAAATTAGACTGAGTAATCATACCTTAAGCATTATTTCATGAATATTGGCTACTCTGCCTCTCGTGTTTTCTTTTACTTGCTCCCTCTTTCAGCCCCCTTGAGATATGGAACTGGTGACTTCATCCTGCACCATCCTTAAAGCCTTGGATATCCCAGAAGGAAATAAGGTTGCGATTTTTAGAAGCCCATACCTTCAATGGACCTATTCTTGACCATCAGTCGCACATTCGCAACGCGACTTTCATGAAGCGCGCCAACTGTAGTACTGATTTAAACCATCGACATTCATATCTTATAAATTATCAACCCAGCTATGTAATTTATTGCAGTGTATATTGTATCATTTGTATCAATTTGATCTTGCCTGTAAACTGGCATGCCTCATGTAACAAACTGTTATTTGAGAATAAATTATTATTATTATTATTATTATTATTATTATTATTATTATTAAGTTTACGAATGTACAAGCGCACTCTGTTCAGTTTTGCACTAACCATCGACGTACGAAAGTGCTCTAGAATAGCCATGATTGAATGGGTTTGGCAATGTCTTTACGTAGCTGGTGTCCAGCGTAATGGATGGAATACGCCAAAGTTCCCTCTAAAGTGTCTCACTTGACAGCAATGTTATTTCTTTTTTTCATTTTCCTTATCTTGCATTTTAACTTTTATATAGATCTCTTATGACTGCGTTTTGTATTCTTCAGCCATATCTGTCTTTGCTTTTAATGTTGACTAAATAGAGATTTATCTTCGCTGTGTAATTTTACTGATGCATATTTCTGTTTCAATGACAATAACACTGTTTTTGACCAAAGTCAAGGTCCATCCGTTGGTTGTTAACTTTGAGTGCATGTTGGAAAGTGTTGCTAAAATTCTTGCAAACGGATATTCGATCACATCTACTTACATATTCTCAGGCACCGAACACTTATTTATAAACCATTTTTATGACTGTTTAGCACGTCATTTTGTGTTTGATAAACCCTTGGCTATATATTCCAACGTGTACAGTTTAAGGTATATTGTTTTCTCTATATAGTATTTTCTTTTTTAAATCAGAACCCTCCAAATTGAGTACAAGCTTTGTGTTTTTATTTGGCTTAGTATCAGTCACTCAAAAACAATTCGCACACTGTGCAGAATAACGCGTTTGATATAACCAAACAAAATCATGTTCGTCAGCTCTGTATTCGGACCAAATACTGGACTTGTTGGTCGTTAAATCTACGCTTTGTAGACTGGGTCCCAAAAATCGCCAATGCATCACATTATGTCATTTCAGTTATTATCACAACATTTGTTAAGGAGAATGTTAAGCATGAGGTATACAGATAAAGAGGGTATCTGAACAGTATACCGGTGCAGTTATAAAGCCCTCCTCTTAATCTTTGTGCAGTCAACCGTTAAAGAGTACAAGTTTCTTGCCAAAGACGAACAATCGCAATGGATGTGATACTGCAGAAGAGACATATTTCTAAGTGCTTATGGATAATACTCCTGATGGATCAGCAGTTGAACATAGTACACTGAAGCGAATGGATGAGAAGGTTAACTTAATAATCAAAGGAAGAATGAAGCTAATGTCATATGGTGTTTACTTTGGAGGGAATGTTCCTATGCGCAATTACGTACACAAGCGTGAAAGATCTTAAAGAAGGTCATCAACCTGATGTTACTATGTAAGGGAGACAGCATCTTACTGAGTAAATTTCACAACTATGAAATAATATTTCCAAAATGCTTTATGTAACTAGATTTTCAGAAAGTCGATAACGGACAAAATGTTGAGATGTGCAAGTCGAGCTCACAAAATAATCACAGCCCGATACACATTGAAAACTCACAAGTGAAACTCTATTTTTTCTAGCACCCAGGTTTTCATATCTGCAGCACCGTTCCAGCTAATGAGTCTATAGCTCTCACACTAGAAAGCTTCTAAAATAGGCTAGGTAACCATGACGGTAGTCATTAATTGTCGAATTAAACATTAAACAACAGTTGACCACATTCACTAGGCAGGACTTAAGTTCTGGCATCCACAGGTCCTATTGGCACCATATCCTATGATCTATCGATTGATGTGAAAACTATCCTTACCATCATTATTATTAACTTATGCTACTCCGAATCACCTACATTGGCCATTACTATGTCCATTCTTTTTCCGTCTTCATACGTGAAATTATATGTTTAGCTAATTTAATTACCTTAAATCCATGTCTTCTCTCACTTTTCTTTAACATGGTTTTATAGGGACTAGCTAGGTGATTACCCAGTAACGTGGAAACATATTCCTCTGTACTAACGAATGGTTAGAATTTCAAATATTGCTGAATTCTACAGGATTAATGGGATTGAGGAGCTGAAATACGTTTATTAGTGTTATGAAAGACTAGGAACCATTCGTTAGTACAACATTAAAAAACAAAAAAGTCAAGTGATACATACTGCTTGAAGCTGTATCTTTATTTGATGACATACCGCAAGAATTGACACAGGTCAACAAATTTACTATTTTTTGCATTGAAGACTGAAAGCTGCACAAGAACATTAAAATATATTGGACGTTGAGTCTGTATCGACCTTGACTTTGACCATCAAGAGCAGGAATGAGTGTAACAGCTTTGTTAATTCTGTCTGAGGGAGCTGAAGAGATAGAGGCGGTGACTGTTGCTGATGTACTGGCTAGAGCAGGAGTAAACGTTACTGTTGGTGGACTTCAGGGCGATGGAGTGGTTAAGGGAAGCAATGGTGTTTGCATAAAGCCAAATGTTTCACTTTCCAGCGTTTCATCACAACTTTTTGATCTGGTAGTAATGCCAGGTGGTATGGGTGGTTCCAATGCTATGGCGTCATCGAAATTAGTTGGTCAAATACTTAAAGAGCATGAAAAACACGGCAAATACATTGCAGCAATCTGTGCTGCACCGATCGCCCTAGAATCTCACAAAATCGCCATAGGAAAAAAGCTGACATCCTATCCGGGCTTCGAGGATAAACTTCCGAGTTATACATATTGTGAAGACAAAGTTGTTGTTGATGATAAACTTGTTACAAGTCGAGGTCCAGGAACTGCGCTGGCTTTTGCAATGAAGCTAGTTGAATTACTATGTGGCAAGTCGAAAGCTCAAACGCTAACAAAAGGCATGCTTGTTTCACTTTAAAACATCTGAACTTTCTGGTTCTTCTGCTATCGTTCCATCATATTAGATTTGGTAAACTCCATATTCATTTAAAATACTTTCATACATTCTTTCAAATAAATTTCAATAACTACTGTGTAATTGTTCTAATCGTTTTATTGTATTTGGATAAATAATTGTCGTGAGATGTTATTAGATTTATTCTCTATGATAGTGCACAAATATAAGTTGCACTGCGATATTCACCCTGTAGGAATAAATATGTTAAACGGCGTCCATTGATATCGAATTCGATGCATGATCCACTTGTGTTTCCAGACTATCCACGTTTTTATGATTGATCCCATATATTACAATGTAAGCTCTTAAAAGGTCCTATATGACTACTGTCGCTACTTCAAGTAGTATATCAGTGCGATACCATGATCTCCAGCTGGCACACTTGAGAACGGTTTTTGTTGGGAAACGAATAAGTGTAATGTTTGCTTAGGTATTTCAGATAACAGTCATGGACTAAGTGAGTATCCCAATAGTTAATCCACACTTTCAGGATATGTATGAGGTCACTAGATTCAATCAGAAATCCTGATGCTACCTGGCTTTTACTTCTTAGTTTGTCGATATTTTATAAGCATTTATCACAGAGCTGATTAATGTAGTTCCTAACATTCCTGTTTGAGAGTTTGTACACAACTGATATCCCCAATCTTAATTGTCTTCCATGTATTTAGTCAGGGAATTGTTGGATGTAAATATTGTATACTGAGTGGTTTTCTCGTAAGCATTATCCGCTTCCTTGAAATCCGTCAACAAAGATTCGGGACTAAATTAGGACCTTGTTGGAATCACTGTAGCAACTAGTGTCTATTAAATATACCACTTACTACCGTGTCGTTGATTAGTGTAAGACGTACCATATCCCCAAGATCTGGTACTAGGCAAAATCAACCTGCATTAGTCTTGATACTTTCGGAAAAGTAGAATTATTTCGTTTTATACTTTCTTGAATCAGAGGATAAAGATCTTAGTTACTACACACATTTTTATCCATTCTAACAAATGGATCCCTAGCTATCTTGGCACAGATATTGAGAGCTCAAGACTCACTTTGTAGTCTAAGATAGCGCTATTATACCCTCTCCCTAGTAATTGACGTTTAGGTATGGAGCACGAACTAGCTTCCTATTCTGTAATTGTAAAGGTTGGTTATGCTTCACCTAGATTTTGACAATAGGCTTCACCCATCCTGACCACCATATAGACGATCTTGTAACGAGACGTAGATTTTCAAGCAAAATAACAACCTCTGAGTCCCTTGTAACTTCGTTTGGTCAGTGTCCAAGCAAGACTCTCCAAGTATCATCCCACTCATTCTAACTTTCGACTTATTAGTGAATACCCTGAGTAGACAGGAACAGAACAGGCAGTTACTTAAACTTCTTCATGGAATATAAGAACACATGTTCTACTCAGTGTACGAACAAATCACGTCAAAACTAAGTACAGACCCGTGATAAAGAAAATCTGGATACAGGGTTATAGATAGTAAAGTAGCGACCTCTACGAATAAATACTTCTACTAGAGCTAAAAATGATGAATAGACCAAACGCCTCCAACATGACGACAAGCATAACATACCCTCATCGGCCTTATAATCATAAACATTGACATCACTCGCTTATATTCGTACCAACTTTATTGATTGTTGTCACTTACTATATGTAAGTGGGTTATTTAGTTATCTTTCTTGCTCCATCATTATGTCAAATTCCTTAAGCACGTTTAGTGGTGGGAAGCGTTACAATCTAGTAAGATTGCGTCATTTGAAATTAGTCACACAACTTAGCAGTATTTAAAAACTAGTATATTAATGCCCGTCCGGATTATTCATTAATACTCGCGGAACAGTAGGTCTTTACAGTTCGGTATGTACCACTCCACAATAGTGGTTCAATCATACGCTCAGTAGAATTAGTTTGACTTTTATCATCTCATTTAGATAAACTGGATAACGAAAGATTGGTGCTTTACGACAATAAGTACTTGTCAGATGAACTAATCAGATGTTAGACAGTTTTTTTATCGGTTAATATCAAGTCACTATGTACCCCTCTATCATGAAGAAATAAAGTCGTGCGGATGAATGGTAAATTTTCATGTAATAGTTTAGACATTCGATAGTTATTGTTGTAGAATTTAAGCTCTCAGAAGCTTTTGTTGTATCCAAAGTTGATTAAATTATTAGTAACTCTCAAGTTATTTGTAAACTCTTATTACATGTATATATTCTTATTTATAATTTTTAAGCGATTAGACTACATATATTTATATTTTTTCATCATACGCTTTCATTTGACTTACTGGCCATTAGTATACAATTTACCATTTTCGATTTATTATCAATCTATCAGTTAGTCACCTATATTCAAAGCCACTTTCAGTTTTCTTTTGTATAATAATTATTTTTTTCATTTTATGGTGTGATGCGGTCTGGTCTGCTTGTAAATAAAGTAAGTACGTTTGAAATATGTCATTCATATGGTGGAAGCGAATATTACGTTCTGGACTCAACGGATAGGGCTAGGCAAGAAACTACTACAATGTCGAGGACCAATAAAGATTAAGAATTGATTCAAAGCTGTTAGTGCTAGTTGATGTTTCATTGGTTTAGCACAAGGAAAAGACCATAAAATCAGATCAGCGATTTCGTCACCTGTCTACCTCTAACGATACAGCTGGAAGATAGTGACTACTTAATAAGATTTCTATAAGATTGGATATTTTGACATAACATATAAACCGTTTGAAAAAACTAGTGCCTAGTAACATCTAACGCGAATATTTGGGAGCGTGGTTTAGAATTTGACGTTGTTTGATGTTCCCCTTTCCTAAACTCCGTAACACGAATATAATTATGATTATCAGTTTTAGAATAGTCCGGAATCGAGGCAAGTTTTGTATATAGCCATTAAATATTATCGTAACTCACAAAAACATCGACTTTTACACTACAAGATCACCCGTCAGTTAAATACGTTACCCATTCAAACATTTGCCTTTCTCTTATTACTTAATTCAAGTTAGAAAAGGTATTAGTATTGCAAGTCCTCAACCAGCAGTTTTAAATTCATACTGCTGCTTATCGGAGTTATGTATATATCAGTTTACGAAAGAAAGCCAAACTTGTATGTACATTAGTATTATTTGTTTCTATAATATTAAAATACAAAATATGAAAATAATAACTATTCTCCTTCTCGTTGAGCCAACTTCCCATAACCACCTCGTTCGGCGTCATAATCTTTGCGGAATTCATCTCGAACCTATAGTTATTAAAAACAGCACATTAGCATACGTCGTTTTCCCTTATAAAGACTGACAATTGGTATGAATTTCGACATAAAACTAGTGTACAACACCGTCCACATGAACTAAACGTTAAAATTCGATTGTAATCAAGAAAAATCACTAGTAGGTTGCTTTTAGGCACAAAAATTATATAAAAAAGTAGAGTTTTGATTTTAAAGGAGTTCAATACTATTTAGGAAGACGACTAAACAACAACAAGTTTCAAACTACCGAAAAAGTTTGGTAGTCTCATGATGTCCAAGAATTATACTCCAAATGATATCAGGTCGCTATTAAAGCTATTCTTTTCAACTAGCCGAAGTATGATAAATTACTCGAAGAATTTTATTGATATAAGACCAGATAAGTAATGCTTAGTTTTGCCCCCAAAATCCAACTTGCTTATACTGGACTTTCTGCATCGGTATTACTTATAATATTAGCTCCATGGTATGGATGAATTAATAATTTGATGAGAGTCAGATTGAGTAACTTTTCCTGACAAAGGCAATAGTTAATAGTATTTCATAGAATACAATGATGCTTATTGCATTGGGATGCTAATGCTTCGGTAATAGCATTATTTTCGATTGTTTGACATAAGGAAAAATAGTGCGAAAAGTAACTAATAATCATAATCGAATTGGAGGTAATATTACAATTTAGATATGATATTAAATAACTTCAAAGTAAATTAACAGGATTATTTCTCAACTAATTAAAAAGATTCATCATCTACGTTTGGTATCCTAGAAATCGTTCCAATTCTGGAGTCGATACACGAACAAACTCCAGGATAAGTAGTCACATATATATTGCGCCAGAAAGCATCTCGCATCTTGACGAACTCAGTCAGTCAGTCAGTAACAACGTAGAACTTAGTACGTACGTACATCAGTTCGAGTTGCCATACCACATTAGCACAGAGATGCAGTGGTCGATTCAAATCCCGTAGTGGTAGAGGTAGCAAGAGTATAAGCAGTAATCGGGAAGATTAGGGTTTGGAGATGTTATTTAACGAGTATAATCCAATGAAATAAATTTGGAAAGAGGAAAAAAGGGACATGAAGAATTCAGAAGATTAGAATTTGGGAGAACACAAAGAGTGGATGCACCTGCGCCATTGCAAACGATTTTGAGTCATGTCATTCAGGGTCTCTAACCATCGGTTGCTTTCATCTCGCGGTCCCCAACCAGGTAGTCTACACCTACCAACATGACTCAGTTCACTTGTCAGTGACTTCATGGATTTGTGCCATGTTTTGGTCTGGCCGCCCCTAGCTTTCTTCCAACCTACTCCTATACCACTGAATATAGCACGTCGAGGTAGTCGGTGGTTGGGCATACGTAACACGTGTCCCAGCCATCTCAACTGATGAAGTTTCACTACTTCATCAATTGATTTGCCATCCTTACCTAGTACCCGTTTCCTAACAGCTGCGTCGGGAAATGATGGAGGTATACGACGGAGTCCGTTCCCGTCTCCTATATATAGCTGAAGCCATTGGAATTCGTACATATAACCCCAATTTATGTGTACAGAAGAAATACGTGACCCCCCTATCCCTTCCATGGCCAGTTATAACTTAACTAACAATTCTTTTTATTTATTTATTTTATTTTATTATTATCCTTATTCATTTTATTTTATTTGTGTTATCATTGACCTTATTTTCACATCCATTATTTGTTTGTAATTTTCCGCCTCTTTGTATTCTTCACTATCTAATTATTTACACACATCTTATTACGTAATGATTTTAATGTTTTGTGATTACTATTCCTAGTCTATTTACCCATGTTTATTTGACCTTCCATTTCCAACGTTTAACTATTGATAAGAGTTTTGTTATTGTATTTTATTATTCTCACTATTATCAGTTCACCTGTCTTCCTACTATCAACTTGTACTTTTACCTAGAGACTTATTTTATTTCATTGTGATTATTGACTCATATTGCCTTGATTGGTTTAACATTTTCGTATAAATATTCATGTATATTAGAGTAAAGCCTGATGACGATCTAATTGAAAACAATTGTTCGCTTATATGTGTTGTTCTTACTTGAGTACGACAATATCTAGCAGATGTCCATTAAGCATTAGTTCAATCATGAAATCTTTCGAACTATGCCAAATTTATTTGAAACTATCAAGTTCGACCATGGTATTGGTGCCTACAAACGATATTTATAGTAAGAAAATTGAGCTCATGTTTTTATTATAGGATCCTATTGACCAGTCCATCTTTAATTATGTATCAGACTGATTAGTAAGTACATCAAAAGCATAAATCTTAAAACCAGACATAAACAAATTAGCAAATACCGGTTAATCGGTCAGTTACAGTTTTGAAACTTCATTGAAAAACTAAATTGAAATAAACTAATAATAAAAATTGGATATCCTATATTTTCGAAAGATATTTCTTTTCAGCCAATTTTAAATCATTTTTAGGAACTAGAACACAGGTTAACTTTCTATCCACAAAAATATTTCGTCCCTTGAATTTTCAAACTTTCTTAGCGTCCCTCACATTCTAACGCAAGTATTATGCATGCGAAAGATACGATAAAAGAACACAAGTCTGAAGAAAATTACACTACGTTACTGTGGGTAAAACACTTATCATTTAATTTTACATGACAATGACGAAATTCGCAGTTACGTACTGCAATATATCATCCATTGGACAAACGAATATGTACATCTGAAGACAAGTCTGAGGTTGAAGAAACTATAAGAATCTTAGACAACCTACAGATGCACGGCATCTGTGTCAATCTGAAGTCAACCGTCATGTTGACAAAGTTAAGATATAAACCAACAAGGAAAACGTCAAACACATGTTTATAAATCAACTTGATAAAATGGTTAGCATAAATGAAGATCATCAAAATAAGCTGATCTTAAATTTGTGCAGAACTTTTGAGAGCTTTACTCTTTTTGAGGCTTGAGTTGCTTATGAGGTTATTGATGTGATTATTTCTTCCTTTATTTCCTATCATAATGTGAAATGTAGAAGATGGGTAAATGTACATTTTCTTGAGGTTGCAATGTTTTAATGTCTAGTAGTAGCTAACTAGTGTACAAGGCCTAAAAGTATGTAGTTAGTACGATTACTTATAATAACGATAAATCAAGCCTTTTACCTGTCCACCACTTCTTCCCCGGCCATACTGTCTTCCTTCTTCAAAACCCGCATCCCAGTCTGTGCGAATTATTCGATCATCTAATCGGGTTTTGTTAATGTATCTCATGGCCATTTCCGCACCGTCCCGTGTACAATATTCCACAAAACAAAACCCACATGGAGTTTTATCAAATCTGTGTAAGCCCATAATGACGCGCTTGATTTCGCCGGCTCGGCTAAATAGTTCCCAAATTTGTTCTTCACGAGTGTAGAAAGACAAATTCCCGATGTATAAAGTGGTAGTTTCTCTTAGACATTGAGATAATTCCCGTGAAGTAAACTGAAATTAAATCATAGTGAGAGTTATAATATATTTTCACTCTTTTTAGTACAACAGTAAGACAGCTAAGACATGTGACCATGAGATAATAATGAATAAATTATAAGAATATCATGCCATCAATTATTAAGGCATGGGTTAGAACTTCATTCCACCTGCTCCAGTTTGGAGAGCATAGTATGATTACTTCTTATAAAAAGTATTTAAAAGGCAATTTTAAAAAACCTATGGTTGGTGCACGAATCACATTGGTAAAATCAAGACAGCACATGAATTAACTTTTTAGCTGTTAGCCTTTTATTTATTCTTCTCAGTGACTTTCACTGCCATCCTACAGCTAACAGTTGCAATGCTAACAAAATGGTTTCATCTAGTCGTGGCAATGATTAGATCCTAAATACCTCGTATTTTAACTTTGGGTAGTAGTGCAGTTCATTGAGACACATTAATGCATAATTTGCCGACTTGGTTGAACTTCACTGGTCACTGATTCTCACTTGGACCCCTAAATACCCTTATTATTTTATTTATTTTATTTGAACACATAAATATTGGTACAAGAGAGCGCCAATATATATGCGCCACACCCTAAATACCCTGGTATGGCTGAGAGTGGGGAGAGTCAGCTCTTCCTCTCAAAATGCCCTCACATGGCCACGCGTATACAGCCTCTGCCATGGAAGTCCTACACACTGCCTTCTCGTGACAGGGGTGTTGTTTACGAAATCGAGAGGACGAAAAGCGAATGTCCGGAGCTTTAACCGGGTTGGTGGACATGGAGCATCAACCTAGAGGAGTTGGGAAACTCTAATTCCAAACCAATGGTGCACATAGGTTCCAGCATCCTAAAGGAACAAATGGCGTATGAACGACTCGGTGGTCACCGGCTACTATGTAACTGCATCTCCTTACGTTGCCCCACTACCTTGTGGATCAGACCTTAAGGCCGAAGGCTCCGGGTGTGGCTCCCTAATAAAACCACCTGCTTCGGTTTAGGCACCCGAGCAGTAACACAGCCCTCCCACGTATCAAAAGAGACTTGTGTGACGCATATGTATTTGTTGCCTCATTGTACTAATATCTATGTGTTAACATAAATAAATAATAAATGTTGACTGGGAGGTGATATACTGACAAAACCTTTATTACAGATCGTCTGACTTTTATAAAGATAGCTCTAAAATCTACCTACATGAATATATATCAAAATGGAGAGTTCGTGGTATGCATACTGAGTAGTATTTGATTTAAAACAAAATTCAAGCTGACGAACCAGTTTTAACCAAGTTAAATGACCGCATTTACACGGCTTTAAGGAAATAGAGTAAGTTATATGAATAATCTGGTCAACACTAGTTCTATATCCATGTAGGAACGATCTGTTATTATTTTCCAAGGAGTTCCTTGAATCTATGAGTACTTCAGTGCTATTATATTATCCAAGAATTATTTCAGATTATATAAACTATATTCTGAATCTGCTTATTCCTCCCTAAACGTCACACACAGTAACCACAAAAACTGTTTCCACTTACTCGTGGCAACCCTTAATTCGATATAATTTACCAAAAGAACGTTAGTTTAAATTCTTACGTGAGACTTCGGTAGTAAACAGTTACGTAACTAAAAAATCTGTGTGAATAGTTCTGACATAGCAATTTTGTTTAAAATACCATGAATTTTTGAGACGCTATCCCTAAAAACTAAATGGTAACATATGATGTATTGCGATGGTAGCTAACAAAAGTCTGGCTTACGAAACATCAGAAGTATATATATGTGAGTATTCTATTTAATTCAATTGTTAAATGCATCAGGACTTCTATACATTATCAAATGCATCTGGTCACAGCTGTGACAGTAACTTTACAACTGATAAACATGATTTCAGCAAGATATTTTTAAAGAACAGATATTATGTGCCTTTGAAAGATTGCAGGAACGAAAACAATACTAAATAATTTGTTACGATTGGTTGGTATGAGGAAAAATTTGGCATCCCGGAACTTACATCATTCCTTCTGTCACGGTAGGGTGATTTATAGAACGAAGCATCTAAAATATCGCACACTGCTTTGTCTCTCGGCATACCGTACCGCGAGATTCGATATGCGCCAACGACCTGGAAGATTTCAAACGTCCAATATTTTTGTTATGAGTTAGGATAAACCAGTTAATTTCGTTGACCCACCTTCCTGCCGAAAAAAGATTATTGTCCTAAGGAGTGAATAAATAAATTGAACAATTGCTAACGTGTGTCAATTATCTTCATTGTCATAGGCTTGTATTGAAGATGCCACAGGTATTCGGAGTTTGACAACGCTTAAACCAGTTACACCTCCCAATATGTAGCGTACCCACCAAGTGAACTCAAAAGCAAGGAGGTTCGAAGATAAGTTTGATAGGCTATCAATATATCGAGGATAGTCTGATCTAATCCGACTAGTGATTGCAGGGGTTGTTGAGCACGGCGTTTCCACTCATGATCTAGTGAGGACACATGACTAAGGGCCTTCAGCTAGGTGGGTCCGTTAGAGCTAAGGTGGTCAGCATCCAATGTTGAAAACTTACAGAGCTATTTATTTTTTGAATTTATTTACCACTGCATACCACTTCCCCTCTAGTGCGGAAGTGATGACCCTAAGACGTGGCCAGTCAGAAGTTTAAACCCAAAGAGTTTGTCGTTGGCAAACATTTTTCTGATAGCTTGCTAGGTTAAACAGCGTTTAGTTGTCTTTCCTTACCATAACGGACCATGAAGAACAATATAGTAATAAAAGAAAGAGTACAATGAGGATTTCGGTTTCTCGTAAACTTTATTGTTCTTTTTATCGTTTTTTTCCAGCCGTCGAGGAAAAGAAAAAATATGTAAGTGTATGTCGAGATACACTCGTACGCGCTTAAAAACACAAAGCGCCAAAAAAGAGGGAAATAAAATCATGCACATGTGATAGCGTAAAAAAAGAATTTTTACAAAGTAGTTTTTTCGTTTTTTTTTAAAAATAAAAATAAACATACATGAGCTTATTAAAATGGATTTTCTTTAATATTATATGTAGTACAAATAAAAATCGAGGTGATATAAAATGTCAACTGGTATCTCACGTGCAATAACCGTTCAAATGTTCTGGAAATCTTACTCTTACTCCAGAACGCATTGTTTTACGTTTATTTTCTGGTACAGCTGAAGTATTAGCGCGCATGTTGGCTGTCGGTTGGAGTATTATAAGTGTGGGGGTCGTGTCGTGCCACTGTGCCGAAGGAAGATCGACGTGGATAGGATTTCCTTCTAAATACGCTGCTTCGAGGCAGTCGATGCTGATGCTATCGTTGGTTCCGTTCTTATCGATTACATAGTACTTAGGTTCGCGTTAAAGATCTTTGAAAGGTCCTTCGTATGCTGATTCGAATGGTCGTCGTTTTGAGTCTCGACGAACGAAAACGTGTGTACTATATCGTAAGTCAGGTTGAACGAAAACATCGGTGGATAGTGGTCGTGTGGATGCAGGTTTAACTGAACGCATTGCGTTTGTAAGCCCGTTTGTGTACGAGGTTAGATCCATGTTCATTGAAGAGGATGAAGGATCCACAAATTCTCCTGGAAGTCGAAGTGTAGTTCCATGAACGAGTTGAGCCGCAGTGTATCCAATGTCAGCTTTCACTGCATTGCGAATACCTAGTAAGACGAGTGGAAAAGCGTCGGTCCACTGTGAAACGTTTGCAGCTGATGGTGAAGCTTTTAGTTGTCGGTGAAAACGTTCTACCAACCCGTTTGCTTGTGGGTGGTATTCGGTCGTTCGGAAGCCAGTGATTCCTAAAAGTGTGGTCAGACGACGGAAGATTTCTGATTCAAACTGACGTTCGCGGTCTGTAGTGATGGTTGAAGGGCAACCGAAGTTTGCTACCCATCGTTCGACGAAGGTGCGGGCCACTGTTTCAGCAGTAATGTCTTTGATATGTACTACTTCTGGCCATCGAGTGGAATAGTCTACACTGGTTAAGAGGTAAGAGTATCCATTTGAATCTACTAAAGGTCCTACAGAGGAGCGTGTCCACTCTCGCAAGTCTTTATTCATGCCGGGCCAGCGAAACCGTTCTGCTTTAAGCTTGATAGTTGCACGAACACTTGGATGAGAAAGTTTGTGCAACTTATCAAAGACGTTGCATCGATAATGTTTCGGCACGATTTGTCGATCCCTACCTGTAGATTCGTCACAAAGTAAGGTTCCCTTACCTGTTCCTATCTGTTTAATGTGCAGCTTAAGGGTTGTTGACGATAGTTCATGCTGAAGATTAGTGTCTTCTCTTTGAATCTCAGCTATTTTACGAAGGTCGTTTTCTTGGAAACTGTTCAAGGAAGTTGTGTGAGACAAGGTGTCTGCGAATACACTGTTTGCTCCAGAAATGTGTTGAATATCTGGAGTAAACTGCGAAATGTAGTCCAGTTGTCGAGACTCATGCGGTGAGTGCTTGTCCGAAGAAGAGCTTAAAGAGAAAGTAAGAGTTTTATGGTCAGTAAAAAGGGTTAATCCACGGTCTTCAATAGAGTGTTGAGAATGCCGTACAACACAATACACAGCTAGGAGTTTCCTACCGAAACTGCTGTACCTCGATTCAACGTCCAGCAACCGTCTCAAGAAAAATTCCAAACGTTACCAGGAGTGGTTAACCCATTGTTGTAAGATTCCTCCGATTGCTGAGTCGAATGCGCCTACTGCGATACTAATGGGTGCTTTAGCGTCCTGATGTGCAAGCATTGTTGCTTTGGCGATAAGTTCCTTAATCGTGGAGAATGCTTTTCGCACAGTGTCGTCCAGGTTGATGGATTTCGCATTTCCACAAAGTTGGTTGGTTAACGGTTTCATAAGTGACGCACACTTCGGTATGAACCGTCTAGAGAAACTTACAAGGCCGTTAAATGTGCGTAATTGCTTGATGGTGGTCGGTACTGGGTAATCCACCACTTTGGTTCTAAGGAGTCGGATGCTTACGCATCAGTAATGTGTCCTAGGGAGTCTAATGAGTCAGTTCCGATTTGGCATTTCTGAATGTTTGCAACAATGTCATGTTTTTGTAGTCGGTCGAAAACAAGATCCAGATGCTTGAGATACGATTCTCTGTCCTAACTTGCTATTAGGCAGTCATCAACATACGCATGTACGAAGTTGAGACCTCGAAAAACGTCGTCCATGAATCTTTGGAATGTTTGAGCAGCGTTTCTTGGACCGAAAGGCATTCCCAAAAATTCGTGGAGTCCGAAAGGAGTTATGATAGCGGTTTTCGGAATATCGTCGGTAGCCATAGGGATTTGGTTATACGCTTTAACCAAGTCGATTTTCGAAAAGGCAGTTGAACTTTCAAGGTAGCTGTCGAATCGTGAATGTGAGGCAACGGGTAACGATCGGTAATGTTTTTTGCATTCAATCGACGATAGTCACCAGCTGGGCGCTAATCGTTGCTATCGTTTTTGGGGACCATGTGTAACGGAGAGGCCATGGGCTGTTTGACGGTCGTATGATGCCTATGATATATTATGTGATCGAATTCGTTTTTCGCCAACCTTAGCTTTTCGGAGGCTAGCCGGCGTGCTTTAGAAAATACAGGTGGTCCTGTAGTCGTAATATGTAACGTTGCTGGTTACACACGGCAATTTTGGTTGCGGTTAATATATCCCAGAATACTTATCTAGTAGTAGTTGATAGAATGGGTTTATCATTTGCTTAATTGTGACTGGATATTATCTGCAACCAGAAAAAAAAGTTACGCAAACAGATAAATTAGTATTTCCATCTACCGGCCTCCCTTTGCGCGTATAGATACGTGGATTGTGGTGTTTTCAGAGGTCCGTGACAATGATTGGCATAGAAACATCTGCAACAAGAAAAATCTAGTGAATGGGTTTGCGTAAACCTACGTTGAGGTAAACGTGTCTCCTACCGTATGTTGCGATAGACTTTCCGTTTGTTGCCTGAAAGTTTAAGACCGATTCGCGAAACCGATCGTTAGAATTTGCAGGAAGAACGCTAAATTTTGCGCTAGTATCGACGAGGTAGCGAACTTTCGTCATCATATCTGTGACATGTAAGAGACAGCTATGTTTACCTGCTACGGTTGGCGTTAGCGCGTGCCGGCTTGGAAGTTTCCCGAATTTTTTTCGTGTCAATCGATTTTGAGTCGTGAAAGTTTCGGGGTTTTCTGCAATTTCTAAAGGACTTTCCATATTGATTATGGTACCAGCACCGGTCAGAGTTATCAGTCTTTCATGGTCTAGAAACAGATCGCCTACGTTAAGTCCTTCTTCGCGAGGTGTTTGACTGTTTACGGTCGTAACGAAATTTAAGATAACGTGAAAGTGTATGACATAATTCTGTAATGTCATCCTGGGTCGTTTGAGACTTTTCTCTGACTGAAAAAGCCTCAGCATTAGATTTCGTGATTTCTAAGATGCGGTCGACAGATGCAGCCAGCTCGTCTAAGGCTTTGTTTTGAAATCAGACCAACACAGCTTGCACCTGTTGAGGTAATTTGGATAAGGAAAGTTGTTTGAATAAGCAATAATCGAAAATTCTTTGCTGATAACCTCTCTCATTCTTTGCAACATCTCTGTCGCAGAACCGTGTTGCAGGTCGATGTTATTGAGGAGTTGGTCTAACCGTTGTCGATCGGTTAGGTCTCCGCGTCTAAGGATAGAACGTTTCAGTGTTTTGTGGGGTTCCGAAACATCGCTAGTAAACATGCTAGGTGTTAGGAACCTGTTGAATTCGCGCAGTAGTGCCTTGACTGCTGAGAGGAATTGTGCACGTGTGTCACTCCAACCGTGCTCGCAGAAGTCGGCTTCTGTGTAGCAGAACCAGGCTTCGATGTTGTCTAGCCAGAAGGGCATTGGTTTCAACGAAAGTGGGGACATAGTCTTTAACTTAGGTATTTTGGGTGTCTGATCAGTCAATATCAAGCACGAGAATCAACGAGTGAAATATATATATATATATATATATATATATATATATATATAACACGGGAAAAAAATATCATGACTTATAAAAAATTAATATAAGGCAATAATATACGGAATTCCAAAAAGGAACAGACTCACGCTCTACAATTCGGTGTACCAGATCACGTTAGGCTCACGAATGAAGATGCCACAGGTATTCGGAGTTTGACAACGCTTAAACCAGTTACACCTCCCAATATGTAGCGTACCCACCAAGTGAACTCAAAAGCAAGGAGGTTCGAAGATAAGTTTGATAGGCTATCAATATATCGAGGATAGTCTGATCTAATCCGACTAGTGATTGCAGGGGTTGTTGAGCACGGCGTTTCCACTCATGATCTAGTGAGGACACATGACTAAGGGCCTTCAGCTAGGTGGGTCCGTTAGAGCTAAGGTGGTCAGCATCCAATGTTGAAAACTTACAGAGCTATTTATTTTTTGAATTTATTTACCACTGCATACCACTTCCCCTCTAGTGCGGAAGTGATGACCCTAAGACGTGGCCAGTCAGAAGTTTAAACCCAAAGAGTTTGTCGTTGGCAAACATTTTTCTGATAGCTTGCTAGGTTAAACAGCGTTTAGTTGTCTTTCCTTACCATAACGGACCATGAAGAACAATATAGTAATAAAAGAAAGAGTACAATGAGGATTTCGGTTTCTCGTAAACTTTATTGTTCTTTTTATCGTTTTTTTCCAGCCGTCGAGGAAAAGAAAAAATATGTAAGTGTATGTCGAGATACACTCGTACGCGCTTAAAAACACAAAGCGCCAAAAAAGAGGGAAATAAAATCATGCACATGTGATAGCGTAAAAAAAGAATTTTTACAAAGTAGTTTTTTCGTTTTTTTTTAAAAATAAAAATAAACATACATGAGCTTATTAAAATGGATTTTCTTTAATATTATATGTAGTACAAATAAAAATCGAGGTGATATAAAATGTCAACTGGTATCTCACGTGCAATAACCGTTCAAATGTTCTGGAAATCTTACTCTTACTCCAGAACGCATTGTTTTACGTTTATTTTCTGGTACAGCTGAAGTATTAGCGCGCATGTTGGCTGTCGGTTGGAGTATTATAAGTGTGGGGGTCGTGTCGTGCCACTGTGCCGAAGGAAGATCGACGTGGATAGGATTTCCTTCTAAATACGCTGCTTCGAGGCAGTCGATGCTGATGCTATCGTTGGTTCCGTTCTTATCGATTACATAGTACTTAGGTTCGCGTTAAAGATCTTTGAAAGGTCCTTCGTATGCTGATTCGAATGGTCGTCGTTTTGAGTCTCGACGAACGAAAACGTGTGTACTATATCGTAAGTCAGGTTGAACGAAAACATCGGTGGATAGTGGTCGTGTGGATGCAGGTTTAACTGAACGCATTGCGTTTGTAAGCCCGTTTGTGTACGAGGTTAGATCCATGTTCATTGAAGAGGATGAAGGATCCACAAATTCTCCTGGAAGTCGAAGTGTAGTTCCATGAACGAGTTGAGCCGCAGTGTATCCAATGTCAGCTTTCACTGCATTGCGAATACCTAGTAAGACGAGTGGAAAAGCGTCGGTCCACTGTGAAACGTTTGCAGCTGATGGTGAAGCTTTTAGTTGTCGGTGAAAACGTTCTACCAACCCGTTTGCTTGTGGGTGGTATTCGGTCGTTCGGAAGCCAGTGATTCCTAAAAGTGTGGTCAGACGACGGAAGATTTCTGATTCAAACTGACGTTCGCGGTCTGTAGTGATGGTTGAAGGGCAACCGAAGTTTGCTACCCATCGTTCGACGAAGGTGCGGGCCACTGTTTCAGCAGTAATGTCTTTGATATGTACTACTTCTGGCCATCGAGTGGAATAGTCTACACTGGTTAAGAGGTAAGAGTATCCATTTGAATCTACTAAAGGTCCTACAGAGGAGCGTGTCCACTCTCGCAAGTCTTTATTCATGCCGGGCCAGCGAAACCGTTCTGCTTTAAGCTTGATAGTTGCACGAACACTTGGATGAGAAAGTTTGTGCAACTTATCAAAGACGTTGCATCGATAATGTTTCGGCACGATTTGTCGATCCCTACCTGTAGATTCGTCACAAAGTAAGGTTCCCTTACCTGTTCCTATCTGTTTAATGTGCAGCTTAAGGGTTGTTGACGATAGTTCATGCTGAAGATTAGTGTCTTCTCTTTGAATCTCAGCTATTTTACGAAGGTCGTTTTCTTGGAAACTGTTCAAGGAAGTTGTGTGAGACAAGGTGTCTGCGAATACACTGTTTGCTCCAGAAATGTGTTGAATATCTGGAGTAAACTGCGAAATGTAGTCCAGTTGTCGAGACTCATGCGGTGAGTGCTTGTCCGAAGAAGAGCTTAAAGAGAAAGTAAGAGTTTTATGGTCAGTGAAAAGGGTTAATCTACGGTCTTCAATAGAGTGTTGAGAATGCCGTACAACACAATACACAGCTAGGAGTTTCCTACCGAAACTGCTGTACCTCGATTCAACGTCCAGCAACCGTCTCAAGAAAAATTCCAAACGTTACCAGGAGTGGTTAACCCATTGTTGTAAGATTCCTCCGATTGCTGAGTCGAATGCGCCTACTGCGATACTAATGGGTGCTTTAGCGTCCTGATGTGCAAGCATTGTTGCTTTGGCGATAAGTTCCTTAATCGTGGAGAATGCTTTTCGCACAGTGTCGTCCAGGTTGATGGATTTCGCATTTCCACAAAGTTGGTTGGTTAACGGTTTCATAAGTGACGCACACTTCGGTATGAACCGTCTAGAGAAACTTACAAGGCCGTTAAATGTGCGTAATTGCTTGATGATGGTCGGTACTGGGTAATCCACCACTTTGGTTCTAAGGAGTCGGATGCTTACGCATCAGTAATGTGTCCTAGGGAGTCTAATGAGTCAGTTCCGATTTGGCATTTCTGAATGTTTGCAACAATGTCATGTTTTTGTAGTCGGTCGAAAACAAGATCCAGATGCTTGAGATACGATTCTCTGTCCTAACTTGCTATTAGGCAGTCATCAACATACGCATGTACGAAGTTGAGACCTCGAAAAACGTCGTCCATGAATCTTTGGAATGTTTGAGCAGCGTTTCTTGGACCGAAAGGCATTCCCAAAAATTCGTGGAGTCCGAAAGGAGTTATGATAGCGGTTTTCGGAATATCGTCGGTAGCCATAGGGATTTGGTTATACGCTTTAACCAAGTCGATTTTCGAAAAGGCAGTTGAACTTTCAAGGTAGCTGTCGAATCGTGAATGTGAGGCAACGGGTAACGATCGGTAATGTTTTTTGCATTCAATCGACGATAGTCACCAGCTGGGCGCTAATCGTTGCTATCGTTTTTGGGGACCATGTGTAACGGAGAGGCCATGGGCTGTTTGACGGTCGTATGATGCCTATGATATATTATGTGATCGAATTCGTTTTTCGCCAACCTTAGCTTTTCGGAGGCTAGCCGGCGTGCTTTAGAAAATACAGGTGGTCCTGTAGTCGTAATATGTAACGTTGCTGGTTACACACGGCAATTTTGGTTGCGGTTAATATATCCCAGAATACTTATCTAGTAGTGGTTGATAGAATGGGTTTATCATTTGCTTAATTGTGACTGGATATTATCTGCAACCAGAAAAAAAAGTTACGCAAACAGATAAATTAGTATTTCCATCTACCGGCCTCCCTTTGCGCGTATAGATACGTGGATTGTGGTGTTTTCAGAGGTCCGTGACAATGATTGGCATAGAAACATCTGCAACAAGAAAAATCTAGTGAATGGGTTTGCGTAAACCTACGTTGAGGTAAACGTGTCTCCTACCGTATGTTGCGATAGACTTTCCGTTTGTTGCCTGAAAGTTTAAGACCGATTCGCGAAACCGATCGTTAGAATTTGCAGGAAGAACGCTAAATTTTGCGCTAGTATCGACGAGGTAGCGAACTTTCGTCATCATATCTGTGACATGTAAGAGACAGCTATGTTTACCTGCTACGGTTGGCGTTAGCGCGTGCCGGCTTGGAAGTTTCCCGAATTTTTTTCGTGTCAATCGATTTTGAGTCGTGAAAGTTTCGGGGTTTTCTGCAATTTCTAAAGGACTTTCCATATTGATTATGGTACCAGCACCGGTCAGAGTTATCAGTCTTTCATGGTCTAGAAACAGATCGCCTACGTTAAGTCCTTCTTCGCGAGGTGTTTGACTGTTTACGGTCGTAACGAAATTTAAGATAACGTGAAAGTGTATGACATAATTCTGTAATGTCATCCTGGGTCGTTTGAGACTTTTCTCTGACTGAAAAAGCCTCAGCATTAGATTTCGTGATTTCTAAGATGCGGTCGACAGATGCAGCCAGCTCGTCTAAGGCTTTGTTTTGAAATCAGACCAACACAGCTTGCACCTGTTGAGGTAATTTGGATAAGGAAAGTTGTTTGAATAAGCAATAATCGAAAATTCTTTGCTGATAACCTCTCTCATTCTTTGCAACATCTCTGTCGCAGAACCGTGTTGCAGGTCGATGTTATTGAGGAGTTGGTCTAACCGTTGTCGATCGGTTAGGTCTCCGCGTCTAAGGATAGAACGTTTCAGTGTTTTGTGGGGTTCCGAAACATCGCTAGTAAACATGCTAGGTGTTAGGAACCTGTTGAATTCGCGCAGTAGTGCCTTGACTGCTGAGAGGAATTGTGCACGTGTGTCACTCCAACCGTGCTCGCAGAAGTCGGCTTCTGTGTAGCAGAACCAGGCTTCGATGTTGTCTAGCCAGAAGGGCATTGGTTTCAACGAAAGTGGGGACATAGTCTTTAACTTAGGTATTTTGGGTGTCTGATCAGTCAATATCAAGCACGAGAATCAACGAGTGAAATATATATATATATATATATATATATATATATATATAACACGGGAAAAAAATATCATGACTTATAAAAAATTAATATAAGGCAATAATATACGGAATTCCAAAAAGGAACAGACTCACGCTCTACAATTCGGTGTACCAGATCACGTTAGGCTCACCAATGAAGATGCCACAGGTATTCGGAGTTTGACAACGCTTAAACCAGTTACACCTCCCAATATGTAGCGTACCCACCAAGTGAACTCAAAAGCAAGGAGGTTCGAAGATACGTTTGATAGGCTATCAATATATCGAGGATAGTCTGATCTAATCCGACTAGTGATTGCAGGGGTTGTTGAGCACGGCGTTTCCACTCATGATCTAGTGAGGACACATGACTAAGGGCCTTCAGCTAGGTGGGTCCGTTAGAGCTAAGGTGGTCAGCATCCAATGTTGAAAACTTACAGAGCTATTTATTTTTTGAATTTACTTACCGCTACGGTATTATCTCATTTCTTAATGTTTCGATACCGATGCAGTTATTCGATAATATCTGGTCACTCGATGCCATACAGTGTATAAACACTGAGGTGTACTGAATTAGGCAGAAACCGAGGTAGCAGTAAGCGGTATCGGAATAAGTTAGTCATATAGGATACTGAAAACAGTAGGTAGACTCTGAGACGTGCATCAGTCATATCTAGTCCAAGCGAGAGACGGTAGTTCACAACTGGGTACTGTTTCACCAAATTTTCTCTTGAAGCTATTGACTGAAACCTCCAATATTGTAGATACAATCATGTAACTAGATAAGCAACGACGAGAGATAGAAATGAGAAAAAAGTGGTCTAGGCAAATAAATAAGTGAGATCGATAATCATTATGGTACTGTGAGGCACTAGTGAGCTTCACATCGTCTTGTGCATTTATGTCTTGTCCCTAGCTGAATGTAATTCATAGATAAGCACTCAATAGTGAGGTTATCCCTTGAAGTGGTTTACTGAAAAGGATTTAGTTACGCCGTCTAAGAAAGAGCTACAGAAGACACAAATTTAGAATGCAAGGACGTAACATATTGAGGGATTGCCAGGTCTATGATGGGACATCATATGGTTGCGGTTTTAATCTTTATCGCGCCCCCAGGAAGGCTAACTTGTCTTCATAAGCCGAACTATTTGGTTGAAACATTTCCTACCTGTAGCTGGTCTGGGCAATTGCTTACCCAAGCGCGGGTAAAAGAGGAGGATTGGGTGGAGAGCAATGTTGCTAGAAAAAATGCTGACCAAAAAAACAGTTTGAACCATTTAAATTCCACTCGGGAAGTTGATGAATCATTATTCAGAAGAATCATGTTAAGGACGAGACTCTTCAGAAATTACGACTCAGATGCCACTTCTAACAACCAAAGGCAACAATTAATAATAATAATTTGTTCTCAAATGACAGTTTGTTACATGAGACATGCCAGTTTACAGGCAAGATGAAATTGTTACAAACGATACAATATCCACTGTAGTAAATTACTTGGCTGGGTTGATAATTTATAAGATATGAATGTAGGTGGTTTTAATCAGTATAACAGTTGGCGCGCTTCATGAAAGTTGCGTTGCGAATGTGCAACTGATGGTCAAGGATAGGTCCATTGAAGGTGGGAGCTTCCAAAAGTCGCAACCTTATGTCCCTTTGGAATATCTAAGGCTTTGAAGATGGTGCAGGATGAAATCTCCTGTTCCATGTCACAAGGGGGCTGAAAGAGGGAGCAAGTAAAAGAAGGGACAAGAGGCAGAGTAGCCAATATTCATAAAAGGATGTTCAAGGTATGATTACTCAGTCTAATTTCCTTTTATTAAGGCATTTGTTAAGAAAGAGCATTTTAATAGGTCAGAGAAAATGGGTGTTAACAAGGTATGAGTAGACATATATGTCTAGTATAGGCCATAGCTGTTGATTGGAGCTTCTAGACATAGAAAGTCCATCTAAATTGACATATAAATTTAAAGAGTCAAAATCAGTAGTACACAACCAAAGCTCAACGTATCTTAGCAGATTGGTTTTCAATCCTAGATGGTAGTAAACCCCACTGCCGATGAACTTTGGTTGAACAGTTGGACAAGTCTTCAGAACACATCTGATGCTTTTCGGTATGTCCGGTATAAGAAATCGTAGACCATACAGAACCCGATCAGCATCTCTTATGCTCATTGATGTTTTCGACATCATATACATCATAAAGTCGTTCATAAGTTCTTTGTGATTCACGATATTTTGAGAGCACAAGTTCACTTCAGTACATCCTATAAGAACTATATTCACGCATGAATTTAATGTACATACCACTATTATCTGAAAACCTTTGATTGATGTTGCTAGTGGATGGTGTAACAGTTGAAGAACTTTCAGTACAACTGATTTCTCTCTTTGCTTCTATCAATTTAATAAACAATATTGTTGAACTAAGTTACCTTTTAGAGTGCTTTCATTAACAAACTCACTGAACGAAAGAAAGTCATATTTTTTCATGAAAGCAGCTCTCATTTTATTCCACCTTCTGTTATAAGTGGATCTATGACAGCCAAGGGAACGTGACAAGTTCACAGTGGCCCTACGTCTCCGAACATTCTCACTGACTTCAATAGAAAAAAACAAACGAAAGAGGCTCTAATAGCTTCGATATTATAGGGAAGACAGCCAAATGTATATCACAATACTGCTTCTAGCACTATATTTTATTTTATAATCACACATAATCTTATACTCTCAGCTCTTTTCCGAATCGCCCCCATTTGTCAGTTGTATGTCCACTCACACCTTGTCAACACTTATTTTCTTTAACCTATTAAAATGCTCTTTCTTAACATATACCTTAATAAAGGAAAATTAGACTGAGTAATCATACCTTAAGCATTCTTTCATGAATATTGACTACTCTGCCTCTCGTGTTTTCTTTTACTTGCTCCCTCTTTCAGCCCCCTTGAGATATGGAACTGGTGACTTCATCCTGCACCATCCTTAAAGCCTTGGATATCCCAGAAGGAAATAAGATTGCGATTTTTAGAAGCCCATACCTTCAATGGACCTATTCTTGACCATCAGTCGCACATTCGCAACGCGATTTTCATGAAGCGCGCCAACTGTAGTACTGATTTAAACCATCGACATTCATATCTTATAAATTATCAACCCAGCTATGTAATTTATTGCAGTGTATATTGTATCATTTGTATCAATTTGATCTTGCCTGTAAACTGGCATGCCTCATGTAACAAACTGTTATTTGAGAATAAATTATTATTATTATTATTATTATTATTATAACTCATAGTATTGGCCTAACAAGGTAGTCAGTTACAATGATCATGAAAATCTGAGGGCACATCACTCACCTGCATCACGTAAGTTTTTTGTGATGGCTCCGAAGCATGTAGGAACACTTTAGCTAAACAAATAATAAAGTCACTGTAGATGCGTCTCAACCGAATGCCTGGTTCCGTAATTTGTACCTTGTATTTATGACATTAGTTTTGTTTTTTAATTAAGTGGTGCCTTAATTTGTCAACGTTTATGAAAACATCAATTGTGGATGCGGTCCATTCAAAAACTGGACGTTACGTAGAATTTTCGGCAAATTTCCCCCAAATACTCGACGTAAGGGGGAAAAGCGACATTTCCCCTAAATAACCGACGTAAAGGCGAAAAAGCGACATTTCCCCTTTATTTACGCTTTCCTTCAACTTTACTTCCCCTTTCTTCCGCTTTATTTTCCCTTTTTGTATTGCTTGGGATACAACTGACAAATGGAGGCGATTCAGAAAGATGCTGAGAGTATGGGATTATTTGTGGTTACAAAATAAAATATAGTGCTAGAAACCGTATTGTGATGTACAATTGGCTATCTTCCTTTTTCATCGAAGCTATTAGATCCCCTTTCATTTTTTTTCGTACTATTTTTTCAGGTATCATAGGATCTTGAGTAGACTTCGTATATTAGCGAACTGTCTAGTTTGCTTGTAATAGGATTACTGGGTAGGAAGTGAAACCAATTCAACATTCGTAACACGACTTAATGAGGTATTTTGCATGAAAAATCTGCATTAAAACCTTAAGTTCGTGAAATCTCACTAAACCATAAGTAGCCGTAATTAAACAAAATGTTCTGCCCTACAGACATGGGTGGATTGAAGTTATCTCCCCACCATCATGTTTGCTGGTCAGTAACGCCACCCTCCTTCCTTTTGTGATGTCAGGCTCTCTTACATTTGTGGTTAGTATGAATACTGCTTTAATCAAAGCCCATAGTTGGAATACACTGTCTCTTCTAGGTCCATGTTACAAGCAAGTCAGATAGTTGAAAAGTCTGTTTTATGGGTTAGATGTCCATATAGTATATCACACTGCTATGAAAACAACTAATGGTTTAAAGAAGTAAGGACTAATAGCAAATCAAAAGATATGAGAGGGTATAAAATTTTAAAAATAAAATCTCAGGGTAAGACAAATAAAACATTGAGAAACTCGCAAGACTTTGTGGCCAAATTTTGAGCTTTTTATGATCGGCATTAGTAGATTAGCATCCATAAGATTGAGCTATCTGTCTACTTGGAGTAGAAAAAAAGCATGACTTTTAGGAAGAATAATGTACATTTAACACGTAGAGATTTGGGAACTGAAAACTAGGGTTAGAAGCATAAGGCCATAATTAATAAACAATGAATAATAGGAAAGGATAAGCCATATATTCTGTGATTTGGCTATATTCATATTAGTACCAGTCGAACTTGTTATAATTTTGTTATTTCTAGATACTAGGCAGTCCGTAATAAAGTGCCTCGTCGGTGGGCGGGAGTTCAAGGAAATGTTATAATAATAATAATAATAATTTATTCTCAAATAACAGTTTGTTACATGAGGCATGCCAGTTTACAGGCAAGATCAAATTGATACAAATGATACAATATACACTGCAATAAATTACATAGCTGGGTTGATAATTTATAAGATACGAATGTCGATGGTTTAAATCAGTACTACAGTTGGCGCGCTTCATGAAAGTCGCGTTGCGAATGTGCGACTGATGGTCAAGAATAGGTCCATTGAAGGTATGGGCTTCTAAAAATCGCAACCTTATTTCCTTCTGGGATATCCAAGGCTTTAAGGATGGTGCAGGATGAAGTCACCAGTTCCATATCTCAAGGGGGCTGAAAGAGGGAGCAAGTAAAAGAAAACACGAGAGGCAGAGTAGCCAATATTCATGAAGGAATGCTTAAGGTATGATTACTCAGTCTAATTTTCCTTTATTAAGGTATATGTTAAGAAAGAGCATTTTAATAGGTTATAGAAAATAAGTGTTGACAAGGTGTGAGTGGACATACAACTGACAAATGGGGGCGATTCGGAAAAGAGCTGAGAGTATAAGATTATGTGTGATTATAAAATAAAATATAGTGCTAGAAACAGTATTGTGATATACATTTGGCTGTCTTCCCTTTAATATCGAAGCTATTAGAGCCTCTTTCGTTTTTTTTTAAAAAATATTTTTCCCCCAGTTATTATAGGGTCTTGATTATGCTTCGTATATTAGCGAATTGTCTAGTTTGCTTGTAATAGGATTTCTAGGTAGGAAGTGAAACCAATTCAACGTTCGTAACACGACTTAAAGAGGTATTTTGCGTGAATAGATCAGCTTCAATACCATAAGTTCGTGGCATCCCACTAAACCATAAGGAGCCGTAATTAAACAAAATGTTCTGCCCTACAGACATGGGTGGATTGAAGTTATCTCCCCACCTTCATGTTTGCTGGTCAGTAACGCCACCCTCCCTCCTTTTGTGATGTTAGGCTCTCTTACGTTTGTGGTTAGTATGAATACTGCTTTAATCAAAGCCCATAGTTGGAATACACTGTCTCTACTAGGTCCATGTTACAAGCAAATCAGATAGTTAAAAAACTTGTTTTATGGGTGAGATGTCCACATAGTATATCACACTGCTATGAAAATAACTAATGGTTTAAAGAAGTAAGGACTAATAGCAAATCAAGAGATATGAGAGGGTATAAAATCGTAGAAAAAAAATTTCAGGGTAAGAGAAATAAAACATTGAGAAACTCACAAGACGTTTTGGCCAAATTTTGAACTTTGAATGGTCGGCCTTAGTAGATCAGCATTCATAAGATTGAGCTATCTGTCTACTTGCAGTGGAATAAAAAAAGGCATGACTTTTAGGGAGAATAATGTACATTTAACCTGTTGAGATTTGGGAACTGAAAGCTAGGGGTAGGAGCATGAAGTCATAATTAATAAACAATGAATAATAGGAAAGGATAAGCCATATATTCTGTGATTTGGCTATATTCATATTAGTACCAGTCGAACTTGTTATAATTTTGTTATTTCTAGATACTAGGCAGTCCGTAATAAAGTGCCTCGTCGGTGGGCGGGAGTTCAAGGAAATGTTGAAGCTCTTTGGAGTCTAGAAATATGGTTATTAGCTTTTTGAATCTGGTAAACGTATCACAGTCACGGATAGGCATTGGCAGCCTGTTCCACAACAAACTATACCGTACTGTAAAAAACTTACAACGCATTTGTTTTTGGTGTTTTACGGTAAGTAGTGTATATGCGTTGTTTCTAAATCTATAGTCTGGGTCGTGGGTGATAGTCGGGCAGGAGGTTAGAAAAGAGAGCCCATAGATCTCTTTGTGTGTTACTAACTACCTGTGTACTGCCTACATCTTTTTTTCCTTTCCTTTCGTTTCCTACATACCGTAGTCCATTTTCCATCACTCAGGACATTGGGACCAATGCTTCCGAGGCCTGTATGGGTAGAACGATTGATTGCCAAAACACCTTAAGTGTGTGCTACACAAACGCTCGTAGTCTTAGAAATAAAACGTCCGAGCTAAGTCTGATGGTGGAAGAATTATGTCCCGATATAATCGTTGTTACAGAAACTTGGTTCACAGTAGATATAGACTGTTCTCTGTTCATTGCAGGCTATATCTATATTTGAAGTGATAGAGTTTCAAGTCGCAAAGGGGGAGGTATAATATTATACGTTAGGGATCACGTTCGTATACAATCAACAATATCGGAGGCTCAAATCAGTGGCACATGTGAGGTTGCATGTTGTAAGATTAAATCTAGAAGTAGGTTAGTGACTATAGGGGGAATATACCGTAGTCCGTTTTGTCTTGCTGACGAATTTATTCTAAGACACATCTGTTCTTGGAGTATGGCAGAATGTTGTCTAATCATTGGGAAAAAATAGTTTTCAGTAGTTAAAGGTCCGACATTGTCAAGCACTGAGTTGTCAGTTATAGGGTTTACAGATTTGGACCTTTTATTTGGCTTAGAAGTTGGTGAAATTTCTCTTTCACTGGAGTTATTGGACATGATATGAAAATGGATGAGCACAGTGCTCGTTAAATTAAATATAATATCCGATTATTAGTTGTTGTTAAGTATTAACCTGGTTAATACTAGGATTAGAGGCTATGAGTATATAATAAATTGTAGATCTATTTACAACGTAAGTCCGTAATAGGTACAGTACGAACTGGTAATTATTCGTCGAATAAAAATAAGTTTTTTCCTTATTTTTCGGGCTAAGATGTACTCGATGTACAGGATAGGATGATAATAACAGTATAATACACCCTACAAAAGAGCAAGTCGGAGAATTCCTAAACCACGTGAAAAGATGTTACCACATTCAAAGTTCGCGCTTGTACAATTGGGTACATACAGTGTCCAGAAAATTGGGTAGAGTAGGAGGACTAATCAAATAGCTGTTGAATCGAAGCTATAGAACTTAACGGAATGAATGGAACCCATTTGACAAGATGAACAGAAGAGATTAGATTCGAGAGGGGTGTTGTTGTACTGTGAGCATAAACAATAAAATGCTTCTGATACACAAGGAGCTTAACTAATGCTGCTCAAATAAGCCCGGAAATCATTTATGTATAGGGATCTTATGGTTCCAGTTTCTTCAAAGCATCCTTCGAAATAAGTAAGGAAGAGATTACACTCAGTGTTATCCAGTGTTGTGCTGTCACCTGTGATAACAATGAGGACAATAAAGCTCAGCTTTATGAGAGGTTACAATCAATCTTAGAGAAGTGCCCAGAAAAATATCTGACCATTGTGATCGAAAATCTAATCGTCAGGTCGTATTGACGTCTTTGGGTATGAAGTTAGGACGAAACGACATGGACTGAGAGAAAGGGACAAGAATGGTGAGAATTTCGCAGGTTTATGAGCATTCAATAAAATGGTTATTGATGGCAAAAAGCCACATGGGTCTCACCGGATCACAGTACAGTGAACCAGACCTACCATATCTGCATCATTAAAAAATTCAGAAAGACAATGGAAGACTTGAGAGCCAGGAGAGGAACTGACACAGCTTCAGATCACTTTATTATGGCTGCCAAGGTGAAACCGAAATTAAAGAAGCACAAGAAAACTAGAGAAACAGCATTACAAAAATTCAATACAACCTTCCATCCAGATAATGAAAGAGGCAATGAATTCAAGATAGCTCTCGAAAACGGGTTCCATGAGTCACAAGATCTACGAGAAGACGGAACCCAAAAGTATTTCTTCAAGACACTTGTACAACAGTGAACTGTTTGTAAATAAACATGAGAAGAAAAATTATTATGAAGGACAACTAGGAAGAGATCGAAAACGCAATAACTTCGATGTTTCAGGGAGTGTCAGGCCCCAAAAAGCACCAGCGCAAAGAATAGAGCTCTATTAATGTCCTGTGTCGTATTCGAGACAGCGATTAACACCAGTTGAAGAAGAGCACAGAAAGCTAAGGTACAAACGGAGTACACAGATGTAGACAAGATATTGGAGAGGTGCATTAGATCTGGCAAGCTAAAATATGTGTAAGACATTGTAGAATCATAGCCTAGTTTGATATTAGTACTGCTATAATAATAGACATAATTCAAAAATCGTAGATTTGTTATGATGTGATTTTTAATCTATAAGATCTTATGTGGACGTCACATTATTGTCTAAACTGACTCGTCCGATCGCGATCATCAGCAGTACAACGTCTATAATTTCTGAAAAAAACATGTGAGCTTGAAAGAGAGCAATATACTTTATGGAAAAATCAAGAAGTTATGAAGGGTGACCACGCGAGCATGGCCGACTCATGCCATTTCGATTCATTGTTGCTGTACTTACTCCTGCTGACTTTCTCTCCATGTTAAATGTTGAGTATGATTTCTCTCATTTTCCTCATGTACAACTTTGAGGCTCGTATGGTTAGAACTAACACTGATACTAATATTATCGGACCATCTTCGACGTAAAGTCGTACTTGAGAAGGTCTACCTTATCAAAAACAATTATTACAACAGACTACACTATAAAATCATTCATGGTAGACAGCTCAAAAGTGCACTCCACGTGAAACCTACGTCAGAAAACGCTACCTAAATTTCCTTTTTTTATTCTGACTGTTGACTGGATTATGAAGACTTTCAGGTTTGAGGGGAAGCATAGAATACAGTAGACTTTGTATAACCAAAACAGTTTGGATTTTGCAGATGACCTGGCTCTTTCGTCCCATACACAGAAACAAATGTAGATCGAAACAGTCAACGTCGTAGCAACGTCCGAAGAAGTAGATCTCAACATATAAAAGGGAAAAAGCAAGATCCTCAAATACAGCACGAAGAACACCAGCCCAGTCATATTTGATAGAGAAGCTCTGGATGACGTGAAAATGTTCAAATAGCTCGACAGCACCATCAAGAGACGAGAAGAATCTGACACCGATGTGAAGATATTCATTAGCAAAGTCAAGGAAAGGATCCTTAGAGTTGAAGATTGGAACTCACAACAACTGTCATCCAATATCAAAGTCACAATCTTTAATACGGACGGCGAGACAGTTCTGCTGTACTGAGCTGATACTTGGAGAACTACCACAACTATAATCAAGCAAGTATTTACAAAGAAATTTCTACGCAATATACTCAATTTCTGTTGGATGAATGTCGTTAGTAACAGCCCATTGTGGAAGAGAGCACATCAACCTCCACCTGAAGAGGAAATAAAGAAAAGAAACTACAGGTGGATAGGATATACATCGGGGAAACCAGCAAACTGCATTACGAAGCAAGACTTAACTTGGGATTTTGGAAGAGAATTGGCACCAGCATCTTTGAAGCACATTTCTGTCGATGATTTTATTTTCATTACAAATGGTCCTATTCAGTATGTTAAATGACAACACTCATGACTGTTGTGCTCGTGCTCCAGTAGTCACTCATAAACCGAAATTCAAGTCAGATAGAGCTCCACATATCACACTCGCAGTATATGATCGCATGTGCCATAAAAGCATATGGGAAAATTCCTTTGCTCATGTATTTCTCGTTGACCAATCCTCTGTCCCATTTTCAAACATTTCATTTCTTTTGTTGTTGACTGTATCTATGAATATTTTATTTACTTTTTGAATTTTTTGCAATGATTACTGCTATATTATCTACGGTTTCAAAACTATCCTTAACTCTTGGATTTTATCATGGCTTCGACAACTGTTTCACTCTTGCTTTACTCATTGGTTTTTAAATTCGGAAGGCCTCCTTACATATGCAGCCACTCACATTTATCACGAGAACACAGTTGGTTTATTGAAAACAATTATTATTATAACCAACTGTACCAGTGCTTGTTTTAATGTGCTTTTGTTTGACTGTGCTAATGACAGCTATATTGTGCTTCCATTCTTATTCACACACTTTGATTGTAACTTCGCGCGAATTCGGTTACGTTCTGTAACCAAGCTTGTATCCGGGCACGATCTCAGTATCCTTAAGATGCCACGAGATCGCCAGCAAATAAACCTCGACTTGGTCCACTAATTGCCTTCTGATATTTGGTTTGTCGTGGATTTTATGGAGTCATTTGGGACGAGCTTCTTGGTGGCGGTGTTCTTAGTCAATCTCCACTTGACGCCACGCTACACATATTCGATTTTCTAGTGGTCAGCAAAGTTTATTATCCTGAACGGTTGATCGCCGATTTCGATCTATTTCATTGGTGGAAATTGGGTTTCTTGAACATACTGTCCCTGGGTTGTCAGGAATCCTTTTACTGATCGCCCGATAAGCATTGTGCACTCTCGGTATAATTGGCTTACCGTCCGGTCTTTAAATTTACAAGTTTGTTGTTATAACAGTAATTACACCTTCTAAAACATAATTATTCAGGTATATCAAGCTTGTTTAGTTGATTACACTTATCCATTAAATAGAACTCATATACATTGTTTTGTGAAGATTCTCAAGTTGCTATTCGGAATTTGACATTTAACTGGGGAGTTTTATTTCATTCTTCTTGATCCATGTCTCAATGCATTAACTGGAACTTGGGACTTCATAACACCTGAAAAACAAATCTATCGAAATCCCACTACTGCAGTCTTCGGGGTAACACACGATGAATTATCATTAAAGGGTGAGCAGTCGTAAAGGTCAAGGTTTCCGTTAAGAGTCTGCTCTGACAAGAATGCGTCTCCAGATTAAATGGCCTTAGATCCTCTCATATGGCAGTTTGAAGGGGAGGCTACATGACCACATACACAATCGCAGATTATCATCTTTCATCTAAATAAGCATTTGAGTACACGTTTTAACAGAAGATGCTTTTGCACTCACCAGTCCTACTCGCATCATGTCATAGGGTTATTATTATCATTGCTAGCATTATGAACACTTTATCTTTTATCATCGTTTATTTGTTGTTTATTTACATTCATTTATTTAATTATTGAACTTATATTTCCACCTCAATCCCCTTTATTCTTATTGGCTAGGTTCTCTGATGATATGTATGATGTTATGTACCCCGTAATATGGTAACGGTTTATTCAATCTCGCTGCATTATGACAAACGTAGAGATGACTCAAGCACAACATTACTGAGGAGTGCTGGCATAAAGTTATGTCCCAACAAAGTAGTTTCAAGTTGAAGATGGTTGGTAGGAAACACCTGACAATTTGTTTATAGTGTTAGGGTGATTTGAAGTTTCTATACATTAGTTGATGCTCGAGAATTGTCCAGGATAATTCGAAACGTGATGGAGTGAGAATGGTTGGCCATGCTCCCTCAGCCAACTGTCCATCAATAAAACTAATATTGTTGACACAGACGTCAAACACAAACAGATCTATTCATTTAGTGGGACTAATTACGATTACTGTCGCATTTATTTGTATTCCATACGTTCTAGCCCCTGAATAACTAACCAATTTACTAAGAATATTACAAACAAATAGCAAAACAACTCTCACCAGACGCTACAGATTACTGAAACTATGATACAATTTCCAGACATAATTTAAGGAATTAACCAGTTTATGCAAGTTGGTCATTGATAATTTTCATATGTTATGTACCTACCCGGTCTCCTGATTTCGGGAAAATTTTCATCTTTTTTTTAACTCTCGGAGAAATGGCACAAAACCCCGATGTTTCCTTAAACGTCTGGGGATTTCATCAGATCTTGGGGTTAGGGTGCCATTTCTCCCGGACTTTTTTTTATAGAGGTTTCCCTTAAATTTCCCCAAAACGGATAAAACGTCTCTCAAAATATGGCTATTGGTTGGGTAGGACTGTACCGAAAGACATTAAAAGTTTCATTTAGCAAACTTGAGCGACCACTGAACAGAAGCTCTTCTTATTCACTCCATAAACATCTGAACAAATGCACTTATCTTGTCCGATGACATTGAAGGTCTGAGTTACTTGTGCGTCAGATTTAAGCTATCGCGGTACGCTGGGCGTGTTTGCCACAGTTTCGGAATGGCTAGCATTGCGGGAAAGCGTATTCAAAAAGAGTTAGCCGAGCTGATGAAATCAGATGAAGTTAGTTATTCTTATTGATCTGTGTATCCTGGAAATTCCTACCCACTTGTTTCCGTGAATCAAAGTTTGGAATATGTTGTTGATCTGCTAATCACTCACTTGTCTTTATCTTTGATTTAAAACGATAGAAATTTACATCAATGGAAAGGAATATTGGTTTGCATGCATTTGACTCAAAACCGCAATCATTTGTGTCATTTGAGTATGGGAACAAGAGATCGAGCCTGGAAGTCTTGTTCATTATTTTCATCTAAAATATTCAACCGATCCATTCTTAACTTTTTCAGAGTATCTTTACACAACATTATGGTTACAGAAGGCCTCATGTTTTTTTTGGTACCACTTAAGGCACTGTTATATTACCCTTACTTCAACTTATGAATATTATCCAAGCGTACAAATTCCCGAAATGGGAATGATTTTACTAATGACAAAACCTCATGTAGATGTGTTAAATAACAATATAGGTGTGAAAATCACCGCATTTCTTACAAAGTCTTTCAGTAGAGGCCTACGTATGATGTCTTTTTTAAACAAAAACACAGGCTCTTTGTAGACCTTCAAATAATCTCTTTCTGTGGATGCTTACACATTTATCTTTCTGACCCAAATAGGCCCAGACATGTCTTATCTAAGCTGTAGTAAAGAGACCCGATTCTCGATACCGTAAATTTTACAATTTACTGGTAATGTTAACATCGTTTCACTTTACTTCAACATGTATTACTTATGATCACTGATATCAACTCCCCTTGACTTCACTTCAAACCAATGTTCATAGGTACACTTAGGATGCATTGTCATTCGAGTGTTGTGAATTACATATTTCCATGTGTTCTATTAATAAATTGTCGTATTCACTGAGGTGGATGGTTTAATTACAGTTTCGACTCCTGAACATTTTAAGTACTACAAGTATTTATAAATAGCTGTCGTCGCAAGATACTCAACATCCATTGGCCGGATACCATCAACAACAGCCTTTTGTGGGAGACAACAAATCAGCTTCCAGCTGAAGAAGAAATTAGGAAAAGACGATGGAAATGGATAGGACATACATTACGCAAATCATCAAACTGCATCACGAGACAAGCCCTAACTTGGAATCCTGAATGGAAGCGGAAAAGACGAAGGCCTAAGAACACATTACGTCCGATAATGTGAGCAGATATGAAAAGGATGAATAGGAACTGGAAGGAGCTAAAAAGGATTGCTCAGGACAGGGTTGGATGGAGAATGCTGGTGAGCGGCCTATGCTCCTTCACGAGGAGTAACAGGCGTAAGTAAGTAATGAAGCAGTTTGTGCTGACGTTTTCAAAACGTTAATGAAAACACTTCAATTAAACTATTTAGCTGAAAAAACAGCACAACTAAATGTATTCACAGGATTTGCAAATCTTTATTATTCAAGGTACATTGTGGAGCAAAACAGTGAAAATCATGTAGTCCTTAATAAGGTTGGTTAGACAATTATGCAATTGCAGCTCTCCAGTGGTTTCCTTCAGGGTTACGACAATAGACTAGTGATTATCTCTTGTTCAGAGCAGAAGTATAAAAAGTGAAGAAACTTCGAAATATATTCAAATAGACTCAAGTTATTACCAGTGTTATTCAGCTCGTTTCTTCTAATGTCGGCGCTCTACTCCTGACTCGACAAACCGATTTTAAATTTCACGAATTCTAAGTCTTCAACTTCAAGGCCTCTGTTTATCCACTTCAATTTTGACAGCGGTATGGTAATTACATGTCTTAACATTGTGTAACACCGATCTACATATATATTTATCTAGTTACTGAATCCCAGTATTCTGTAAAACACAATATTGGAACTTTTTTCTCTTTGCTATTTTCAAATTTTAGGCAGCACAGAATCAGTTGGAAATAAAACCTTGTAATGATGACATGATGCATTTATGTGGTCTTATCAAAGGCCCACCGGATACTCCTTATACTGGTGCTGAATTCAATTTAGACATTATAATCCCCGAAAATTACCCATTTGTTCCCCCAAAGGTTAAATTTATCACCAAAATTTGGCATCCTAATATTAGTAGTGCCACTGGTGTAATTTGCCTTGATGTACTGAAGGATCAGTGGTAGGTATCTTTTCACTTATATTTTTGGATGTGTTTCTTGTCTAGAACGTTATGCAAAGTATAGCACTCGGATTGATGGTTCGAAGGCAGCACAGTTATTAATATTATGATACAAAATTGTTCCCCCATTTGTCAGTTATCACTATCAGTAAATTGTATTTAATTTATGTACTTGGGTACGAGCCACACTGAGTATGAAGGCAAGTAATAACATCCAGTTGTCCAAACTGAAGTAGGTGAAGCGTAGTCTGAACATCGAACTTCCTGGCTATGAAAGTCAAATGCGTATATAAAGGCCGTGATTTGTGGAAATTGTGCTTTAAATGATCTCAGAAATTGAAATTAAAATAATCCTAATGTTTCTTTCAGTAATCTTATCGGATCTTTCTCAGCGTAATGATCGAAATCGAGACTATCAAAGAATACATAACTCTTAACTATATGATCTACGCTAAAAGGTTAATCATTTTAGGATGTTGAATTTAGTAAGTATGATCATATGAATCCTTAAGACGTGATTGGTGTGAAGAGCTTATAATATGAAGGAGAGTAAATTTGTGAATGTGTGTACCTTGATGTTTTTAATAGCTAATATCTAGTGAATAAATCCAGTCGATCTACCGATCGCTCACTTCGTTAAGAATAGTAGTACGGATTGAAAAGGGTTTTAAAATGTCAAAGTGTATATAAATTAAGAATGATCAAACACAGCTGTGGTGTTGAAACCTTCTGATTAGCTTCTGTTAAAGTAAAGCTACATGCACTGTAAACGGGGTGAACTGAGGTAAGATCTAATTACTTGTTGATAAACATTTGACAACGGATGACTAGCTGAATCCCATATTTTCTGCCCAGGGTTTTGTGATTAACCCATACATACTGGTCTTCTTATGTCACCCTTTTTGCACGCCAAACCCCTTTTGAAGTATCTTGGTTGCTTCGGGGTTGATCTTGTATTCTGTTTATAACGAATGTAACACGATATTTGATCGATCCTCAAGTTTTTTTTGGAGGTTAGTCGAGGATTCAGAAAAATGTTTCAAGCACTGCTTGTGTTTCTTTCAACCTTACATTCAGCTGTCTAGATGTTTCTCTAATATAAACTGCAATACATCCATGACATTCGATCTCATGGACAACATCTATTTGCTCTTCTTTTGATAACCTTTCCTTGTCTTTAACTATGCTGATCTTGTGGTACCACCGGTATGAAGATAAACTCTTATTATATTCATTTAAAATCGTTTTAGGTTCCTTCGGTGTTTCTGTAGGGTGTGAGATGACGACGATGTTATTCCATTCTCTTGGTATACATTTAATTTTATTTTTTCTCCCATTTTTAACAAGCTCCTTTAAAAATTCTTTGGCAACTATTTTCCCTAACTCTAGACAATTTGGTGCGACTATAATTTATGGACGATCTTTGAGTGACGCTAAACCGACTTTGAGAGTGTCCACCTACTATTAACTAGGACTAAATGACGGTTATAAAGTAATGTAAGGATTTTGAATTATGATTTACAGTTGATGGTTAGGGTTAGGAACTAAACTTAGAGTTTTCCTCACGAATTGACATCAGCCAAAATGTCAAGATGGTATTTAGCCAGTTGGATGAACGAATTTCGGGCCAAAATTCGAACTCTTATCTTATACCTGTTTGGTTCGTCCATAAATCATAGTCTCGCCGCAAAATTCATGAATAAACACTTACTTACTTATTAGTAGTACAGTTCAAAATGACTTAAAAATCAACATGACTTCAGATGCTTATAGGATACAGTTTTACAAAAAACAAGTGATAGTAAATATTTCAAGCATTATTTGTTTCATAAATTTGCAAACATTTTAAAGTTTAGTGATGTCTAGAAAAGAGGTTGATTTTATCGAATGGGAACATTGAAAATAATGCTTATTTATGAAAATCAGTTAATATAGAGGGATAAAAAACTCTTGGTTGGGGATATTAAGTCATGGCTCGGAATAGGTAACAAAACCACAAATGCATACACATTTTATATTCCTCTAGGTCTTGAGCTTCAACATTTCTCCATACATATTACACTTTATTATTTTATTTTTGAACCATGTTCTCTGATGCTTAAACATTCTCACTATTATTATTACTATTGTTATTTTGACGTTTTCATTACTTGCATACTTTGCTAGTTTTATCTGGCCGTACTGATATAGATTAATAACTTGGCTTAACGAACATTTGTGCCTGATTTTACGTTGAGTAAGGTTTTGACTGACTGATTACCATTCTAAGCTAAGTTTGGATTATGATACATACAGTGTTAGATACTGTTACAGTGGAAGTTGATGTGTAGAAATCCAAATAGTATGAAATACATTAGTAGATGAATAGATGTTGTTTAACTATCGCCTAGCGATTAACACATGCTGAGAAATATTTAGATTACAAGTCAGAACATGTTTATTCTAAGAAATCAATTGGTGAAAAATTTAGTTAACATGAGTTGTATTATCATCACAGCGAAAAAAGGCTAACATAATGAATTAAACTTTGAAAATGAATTTAAATTATCGACGAGATTATAATTTATGGACGAACGAAACAGGTATAAGATAAGAGTTCGAATTTTGGCCCGAAATTCGTTCATCCAACTGGCTAAATACCATCTTGACATTTTGGCTGATGTCAATTCGTGAGGAAAACTCTAAGTTTAGTTCCTAACCCTAACCATCAACTGTAAATCATAATTCAAAATCCTTACATTACTTTATAACCGTCATTTAGTCCTAGTTAATAGTAGGTGGACACTCTCAAAGTCGGTTTAGCGTCACTCAAAGATCGTCCATAAATTATAGTCTCACCAATTACATACGTACATTTCCTGACTGAATCGTTCAAATACCAACGTTCGCTATTTATTTGCACAAATACAAAGGGCGGACTTGATAGTCAGTTCTTATTGTTATTTACCCAAGACCAAGCTTTCAGCTGATTAAAGTAAAATTGACCGACAGAATGAATTTCCTGTATTTGCATTTGACATTTAGTTTGGTTTTCTGAATATTTTGCATATAACTATGTTTTTTTTTTACTTAAAAAAACTTATCCTTGTGGGCAGCTGTCTTGTCATCCAATATTAGTGTATTTGGTGTGTCACATCAATAACTAGGTCTCGTGAGGTATTTATTTATTTGAAGACATAAATATTAGCAAAAGGAACACCGAATACATACGCGCCACAAAAGTCACCTGGTTCGTGTCTGGGCTATGATACTGACTGGGTGCCCAAACCGAAACAGGCGGTTTTATTAGGGAGCCACTCTTCGAGCCTCTAACCTAGAGGTCTGGTCCACAAGGTAGTGGAACAACGTAAGGATATGCAGTTGCATGGTAGCCATTGACCAATAATTGGTTCATACGCCATTTGTTCCTTCAGGATACTGGAGCCCATGTGCACCATTGGTTTGGAATCAGGGTTTTCCAACTTCCGTAGGTGTATCCTCCATATCTACCGATCCGGTTAAAGTGCCGGACATTCGCTTTTCGTCCTCTCAAACAATAGTGCCGCAAAGTAGTGAGTAGGACTTGACTGTCAGTGGTTGTATGTACGTAGCTATATGAAAGCATTTGGAGAGGGAGAGCTGACTTCCCACTCCCATCCGTACCAGGGCATTTGGGGCTGTCTCGTGAGCAACCATCACACAGTCATTTCATATCATTGCATATCGACCATCGATTAGCATTGTATTCATTCATTTAACACTTCAAAAACCCACTCCATAATAAAGAGTTATCAATGCTTTCTTGCATAACCGTTGATTACCTTATGAGGGTCTTTTCAAGCTACATTTTTACAAAAAGCTTTTCTTCATGTTGTAGACATTCATTTATTTTGAATTCTCTTCACAGGGCTGCTGCTATGTCATTACGTACTATACTTCTATCTATTCAAGCATTATTAGCTTCTCCAGAACCAGATGATCCACAGGATGCAGTTGTTGCTAATCAATATAAAAGTAGCATAGACGCCTTTAATCGAACTGCACGTCATTGGGCAGGCATTTATGCTAATGGACCTGGATGTGATCCTCATTGTGTTGACTTAGTTGATAAACTTGTTCAAATGGGTTTTGATGAGGTAAAATAATTCTTTAAACTGTGTGTTTGCGTTATTAAGAGAATTGAATGATGAGTGCATAATGTAAAATCTTTGCTGTTCTCTATCTGTCCCATTCATATAACACTAAACATTTGATAATATGTTTGGATATGTCGTCAACACTTGGTTTACTTGAATGTCATGTAACGTTATTATTATGTAGGAATAAGAAGCGTTACTTAGTGTAAATTTAGTGATTTCTAATTAATTTACCCCACGGCATCTCACAGAAGTAAGTCCGTTTGTTTTAACCAAAAAGAATAATAATATGTAATGACACAGTCACTTTCATACTATCATGAAACTTGTCTTATAGAAGAAAAATCGTATAAGCATGCGTTTGCTACCAGCCTTTGTGACAATCCGTTAAAAAATAATGTTTTTATGTATTAATAGCTATCTGATTGCCGATAGTGTACCGGGGACTGGCGTGGTAAATAAAATCTATTTATATACGGTAAAAGCTGTAACCTAATCTAATCTGACTGACCTTTAACACTGTTGGGATGCTAGTGTAGACGTTAAAGCTTGTATGTACAACACATTGATGAGAACACTTCTCTATTATACTTACGAAAGCTGTTGTCTCTAAGTTGAAAACGTTCATCGATTTTTATGTTTTCAGTCATGTTTTCAGTCAGTTTGGCTTTTGCCAACTTACGTCACCTGTGGCGAAGGCGAGATATCCGTCTATCAATAAAAGGACGAGTATACTGCGCGGCAGTCCGTTCTGTTTTAATTTACGGCAGCGAAACATGGCCATTAAGAGTAGAAGACACTCGTAAGCTACTAGTATTTGACCACAGATGCCTTAGAAATATTGCTGGCGTCTGCTGGGATAATCGGGTAAGTAATAGTGAGGTTAGACGCAGGGAATGATGGTAAATCAGTTGAGGTTATGAATCTTCATCGACTGAGATGGTTGGGCCACGTGTTACGTATGCCTGAACGCCGATTACCACGTCGTGCAATGCTTTCCGGTATTGGAAATGGTTGGAAGAAAGTTAGGGGCGGCCAAATCAAAACGTGGCATCAGTGCTTGAAGTCACTAACTTCTAGTCTGAGCCATGTTGGTAGATGCAGACTACTTGGTTGGGGTCCGCGTGACTATCGTAACCAATGGTTGGAGATTGTTAGTGATATGGCTCAGAATCGATCATAATGGCGTCGGTATATACACTCCCTGTCTTCCCTCAAACTAAGAAATTAAAAGCGTTTCATATCTTTCTTTCTACGAACCAATTTTTTCTTGTACTATATCTCTATATGCAATCTTTCTCTTATATATTACCACCTTTTGCCTAACCACTGTTATGAATCCGGTGTTCATCTTGTTGTGCTGATGCGGTATGGCAACCTGAACCGATGCACATATGTGCCTGGTCCTACGTTGTAGCTGACTGACTGACTGACAGTCATTAAAAGGTTGGGAAATAGCATTTTTTATATTATTTATTTAAACATATAAACATAGGTACAAGAAGGCACCAAATAGATATGCGCCACATAAATCATTCAATTTGTGTGAGGACTAAGATACCGACCGGGTGCCAAACCGAGACACACGGTTTTCTTAGGGGGCCACAACCCGAGTTTTTGACCTAAAGCTGTGATCCACAAGGCAGTGGAGCAACGTCAGGAGATGCAATCCCACGGTAGCCGGTGACCAACGATTGGTTCACAAGCTATTTGTTCCCTTCAGGATGCTAAAGCGCATGCGTACCATTGGTTTGGAATCAGGGTTTTCCAAATCACCTAGGTGGATCCTCCATATCCACCAACCTGTGAAAGAGCATCATTTTTTTTATAGGGAGTTCATCATTTGCGTGTGGGCTGTGATACTGCCCGGGTGCCCAGACCGAAGCAGGTGGTTATCTTAGGGGGCCACACCTCGAGCCTTTGACCTAAAGGTCTAACTCACAAGGCAGTGGAGCATCGCAAGGTGATGCATTCCCATGGTAGCTGGTGACCGAAAATTGGTTCATACGCCATTCGTTCCCACCGGATACTGGAGCCCATGTGCACCATTGGTTTGGGATCCAGTTAAAGCGCCGGACATTCGCTTTTCGTCTTCTCATTTTCGTAAACAACTTTCCCGCCATGAGAAGGCAGTGAGTAGGACTTCCCTAGCAGAGGCTGTATACGCGTGGCCATGTGAGAGTATTTTGAGAGGGAGGGCGGACCCACCCTGCTCTCGACCGTACCAGGGTATTTGGGGGCCTGTGAAAGAGCATATAATTAATGTCGTGATCTGGCAATCTATATTTCTACCGAATAGTCTCTGTTCATTATTTATGAAAATTGACTCTAGGAGTATTTCATTGTATTTTAAGAACATCCATCAGTATCTCACTGTAATTTGTATTTGTGTATGTATGTGTTTGATCATCATTCTCTCTATTTCTATCATCATAGCATGAAGCTTGTCGTGCATTGTCCATGAAGAATTGGGATTTAGCAATGGCAACAGAACATTTGATAAAATGATTTTTTTTCTTGAACACAAAAATGTATCGATAATTTTATTAGTTATATTTATAAATTTATTATGTAACTAACGGTCTGTTGAATAATTAAGCGTATCACTTTAATATCTACCGCCTTCTTCCTATGTATCCTTCCTTATTCTCGTACTCTTTTGCCAATTTCTATTCAAATTCTCAATGAATTTTCTATACTCACGTATGTATGCCTCATTTTTTTTATTATAAAAAAAGGCTTATCAAAATGAATTGAATTCCCTTATTTCAGCCTTACTGCTTGCCTGCCTGCCTATTGTTATTCATTCGATTTTCAAAGTTTCAATAACAAAAATGTGTTCTTTTTGTGTGTGTGTGTGTTTCCCAACTTTTTTTGGCTGCTAATTTGTTTTTAAAAATCTTTTTATCATCATTACCATTATTACTACTGCTTTGTGTACATTTTGTACATTTTACTGTTTATACATATGAAATGGTTTATTGACAACAACAACAACAACACGACGACCACTACCACCAACAACAACATTATCATTTCTATAGTACCATTGTTCATTCCAATATACTTGTTCTTATTAATGATGATATCATACATCCGCAGGATTTATGACAGTTCATTGAGATTTATAATTAAGTTATTGCCTACAATATTATTACATAATGTAACCAATATAAATGTAATATCTATTACATAACATATGTAATCATTTCTTATATATACCTAGATACATGTATGTTGTATAAATGATTTGTTATTTTATAAGAATGAATAAAAGAAATAAAATTCTTGTATTTACTTTTTCAAATGTTAAATCCTTTGATTAATAGTATGTTATTATTATTATTATCGATCTATTGTTGTTCATTTCTCTTTTATGTACACTGTAGTTGTATTCAAATAATTAACACATTTTGTTTATTTATATACTTGGTAACTAGTTTCTATTCTTGACAATTGAAAAACTCAATATGTTAACTATTGTCAATGATGTGTCTTAAATTATAAATAAATAAAAACTTTTGTTAAAAAAATTTTCTTATTGATTATTAAAAAAGTTTTATATGTTTGTTTATTATTAAAACTAGTTAATTAAGAAGGCACCAAATAGATATGCGCCACATAAATCATTCGATTTGTGTGAGTTTTGGGATATTGACCAGGTGCCAGTTGTGAGGTAGTAACTCACTGATGACAATGGTGGATGTGTCGCTCAATTTCATGGATTAGTTGAAGTTAGATATTAACACCGTTGGATGCCGGTTCAGTGGTCTAGTTGGTTAAGCGCCTGGCACGAGACTGATAGGTCCTGGGTTAGAATCTTGCAAGGCGGGATCGTGGAAGCGCACTGTTGAGGAGTCCCACAATAGGGCAAAACGGTTGTTCAATGCTTCCAGGTTTCCCATGGTGATCTAGCTTCAATTGACTCATGATCTCAACCATTGAAACTAATCAATCTTTATCTTTACTGACTTTCATTCTTGAAGAAATATACTATTCAATTGGTGGTGGATGTATATGAACTATGTAGATATGATGTATATGTGAAAGCTTTATAACATTGTAATTATATCTTATTGATGAATATTTAAGTTTTAATAGGAAAATCTTTTTAGTTAGTCAGTAACAATGTAGAACTTCGTACGTACGTACATCAGTTCAATTTGTCATACCAGATTAGCACAGATGTAATTGTCGATTCAAATCCCTTAGTGGTCGAGGTAGTAAAAGTATAAGCAGAAATCGGAAACATTAGAGTTTAAAGATTTTATTCAAGGAGTATAATCCAGTGAAATAAATTTGAAAAGAGAAAAAACAAAGGGACATGAAGAATTCAGATTAGAATTAAGGAGAACACAAAGAGTGGATGCACCTGTGCTAGTGCAAACGATTTCGAGTCATGTGATTCAACGTCTCTAACCGTCGGTTGCTATCATCTCGAGGTTCTTAACCAAGTAGTCTACATCTACTAACATGGCACATTTCACTCGTTAGTGACTTCATGGATTTGTGTCATGTTTTGGTCTGGCCGTTCCTAGCTTTCTTCCAACCTACTCTTACACCATGAAGCATTGCACGTCGGGGCAGTCGGTGGTTGGGCATACGTAACACGTCCCAGCCATCTCAACTGATGAAGTTTCATTACTTTATCAATTGATTTGCCATCTTTTAAACTGTTCAATATTTTCATTTGTCTAGAAATTAGATGAGATTGTATCAGGCAGTAAATCAATCTTAATTAGTCCCCAAATGCCCTGGTAAGGCCGAGGGTAGGGAGAGTCAGCTCTTCCTGTCGAAATGCTCTCATATGTCCACGTTCATGAAGCTACGGGCAGGGATGTTCTACTCTCTGCCTCCTCGTGGAGGAAGTGTTCTTTACAAAATTGAGAGAACGAAAGTCGAATGTCCTGTGCTTTAACCGGGTTGATGTGGAGTATCCACCTAGGCGATTTGGAAAACTCTGATTCCTGAAGGGAACAAATAACCTATGAACCAATCGTTGGTCACCGGCTACCATGGGATTGCATGTTCTGACTTTGCTCCACTGCCTAATGGACCACATCTTCAGGTCAAAGACTCGGGTTGTGGCCCCCTAAGAAGACCGTGTGTTTCGGTCTAGCACCCAGTCAGTATCTCAGTCCTCACACAAATTGAATGATTTATATGCTGCATATATATTTGGGCTTCCATGTACCAATGTGTGTTTGTATAAATAAATAAAATAGCATACATGTTCATCTCTCCAGGCCACTACAATGCATTTTTGTTAATGTTCTGTGTGGCAGACAATATTTTATTTCTTCAAGGTACCACGTCATTTTCGTGGTCACGTAAAACTATTTCAGCCAACTTGTTAGTTTGTAAACAATACTAATTTTGTTCACTTGATATTGTTTACTTGAATCTTCCCATTGATGTTTAGGACTGCAATTACTCAGTCTCTTGTTGGCCATATATGCATCCTGTGCGGACTGCCTCGATAAGTCACAAGCTTTCTAAGCAAAGATGGATAATGGCTAGCAGTGGAATCCAGTTTGGCGTGCGTTTCGTCCTGTTTGGGACTCGTTACCTGGATGCAACTGCATCCCAGAGTTGATGTTCACTCTGGGACTCGAAATTTATAATTGAACAGAACAAGAACATCAAGGTTTGGAGGATAAAAACAACTCAGCATTCTATTTCACGGTTTTCATCAGCTGCATACAGCTTAAAATTACAATTAGCAATATAAATATAAACGAATGTCCAACTGACTTTAGTTTGTGAAGTTTAAATAAATGTTCAAAATTAGTCCAAGTCATATTAAAAAGAATAGGACACAAAGTGTATGGATATACATATTGAAGATCCATGTATTGGAAAGTAGTATTTTGGAGAAGAACATATGTCATAGTTACTATTAATCATAATCGAGATAAAAGAGGTTGAATAAGTGTAATGAAATTGGCGATTAATTACGCAATCATTTGACAGATATATATGTGAACAATCGGATTATGTAAGAGATAAGGTGGTAGATTGAAAAAATGGATGAGTTTATTTCATCCTACCAGGGTTCTTGTTCTGTTCAAATTTAACAAGGAATGTGGTTGCTTGAAATGTCACATTTATTTTGAAGTTGTTCATTTTTCATCATACATAATTTTAATAGTTAAGATCATGAGCCAGTTGAAGCTATACCACCATAGAAAACCTGAAAGCACTGGATGACCGTTAAGTGCTCGCTTGCGAAACCAGTAGCTCCTGGGTTCGAATTTCGCAGGGGGCGAGGTCGTGGATACGCACTGCTGAGGAGTCCAACAATAGGACAAAACGGCGGTCCAGTGCTCCCAGGTTTTCCATGATGATCTAGTCTCAATTGACTCGTAATCTTAACCATTGAAATTACTATAATATCCACAAAACCCATCTGATACATAATTTTTTATCATGTGGCAGGGTCTATAGTATAGAAAAGGAAGTCTGATATAAACCTATCACTGATTATTATAATTTATCAGTGGAAAGGGAGCCACTATTATTCATCGGTATTATGTTACTTTCTTCCTAGCCTCATGATCCAGCTGATAGGATGTTGTTTACACAATTATTCAGTTCAATAATGAATTAGTCCCGATTGTAATTGAGAGAGAGATAATGAGCATGCATGACTTCCTATTACTTGTCACTTCGATTGAACCTTCTAGTGTATGGTGATCCAGTAAGCTGTCACTGATCCGATTACATTTCTTTTTCTTTGTCAAGCATTTTATGGCATAGCGTAGATTGTAGGACTGACATGTGAAAATATATTGTGAATTATTTGTACTAACTTCCGCTCATCTCTATGTGAGCCAATTAAACTAAGTCATTTATGAACTGCATTCTCATTCAGGTACCGATTATTTGCCACCTTAGTGGAGTAATGAGAACTCAATCAATTAATTATGCTCAAATCCTAGCACTTCTTTTAGAACACTACAACATGAAAAGTTATGTTTCCGGCAGTTTTCATACGGAGTATTTACTCATAGTGCTTAGCTGATTTGTTAAATGTATGTAAACAAGAAATGCATTATTATTGCCTGACCGTTGCTGTTACCTTGACGTGATGGTTGAGCTTGCCTCACCTTATCCCATGGATATCCGTCTTCGGCGGTAAGGTTTCAACAAGTACAAGTAACACGAAAATTACTCACAAAGAGGTCGTTTATGACCGACCTCAAGCAGTTGTCCCTTGGGCACTGCGGTCACACTCTCAGGTCACTAAGACCACCCCTAACCCAATTTTCTTTTCAAGTACCCCCCAAAGAACTTCTCCACGGTGTGGGCAACCGGGAAGTGATAACTGCCCTCATACCTCTAACAGCACTTAAGATCTCTGACTGACATTATTATTGATATTCTCTTGTTTTTAATAAATCTACTTGGGCATCATTTACAGAGCACGATGATTTCGAACTATATGGTTTAATTAATATGATGGGCGGGAAAGTAATTGGAATGCAGATAGTATAACATCATTCTTTCGTCTAGTCACATTGGAGATGGAATATTTATTGTTATGTGGTAAATACTCACCGTACCGTGAACCTATCACGTTAGAAATGTATAAGTTCTCAATTCTTAAGCTTGGAATTTCTGTGACTCTTTGCTCATAATGAGTGATTAACTCAAAATTCAGCAACGTTATTCTGTTTGAAATTTAGCATACTTTCAGTACAGTTGTCATCTCAACTGACGCTAGTTGGATCCCCCATTGCTAAATACGCTTCGCATCGAATGATTGTCTTATTCTTACTTGAAATGCATTCAAAGCACACTGAGTAGTAAATAATGTCATGCTTGTCTAGGTCATTAGTGTTTATCGGATTCCGTTCAAGTTTCAGTGTGACCACTAGTTCAAATGGATCAACATCACTTGCGATATGTCCTCATATTAGGTGATTGAAGGTAGTCGAGAAGAATCAACATAAATATTCTGGTCCTACAGCATATCGTTCTCTACCCAAATATCAACGATGACGTCTCGGATTATGAACACAAATGACACTGGTTTGAATTTCATAAACAGTACCAGTCCCTTCAAAACTGTAGGTACACCTAGCATGATAACTAGGTACAGAGTCTCCTGAAACATTTAAAAGGGTGCATCTACAACCTCCACACGATTGGAATATCTTTGTTATCAGCCGATTAGCATTATTGTCATCCAGCATGGTCAGATTAGTTGCTGTCTCACACTCAGTCTAATTGAGCTCGTAAGTCACTTTTTATCGCTAAAATCACCAAAGATCGCATGATTACTACTATCACATAATTCAGTTTCTTTCTTGTAAAATCGTAATATTTCCGAGAAAACTTGCTCCTTAAGTTCGTAAACGTACTTCGTATTTTTCATAACTTTGTACAACCAAATAAATGTGTTGCGTACTAATCGAACTGGACGATGATAGCGAATAGGTGATCAGCTTTACATGGCACTGAGGTATGAAAGATACTTGCGTAAGTCTGAAATCCATTGGTTCATCACGAAGCCTCGATGGAACTTCCAAAGGTGCTGCAACTTAGTGGCTTGAAACATTATCAGATACGGCCCATAGATAAAAGCCAGTGACCATCTTATTTTAGTTTTCTATCAAGCTGTTAATAACAGTGAGATGATCCTTCTTAACTAAAAGTAACGAATCTTGGTTGAAATTTCAGCTGGACTAATTCGCTTATCAAATAGTATTCAATTGACTCATGATCTCAACTATTAAAGTTACCATAATATCCAAAAAAAACGCCTTCTGATATTAATCAACATATGCTCACTAATGACTGGCTTCAAGAGGTATTTTCTAGAGTTCTAGTGAGAAACTGCGACCAGTGGAGGACAACCAGGTCTACTGTGAGATAGTAGCTCACTGAAGACATTGGTGCATGTGTCACCCAATTTCATGGATTAGTTGAAGTTAGACATTAACACAGTAGGATACCGGCCAGTTCAGTGGTCTATAAGCTGAGCGCTCGCGCGCGAGGCTGATAATTTCTGGGTTCGAATCTCGCGGGGGAGGGGCAAGATCGTGGATGCGCACTGCTGAGGAGTCCCACAATAGGAAGAAACGGCCGTCCAGTGCTTCCAGGCTTTCCATGGTGGTCTAGCTTCAAATGATTTATGATCTTAACTATTGAAATTTCTATAATATCCACAAAAACCCTATTAATACTACTCTTCTTCTTTGATTATATTACTACTCTATCCTTCATCTTTTCATATTATCAATTCAGTTATGTAGTTTGTTTGTTATTTGGTATCCCATTGTGTCAGGATTTGTGTGTTTCAAATAAATATATTACGTAATATCTGAATCGGCTAAGGACAACAAGTCACCTCACTATAACAACCATATAATCAATGATTTCAACTTTTTGTCAAGATGTGTACATACCTATCTATTCTGATAAATCATCAATAGTTGTTATCGATTCATGCTAGTAATTGTAAGATTCTATATTAAATTTTGAATGAAAAGACATAGTTAAAACTTTTGTGAGTGAGTGAGTATGTGTGTGTGTGTGTGACAAAAAGTGTATGTTTATGTGAATGTATACAGAAACAATCGATTAGATAAAAGAAACGAAATAACTATAATAATAATAACAACAGTAATCACTTTTCATCTTGATTTAAACTCGATCATGTGTAAATGTTATTTTGAGGAACTATATATAGTTTGTCCAGTGAATAGGTGGGACCAAAGGTCCTGGGTTCGAATCCCTTTAGTGGGATCGTGGTTGTGCATTACTGAGGAGCCCCGTAATAGGGCGAAACGGCCGTTCAATGCTTCCAGGTTTTCAATGGTGGTCTAACATCAATCGATTAATGATCTCAGTCAAATATTTAATCATCTCCACAATCCTATACTGATAATAGGTGAACTGTGGTAATTAAAAAACCTTTATTTTTATAATTAAGGATTCAACAATGTTATCCATCTTCAAAATACTCCACATTTGTGACAAGAAGTTTGTCCTATCTCTTTCTTCATTGTTTCAAGTATTCTTGAAGGTCTACAGAAGTTTGGTTTTCCATCTATGTTTTGTATAGTGCATAGATGATTTTCCATGATTCACTTATAATCGAGAAAGTGAAATGGTGATTGAAAAGCCCAAGACACCAAACATTCTTAGTGTTTTCATCAACACCAGAGGTCAACGGTTGTCATTACTTTGAATTGTTATTAAATTCATCACAACCGTTAGTGAAGCTATTGATTCACTTGGAAAGATATGTTTTTTTTTTCAATGAGTTGCCGTCGTAGACAGTCTTCGACCTCTCAACATTACATTGTAGCCTGGTTTGTGTAACTACTAGATAAATTGTTTGAAGATGATGAACTTTGATCGATTCGAATGATTTACCCATAAATGCTCTGGTGGGGAGAGTTAGCTCTCCCTCTCCAAATGCTCTCATATGGCCACGCGTATCCTACTTACTGCTTTTTCGCGGCATTAATGTTGTTGACAAAATTAAGAGGGCGGAAAGAGAATGTCTGGCGCTTTAATCGGGTTGATGGATATGGAGGATCGACCCTGATTCCAAACCAATGGTGAACATGGGTTTCAGGATCCTGAGGAAACAAACGGTATATTAATATATTGTTAGTCACCGGCTACCATGGAACTACGTCTCCTAACGTTGCTCCACTGCCTTGTGGATCACAGCTTGAGGTCAAAGAATCCGGTTGTGACCCCCGAAGGAAACCGTCTGCTTTGGTCTGGCACCCAGTCAGTATCACAGTCTTCACACAAACTGAATGATTTATTTGACGCATATCTATTTGATGTTTCCTTGTACCAATGTCTATGTGTTTAAATAAATAAGTTAATACAAAAGATACTAGGTATCAGACTCGACAACAAAATGTGTTAAAGTCTGTATAGTTCAACTGGGCATATTAGAATCGTCTACAAGCGACGTAACGTATAAATGTAAGATGTCCAAGACAATGTCAAAGCTAACTTGAACACTTCTAACTGGTTTAATCTGGTAAATCTGACGAGGTTGACATCACGTGTTGGATACATTATTTGTCTCTAGATGTGATTTAAATCTCAGATAATTATTCTTCACTAACGATCGTATTTATGTGAGAATTCTCCATAACTCCAAATACCAGACTTGATACGACTAGTCGATGTCATCTGCAAATCGCCGTACACTTGATACACTACAGTTTTAAGTTGTAATTTTTGATTGAATGTTTTAGACTTCATATTCATGATTTATGAACGTGACTCACATGTTTTTGTGTAATAAATGATGAATTAGATAAAGTGTATAGAATTGTTTTATAAACAGCTCTATATTATACCCTACTAGGTAAATTTAGATACTGAGATAAGATGGTAGTTGGAAGTAGTCAACAGAAAACCATGGGCCTAGTTTTCATGCTATTTGGTACTCGTCAGCAAGGTGTACCTGCAATCTTGAAGGAATGATGCTGCATGACGAACTCGATCCCGTTTCACCTAGCCCCACAGTCAGAGACATTATCTCAACATAGTACACGCAATGTCGAGTTACCTAGACTAGTGGCCACATTGCAACTTGGTCGATAGGATTCAGTCTGCACTAAGGAGGACCTGACATACATGACATTGATCAACACCCAGTGATCAATCAATTATGAAAGTCAGATACCCATACAACAGGCTAAAGTAAATGACAATACCATTGATTAGTACCTTGCAGTCATTAATTTCTTAGCAGTTATGAAACAAATACCGCTGGGTGATAAATACACCGAGAAAAGGAGACAGATATGAGAAAACTAAACAAAAATATGATCGATCTGGAAAGGAAAGCCCAGGACAGAGTGGGTTAGCGAAAGATGGTCAACGGCCTATGCTCCATTGGGAGTAACAGGCTAAAGTGAGTAAGTAAGTAAGTGATGGACTCAAATTCATGTTTCATGATTTAAAAATATCATGCTTAACACAGGACTTAAGGTTTCAAATTCCTATTCCATATAAGATCGTTAGGTAGTCATTTATAAATTGTTCGAAACCATAATAAAATAACTATCTAATACCCTATCTGTCTAGTGCTGATGAATGTCTTTGATGAAGAATAACTTTCAGCATAACAGTCACCATAAATTCTATAGAATTGATATACAATAGATCACAGTAGAATTCTACTTGGGATTTGTTGACTAGATATTCTTCTAGTGTAGGACTCCTCAGCCTTGTGCATCCACGATACTGCACACGGGACTCAAATCCAGGACATTTGGTCGTGCGCGCGAATTCTTAACCTCTAGACCACTGAACCGGTCGGCATCCAACGGCGCTAATTTCTACCTTCAACCAATCCACGATATTGCACCGCTGTCCATCACTGTATTGAGTGAGTTACTGCATCTACAACAGACACGCTTGAACTCAACAGAACACGGACTCCCACTAGAACACCAGTAATTGCCCCCGAATGCCCTGGTATGGCCGAAAGTGGGGAGAGTCCGCCTCCTCTCTCGAAATACTCTGACACGGCCACGCGTATACAGCCTCTGCCACGGAAGTCCTACTCATTGCATTCTCGTGGCGGGAGTGTTGTTTACGAAAATGAGAGGACGAAAAGCGAGTGTCCAGCGCTTTAACCGGATTCCAAACCAATGGTGCACATGGGCTCCAGTATCCTGCGGGAACAAATGGCGTATGAACCAATTATTGAGCACTGGCTACCATGGGACTGCATCTCCTTACGATGCTCCACTGCCTTGTGGGTTAGACCTTTAGGTCAAAGGCTCAGGGTGTGGCCCCTTAAGAATACCACCTGCTTCGGTCTCGGTACCCGGGCAGTATCACAGCCCATACGCAAATGACGAACCTTCTATATCTATGGAAACTACTTTTCTCGCTTCGAAAAACAATCAAATGATTCAGATTATTATCATTACTATTATTGTCATTATTATTATTATTATTATTATTATTATTATTATTATTTACCACGTTATTCACTCTCTTTTATACTTATACAGCGGCTTGTCTTTGGTGGAAATTCGACTGTATCTAAACGTTCTGGAGTCACTGTCTGGTTGAAAATTGTATGTTTCCACTGAATACGAGGACTGAAGCAGTTTTTCTGAAACCACGTGCACCATTTAAACTAGCTGCCTTCAACGTTCGCACACTTATGCAGGTTGGACAACAGATAGGGATGGCTATGTCTTTGGAAAGTCTTAATATTGATGTTTATTGTCTATACAAGACCCGTATTCAAAACTCTGGTGAAGTACTACAAATTCGACCTCCATCTGTCGCTTCGAAAAGCTTGTTTTACGTGCGCTTATCCAGGTACCCTGTGGCATCTTCGTCTGATCTTGCTGGCGTTGGTGTCGCACTAAGCGCTAGATCTGAGGCAGCACTAGTCGATTGGATCCCCATTAACAGTCGGTTATGTGCTGTTAGATTAGAAAGTTCCATCAAAGTGAGAAGAAATCGTAGTGAAAAACGATGTCTTTTCGTCATCTCTGCCTATGTCCCGACAGATTGCAGCCCGGATGCAATCAAGGATGAATTCTATCACCAGTTAACTCTTCTTCTCCAGAAAGTGCGTTTGACAGATATTGTAGTACTAGCCGGAGACTTGAATGCTCAGGTCGGGTGTCTAGGCACAGAAGAGAGTCGTTTAGGTGACCGATGGGGACTTGTTGGTCGCAGGACAGATAACGGGGACCGTCTACTGCAACTATGCACAAACCACAACCTGTTTCTGGCTAGCACTAACTTTCGGCACAGTCATTGCCAATGTGCCACCTGGCGTCCTCCCTCTGCATCCCAAGCCTGGACTCAGATTGATCACATCGTGATCAGCTACCGCTGGCGTGGTTGTGTAAAAGACTGCCGCTCCTTTTGGAGTATCTATCTGGACTCTGACCATGCCCTGGTCTGCGCCAATCTAACCTTAATTTTCAGTGGACAACAAAGTGACCGCCATTAACGGATTGATGTTGGCAAGATGGTTGCAACTTCTGTTGCAAATAAGTATCGAATCGAGCTAGTTTCTAGGCTAACTACCATTCCACCAAAAAGTATAGATGAGCATTAGTTATAATTGCATGACGCCATAAAAATGGCGGGTACAGTCAGTTGTGAGTTCGCGAAACGTCCCGCTTGTAAGCACTGGATTTCTTCTGGTTCCTTACAACTCATTGAAACCCGTCAGTCTACTCCGGGTGACCGTGAGTTTGACCATAAACGAAGGATGTTACGTGAAGAAATTGGACAAAGCTTGCGTAAGGACCGAGAAGCCTGGTGGTCGAAGCGTGCTAATGAACTGGAAGCAGCAGCTGCATGTGGTAACTACCGGAAGCTCTTCCAACTCTGGTGTGAGTGAAACAATCTGCGAGGATGATGGGATGCCAATCACTAACATCCATCGACGTCTTGGACGATGGGCAGAATTTTTCGAAGGGCAGTTCAACTGGCCTGCTGCTCCGGCAACATCGGTCAGACTGTCCTGCCCTCCATGGCCGGTGACGACTGATCCACCAAACGAGGAGGAAGTCCGCAAGGAACTCCAACTTTTGAAGCGTTACAAATCACCTGGCCCAGATGACTTACCTCCGGCTCTTTTTAAAGATTGTGGTGACTTTTTGACTAAGGAATTGATGACGTTGTTTATAAAGGTTTGGGAACTAGAGAGTGTTCCAACGTCATGGAATGAGTCGATAGTTGTCCCTATCTTTAAAAAGGGTTCACGTTGTTCCTGTAACAACTATCGGGAGATAAGTCTACTTCCGATCGCGTCCAAGCTATTGGCTTCTGTCATACTTCGTAGGTTGTTCAAAACCCGAGAAAGATTGACTCGCGAGGAGCAGGCTGGGTTTCGTTCTGGTCGAGGATGTATTGATCATATCTTCACCCTCCACCAAATGTTAGAACACCGCCATACTTTTCAAAGGCCAACAATCGTAGTGTTTCTTGATATCAGGGCTGCCTTCGATTCGTTGGATAGGACTGTTCTCTGAGATTGTCTATTGAAGAAGGGTGTGCCTGAGAAGTTTATAAACATCCTAAAGGTCCTATATAAAAACACCTTAGGTAGAGTGAGGGCATACAACCACCTCTCTCCATTGTTCCATTCGAGTAGTGGGGTTAGGCAGGGTTGCACAATCTCACCATTCCTCTTCAACTTTGCCATCGATGACATTCTGGAAACAGCTCTGATGAGTGTAAGTAATGGTGGTGTGGATCTGTTGCCTGGAGAAAGACTTCTCGACCTTGAGTATGCGGACGACATTGTCTTACTGTGCGATAATGCCCAAGGCATGCAATCCGCACTTAATCAGTTGGCAATCAGTGTCCGTAGGTATGGTATGTGCTTTGCACCATCGAAGTGCAAAGTACTTCTACAAGACTGGCAGGATTCCAATCCTGTACTCACCCTCGATGATGAGCAGATAGATGTAGTCGAGAAGTTCGTGTATCTGGGTAGCTGCATAAGTGCTGGTGGTAATGTGAGTGATGAGATCAATGCAGGTATAGTGAAAGCCAGTGCGGCTTATGCCAATCTGGGCCACCTTTGGCGCCTTTGTGATGTTAGTCTGTCTGTAAAAGGTCGGTTCTACAACACGTCAGTGAGAGCAGTTTTGCTCTATGCTTGTGAAACCTGGCCTCTCCGAATTGAGGATGTTGGACGACTCTGTGTTTGATCATCGCTGTCTCCGAAGGATTGCTGACATCCAGTGGCAACACCATGTTAGTAATGCAGAGGTTCGGCATCGTGTGTTCGGGCACAGAGATGATAATGCAATCGATGTCACCATCTTGAAACACCGACTTCGGTGGCTTGGACATGTTCTACGAATGTCGTCCCAGAGGATTCCACGTCGAGCACTATTTGCCGACTCTGGGACTGGTTGGAAGAAGCGGAGAGGCGATCAGTGTATGACATGGTGTCGTGGCACGAAAGAAAGCTGCAAAGGTCTGGCTTGTGTTGGTCCTTCACAATTCCATGGTTTGAGTCCCAGAGACGGTACAATACAGTGTTCCGAGACGTTATCACATATGGCTCAGTATAGAATCCAGTGGTGATCCTGCTGTAACCTTCTTTTACTTTGTTCATAAAAAGTGGTTGTGTCTCCCTTAAGTGAAAAATTTCTTCCGGTTGTACCTTTTCGTTCCCTCATTACTACCACATTACCTTACACCAATCTCTTTGTTATTGTTCTCTTTTTTTAAAGCTCCTTACCTTTTTTTTCTCTTCGAACTCTCATTGTTTTGTGTGGCGCATATATATTGGTGCTCTATTGTATCAATATTTATGTGTTCAAATAAATAAATAAATAACCAGTAAATACCTCATGAAGCCAGTCACTAGTGAACATATGATGAATATTATCAGAATAGGTCTTGTGAATATTGTAGAAATTTTTAGTAATTGAATGCATTAGTCAATTAATGCTAGATAACCATGGGAAAGCCTATTCTGAGAATTCAATTGTTAAAGAATATATATCACTAATAAAAAATCAATAGTTTTTGTTTCACTTCAACTATCTTACTTGATCATGGATGACAAGTTGTCTTGAAATAACTGGATCTCAGATGAACGTTGACGTTAATTTCATTAGATTATTCCTAGACCGAAGTCGTTTCAAACTCACTTCATACTGATATGTATTCAGATGCTTGAATTTTCCTGATAAACACTCATCTTTGATTACAATAAATAAACTACTAACGAATTGTAAGTAGTAAATCATTCACAATTAAGTTTTTGATTGAGATCATGAACCAATTGATGTTAGACCATCACAATTGAAAACCTGGAAGCACTGGACGGCCGTTTCGTCCTATTGTGGGACTCCTCAGCAGTGCGCATCCACGATCCCGCGAGCGGGATCGACTTAATCTTATTGAACTTAATTGTGAATACTAGTATAGGAGTTGTGGAGATTATTAAGTTTTTTGATTGAGATCATGGACCGATTGAAGTCGTGACCAGTGGAGCTAATCCTTGTCGGGTAGAGAAAGGTATCTACCTCAGTACAACGGAAGTTGGTCGCGCAATTTTGTGGATCGGTTGATGTTAGAAACTATCACCATTGGATGCCGGTTCAGTGGTCCAGTTGGTTAAGCGTTCGCACGCGAGACCGAAGGCCCTGGGTTCGAGTCTCGTGGGGAGCGGGATCGTGGATGCGCACTGCTGAGGAGTCCCACAATAGGACGGGACGGCCGTCCAGTGCTTCCAGGTTTTCAATTGTGGTGGTCTAACATCAATCGATCCATGATCTCAATCAAAAAATTAGGTCGATTAATTTACCCAACGTATTACTCATTCAAATGACAAATGTGGTGGACAGTGGGGCATTATCATTGCTCTAGAGGCTAAGCGTTTGCGCGTGAGACAAAAGGTCCTGGATTCCAATCTCGTGTTCAGGATCGTGGATATGCAGTGTTGGGTAGGCCCATACTAGGATGAATCATCCGTCCAGTGCTTACAGATTATCTATACTGGTCTTGTTTCAATTGACTCATGAACTCAATTATTGATGAAAAGAATTATAATTGTCTTGACTACTTCAATGTGTATTTAGTTTATAAGGATTGAATGATTTATAAGCGAATACGTCATGATCGTTTTGAACAACAATATCACTTAATTTGCAGTGTCAGTTATTATTTCAAGCCCATATACCTTATTATAGTTTTTGGACAAACCAATCTATTCATTCTACTTGAGTCATATGTTGACCTTGTTAGTTATTTGCTTACCAGTCTTCATTGATTTTATATGAGCGCATATGTGTGTACACTTCCCAGCCCATTCATCACATGTCTGTAGTTTATTTTTGTCTGACTATAAATATTGAGTAACGCTTGACTAAAATGGAGTTTGTTTCCCAGCCGTCTTCCCTGCACGTCATTTTACTTTGCTCTATTTCATTCGCTTCATATACGAAATATATATATTCACAAGTCAATTCTCGTTATTCGACTTGTTTAATTCCGTTATTGACTAACGCGATTTAAGTCGACGATGATATACGAGGATAGGCGATAACAATTATTCGTACGATATTGGAGTCAGATTCTCGAGCCACTAAAAATTCTTTGAAAAAACGAACTTTAGGAGGAAGTTTAATAATTTCATACGTCCTGAATCAAACTCCGCCTGTAGCCCTTCTAGAGTTACTGCCGGTCTATAATGTTTCGAATTATTGAAATTATAGCACTAACTAAGAGTCCCAGAAATAACGCAATTGAATTAAGAAGACACAGGCAAAACCGAATGTACTGTATTTGGAATTCGAAATCGTACAATCAACCAGTACAATAGTATCATTAGTTCGTTCAAACACCACATCCGCCACAGCTTAAATTGGAGTCTAGGTGTTTGTAATCAATCGTACGTCTTCTTCTCAAATTCATCCAGGGTCTGTCTGCCATTATATTCGAAAAGGGTTCTGTATTATCTAGAATTTGCTCATTGGCATTAGAATTAACAACGGAAATTGGAACAGACTCACCTGGTTCCTGAAATTGTATTTGATCAACATGTCGACTGTGTGTACTTAAGTCATTGATGTCTAGAATTCGCACCATCGATTTTCCGACATTCTTCAGAACAATACCCGTAGATGGTCGAAGATCATTTCCCCTATAGTATGTAACTTCTGCAGACTCCAAACATCTCATATTCGACCGAAAAATTCTTCCTTTCAATAGCTTCGCCGGAGTTTCCTTCGTCACTGAATGTCTGGCATTTCTATATTGCAATAGAAAGGTATCTACTCCCCTCTCCAGCTCATTAAATGTTGAGGCGGCTATAGAATCAATAGCAGTCTTTAATGTCCTGACAAAATTCTCTGCCTGACCATTAGAACACGGATGTCTGGGAGCAGTAAACAGATGTTTGCACCCTATACCGTTCAACCAGTTAGTGACTGCATCTGCAGCAAAGTGAGAACCATTATCAGTCACTAACATCATAGGAACCCCTTCTCGACTAAACGCCTTTCTTAATGCTTGGATTGTGGAGTCAGAATTAGGTGAAGTTGTAAAAAAACTTCAGGCCATTTTCAAAAAGAATCAATAACGACTAGTACGTAGTATTTACCAAGAAACGGACCACAATAGTCAGCATGAATTCTCTTCCAGGCCTCAGACGATACTGGCCACTTCGAAGGATGACTTTTCAACTGATGACATTTCTCACAATTGTTTGCTGTACGACATATATCTGCATTTATCTCTGGCCACCAACATGTGAGCCTTGCCAAGGACTTCATTTTCTCAACACCTAAATGACCACTATGAAGATCTTCAAGAACAGATTTACGCAATTAAAGAGGAATGACAACACGATCATTTAAACACAGAATACCATCAGGAGTAGTAGATAGTTCATCCCTCTTTGAAAAATAGATAGGAAATCTACGTTTCAAATTAGCAGTCCAGCCTTTTCGTATAGCACTGAGTATACATCCAAAATATCTGCGAGTTTCTCTAATGAGATCTGAACGTCTAACTGGTAAAGGTTGCACTAACAAACAGTCCGAAGTATTAATAGGTCGATCTTGTAATGACTGTCGAGAAATGTAGTCAACATGTTGAATTTGTTTGGCACTTCTGTGCTGAACCGTATAGTCATATGCACTCAAAACAATACTCCATCGTTGAACCATAGCAGCTGAGGAACGTGCTAAGGATTTTCCAGGATGATAAATAAACTTTAAAGCTTCATGATCAGTAACAATAGTGAATTTCTTTCCGAATAAATATTTATGAAGTCTTTTAACAGCCAAAAACACATCTAATGCTTCTCGCCGAGTCTGTGAATAACCTTGTTCAGTAACAGTGAGTTTGCGTGAAACACAAATAACTGGTCTACCTTCCTGTTCCAAAACTGCATTAATTCCCACAGGTGATGCATCAGTAATAAGCACAGAATGTACACTAGGGGAGTACGTTCGAAGAACAGCATCACTTTGAAGAAACTTTAGTAGATTACGTAAGCATGACTCATGTTCCTCACTCCATTTGAATGAATTGGCTGTCAAAATATTAAATAAACAATTTGCACGACAAGAAAAATTAGGAATAAAACGGGAATAGTATTGAAGAGCACCCACTAGTGAACGTATTTCCGTAAGGTTTTTTGGAGACGGGGCATTTGTCAGCGGAGCTAGTCGTTTCATATCTGGTCTAAAACCATTACCATCAACTAGGTATCCAAGGCATTCAAAACTAGATACACAAAACGAACATTTATTTGGATTCACTGTAATATTTTTCTCAATTAAGTGACGCAATAAAGCAATAAGTCTCTGATCATGAACTACCTTATTAGAACCATGAACAATGAGGTCATCTTGATAAACTTCAACACCTTCAAGATCACTAACTACTTTATTCATAACTTCCTGAAATATGGCTGGAGAACAACTTAGACCAAATGGAAGAAAATTGTATTTGAACAGACCAAACGGAGTGTTAATTGTCGTCAAAATAGATGAAGATTGATCTAAAGGAATTTGAAGACAAGCATCTTTTAGGTCAACTTTCGAGAACACTTTAGAACCATGAAGTCGATTTAGAATATCTTCAGCCTCCACCGTCGTGCACGTTTGCTTCGACAAACGGGAATTCAGAGTTAATCTATAGTCACCACAAATTCTAGGGGTCTTGCCGAGCGACTTCAGTGGCGTAACGATAGGAGTACCCCATGCTGAAGACTGAATTGGTTCAATTATGCCTTTTGCACACAAATCGTTTAATGTCTTATTTACTGCTTCTCGAAGCCCATAAGGAATTATTCGTCTTTTAAGAAAAACTGGATCACCCTGTACTTGAAGTTTTATAGGCTGAATTTTCATACCTCCACTGCACTTAGCACACCTAGCTATCAAATCTTTAAGTAAAGTATCAGAATTCTCCTTAGAAACTAGGAAGGACAACTCCACTTTAAGCCTTTTCAAATTCTTTAAACCTAATATTGACAGTCCTGTTTCGCTAACTAAAAATTCACAAGGTATGTATGAAGAATTATAATCTCTTATTAGCAATTCACAGCATCCTCGTATGGGCAGTCTGTGTCCAGTAATCCCCAATATTGATACTTCAGTGGGTCGAACTACAACGTTAGGATCTAAGAATTTCAAGTTCTTGAATGAAATAATGGACTCTATACTGCCTGTGTCCACATTAAAGTCATGAAATGAACCAAGCGATGTATATAGTCGCTTTTGAATGTGAGCATTACCTTTCGAAATAGTAGACAAATATAAATGATCGCTAGAAACATCCGAATTATTGAGATTTAAATGACAAGATTTAGTACTACTTGAAGCAAAATGGACAGTAGCTTTGCATACTGACTGAATGTGTCCTATCTTACCACATTTAAAACATTTAGCATTACGAAATGCACGTGAATTACGAGGATGAAACTTTCCACATGATAAACATTTACCAAACTTCATCTCACCTTTGTGATTTGCTTTGTAATTCCTTGTTGAAACACCTTTCATATTTACACGAGAATAGGATTCACCGTTAAATGAACGCAAGTTCGATTGACCCTGAGATTGTAGTTCATCAGGACAACTAAGCAAAGTATTAGAAATCTTCATTGACTGGATATCAAGTTCATTTACTGCTTCATAATTAATACACGCAGTTCTAGCATCTTGAAAGGAACAGTTTGGCATTCTTAACAGCTCTCTTTCCAAACTCGGTATGTTGATTCCTGCAATTAATCGATCTCTAAGTTGTACATGAAGTTGGTCACCAAAATTACACTTGGCAGCTTGTTTCTGCAATTCAAGGATGATTTCCCGAACTTTTTGATCATTTTGAAATTTCGCCCTTTCACGGCATTCGAAACTGGTGCATTTTACATGATTTAATAATAGCTCTTTAAGAGTTGCATAGGGAAGTGAAATAGGTTTTTCTGGATATTCCAAAGTTTTTAATAAGCTGTAAGCTTATCTCCCAATGAATGTCAGGAAATGTGCCACAATTTTATTACCTTTAACATCTTTTTTAGTCATGCTCCAGATTTCAAACCTTTTTTAAATAATCCTCAAATGCTTCCGAAGTTGAATGAATGTCCAACTTTTCCATTGCAGGTTCCATCACGACGCCAGTATAATGTTTCGAATTATTGGAATTATTGCACTAACTAAGAGTCCCGGGAATAACGCAATTGAATTAAGAAGACACAGGAACAACCGAATGTACTGTATTTGGAATTCGAAATCGTACAATCAACCAGTACAATAGTATCATTAGTTCGTTCAAACACCACACGGTCCCAAGCCCGGATAAGGTAGGAGGGTTGGGCGTGAGGTTAGCGATTCCATCCCTTAGAAATCGAAAACCAGAAAAAAGTAATTCAAAATAAGTAAGTCCCGAACTAATCCAATCCAATGACATTAGCTGTTACTGTAACTTTGTATTGTGACTTCCATAGATGTGTAGTGACCTACTTTTATCAAGAGAATGCGATTAGTTTAGTGTAAACAATTATTATTATAACCAATTTTAACAGGGATTGTTTTACTGTAATTGTTTGTTTAACTATACTAAAGACATCCATTATTCTTCCATACTTCCTTCCACTGATTGTGACATTGTACGAACTTACGTTTCCTCAGTAGTTCCACTTGTACTCCTTTGGCACGATCTCGGTATTCTTTCGATACCACGAGATCGCCAACAAATATACTTCACTACAACCACCGATTGCCTTCTGATTTTTGGTGCGCGACCTTCTTGTAGTGGTGATCATAGTCTACCGTGACTCGACGCCATGCTACAGATGTGTGTATAGAAATTGGTGCTGTTTAACTTGCTGCAAAGTTAACATCAGTCATTGTTTAGGTAATATATGAATGACATAACATTGAATCATTTAGTATCTAACTAACTAATGTGAAATATATATTGTGACATGGACAGGATGGGCACGAAAAATTCAATCAGTCAGGTGTTCTCTTTGATTCCCATAAACTATATTCCATGGAATGTAGATATCCGGGATATTTGTTGGCTTAAATAAGGGAAACACACATATACTGTGTATATTTGAATAGATGATTTTGAGAAGCAAATTGAGTGCAATTATATCAGATAGTCGTTCATTCGTTTCATTGACAATCCATTCTCTAATATTGATAATCTACCTCAGACATGTTCATTATTATTACAAATAGCATTCATAGAGCTTACTACGACATGAAATTGATCATTCAAAATAGTGAATGGTAACTTTTGAGATCTATTTATGGACAAATATTATACGTTTGTTAATAATGTATAACTTCAGTAACTGAGATATATATATGACTATACTCCTCTTATTACAAGATTCACTTTGACCTATAAACTATTATTATACGATTTATAATTTTTGAGTTATATCCAGTCTATTAATTACAGTCTCCCAAATTCACAAAAACTTTTGGCTGGTTCTTGTAAGATGGTCCGTTGATGCTGCTTTGATATCATAAGGATTCAATTGAGCTGGTCTATTCGAGAGGTCCTCGAAGTATTCTACGAATCTGTTCCTCTGGTCTTGAATCTCGGTAATTAATTTGTTATTTATTCTCCGATGAATAGGCTTACACATAATCATGAAGCGTCGTATAATTTAATCATTTTATTCATCATGACATCTTAATGTATAACAATTTACCAGATGCCTAATTTATTTGAAATTATCAACTTGAACCTTGTTAATGATACCTTCATTCTTGTAAACAGTGGATTTGCTATTCAATTTAACATCTTACTATTGGTCATTACGATCCATTGTGTTTTTTAATCATTCAGCTAACAGTTGACGTAATTCATGTTACTGACTTACCAGTGAAGTATATGGGTTGTATCTCTGATCTTTTTATGCAAAGGTTACTTCATAATTGGATAAAAGAGATAAAGTGTGAAACGAAATTTGAAATCTTATCTTTAATGAAACGTTTGTTTTTAAGGTAAGTAAGATAAACCAATTCATTTTAATGGAATACAGGTTGGAGATTCAATTAGCATACGTATTAAAATGTTAATCAGAATCATTGATCTAGCTAAGTTTGTCTTACCCAGGGATTTCATTCACCCTTACAATTTATACATACAAGTCAGTCTCAAGCATTAAATGCTTCTGGTTGAAAAGTGACTAAAATTAGTATACAGGAAGTGAATTTTTTCCTATTTCAGACACATCCATTGAGCGTAATTCTATCCTAATGCTGATGAACACACTGTGCCTTAAATCTTTGGATGTGAGACTGCTATTCATTGAGTTATTGAGTTTAGACTTGTTTAAACATACAATATAGTGGCAAAAGCGTTGAATGTACAGATGCTCGATTGCAGACATTGACAACAATTGGCTTACACTTATTCATGAACCATAAAATCTCTTGCGAAAATTGTTTCGTTCAGCGATAACAACGATGAAGTAGTTAGATGAGCTCGAGGTTGGGGCTTAGAACTCAATTCTAGGAAGAGGGTGGTCATGTTTATCGCAAACGGTAATAGTTGGCATTATACTATTGATGATACATCTCTTCCATGCGTTCAAGAAAATAATGACTTAGGAATAATAATAAGTCACATCTTGAAAACAACTACTCACTGCAACGCAGCTGTTGCCAAATGTAATGTGTTTGATGAATTCATTATCCTCGAGTGCGATGCGTTCAGAACTAATTATTATTTGGACGAAAAATCCCTGACAATATAAAATTTATATGAGAAAAATAGTATTTTCGGAAAGGAGGGTTAAAATTCAGGTATACAGAAAGGTTGACTGCACTGAGCAAATATCAAGTTACAACAAAAGTAAATCAAACGGTACATAAGACGTGTTATTGTTAGGTGCTTACACACCCATAACACTATTCACAATAGACAAAATGTTGGAGTAATTCATCTCATATCCGTCAGGTATAAGAATGTCTACTGGAACAAATTCACCGAAAATGTTTTATTCCATACAGACAACACGTCATAACATCAACAGTCTGAAACTTGGTCTTTCGTCATCATATGAAATGTGTTCCAGAATTCACAATCAGAATTTCATAACACTCTGAATTCAACATTGCTTAACAGCCGAAATAATCACCACATGTCAGTTTTTGCAAACTGTGTAAACTTTGAGAAGTACCACAATGGTTGAGGTGGACACTTTCTTGAAATACAATTACACAGACATTGGTTAGCAGTGAAATAAACATCACACTGTCAGTTATATCAATCGATGGTGACAACTACGGACAGAAATTTCGATTCGGATCATGTCACAACTGTGACGAATAAATTCAAAAAAATTTGGATAATTTTAAGTAGCATTATACTTAGATCAATTTACAATCACGAATCACAACAATATAGATCCAGATTATTAATCCACCAGGTAATTGTCAAACAGTCATATGATGAGGGGTTAAAAATAGTTGATGTGTATAACAGGAAACATAAAGATGATAAAACTTGAGAAGATAACTAGTTAGAAATAAGGTTATCAAAATGGATTGACGGGATGTCCGTTGAATGATACGATAGGGCACTGAACTTTACGTTAGATAGCACGTTAATGGAAGCCTCGAAATTACGGCATGTCGGAAAGTTTATTATGTGATTGAAACCAATCACCTTAACTTAAGTTTATACTGAATAACTTCAACAGCAGTGCAAATGCTCCACCAGTACAGTCAATATTTCATGTAGTGCACGAGGACACAAGTGAAGATATTCAAAGAATTCTAACACAAAATTACAGAACATGGTTGTTAAATCTGACAACATTACAGCGAATGCCTATTATGCAAAATGCCAATGAACCATCACAAACATGACTGCACTTTTTGCAAATATCAGTCAGTCATCTCAGACTTCACTGCTCCTGCATTCCGATACTGATTGCTTTTTGTTCTTGTTCTTTCCTTCTCGAACTTCATGACCTTCTGCTGTCAGACATTCGTACTCTTGACTAGTGTTATCTACTATTTATATCAAAATAAGTACCACACATCACAATACCATTCTCATATATTCGAATCCATATCACCTAGAGCAGTACTTAGGGAAATCTACTGTGGACTATCGTTATTCTACTGACAACGCATGTTAGTATATGTGTTGTATTCTGAGAGTTAATCTGGTCACGATATATACATTGGATGGTGAGATGGTGGAGAAGATTCTTCGAACACTTCACTTGTATCTGAAGTTTGTGCTGATGATGTCGTTCAGAAGAACGATGAAAGCTCCACGACCAAACCATACAGCTCAGAGAACAAAACTCCACCAGAAACATTGGATGGCGTACAGAACTCAGAAGACTGAACCAAGCAAAGTATCACTAAGTATCGTAGATTGATGTAATGTAATTGATGAATGATGTGGATGGATTTCTCCAGAAATGGACGGTGAAAATTTGAGTTTAGTTGAAGTTATCAAAATTTTTTCAAAAACATCAACTGCAAATCTAAAGTAATTTTTTGATACTTCGCTCAGCGTAGGTGTACTTGTCCTAACTTCTAATTTTGAGGAAATACAAAGTACATACATGAGAATATCAGATTATCGGGGTTGGTTTAAAGGATGCTCCTACAACATTCCAGCACACTTCACCAACATTTGTGTTGATATAGCTAAGCGAGATAATCTGACTTGGTCATGTAGGCAAACTAGCTCAAAACCTGTGTTCAAGTATTGCTTTTAACTGACTCCAACAATCCAACATCAGAACATGGTAAATATGTTTGAATGTGAGTCATATTACAGTTCGATCTGTGAGATATAAAGATATATGTAAATTAGCATATAAGTATGATATTCGTCGTTGCCCTGTAATGAATTACTCTTTAATGCTAGTCACTACATTTATCCTCAAGTTACTTATTGATCTGCATTTTTTGTAAATTGACCAAATCGTTTGATTCATAACGACAGATATCTTACTTACATACTCCCTTAACCACCAATTGAGCAATGACCGCCGACGAACGCTGTCCAACCTACTATGTTCTGGGCTTTCCTTTCCAGTTCTATCCAACTGGTCTTCATTCCTCTCATGTCTGTTTCCGTTTCTCGGCTTAATGTGTTCTTTGGTCTACATCTCCTCATTTGACTTTCAGGATTATATGTGAAGGCTTGCCTTGTGAAAACTGTTGAGTGCTTTTCTCAATGTGTGTCCTATCCATTTCCAACGCTTTTTTCCGATTTATTTCTGAGCTGGAATCTGGTTTGTCCTCTCTCTCTCAATAGGTTGTCGCTGATAATATCTGGCCAACGGGTTCGAGGTATTCTGCGTAGACATCTGTTAATAAACACTTGTACCTTCTGGATGATGGCTTTCGTAGTTCTCCAAGTTTCCGCACCATACAGTAGAACTGCCTTGACATTTGTATTGAAAATTCTGACCTTGGTGTTGGCTGACAGTTGTTTTGAGTTGCAGATGTTCTTCGGTTGTAGATATGCAGCTATTGCTTTGCTGGTCCACGTCTTCACATCTGAATCAGATCCACTATGTTCGCCAATGATACTGGCCAGTTATACAAGGGTTTTTACGTCTTCCTTATCTCCGAAAATCGTGAATGCACTGGCGCATTTCGTGTTGTATCGGAGAATCTTGCTTTTCCAGTTGTGTATATTGAGACTTAATGCCAGTAAGGCTTCTGCTATTCTGATCGTCTTCTCTTGCATTTGTTGTTACGTGTGCGATAGAAAAGTAGAATTAGGTCAGATCACCTGCGAAGTTTAGATCGTCCAGCAGCATCTCAGGTGTCCACTGTATCCCATGTTTGTCATAAACGTTTTCAATTTATGACCAAGCATCATTGGTGAATCATATATCTCTGTGAAGCCTTGTGTATTAAGGAAACATCATTTTCATATACATCTCGTCAAGTAAAATTTAAGAGTTGCTTCCAATCAAGTAATCGGAATAAATTATATCCCCTGAGTTTCAAAATTAACTTTGTATTTGATTTATATACATTCTGAAGATAATAATTACAGAACTCATGCCACTAGTTTACAGATGTGATTAGAATTTAAACTGTGCTTGTCATTGATTTGATTACCGTTTCTGTAGGCGTCTTAGTTTATCACGAAATTAGGCTGGTATATGTAATTCGTGAGGTTTACTAAATTTGTACAGACTACAAACACCGAACGTCGTCTAACCCAATCAAAAATCTCCTCAATAACATCAATTTAAAACATACATATGAGGTTGTTCAGACCAACGTATCTGAAAAGTGAAGAGAAATCTGGACAAACGTTTACGACCAGATAGGATTTGTGAATGGCATACGCGAGACTATTACATGAGGAAACATAGGTATCCTAGTCTGAGAATCCGACCAATGAACGCAGGTGGTTCCAGTCAACGCGCTTATAGACTGTATATAGTGATGGGGTTTTTAAGAATCGATTATAAAATGGATCAATGTAGAGAGAACAAACTACAATTTAAAGGCAATGCTATCAAATTCAGTGTATACTTTTACAGATAGTGAGATTACATCTGTGATAAATATTTGATCGCGAATGTTATTAACCCATGTTGGTTTAAAAACTTTCTGCAACCAGCAGTGCATGTTATTAAGTGCCGAGAATTAATCATCACACAACTGAAAATTATTTTCAGAATGGGTTTTGTGGAGATTTTAGAAATTCCACAGATTGAAATCATTAGTCAGTCGAAGCTAGACCACCATTGAAAACCTGGAAGCACTGGACGGCCGTTTTGTCCTAGTATGGGACTCCTCAGCAGTGTGCACCCACGATCCCGCACCACGCGGGGCTCGAATCCAGGACCTACTGGCTTCGCGCGCGAGCACTTAACCACTAGACCACCGAGCCGGCATCCAACGGTGTTAATGTCTAACTTCAACCAATCTATGAAGTTGCGCTACCGTACATCATTGTCTTCAGTGAGTCCCTATCTCACAACAGACCTGGCTGAACTCCACTGGTAACGGATTCCCACTAGAACTTCGGGAGTTTTTTCCTGAAGTCACTCACTAGTGAGCAGTTGATTATTATCAGAATGATTATTGTGGAGATTTTAGAAATTTCACAGATTGAAATCATGAGTTAGTTGAAGTGGAGTTCAACCAGGTCTGTTGTGAGATAGGAACTCACTGAAGACAATGGTGTACGGTAGCGCAACTTCGTGGATTGGTTGAAGTTAGACATTAACGCCGTTGGATGCCGGCTCAGTGGTCTAATGATTAAGTGCTCGCGTGCGAAGCCAGTAGATCCTGGGTTCGAGCCCCGCGTGGTGCGGGATCGTGGATGCACGCTGCTGAGGAGTCCCATACTAGGATTAAACGGCCGTCCAGTGCTTCCAGGTTTTCAATGGTGGTCTAGCTTCAAGTGACTCATGAAAATTATTTGTATTCCTGTACAAATCGTATGGGCTACATGAAACTTTTGAATATTGTCGAATGAATACTTCTATCTGAAGTTATCGCAACACGTCATTTCGATCATAAAATCAACAACATCTGTTTATTCACAAGTGTTATTGGTGGAACACGTGATTGACAGTATTCCATATGTACTGAATTACTAGGCAAATTCGACATTGAAAACTGAGCTTGAAAAAGAATAATTTAGTTCAACCACAGTTCAGTTGTGGTTTGAGCAACGAAGTGTTTAGTTCTCACTGTGTATAGGTGAGTGATATGAGTGCACTTCACTGACTTGTATCAACCATCATGAAAACATGTTTCACAATTTCTGTCAACATACTACAAGCACTGAACATCGTCTAACCCAATAAAAACATCCCTTGAATAACATCAATTCAAAACATGCATATGAGATTATTCAGATCAACGTAGCTGGCAGTCTATTTACGAATTCATCTTTGAGTGCTCCTTCACGGAGAAATTCATCTAATTTTTGTAGCAAAACTAACACGAATTTCAACACCAGATGATATTTCAAAATGTATTCGATCTCAACATTCAACACAAACACCCATCTGGTAAACAGTCGAGTGCGTCTATCCAGAATATCGTGTAGCGATGAATTTCTCTGCCAGAGTGGTTGAAATGAAACGATACACAGAATGTGATGTGAAGTTTTTCATGACAGTGATGATTGTTCATAGTTTCACATTCAATAAACATAAGAAGTATCGACCAGTCGAGTCTAAACGTTTCAAGATTATTATTATTATTAATATGAGTTCCATCGATATACAAACTACGGAAGTGACATCTCGAGAATTCAGTAAGGTAATGATAATTAATTAAAAATTAGATGTCAAATGTTCACAGAGTTTATTTATAGCTGGTGCCAAATCTACTCAAAATTGATAGAGAATTTTATTCATCCATCTGCTTTGTGTTTGTCGGTGATTGTCAGTCATATGAATGAATCATTAGAATGACACATTCCTTATTTCACTACACAATAGAAAACATCATATAATCTGATTATTTAGATAAAATATTGTGATAGACAACCAAAATTATGATCAATAACATTTCGACCAACAATAAATGAGGGAAACAGACAGACGTTTGAATATCACGCTCTGAGATAATTTACACCACTATTCTCACTAGTGTACTTTAAGAAAAATATTTTTTATGCAAAAACGCGAAGTAGTTTAGAAGTACCCAAATAAATGTGCTGATTATGTGTAATATTCATATATATAATCGTGTTTGAATCATCAAGGTACAATCGTCAGTTTGAACGGTTTCAATAGGTGAGGAGGTAACTTGTTGTATTCCGGTCAAACAGGTGCTGTTCATTGAGTATAATGTTAAATTCTGCATCCCTACATCTATACGTTTTTGTTATCAAATAGATAACGGTCTCGAGTAAATTAGTGATTTGAAAAATGAGTTTCCACCTGATTAGAGTAGAGTAGACGAAATACAAGTGAAACAACAAACAGTATTTTGGAACTAAAACGACGCATAAATATCTCTTTGATTATCACTAATTAGATATGTCGATTGATATAGATTTGGAGATATTACCCAGTAGTGTTCGTGGGATTATATTCAGCTCATCATCAGTTGTGTCTTCAACGCATACTCGTCTGGCACTTCAGGAAGGTGAAAGGATCAAATAACTATGCCCACTCAGAGCACACAAACTTCTTTGTCCACGTAAGCTAATCCCACTTTATTTCCAATGAACTTCACTTCGATGTATTTGAATGTATTTGACAATTTTGTAAGCCGCTCTATTTCGTCACAGACTAATACTACTGCTCTGCATCTTTTTAGATTTCAACAGAAATTGAGCAAAGTAATGTTTTCAATAGTTTGATGTGATCTAATCTACGTCCACACAGATATGTTAATTTTTTATAACTTTCTTTTTTTACCCAGTTATCTACATGTCAATACAGAAAAGTCTGGTATTTTGCCACAGTGATCTAACAAAACGTTTTTACAGTCGTCATTATTCAAGTGTTTTCAAAATGTCATTGATGAGTTGAAGACAAGTAAGAGACACATAATCCTAATTCGTTTCGTAAACACGGTGTACAGTTTGCCGATAAAATAACCACTGTTATAATTACAGATCTGCGTCAGGTTCAAGAAATAGTTCTCAATATTCAGCAGTTCACTTTTAACGAAATGCAATGTCTCTCTACTAACTCCATCTGGAGACCGTCCGAGGGCTACTGACGGTCCTAAGCCACGATAAAGGAGGATGGTTGGGCATATGGTTAGTGACACCATCCCGTAGAAGAATTACTCTGTAAAAAGCGCCAACCAGAAAAAATATTCTCATCATGTAAATTCTGCCCTGGGAGTAAGGTTTTCATTTAGAAGAGTTATGACGCGTCATGACGTGAGCCGAGTTCCTTTTAAAGTTACGAAGTCAACGCGCCTTCTGACAACTAGAGAACATGGAATGATCGTATAATGTTAGAGACCTCTAGAGTTTTCCAAACTGCTGCAGAAATGAGTAGAAACAACGTAGAGGTGCTTGTAATCAGTAAAAGACGTTGAACTCTAGTTGGACAACAACAGCTAGCTTCAGTGGGGCTTTTGTTATACTCCGGCTATGAAGAAGAAAATGCCCCACATGCACAAGGAGTTGAATTGATGCTGTCCAAACAAACACATCAAAGCCTGCTTGAAAACAAAGAAAGTAGACATTACAATGAACGTCATCCAATGCTATGCGCCTACAGACGACCACAACGAGGATGCCAAAGATCAATTCTACGATAGGCTGCAGTCAATCGTTGAGAAGTACCCAACAAAGGACCTGATGATCCTGATGAGAGATTTGGAATGAACAACACCGAATATGAAAATGTCACTGCAGGAAATGAATTAGAAGAAAGGGACCAAAATAGTGAGAGGTTTGCAAACCTATGTGCTTTCAATAAACTGGTCATAGGCGGCTCTACATTCACACATAAACGCGTTCACAAAATCATATAGACTTCGCCGGATCACACTGCACAAAATCAAATCTACAATTAGTGCATCATCAAAAAGTCCAAGAGGCCGATAAAGGATGTGCGAAAGAGGAGAGGAGCTGATGAGGCATCAAATCATCACTTGCTGGTCGCCAAGATGAAATCGGAACTTAAGAAGCACTGAAAAATGGGGCAGACAACATCACAGAAGTTCAATACAGCTAATCTCCGGGATACTGACAAACTCAACAAATTCAAGATAGTAATAAGTTCCAAGCCTTTCATGATCTAGTCATGTAGATCCAGGCATCTAAATACGTTTCAGTATGAAATGGGTCTGATTCGACTTCAAGCTAGGAATAATCCAATGAATTCAACATCAACTTTCATCTGATATCATATAATTTCATTAATGTTTGTCATCAATAATCAAGTAACACAGATGAAGTAGTACTAAAACCATTGATCTGATTAGTCAAATCTATTCGTTAGCAATTGAATTCTCATAATGGGGTTCTTCCATGGTGGTCTAGCTTTAATTGATTCATGTAACCAACTGTTAAAAATTACTGCAGTATGGTCGAAACCCTATTTGAACGATAATCATCATGTGCTCACTTGTGACTGGCTTCGTGATGTATTTCATGGAGTTCTAGGGAGAATCCGTGGTCAATGTAGTTCAACCGTGTATACTGTTGATGCAGTAAATCAGCGAAAACAATGGTGGATTGTTCATTCTAATTGATTTGTGACTCTTTCATAGCACTAACTGTTTGTTCTGCATCTCGATCATTCTTGGAAATTAGTTAAGCATTTATATGACCCACTTAAATCTATATTGTTTGTTCAGCTTTTAGAAGATGAAGGATTTATATATCGTCCATCTAATAATTCAATTTTTCCACAATCTACAGTTATCCACATGGATTGATTTCAGAGAAATTATGTCATGGATTCTCAGCTCTAGCTATTGTTGCGTGAACAGTATGTATTTTGTATAACGTAATTCTCCTATCAGTCGCAAGAATTGATTCGGTAATATGATTGTTGGTTTGCTTCCAATTGTTCTTGTGTTCTTTAGATTATACGGTATAGATTGTAAAGATTTCATTAGGTTTGTGCAAAAATACCTTTTCGTGGAGGACTCATACAATTCATTCGTGATTCCGAAGATGAAGTTCCCGTGGGATAGGATAATGAATTCACTCAATACATGTTTTGTAAATGTAGTGTTTACTGATCAGTTTGATAAGCATTTCCTGATGAAGTGTTAAAGCGTGTCCTGTTTTTTAATGTCCTGGGTATTTTCTTTGCGTTTTTGAATAAATTGACACTGCCACAACGGTCGTTGACCGCTTCCAGGTTTTCAATGTTCATTTAACATTATTTGATTCACCGTCTTAAGTAGTCGTAATACTTGCAATATAAGTAGAATTAGTAATGGTAGAAGTAAATGATGATTTGGAGTCTTTGAATTACAGTGTCAACTAAAAATCTCAGAAACAACGCACTTTAACAAAGAAGTACTAGATAAGCACGTAATGTAAAAATAAGATAAGTGAAGCGTATGAATGAAGTGTGTGTGTGTGCTACATGCATGGACAGAAGAATATAGTATTGTTCAAGAAGTGAAAGCAGAATTCAGATGGATAATAGCGGAAGGAAGAGAAAAGAAGAGAAGATAAAACTAAAATAAGAACGGGAATGAGAAGACCACGAATTCTGTGAAAAATAATAGAAGAAAGTTAGGTAAATTATTTACATAAGGTACTTTTTACACATTTCAGTTATGCCGTATGTGTATTTGAATAATATTGTGGTGGTCGGCATTCGATATAATCCTTGAACTCCGCATACAGTTCGTCTTGATAACAGTCACCAGGTAACGCCACAACGGTGTGATAATGAAAAGGCGAATACGAATAAGGGACGACACACAGATATCCGAAAATTACAGATGCGTTAAACAAGCATGAAAGAGTTGTGCCGAAAGACAACCAGGCAAGCGAGCGAGCGAATGAGTTTGCGAAAATGAGAACGAGCAAGCGAGTACTGTTAAGCGAGATAGAACAATGAACATGAATATCAGGGACATATATATACATCGTGAGATGAATAAATCAACGAATCAATTAAGCGGTTAGTAGTAAGGTTAGAAGGGTGAATGAATGCGTGAGCAGTAAGCAATGCTCAAGCATACATGTTCATACATTCGCAACAGTAATAAAGATACAATGATATAGATAAGTTGTTGTTGTACGGATCTAAATCAGAATAACTGTGAACAAACTCAATTTCACGTGAGCTGCTATAATATAATAAATTTGTTTACTATTAGTCAATCTATATATATTAATCACAGATGTAGTATTGTCAGTGTTGTTAGTGGTGCAGGTGGTATAAAGCATAGTAATATATTATTAGGCATTTCAGAATGTGTAGTAGTAGGAGTGTAGAATTATGGTAGACTACGATATTACTGCTGCTCTGATAATAAACTTAAACATAAAATTGTAGATTTGTCATGATGAAATTGCCTACTCTATAAGATCTTACGTGGAAGGCAAATCATTATCTTTACCAACATATCGCATCGTAACACACAACAATACATGATGAAGAACACACTTTGACTGGAGATAAATGAGCATAGCATTCAACTAGTCTTGAAGAGTTTTGCCTAAGCTGTTCGTTTTACGTTCAGAAACACTTCTTGTCGTATATGAGTGGTAATAACTTCGACCCTACGTCCCAATCCCTACTACTTATAAACAATCTTATGTTGAGAGTTTACAGTTGTTGTAGCAATAGTTGTGGTATCACCAGTGGTGGCAGAATTAGTGTTAGTATGAGTAGCTTTAATATTACAAGGTTTATTATAAGCTAAATAATTCTGAAATAAGTGATCACTTAATGTTTACGAAGGATATCAGTTGCATGAACAGAGCTTACACAGTGTATAAATTCATGTATCTGGAAGAAATGTACATATATGTGCGTACATGTTTCTAATGCGTCTCCAACTGGAAAAATAAAACTCTCATTACTTTTGTCATTGATCTATTTCTAAAGTTGTGAATACAGATCTTTCATGATGTTTTATCTTCAATTAACTCATGAACTCAACTATAGATCAAGAGGATTATAATTCAGTACAGTACTTTATAATGTTTACAGTTTATATGAGTTGAATGATTTCTAATCGAAGATTTAATGATCGTTCAGAAGAACATTATTACTTACCTCTTAAAGATGGAACGAACATTGGAAAGAAGAGTAATAATATCATATGTCCCAAATTATTTCACTCTAATGCCTTAAATTGTGATTAACAAAATACTTTGAAAAAATTCTGGAATACCAATATAAGATAAAGATCTCTCTCGTATTGTATCTTTCATTGGTGTGTATATATAGAAATTGGTACTTTAGATGGTGGTTGGAGGTAGTCAACAGGAAACCCTAGACCCGGGTTTCGTGCTATTTGGCACTCGTCAGCAAGGTGTACCTGTAATCTTGAGGGAACTGGTGCTCCCTGGCGGATTCGATCTCGTGTCACACAGCTTCACAGTCAGAGACGTTACCACTGAGCTATCCGAGCCGTGACTATCCTCATGTAGGACTGAGATGTAATCACAATTGATTGGTGCTCTTTAACCTGCAGCAAAGTTAACATCAGTCATTGTTTAGCAAATATATGAATGACATAACATTGAATCATTTAATATCTAACCAATTAATGTGAATTAGTTATTGTGGATAGAACCGGATAGGCACAGAGAAAGATGTACGACTGCTCTTCGTTTCGCTGAAGTGATCGCGATTAAAAATCCTAAACCGGATTTGTGTATTCAGAAAGAGGCAGTAGTAAACTTATTATTACCCTGTTAATACTCTTTTATTTATATTAATTTATTTTTTGGTTATTTCGGTAATCGTACTTATTTTATGGTTAATATTTTGTGTTATATTCCCCTCCTCCACGCCCCATTACCGAACTCTTAAACCAACTTTTCATTCACACATTGCCGCCATCTGATCTTAAATCTTGTTAACATTTCAAATTCTATAGATCCTTCATTACCTCTATAACTAATACACAATGTATGAACTCCACTCAACCATTACACCACCCATCCTGAATTGTTGCCTTAATTCTAACACCAATTAACCTCTTAACTGTTATTGCATATATATATAGTTATTATTGTAAACCTTTGTCATTCCAATCACTTACATTCATTTATGTCAATTGTTTCACGCAATTGTATTGCATATTTTCTTGTAAGCAGCTGACGAAAAACCTCGAAATATTATAAATTCATAGTATTCTGCGTCAATATTTGTTCTTGCTTTAGTTAAATTCCTAAAGGGAACTAATTGCACGAAATGTAAGAATTCAGCCTGATAAACCGTATTTTGAGTACAATCGCATCCGGAAAATCCCTAAGGAAACTCGCTAGAAGACGTTTCGTGGATGAAATGTCATTGTGCAAGATGTATCGGAAAATCTGGACCCTGACCTTACGAACTCTGACATTCGAGAATGGAAATTCATCAAGCAGACCTTGAAGCTCAAAAATGTATTGACTCAACAAGTGATGAGACTAGTCGAGATGGACGAGGATTATTGACTCCCGCTAATGACGATAATCTTCACATCTTCCCATATGGTATCAGCCATTCTAGAAGCACTTTGTGCGGGTAAACGCCGGTTGCCAACTGCCATCCAAATGCATCCAGATAGGACATATGTTGCCAGGATCAAACACAAAGGCAAGATGGAGCTGATTTTTCTACATACGGACTGTCCAGATCGTGAAAAAACGTGGAAAGTAGATGAGCTACCAACACGGGAAACTGTGAAGGTAGGTTCTCTGTCTACTATGTCTTTTATTTGGTTGAAAAACACTATGCTGAAAACGTTTTTCATTTTATGCTGTAGTATGTGCATCCACAGTTCTGGCACTTGCTCATATCTCTTTTATTTAGTTGTAGCGTGGCGTCGAGTCGAGATGGACTGTGAACACCGCTACCAAGAAGCTCGTTCCAAATGACTACATAAAATCCCTGGAAGCCAAATATCAGAAGGCAATTAATGGACCAAGTCGATGTTTATTTGCTGGCGATCTCGTGGCATCGAAAGGATACCGAGATCATGCCAGGATACAAGCTTGGTTACAGAACGTAACCGAATTCGCGCGAAGTTACAATCGAAGTGTAAGAACAAGAATGGAAGCACGATATAGCTGTCATTAGCACAGTCAAACATTAAAACAAACACTGGTACATTTGGTTATAATAATAATTGTTTTTATTAAACCAGTCGTGTTCTCGTGATAAATGTAAGTCACTACATAGTCTCCTTCCAGTCTGTCGGAGCTTGTTCCATTTCCAAAATCTTCTTGAATAGAACGCGCAGTATTTTTGTGTCTGCTCCTATGCCTAACTTCTGTGCTTCAGGTGATATATTGAATAGTACAGCTGCTTATTCACACTTGTTTTGGCTGATTCCCATCCTGATTTCTTTGATCATTATAGTGGTGACATCTATAGTAAGTTCTGTGTATTCTGCTGCCCATAAGTGCTTTTCGTGCTTTTTGGAACTGCTACAGAAAAGTTTTTTTGTGTGTGCAGCATTTCCTTTCACGCAACCAAAGTACAGCAGCATCTCTCCTGAATCTGTTCTTTTTTGTCCAGCTTGGTTTCAATAGGTTTCACTGATTTCTATCACTGCTATGGTGTTTCTGTTCATTTTCGCAGTAACTTGATTGGTCCGTTTGGTCTCCCACATTCTTGGAACATTCAATGTGCCTACATAAATTGATGTTCTTTTTGTTAGAAGGGGTGACAAACCCGTGACTTATGATCAATGTTGATTTTCATTATGACACTTCATCATGTTTCTGAATGTAGATTCTTCAACGTCACCGCTACAGTTTTATTGGTCCAAAATATTGATTCTCATCAACGCTGTTTACAAGGTTGTTTTATACATGATAAGGTCGCTGAAACTTTACTCATCCATTCCTCTCTTAACAATGCACAAATCCGGCAGTAAATCAAGGAACGCTATAAATGTATTAAGGTTTGTACTAGAACCATGAAAATGCTGAAAAACATTTCTAACGAACCACATTTTAGTGTTCATCCAACAGTCATCTGATTTCAAGTTTTTGAATGTTGTGTAATATCAATCAGTAAAAATAACATGTAAAATCTGATTTTTAGATGTGTTCTGATCATAGATTTCATGATTGCGTTAAGATTCACTGTTCGACGAATTTGTACAACTTATGAAAATTAGGGAAACTGAAATGCCTGTTTCATGTAATGTTACAGTTCTGAAGGAATATGTAGTCATAATGTGGAAAGTGATTGAATCAGAAACTTCCGAGATATCGTCTAGCCATCGTATCATAAGCCGTTCATACAAAACACTGTCATTCCGTAGTAAATATTAAGTTGTTCAGCCCATTAAATCGTCGAAGTCCGTGTATTCGACGCAGCGTAACTACAATGATTTACAGTGATTTATCGGATTCAGTTTCAAAGTAAAACTTACTGCTGCGGCTTGAGTAGTAGTACATCAGATGATATATTCTTAGTTGAACTACTCGTTTGGTTTTCTACAGTTTATTTCTCCGATTGCCTGTCTGAATCAATGCGACTGTGAAACATACACGTTCCAAATACATCCTCGTATTTGACTCATTTTATTCCACTATTGTCGAAAAAGAATTAAGTTCATCGAAGCACAAGAAGATTGTTGGCACGTATATTCCGACGACAAACAGTATAGGATCTCACTGGAGTCAGATATAGGGCCACTAATACAGATTTGACTATGCCTACTATTTGATGATCAATTAATGTTCGAACGCTAATTGCAATTTCATACCTCGATTATGTTCGTATTTTTCTGCATGTCATGTTCTATGAGTCTTACGCCAACAGACCCTTACTCTGCATGTAGATAAAAGAAAATGTATCACTCGAATGAAATTTCTGTTGTATATCATTCAATTGTAAACACTTCATCGTTTTTCTACATTGGAAGTCGTATCATTCGCCTGGGTTTTGTATTCAGAGTGAGTAAACCTTTCAGCTGTGATGTTGGTCATTTTCTGTTGTAAGATAGCACATTAATCATCAAAACTGTGAATGATTTAATTATTTCAAGTGGGATACTTACCAACCCGTTTATTGTTGTGAGAATGTGCACATTCGCTAATCAATCACTTTTGACATGATTGTCGAGGTAATGGACTGAAATCTGTCATCTGAATCTCTCTATTACAACTCATTACTATTCAGAAGTAGTAATCATGAAGGTAAGGTAAAAGACATGAAATTAGTTTTTACTCAACCAAACGTGGTTGCTTTATGTATTAGGTTTTGTTTCTATCAATAAACTAGACCTGTGTTTAGTAATGCCATTTATTTATTAACCAATAAAAAATGGCTTACATTGAGTGACCAAACATTAAAACACAAACATCTACTCGTCACAATATTACAATCGGGTTTACTATTATTCTATTTGGAAGACATTAACTAAACCCATTTTCCTCTCATAATGATCGTAAGCTCTGATTTTATGCTTGTCTGTGTTACAGATAATGTCATGTTCGCTTGTTCTGTGTTTATTATTTGCATATCATGATAAACCATCCTCTGTAAGGATCATAAACCAGTATTGTTGACTCTCAAAATGCCATGATTTCAACACTTTTCTTGAGTTTGCTTATCATCGTTGCAATACACATGCCATGAAATTTTACATTCGCTTGATCGGTATTTTAACATGATTTATTAACCGAAGTTTTTCAAAACTGTTCTTTCGTATTCCATCATCCTCATTGTTATCGCCTTTCGACCCACTATCAGTTGATCAAGTATTTCGAGCAAAAATGAGCGTTCGAATTGATTTTGACGTGTCATCTAAACTTATTTCAATCATGGATACGTTAGATTTTTGAAAGCATCTTGTGCATTGAGGATCACGCATATAGGAACACAGATAAATTCCAACTCCTAAATAAACTGGAATGGGCAATATTCGTTAGAAAAAATTTCATCATCTCTCCTTGACGAATTAGAGCACCTCACTCAGTGATATCCGAAGTTGCGGTTCGTAGTTAACAAATCAAACATCGGATATCGAGCTAGTTTGTTTTCAAAAGCTTGTGAATTTAGTAGTCACACCGAAATATGTAAACATGAAATGGAGACTTTTCAAATATTGACTTTGTGTGTCCGTCACACTTTATTCATAAAATATATAAGGAGAACAAGGGAACATTTTAAGTCTCAAGCTAATTTATCAACACATGTTGAGATTATAGAAGAGCTATAGCAACCCTAAAGGACTTAGTTGCCCTAATTATTTGCAAATTATTGAATGAAAAAGGTATTTGAATAGACCACTCACGTAAATGAGAATGGAAGCGATTTTATTAAAGTTAATATAACTATGGACGTAGTTACTACTGTGAAGTTTTGAGATGGTTTACCAGTCACTATTCATGAATCAGCGGATATCTGTATTTTTTGGTGCTCCATGGATTTAACTGAGTGAAAAAAAGCTGATTTTTTACTTAAAAAACACTATTAACTTTCGAAACAGAGTTGAGACGATAAGGAAAATTTGGAAACAAATCGGTAACAATATTTAAGAAAATTTAGCGGGGTGTAAATCTTTTGACGATTAAGGAGTTGGTTAGTTCATAACTGGAGATGGTCGCTGTGTATCGAGTTTAAAATCATAATGGTCAACAAAATACCCCAAACTTTCGAAATAAAGTATGAAAAATGAACCCCATCTTCGATTTACGACATATTTCATCTCAAGCACATAACCTAAAGCAGCAGTAAGTCTCTAGTCAGACTATACATAAGACTGACCGCAAAGACTGAAATCAATTCAGTAAGCATCAACACAGACAGCTCTCTCTGTATCTCTGCGCAACATGCCTGCGTAGACAAATTGAAAAAAATAGATGTGTTTTCATTGATCACAAATGGTGGCACTCGTTGTCAAAGCTGATCAACTTTATCTTCAAGAGTCCACAGACAAACATCTTTCAAATGAGCCACACAGCACACTTTGAAACAATGATGCTGAATAAATATATCTTTAGTGACAACCGTGGAGTTTGTGTGCTCCGAAAGCCTGAGATTCAACGTGCAATGCTAAATACTTATCAATCGACAGCAATTACCACACGCAACTATCAACTCCAATCAAATTATCAGAATAGTTTCTGCAGCTGAGAAAGACAAATCCACTCTAGGTCTTTTTGAGGAATAAGCCTTAAACGAAACTATTGGCCGTATACTGCATCCCTCTATAGTAAAAACTTGGAATGAATCACAATCAGTCTAGATAATAGTGAGTTAACCATAGTTTGTCACTTAGCATTTGTTGAACACTGAATAATGAAGTAACGACGAGTGAACATGCCTAATTATGTAAAGGTGAGGTGTTTCGACGGATCAATTTACAATAATGACCGTTGTAAATCTCAAATGATATTTTTCAGTAGTCCAAAGTCATATTGGTGTAAATTTCCGACTTGCTCATTAATCATTTATATAATCATGAATTCGCGTGAACACAATACTTGTAATTCAAGAATAAAATGTTGTCAAACTCTCGTAAAACAAGTCAGTTTTTTTAATGAATGAATGGACTCGAGCCCCGGGTGGTGCGGGATCGTGGATGTGCACTGCTGAGGAGACCCACACTAGGACGAAATGGCCGTCCAGTGCTTTTAGGTTTTCAATGGTGGTCTAGCTTCAACTGACTCATGATTTCAATCTGTGGAATTTCTAAAATCTCCACAAAACACATTCTGATAATAATAACGCTAATATTAAAAACCGTGTCCGGTATTTTATTTACAAGTGTACATCTGTTATTATGTAGGCAAGCATAAATTGTACATTGTTCCGTGAAGAAAAGTTCAAACAATTAAAATGAATAACTAAATCTAAAACTGTTCATTAAAATATGAAAAAGAAAAGCAGAATCGGTCAGAATATTCGAGTCTAGTTATGAGACTTTGTTGAGAATCATTCACTATTTCTACTTCCTTTATGCAAATATTTCCAGGTAACATATCCGGTACATGTAGCGATGGAGACGATCAGGGGAATTATTATAAACAGGTACCAAAGTGACTTGATCTGTCTACTTTCTTGAGTGATTTCAGTAATCGTATTCTATGGAAGAACAAAACAGTAGCATTTATTACTAAATTTCAAATATTTACCGTATATTGATCAGTTTGTTTGGTAGTTTCCTTGAGGTTTCCAACAACCTGAACTTCAGTGATCCCTAATGTAGTTCCTTTTTCTTTGATAGGTGTCGACGTTGTCACATTTTTAATATGCGAGCTCTTTTGAATAAACAAAACATGTTATAGTTTTTGAATAATTCATCACGCATTACTGTCAATAAAGGTGATAAAATAAAATTCAACACACTGTAACAAAATTTGCATTTGTACATTCATTCAGAACATCTAACATCGATTTGACATACCTTATAATGGCAATCATTCACTTTAAAGAAATGATGATCCTGATGATTACTGTCAATGCACGTGTTCCATTTCTCACACCAAATACATGTCACATTCCATGTTGTTGCATTTTGACATGTTTCACTTGAATTGTGTATTGGACAAATTGCTGTAAACGTAATAAGCTGATTATATAATTCGAATTCTTAAACAGAACTAAAGAGAATCACAATACATGGAACTATCACTCAATGACATGATTGTGATTTCAGTGTTAAGTGACTATTTCATTCACTGGAGAGTTGTTATCACAATGCATAATGCAATACTCAGTATACATTGAATTTCAATCATGTTTCATAACGGCGTGTTTGGATTGAATGAAACAAGTTAGAATATCAATTATGAATGATGAATTCCGACTGACAAACTTGACAGATTTCAATGACTGCTTACATTCAGACATGTCTTTTATTGGGTTCAGCAAAGCCTACTGCATATTATGCTCCATTAATGCACAGTTTCTTTTCACGAAAGCAGTGCTCGAAGTTCAGTTGTTCTTAAGCTAAAAATTCATTTCATTTATAGAAATTCAGTTGAACATTAAATGATGATAAACATTGTTTTTCCAATCGTCATTGCAATTTTTTCTGGAAAAATTTTTAGTTGTTCTACTATGATGAAACATATCGAAGTATGTGGACGAATTCTGGTCTATGTGTTGTCAGTTAATGCAACAGACTAGGTAGATCAACGAAAGTTCTTCGATGTTTAAATGATATTTTATTCAATGAATATTGAAAGCGATTTCACCATTGGATAATAGAATGACTATCACAGTGGTGGATGTGTTTTTACAGTAGCCTAACACATGCTGAACTGAAATATGTTTTAAGTTACAGTGTTCATATTCGTGAGAAAGAACTCGTTTCTATACTGTGAAATACCTCATTAATTTTGAGATTGCCTATGGTGAATTATATTTTGGAGAAGTCACATTTCTTCATCTTCATTTTATTAAATATGTATGACAAAGCAGAGACTTTGGAAAGTAGGCATCCGTTCTCAGGTAAATCGCAATTACATGTAGTATTCTAGTGATTTCAATGCCTTGGAAAAATTTGATATCACATGTTTTATAAGGGAAAAACAGAGGCTAACTGATCAATCCACAATCCAACAACTGTCTCTTTTGAGTTAACTATCAACTAATCAGTCGTTTTGTGAGTTTGTTTACAAGCCAATTTTACGACATTGAAGACTTCAATAATCGTTCAAACTGGATACCTTATCATTCTTGATATTTCAAAATCAGTCAACGTGCAGTCACTAATGCTAAGCAAAACGTCATTTCAGACGGATTCCTGGATGTCATCTCGTAGCTGACTGCAGTTACAAATGATCTTTCTAGAGTTTTCAAGTAAAATGATGGATTCAAGTGTGAAAATAGTAAATGATGATGAATAAGGTTGAACATACTGCCGATGACTTCATACTCCACTAACGTGCCAGGCTGAATCCATTTTCCAGGAACAGCTATCTCATGTTCTGTCTTACCTTGTTTGACAAATTGAAGAGAAAAAACCTAACATTGAGATTTCCTTTTTGAGAAACAACCGCAAAAAATTCAAGTTCAACACATTAAACATTTTTTCACGTTTCAGCTTACAAATAAACAACATGCGAGCATCAAATGAAAAACGAATGATGACTAGCGTTCCTTATCATTTGAAAAGTCTCAGCTGGATATTCCTTTATCTCGGCGTTGATGTTTACACTTGAACTAGAGCCCAGGACCATTGAACTCAAACGTCATACGGATATTCATCTAACTATTCAGTTCAAACACTCACTGACTTGTATGAATCCTGAAACGTTATTTCATTCCTGCTCGGTTACCACAAACTTCCCTCCGATATTTTTGACGGCGATCGATTCCAATGTTAACCACCATCCATCTTTCCCTACAACGCTTGTGATCAATGACAACATGGAATCAATGATCACAGAAACCGCATGAATCAATATGAGACAGGTGAGAGAATTCATAAGAGCAATATGGAAATGACAATTTTCATCACTTTCACTGACTCAGTAATCCACTTCAATTGAGCAATATATATCACTTGACAAAACATTTGGTGCATTTTCTCACATGCGATAATGAAACACTGTCTTCCGCTCATTCACTTAGCATGAAACTCAGCTTCATCTTTCAACAACACATAGGACTGAGCATTGAGTGAATAATATATTGGCTGCTGATGCCACTTATTCATCAATTTCACGTATAACACACACTTCGTTATGCATTGAGTGGTGGTATAAATGAGAACAGCAAATGTGACGGTCGTACTGTGAGTAATCGCGTAAAAAACGAGTCCATATTGTCTTGTTTATGCTGTAGTTCATATGTACTTGTTTCGTTCAGTTGATCGATTTCCACAAGTATAAAAAGTCTCTTATTAACCACTCACACTTTTGCAATAATAAATTCATACACTTTAGTTACTTTAATCCAGATAGCCCGTTATATGAGCCTCAGCAAACAGATGATTGATTATATACGTCACTGTACATCAAACTATCAACGTCATTCTTTGCAACGTTTCCTACCTGATACACATTGAAAGTATCCTTGGATTCCGAACATCGTCTCATTTTTGCAAACTTTCAAGATACCCTGAAAATAACATAGAACGAGGAGTTGTCAGCACACAACCTCCTAAATCAAAACAGACTGAATATTAAAGAAATGGACGTTCGTTTAAATGATCTTAATCACAACTACATCATGTATATTTATATTCTCATTTCCTTTGGAAGTGTGTTCCATCTGGTGTACATGAGTATTCTTAATCACGCCAGTTGTCAAATTCAGCCGATTCTGATGATTTATCAGTCTATCATGAAATATAATGACACGCTGTCAGATGAAAATCTATGTCAGTTGTATTGAAATGTGATTGTTGACAGCTTCAATGAAGCTGTCCTCCAAATGTAAATCAATGATTGTACCGAGAAGCCGACCATTTGAAAATGAAATACAATCTGACAGAATACGATACATTACATACACTATTCTGACATACAATGGTTGATATTGAGATTAGACGGTGGTTTGAGGTAGTTGACAGGAAACCCTGGACCCGGGTTTCGTGCTACTTGGCACTCGTCAGCAAGGCGTACCTGTAGTCTCGAGGGGACTGTTGCTCCCTGGCGGATTCAATCTCGTGTCACCCAGCTTCATAGTCAGAGACGTTACCACTGCGTGCCGAGTCACCTAGACTGGTAGTCACATTGCAACATTATCGATAGCATTCGATCTGCACTAATAACGACTAGATACGCATGACATTGATCGCCACTCAGTGATCAATCAATTGTGAGTGGTTGGTACTATTTGGCATGAACATTTCACTGTTGCGACTGATATCATTTTACTTCTAATCATTCACATTTTTACCAAGTGCTAGAGTGAGTTGTGTCATTACAAGAATAATTACACAATCAAATAGTTTGTTGACACATCAGAAGATGTTGATCGTTTTCTATCGTGTTCAGTGTAACCTAATACATTTGACAGTAATGATAACCATGAAATAGTATGATGATCTCAAGTACTTGAAGCAAAACTATATGTACATTCAATTTTGTAACTCACGTTGTCATAATAGATAGATATCTTCCCATTTGCATATATCAGATTAGTTACTATGGTTGTAGTCTCTACAATAAAAAGTACAACGATACTTAGAATTTGAAAGCTAGGCGTAACACAGCATATACTCACTCACAAAGTGATCAAAGTAAATGGATAATTATTGAGTTGTGTAAAATGCTTTCTTCAGTCAGATTCGCACTCAAAACATTGAAGTGAGCTTCATGTGAATGAAACGAGCATGCATCCTTCCAAACTGCTGTTATATCCCTAGTTTCTGAACCTGTATTACTATTGTATTACTACTGAATCGTTGAAGGTCTAATTCTGCAAAGGTATTTTCACGTACGCAATAGTTTCTATAATTTTCCTTGTAATAATCGACTCCAAGTATGCATGACATAAGTTGTGGAATGTTTATTCACAAATGCAACTTGAAAATCTCATTGATTACCTAACATATGGATATTTAAATCGATCAACTAACTCTGATCACAGTGCTTGTTTGTTGAAGATGAAAGTCGAATAGATTTGAATGTGTAGTCTCAACGATCTCTCAATGTGGAAGGATAATATATAGGAATGACTATGTGATGAATGCAAGTGTAGATGAACATGATGTGCACAGGAATGGCTTTGTGACTAACATAAAGCACATTACATTTTTTTAATCTATGAGTTATCGCCAAGTTTCTTGGAAGCATTTAAACGAGAATGTATCTCTGCACAGGTTTTCAAACAGGTGATGAATATCAATATTTTACACGTCATATTTAATTTTTATCAGTTCATATCAACTGAGCTTCAAGTTCCAATCAATCTGATCAAACGATGAGAGGATTTCACATCTTGTTTAACCTCCATTTTTCATAAAAGTAACAATGTTTTAGATATCCATTTTCCGAGAATTGAATGGCACAAACAGTGAGTAATCACAATGAGTGAAGAAGTAAGTGTGCAGATTTCACTTGTAATGAATTTCGTTTACCTTCATCTCCTTCGTCTAACCATCTGACGGCAAATAATCCACCTGCATTATTGAAAATAAAAATAGATAATGAATCAAGTGTAAAATGAAAATCCATGTGCTTAAATAAATTCAACTTTTAACATTGACTACCCCTGCATACAAGTTATCAATTTCATTTCGAAGTTTACATGAAATGGTGTGGTGTAATGTTCGATTATCGCTTATGAGGAAGGTTCAAAGATTATTGTCACTTCATCGATATGATGAACGTTTCAATCCCTTTAAGTGAGAAGAATGTTACACTCCCGTAAATTTTTCTTAGAATTTGTCAATCATCAATTCGCATACCTGACCAAGGTATACCGATGTAAACATGATGTTCTAGGTGTTTTAGTTTGAGTAAAGAATTTTGTACTAGACGACTGTTCACCTTCGTTTATCAGTCAGCTATTTCAGGAAGTGTTTGGATTTAAAGATCATAATCATATGAATATGATTATAGAGATACAGTTGAATATACGATGGTCGACAGACAGAGACTAAGAGAAGTAAAACTTTTAGTAATCATGTTCTAGAAATGTATTTTAGGGCATTAAACAAAGTTTGATAGATTGACAGCTTCAATAGTACAACCTGGTTTAACTCAGAACACTCCTTATTGCTGCACATTTGTTTAGTTTGATTCGCTTACTTTACTGAGAAATGTCGGGTCAGTGAGATTTCTTATATGCAAAATTAATGTGAGAACAGTGAAGAGAACAAACTATAAATGAATAATATAAAAACTCACTGTCATTAAAAAAATGTTTCTCCAAGTCGTTTGTTACACCATTTGAGATTTGTCCAATTCTCAGGAGGTTTTTATATATTATTAAAAGACCTTTAATTTTGTTAATGTAAACATGCAATTTGATTGATAATTTCACATTGAATGAATAAATAATTTCAAAATGAACTGAAGATTTAAATGAATTGCATGGACTGTATTTAATCAGTCATAAATCGTCACACCATAGACAATTTGAACAAGAAAATGTATCTAAAAATGTTCAGCATGTAAAAGGGAACATGCAACTGATTCGATGAAGATATTGAATCAATTTAGATTTGTAGGATTAATTTTTGATCAAGAAAACTCATTAACAATTTTCATTCAAAGAAAATTATGGACTTACCAAAAGAGTGAGCATAAAATTCACTGACTTGACTTTCGTAATATTTCAACGATAATTCTTGTTCAATATTCTAAAAGGTGTAAATAGATGGATAGTGCCTTCATTTCAAAATGTATTAAACTCACTTTAGTCCTATCGAAATCCTTGAACCTGCCATTCACAACTGGATGAGGTTGATTGAGATTAATTGTTTGTGAGTAATAATAATGATGAGACTGTATATGTCTATTAGAATCTGACTGATCACTTACATATCGATATGACTCATTCTTAAAAATCACTTTTGTAAAGTTCTTCCAATCGGTGTGTTGACATATTTCTTCACAGTTACACAACACGGAAAATGCGTTCAAGATCATATAACATCGTATAAATAGATCATATGGAGAATCAAATCTGAAATGGTTTAGGTGAATAAAATAACGTTATCCGATGGAATCAAATTTCAATTTGTACGATACACTCATTTACCTCGCGTGTTCAATTAACACTCACCTCATCATCTCGTTTAAAGCTGTGAATGAAATTTTACTAAAAATTGTCTGGTATATATAGATTCTTTGAGTGTTTGGTTGTTAGATTCTGATTCGATGATTCAAAGTGACTATTATGAAGGTCAAATTTCTTAAGATAATATGTTCATTATGGACCAGTCTTGCTGCTGGAATAACTGATTGTTAATCAATATTCTTCTATCTATTTAGAACCTGAGCTGTAGTTTATTCACCGTTGTTTGATATTCCTGACCCCTATTGATCAAACTGCCCTTGAATGTTATTAACCGTGCTTTGTAATACACTTTTGGTTAACTTGCTATTCAAAATTTGTGCTCATGTGTTTACGAACAAGCAGTTTGTTGCCTGCAAATACTTATTAATAGACTGTCAATGGTGTATTGTTTCTATTTGATTGATTCAAAACAAAATGACACAAACTATTTTGATTGAAATTCAGCATTTACACTTCGACACTTAAATTTAATTTGAATAAAACTTCTGTCAGACGATTTCATCATAGTTCAATAAGAAAATAAAACTTTCAAACGTAGTCCTATTCATTCTATCTGACCAACATAATAATGACGATTAAAGAAAGTTATGTTAGATCATTGTGATAAAATGCAAGAATTTTCTGTATTGACATGTAGATAACTGGGTACAAACAGAAAGTTATAAGAAATTGACAGATCTGTGCAGACGTAGATTACATTAAATCAAACTATTGAAAAGATTACTTTGCTCAATTTCTGTTGAACTCTAAACAGAAGCAGAGCAGTAGTAGTAGTCTGTGATAAAATAGAGCGGTTCACAAAAGTGCTAACTACATTCCAACATATTTAAGTGGAACTCATGGAAAATGAAGTAGAATGGTCTTACGTGGACATTGCAGATTTAAATGCTCTGAGTATGCACAGTAATTTAATCCGTTCACTTCTCTGAAGGTTACGATCAATATGCACTAAATGCCCAAATCATGATGAGCTGAATATAACCCAATAATTATTCCTGGAGAATTTCTCCAAACCTATATCAATTGACATAGCTAATTAGTGATAATCAGAGAGATATAGATGCGTCATCTCAGTTCCATAATGTTGTTCGTTGTTTCACTTGTATTTTGTCTACTCTACTCTGATCAGGTGGAAAACTCATCTTTTAAATCACTAATTTACTCGAGACCATAATGTATTTGACACCAAGAAAGTGTAGCTGAATGAATGCAGAACATAGAACTATATTTCATGAACTGTACCTGTTTGACTGAAGTACAACAAGTTACCTCCTCACCTATTCAAACCGTTCACATTGAGGATGGCTCTTTTTGTGATTTATTCACGATTATACGTTTGAATATTCCACATAATCAGCATATTTATTTCAGCTCTTCTAATGTACATTCATTTTTTGCATAAAAAATATTTTGCTCAAAGTAACACTAGTGAAAATAGTGGTGTACATTATCTCAGAGTGTGATCTTCAAATGTCTGTCTCCTTCCCTCATTTGGTGTTTATGAAAATGTTATTGATCATAATTTTGGTTGTCTATCACAATATTTTATCTAAATAATCAGATTATCTGATGTTTTCTATTGTGTAGTGAAATAAGGAATGTGTCATTCTAATGATTCATTCATATGACTGACAATCACCGACAAACACATAACAGAAAGATGAATAAAATTCTCCAAATCACTGACAAACACAGCAGAAAGATGAATGAAATTCTCTATCATTTTTGAGTAGATTTGAATATAAATAAATTCTGTGAACATTTACCATCTAATTTTAAATTAGTGATCATTATCTTACTGAATTCTTTAGTTTTCACTTCCGTAGTTTGTGTATCGGTGGAACTCATAATAATAATCTAGAAACATTTAAACTCTACTGGTTGATAGATCTCATGTTTATTAAATGTGAAACTATGAACAATCATCAGTGTCATGAAAAACTCCCCATCACATTCTGTGTTTCGTTTTATTTCAATCACTCTGGCAGAGAAATTTATCGCTTCACGATATTCTAGATAGACGCACTCGACTGCTTACCAGATGAGTGTTTGTGTTGAATGTTGATTGAAGTTTGATGGGGGCGATCAGATTTGAGAAGAGATCGAATTAATTAAGAAATATCATTTAGTGTTGAAATTCGTGGTAGTTTTGCTACAGAAATCAGATGAATTTCTCCATGAAGGAGCACTTGGGGATGAATTCGTAAATAGCCTGCCATCTACGTCGGTCTGAATAACCTCATATGCATGTTTTGAATTGATGTTATTGAGGAGATTTTTGATTGAGTTATACGATGCTCGGTGTCGAAGTGTAAATGCTGAATTTGAATCAAAATAGTTTGTGTCATTTTGTTTTGAATCAATCAAATAGAAACAATACACCATTGACAGTCTATTAATAAGTATTTGCAGGCAACAAACTGCTTGTTCGTAAACACATGAGCACAAATTTTGAATAGCAAGTTAACCAAAAGTGTATTACAAAGCACGGTTAATAACATTCAAGGGCAGTTTGATCAATAGGGGTCAGGAATATCAAACAACGGTGAATAAACTACAGCTCAGGTTCTAAATAGATAGAAGAATATTGATTAACAATCAGTTATTCCAGCAGCAAGACTGGTCCATAATGAACATATTATCTTAAGAAATTTGACCTTCATAATAGTCACTTTGAATCATCGAATCAGAATCTAACAACCAAACACTCAAAGAATCTATATATACCAGACAATTTTTAGTAAAATTTCATTCACAGCTTTAAACGAGATGATGAGGTGAGTGTTAATTGAACACGCGAGGTAAATGAGTGTATCGTACAAATTGAAATTTGATTCCATCGGATAACGTTATTTTATTCACCTAAACCATTTCAGATTTGATTCTCCATATGATCTATTTATACGATGTTATATGATCTTGAACGCATTTTCCGTGTTGTGTAACTGTGAAGAAATATGTCAACACACCGATTGGAAGAACTTTACAAAAGTGATTTTTAAGAATGAGTCATATCGATATGTAAGTGATCAGTCAGATTCTAATAGACATATACAGTCTCATCATCATTATTACGCACAAACCATTATTCTCAATCAACCTCCTCCAGTTTTCAATGGCAGTTTTAAGAAATTAGAAGGCGATAATGTGAGTTGATTACATTTTGTAGTGGAGACACTATCCATGTATTTACACTTTTTAGGATAGTGAAACACAATTCCTGTGGAAATATTATGGCAGTCAAGTTAGTGTATCGGATATTTCTTCTGATGGTAAGTCCATAATTTTCTTTGAATGAAAATTGTTATTGAGTTTTCTTGATCACCAATTAATTGCATGAATCATAGTGAATTCACTTTCTTCAATGAATCACTTAAATGCTCCGTGTTACATGTCCAACTTATGCAATTTTTATTTTATCCATTAAATGTGTAATTATCAATCAAATTGTATATTTTCATTAACATAACCATAGGTTTTTTAAATATATTTGAAAACAACGAGCCAATTGGACAAATCTTAAATGTTTTAGGAAGTTATGTGTCAAGGTATCTTTTGACTGAGAGTGAGTTTCTTGAATTATTCGGTTGTAGTTTGTTTTGTTTACTGTTCTCATATTCATTTGGCATATAAGAAAGCTCACCGACCCGAAATTTTTCAATAAAGTCAGTAAATCAAACTAAACAAATGTGCAGTAATAAGCGATGTTCTGAGTAAAATCAGGTTGTACTATTGAGGCCGACAATCTATCAAATCTTATTTGATTCTCTAAAATACTTTTCTAGCACTTATTGGATTCTTAAAAGTTTAATGTCTATGAGTCGCTGCTTGTCGACCATCGTATACTCAACTGTATCTCTATGATCATATTCGTATTTATATGGTCTTCGAGTCCAAGCAATTTCTGACACAGTGGACTAATGAACGAACGTGAACAGTCGGCTAGTAAAAGATTCTTTTCTCAAATTAAAACACATAGAACATTAAGTTCACATCCGTATATCTCAGTCGGTTATATAAACTGACGAATAACAAAATCTAGCATCCAACAAATATCAAAAGACAATTACTCACTCGAAATCGTTTGAGAAAAATTTACAGAAGTGTAACATCCTTCTCACTTCGAGGTATTGAAATGTTCATCATATCGTTGAAATGACAATAATCCTTGAACCTTCCTCATGAGCGATGATCGAGCATTTCACCTCACTATTTCATATAAATCTTGGAATGAAATTGATAACTTGTATGCAGAAGTAGTCCATGTTAAAACGTACATTTATTAAAACAGATGTATTTTCATTTTAAACGTATTTCATTATCTATTTTTATTTTCAATAATTCAGAGGAATTATTCGCTGCCAGATGGTCCCTTGATCGGAATAAAGGTAAATAAATATCCATATCTCCATGTTGTATTTTTAAATAAACACTCCACAACTTATGTCATACATACTTGTAGTCGATTCTTACAAGGAAAGTTATATAGAATATTGCTTACGTGCGAATAAATTTGCAATATTAGACCTTCAGTGATTCAATAGTAATACAATATTAATACATGCAAATACATGCGAATAAGTATGAAGTATTAAACCTTAAATGATTCTATAGTAATACAGATGCAGAAATGAGGCATTTAACACTAGTTTGGTAGGATGCATGCTCGTTTCATTCACATGAAGCTCACTTCAATGTTTTGAGTGCGAATCTGACTGAAGAAAGCATTTTACACAACTCAATAATTATCCATTTACTTTGATCACTTTGTGAGTGAGTATATGCTGTGTTACGCCTAGCTTTCAAATTCTAAGTATCGTTGTACTTTTTATTGTAGAGACTACAACCATAGTAACTAATCTGATATATGCAAATGGGAAGATATCTATCTATTATGACAACGTGAGTTACAAAATTGAATGTACATATAGTTTTGCTTCAAGTACTTGAGATCATCATACTATTTCATGGTTATCATTACTGTCAAATGTATTAGGTTACACTGAACACGATAGAAAACGATCAACATCTTCTGATGTGTCAACAAACTATTTGATTGTGTAATTATTCTTTTAATGACACAACTCACTCTAGCACTTGGTAAAAATGTGAATGATTAGAAGTAAAATGATATCAGTCGCAACAGTGAAATGTTCATGCCAAATAGTGCCAACTAGTGTATGTCAGGATAATATATGTAATGTATCGTATTCTGTCAGACTGAATTCCATCTTCAAATGGTTGACTTTTCGGAACAATAATTGATTTCTGCTGAGAATTCTATATTGTACCAAAATATAATATTGAATAAAGCCATTAATAATAATAATAATAATTTATATTCGGAGAACAGCTTCATTGAAGCTGTTAACAATCACGTTTCACTACAACTGACATAGATTTTCATCTCACAGTGTGTCAACATATTTCATGGTAGACTGATAAGTCGTCAAACGTGACTGAATTCGACAACTGGTGTGATTAAGAATACCTATGTACATCAGATGGAACAGACTTTCAAAGAAAATGAGAATATCAATATACGTAATGTAATTTTGGTTAAGATAATTTGAACAAAGACTCATTTCTATAATGATCAATTTGTTTTGGTATACGTGGTTTTGAGCTGACAAACCCTCGTTCCGTGTTTGTTTCAGATTATTCCGGAAATTAGCGAAGACGAGATATTAGGAATCCGAGGAATCTTTCAATGTGAAACAGGTAGGAAACTTTGCAAAGAATGATATTAACAGTTTGATGTACGGTGACGTATAAAATCAATCATTTGTTTTCTGAGCCTCATATACTCGGCTATCTGGTTTAAAGTAACTGAGGTGTATGCATGTTTCTATCGCAAAAGTTTGGGTGGTTAATTAGAGAGGTTTTATACTTGTGGAGGTCGATCAACTGAACGAGGCGAAGATATGTGAACGACGAAATTAGGCAGATAAAATATTGACTTGTTTTTCACGCGATTACTCACGATACGACAGTCACATTTGCCGTTCTCATTCATATCACCACCCAAAGCATAACAAAGTGTGTGTGTTATATATGAGAGTGATGAATAATCCGCATGTGAAGCGAATATTTTATTCACACAATGCTCAATATTATGTGTCATTGAAAGGTGAGTCTGAGTTTCAAGGTTAGTGAATGAGTGGAATACAGTATTTCATGATCACATGTGAGAACACGCACCAAATATTTGGTCAAGTGATATATATTTCTCGGTTTAGGTGCATAACTGAGTCATTAAAAATTATGAAAATTGTCATTTCCATATTGCTCGTTTGAATTCTCTCACCTGTCTCTTGTTGATTCGTGCGCTTTCTGTGAAGATTTATTCGATGTTGTAGGCAAAGATGGATGGTGGTTAGCAGTGGAATCGATTGCCATCATAAATATCGAAGGGAAGATTGTGGTAACCGAGCAGGAATAATATAACTTTTCACTGTTCATACAAACCAGTAGGTATTTGGACTGAATGGTCAGGTGAACATCCGTATGGCGTTTGAATTGAATGGTCCTGAGCTCTTATCCACGAGTAAACATCAACGCCGAGATGTATGAATATCCAGCTGCGACGTTTTAAATAAAAAGGAACGCTAGTCATCATTCCTTTTTCATTTGGTGCTCGCATGTTGTTTATTTGTAAGCTGAAACGTGAAAAAATGTTTAATGGGTTGAACTTGAATTTTTTGCGGTTGTTTCTCAAAAAGGAAATCTCAATGTTAGGTTTTTTCTCTTCAATTTGTCAAACAAGGTAAGACAGAACATGAGATAGCTGTTCCTGTAGAATGGATACAAAATGGCACGTTAGTGGAGTATGAAGTCATCGGCAGTATGTTCAACCTTATTTATCATCATTTACTATTGTCACACTTGAATCCATCCTTTTTATTTCAATAGGCTGAAAATTTTGTTTGTAACTGCAGTCAGCTACGAGATGACATCCAGCCATCCGTCTCAAAATACGTTTCACTTACCATTGGTAACTTCATATCATTTCACTTTTAAATATCAAGAATGATAAGGTATCCATTTTGAACGACTATGGAAGTCTTTTGGACGAACTCACAAAACGATCTATGAGTTGACAGTAATCTGGATAAAAATTAAGTGACAGTTATTTGATTGTGGATTAATCAGGCAGCTTCTGTTTTTTCCTTTTTGGTACATGTGATATCGAATTTTTCTGGGGTATCGAAATCACAAGAACAGTCTATGTCATTGCTCTTAACATCAAAGCGATTGGCTACTTTCCGAAATCTCTGCTTTGTCATACATATCCGATCAAATGAAGGCGAAGAAATGTGACGTCACTAAACTTATATTCATCATAGACAGTCTTAGAATTATTGATGTATTTCACAATACGAAATTGAATATGAACACTCAGTAAACTAAAACAGATTTCAGTTCACCATGTTTTAGGCTACCGAAAAACGATTTTCACCACAGTTAGCGTCATTCAATTACCCAATGATCAAATCGCCTTCATATTCATCGAATACAATATTATCTGCATCATCGACGAATTTTCTTTGATCCAACTGGTCTGTTGCATTAATCGACAGCACACAGACCAGAATGCGACCAAATACTTTGATATGTTTTCTCATAGTAGAACAACTAAACATTTTTCAGAAAAAAACGGCAATGATGATGAAAAACAATGTCTATCATTATTTAATGTTCAACTGAATCACCATGATTGAATTGGATTTTTAGTCTAAGAACAACTGAACTTCCAGCACTGCTTTCATGAAAAGAAACTATGAATTGATGAAGCACAGTATGCAGTAGGCTTTGCTGAAACCAATGAAGCATCGTGTGTACATGTCTGAATGTAAACAAGCTTTCCAGTTCGAATTCATCGTTTATACTTGACATTCAAACTTGTTTCATTCAGTCCAAACATGCCGTTGTGAAACATTATTGAAATTGAATGTATACTGAGTATTGTATTATGCATTGTGATAACAAATATCTAGTGAATGAAATACTCACTTAACACTGAAATCACCATCATGTCATTGAGTTATAGTTGCATGTATTGTAATTCTATTTACTTCTGTTGAAAAGTTCAGCTTATAGTATCGCCTTACTACTTTTACAGCAATTTGTCCAAAACACAATTCAACTGAAGCATGCCAAAAAGCAACAACATCGAATATAACATGTATTTGGTGTGAGAAATGGAACACGTGCATTGACAGTCATCATCAGGATCATCACTTCTTTAAAGTGAATGGTTGTCATTATAAGGTAATTACTTGTTTAACTAATTGTCAAATCGGTGATAGATGTGCAGAATGATTGCTAAACTCACATTTTGTTACTGTGTGTTTAATTGTGTTTTATCACCCTTATTGACAGTAATGCGTAATGAATTAATCAAAACGTATTTCATGTTTTGTAATGAATGCTACTGTTTTGTTTATTCAACAGAGCCCGAATGTTAACTATGTGAGCACAACAACACCCATCAATAACAATGGAAAAACATTGGGGATCCCTGAAGTTCAGTTTGGGGGAAACGTCAAGGAAACTGTTCAATACTCGGTAAATATTTGATATTTCGTAATAAATGCTACTGTTTTGTTCTTCCATAGAATGCGATTACTGAAATCACACAAGAAAGTAGACAGAATAAATCTCTTTCATACCTGTACATAATTATTCCCCTGATCGTCTTCATCGCTACATGTACCGGATATGTTACCTGGAAATATTTGTATATAGGAAGGAGAAGTAGTGAATGATTCTCAACAAAGTCTCATAACTAAATTCGAATATTCTGACCAAGTTTTTTTCTTAATTGTATTTCAATAAACAGTTTTGGATTTGTTTATTCATTTTAATGGTTTGAACTTTTCTTCACGGAACTATGTTCATTTTGTGCTTGGTTACGTAATAACTCATGTATACATGTTAATTAAATATCAAACATGGTTTATAATATTTACATCGTTGTCTTCTTTCATTAAAAAACTGACGTGTTGTACTATAGTTTGACAACACTTTTTTTGTGAATCAATAGTTTTGTGTTTACGTGATTTTGTGTTAATTGCAATCAGCAATGAGTTTGTTGTGAATGTCCATCTTCATGATGTCTGTCTACTGAAAGATATCGTTTGGGATGTACGACGGTCATTATTGTAAACCACATCAATACATAATTAATCACGTTCATCATTCGTTACTTCATCATTCATTGTTAAGTTAATGCCTAGTGACAATTTATGGTTAATTCTGTGTTATATAGACTGATTCTGATTCTTTCCAAATTTTTATTGTGGACAGAAGCAATAAACGGCCATCAGTTTCACTCAAAGCTGATTCCTCAAAAAGAGATAAAATGGAGTTGTCTTTCTTAGCTTCACAAACTATACCGATATCGAGTTGATAATTGAGTGTGTTAAGTGCTGTTGAAGGATAAGTATCCAGCGTTGCACAATGAATCTCAGTTATTGGAGCACACATACTTCACGATTGTCGCTGAAGATGTTCAACTTCGTTGTTCTGAATTGTGCTGTGGCGAACTGAAAGAGCACAAACAAACCTGTTGTACTCGGAATTCATGAATCACGGTCACCACAAGATCCTTGTGAAACCGATTCACGGGTACAGGCACTTTCCCTATGCAGTAGCTGTACAATTTTGCATCTCTCAATTGTATGACGACATAGTTTGCCGCGTCGGTGGGCATCAGACATTATTTGGAAAAGCTAAACGCATGCATCTGCATCTCACATTATTTCTCGCCAGATTTTCACATCACAAGAGTATAATAGTATTGAGGACTGAACTATACTTGAGAGATAATTTACATGCAGCATAAAAAGTAAAGAATCTAGTGCAGAGCCTTGAAGTACTCAACCAAGTACTGGTCTACTGATGAAGCACTTGCAATTTACTCTGACTTCCTGTTTAAGACCTATGAAAGACATTTTAAGGCATTATACGGAGGGTCCAGTCATGCCATGATATTCTAGCTTCAATAGCTGTCCATCTGTTAGCATCCTGTCAACAATAGAAGTCTACATGTTGGCATCCTGTCAAACAACTTGCTGAGGTCTTTGTAGATAACATTCACTGACTTTCATTTGTCTAAAGCTTTTATCCATTGATCTCTTGCAACAAAAAGATTTGTTTTTAAAGCCTAATACATTTAAAAGAATTCTTAATTGAAAAAATTATATTTCTATTGAACTTTATAACTTACGTTCTACAAATAGGTAGATATATCCCCATTCGCATTTATCAGATAAGTTATCATGGCTGTGAATTATACATTGAAAAGGCTAACGATACTTAAGATTTGCCTAGATTCTGAATCTGTATTACTGTTGTACTACTGTTGAATCTTTGAACGTCTAGTACTGCATAGTTATTCGCACGTACGTATTATTTTCTATAATGTTTCTTCAAACAGTTGACTCCAAGTATGCATGACATAAGTTGTGGAGCGTTTATTTACAAATGCAACTTGAAAATCTCATTGATTACCTAACATATGGATATTTAAGTGCATCAACTAACTCTGATCACAGTGTTTGTTTGTTATAGATGAGAGACGAATGGATTTCATGTGTAATCTCAACGACTTCCCAGTGTGAAAGGATATATGTAATGTATAGGAATGACTTTGCGACGAATGAAAGTGTAGATGAATATGATGCGCGCAGGAATGGCTTTGTGACGAACGTATAACACAATTCTTTATTTGAAGCAATGGTTTATCGTCATGTTTCATCGAAGCTTTTAGACGAAAATGAATCTCTAGATTAGTTTCCCAACAGGCGAAATAAGATTGTGACTTTATTTATTCATGATGATAAATTTTTTACTTGTCTGATCTAATAATTATCAGTTCATGTCAAATGATCTTCAAGTCGAAATTAATGTATTTCAACGGTCAATGGATTTCACATATAGTTCAATCTTTATTCTCCAAAAAAGTAAGAACTGAGATTTTCAGTTTCTAAGAAGACTTGAATCTCACAAAAATTGAGTGATCACAATCCGTGAAGATGTAAGTGTGCAGGTTTCATATGTGTTGACTTACGTGAACGATTATCTTCTCCTTCAAGAGACCATTTGACAGCGAATATACCCTTTGAATTATTGATATTAAAAATGGATAACGAAATACCTAAAAAATGAAAATTCATCTCTTTTAATAAATTTACGTTTCAACATGGACTACTTTTGCATACAAGTTATCAATTTCATTCCGACATTTACACGAAATGGGGACGTTTCAAGGAACATTGTCACTTCAATGGTATAATGAACTTTACAATCCAGTCAACTCGGGGAAATTATTTCGCTTCCGCGAAATTTGTCCAATGATCTTTTGACTGAGTAAGAGTAATTTGATATCTATCTGACAATAGCCTAAATAATCATTTTCTGAGATTCAGTTATACATCGATTTGAACAACAGACCGAAATGAATATATGTAAATTTGATGTTCTTAGTATTCAAGTTTGATTAAACCATTTTGTACTGGCGGACTGTTCAGGCTCGTTCAATATTCAGCTCGTTCTGGAAGTGCCTGCATTTGAAGATCATAATCATTCAAATATGATTACAGAGATACATGTGAATCAAGTATGAATCAAGTAAGTGCTAGTGTAGCATTGGATGTCAACAAATATAATTTCATATTTTGTAAGCTTCACTAGTTCAATTTGACTTCACTCGGAACATAGCTCATTGCTGCACATTTGTTCAGTTTGATTCACTTAGTCTACAAAGAAGTGTCGTATCGATGAGATATCAATTGTACAAAATGAATGTGAGGAAAGGAAACAAAACAAACTACAGCCGAATAATAAAAGAACCCATTTTCATTCAAAACATCAAACTGAAGCATTGACATTTGTCGGAAGTACATTCCGTTTTTATGCATCAATATTTGACCTGTAATTTTAATAAAGAAAGCCTGAGAACTGCTTGATTATTTCACATTGAATGAATAAATGATTTCAAAATAAACTGAAGATTTAAACGAATTGCATGGACTGTATTTAATCAGCTATAAGGTGTCACATAGACAGTTTGAACAAGAAAAGGTATCCAAAGACGTTCGGCATGTTACGAGGAGCATGCAACTGATTCACTGAAGAAATTAGTTCAAGTTTGATTCATGGGATTAATTTGTGATCAAGAAAACTCATTAACAATTTTAGTTCAAATAAAATCATTGACTAACCATCAAACAAAATATCAAATTTACTGACTTGACTTTCATAATATTTCAACGAGAATTGTGGTTCAATATGCTAAAAGGTGTAAATACAGAAATAGCCCCTCTAACACGATGTGTTATTCCATCCGAATAAATCGTTTAAACTGCCATTCACAACTGGATGAGGTTGATTGAGATTATTGGTTTGTGAGTAATGATAATGATGAGACTGTATATATCTATTAGAATCTGACCGATTACTTACATATCGATATGGCTCATTCTGAAAAATCACTTTTGTAAAGTTCTTCCAATCGGTGTGTTGACAGATTCCTTCACAGTTACGGAACGTGGAAAAGATGTTCAAGATCAAAGAAATTCGTATAAACAGATCATATGGAGAATCGAATCTGAAATGGTTTAGGTGAATAAAATAACGTTATCCGATGGAATCAAATTTTAATTTGTACGATACACTCATTTACCTCGCGTGTTCGGCTAACACTCACCTCATTATTCCGTTCAAAGTAGTTTTGATTAGACGTAAACATCTAAACTTTTATACTGAAATTCTTTAAGGCGATTTCATCATCGTCTAATATGAAAATGTAACTTCTCAACACAGTCACATCCATTTTGTTTGATCACCATATTATACCACTGATTGTTCATAGGAGTTCTGATTAAAAAGATAATAAATTTAGTATCGATCTAGTAGAAGTGAAAGTGAATGTGTCCAGTTATGTGGATTGAAGTCGTCAAAAATTATAATAATAGATATACAATTCATTCTGTTAGAAGTGAGTTTTTGAAGATTGAGAACAACTTCTTGAACCAGACACACATTTGTTTTAATAACAGTGATTAGTGAATCTAATTACTAACAAATTTGTTTACACGCGAAAGAAGGACTGAATTCCAATTTAGTATTTCAATGAATTATTTCCACATATCATTTCAGCTTGCAAATAGATGTTCTCTTGGTACATAAGAGGTGCATTGTTCTGCTTTAAAAGCTTTTTGACAGAGTTCAAAATGCTGTTTTTCCGAGTATTACAGTCTTGTATAACAAAACACTGTTGTGTGAATTCATGAATGAATCAACATCAAAACTAATTTAAGTGTGACATTCTACACTTTTTACTGTTGATCAGTACATAATAATGAGAAGAAATGTAGTCTGCTAAGGATAAGTAAGATTCAGATTAGAACCTAGTTGATAGTCTCTCCTTATACTTTCTTGTGTATTTTACATAGTGTTGCAAGTGAATGTGCTGTAAGTATTACATTTGGCTGTACAATTTGGTTGTTCTTGCATGTAACCTATTATTCTTTACTGTTCTAAATTTTCCGTTCACGGGCTTGTGAAATAAAGACTTTTCTGTTTTGTGGAGAGTGCTAAAGGTAGTAAGCAAGATGCTTGGTTAATATTTTAAGGTGGATAAAAATACGATCGTATATAGACATCAAATGTCTTCCTGTGACCTGGCAGATGTTATCTCATCGGATGCTCACCATATCCTTCATTCACATCATTTTTCTTGTATATCTCCTGGTAGGACGAGACGTCAGTACATTAGGATACATGTATGCAAGGAAAAGAATAGAAGCTACATAACGTTTCTGATGTGTGGTCGAGTCTGACAGGTATTAGATAAGTTAGTATTTCTTCTGTCCTTAAAAAAACATGTTATTGATTGTTCATGGTTGTTGTATTGTGTCAGCTTTTTGATGTGGAAATATATCTACGTTCCAATCAGGCTAATCACGTATTATTGATCTGAATTGTCACAGATTGAAATCATGAGTCAGTTGAAGCTAGATCACCATTGAAAACCTGGAAGCACTGGACCGCCGTTTCGTCCTAGTATGGGACTCCTCAGCAGTGCGCATCCACGATCCCGCACCACCCGGGGCTCGAACCCAGGACTGGCTTCGCGTGCGAGCACTTAACCAATAGACCACTGAGCCGGCATCCAACGGCGTTAATGTCTAACTTCAACCAAACACGAAGTTGCGCCACCATGTATCATTGTCTTCAGTGAGCTGATATCTCACAACAGACCTGGTTGAACTCCACTGGTAACGACTTCTCACTAGAACTCCAGAAGTGTCTCCTGAAGTCAGTCACTAGTGAGCAGGTGATTATTATTATTATCAGAATGTGTTTTGTGGAGATTTTAAGAAATTTTCACAGATTGAAATCATGAGTCATTTGAATTGTGTTGAAGTTCTGTTGAATACACACTGATAGGGAATCTAGCGAATATATTTGTTCAGGAGGACATTTTACAAAAAATCAATACGGCCTTACTTCTGGATACTGACAAACTCAACAAATTTAAGATTACTTTCAGCAATAAGATCCAGGCTTTTAATCATCAACTCAATTGAGAAAGAACTATTATGGAGAGCAACTGGAAGGGGATAAATGAGGCAATCACTTCAACATATCGTGAGGTCCCGAGCCACAAGAAGCACCATCACAATGGAAGGGTCACTGTTGATATACTGGATATGGATTTAAGAAAGGAGTAACAAGAAGGCAGCAAACAATACCAGTTGAACAAGAGCAGAAAACGTCAAGGCACAAGCTGAATACACGGAAGTAAACAAGCAAGTGAAAAGGTACATCATAACTGACAAACGTAAATATGTGGAATATTTAGCAACGACGGCGGGAAAGGCTGCAAGAGAAGGAAACATGAGACCAACCATTACTAAGCAGTGGACGACCGTTTTGTCATATTTTGGAAGCCCTTAGCAGTGCTCATCCACGAATCCAACCATTGAAATTACTAAAATATCCACAAAAGCCCTTCTGATATGAATTGACATATGCTCACTGGTGATCAAAATAAAATGGTATTTCTTGGAAATCTAGTGAGAAGCAATGATCAGTGAAGTTCAACGCGTCTTTCGTTAGGTAGTCACTCACGGAAGAAAATGGTGGACATGTCACCCGTTCTCGTGGATTGGTTGGAGCTAGACATTAACAGTGTTGAATGTTGGCCAGCTCAGAGGACTAGTGGTTGAGCTCTCGCGCATGAGACTCGTAGGTCCTGGGTGAGACTTGAATTGTTTCTATGGAATCTTGTCGGTGAGATAATGATAAGTGTTTAGTGAAATTGGAGGTTGACTGGAGTTTGCTCCATGTACTTATAAAGTGACATTTTCATAAGATTATGGTTTATTATGTTAATTGTTGATGTTTATTTTTAACATCATGGAAAACAAAAATGTTGGCAGCTGCTTTGTTCTATGCAAACGTGGCATAGTATTACGCTTCCGCAACTCAACTATGAATTGAACCTGAAAATGTCAGCAAAAAGTAATTTACATACAGTCCACCGAGCATGAGTCAATTAGCTTAGAGATGAAAATCATATATAACATTTATTGCTATTACTGATATTAGTCTAAGTTTGTATGCTGCTGGACTGATTTTTCGGTAACTGCGTTTCATTACAACCCTAAGAATTGCTAACTCTTGAAGAAACTCACTGAAAGGCACATTAGGATTGAGATTATATGTGGTTTCTCTTTCAAACTGCAACAAATTTCCTTACTGTGATAATTTCACTCATTCATCATTGGAGAGTACAGATTCCTGGACGATTCTAAGTATAATCATGATCGTTTAGCTTAATTAAAAAAAGGGAAATCAGTATGTAAATTTCTGTGTCTTATTGCTAATTAATGAGATATTTTGTTTATTATCCTTAACTAATTGAAAAGCGATTGTATGGAATTATGACAGTGATGTGTCAAGCACCTATTACATTCAGATGCATGTTATCCGATTCAATTTGTCATTTAACCATGGGTATTATAGTGTAATCAGAATGCTACTGGTTAGCTGATGACCTTTCACGGTATCACACAATAGATCTTTCAAAATTCAAATTTTCATTGCGAAATGCATTTCTAGCATCCATTGAAAGGTAATTTATTAAACCATTCATCTAGAGACTAATGAGTGACTTCTTCATGTTTATACCTATTGTGTTTATAAATGAACCTGTTAATCGAATCACATCTAAATGACAGTAAGGTTGGATGAGACATTCTAAATCTTGAACACATCCGAAAGAGAGTTTGCTTGAGGAGGATAAAGATGTCAGGCAACATGATGATCTTAGACACACATGACATTGTGTAAGCCGTATTAAAACTTTCAACTTGATAGCTAGGTGGGTAACCATATCAATAAGATATTTGCTCCAAAATGATTCCACCAAGTTTTATTGCATAACTAGATTAATGTGCTGTTTGATGTGACACTCACTGACTGGAATGAATAAAAATGTCTTCTCGTCAAACGGAATTATAATGTGTAACCGATGTGGCCTGACATAATCAATAGGCACATTAAAATACTTCATTCAGCAAAATAACACGAGAACAATTTCTCCCTAACCATTGTTCAGATGATTTGGCATACAAGGATGCTTGTTCGATTGAACTTCAATCAATCTATTGTGTAAAGATTCCCATCTCATTGAGAGACTAATATTTGAACGAAGAATATCCTTTCCGATAAATTCCGAAAAATGAACAGGTTAAAGGCAAAGTACACCGTTTAAAGCATGTGAATTAGGGATTGGCAAACAAAATGCACGACAATTCTTTATGTTGATATGACTCATACATAGAAAGTTAATTTGAATCCGCATATCCCTTAAGTGAAATTTAAGACCAATGATCAGAAAGAATATGGATCAGATAGGGTGAGAGAAATAAAAATGCAATTACAGTTTGTTCAGTTGTGATTTCAGCAACGAAGTGGCTAGTTCCCATTGTGCAAAGTTGGATGATATCAGTTTGGATCACACTAAGATTATTAATTTCTTTAGAAGTGAGGGTACACTTCATTGACCAATAAAAGACACCATGAAATCTAAAAACAAGACAGAATATTCAAATCAGTTCAAGCCAAAATAAGTGTGATCTGGTCAGTGTCATATCATTTGGATCAAAATCATTCAAGCGGAGTCATCACCGGCTTTGTCTGTGAGTGCGTGTGCAAATGGGTCTGTGAAATGTAGTGAATCAGTTGAAGTGTATTACTGAGTCTATAAACAATGAAGACAAGAGCCACTTTTGTAATGTTTGCTTGAACAGTTTGATGGGTTTCGCGCTGCGAATGATCATTCGCTTATTCAACCCATCAATTTTAAACCGTTGTCTGTGAATTTACTATTAAACAAACTGAACTGGTCAGAAGTCCCTGTGTACCATTGCGAAAAAATGAACAATATTTTGCTGGACACTGTTTTCGATTTTCAAAGTGAGTAGCACATTCATAAGGGTTTGAAGTGAAATGTCAAGTCGTAAACAGGAATGGTGAATGTGACATTTTGTCCGTGAGCTTGAATAAGCTGTGCAGGGTTGATATTGAAGCAGTACACTGCAAAAGTTTAGATCTCACGAGGTGTATGCATTTCTTGAGGATTGACGGTTGACTTGACTTGCCTGTACAAACCATCAAGGAAGCAAACTTCAGGATTTCTGCCGACAGACATTAAACACTGAACATCGTCAAAGACAATCGTAATATCTCCTCAAGAACATCAATTCAAAGCATGCATATCACGTCGTTCAGAGCGACATAGCTGACGGACTATTTAAGAGTTTAGCTTCGAATACTCACTCAAGGAGAAATTCGTATCAATTCTGTGGCAAAATCAACAAGAATGTAAAACCAGATGCTAGTTCAAAACATATGACATTTCCTGTCGAAATCCTCTGCCTAACGACGATATCCAAATTCCAATAAAATTGAAAGCGAACAGCGTAAATAGCTAGGTGCATCTATCCAAATAATCGTGTAACGATGTGTTTCTCTGTGGACAACATAGTAATTTCTGTGGATATGAACATAAATGATTAGAACAAGACCACCATGAAAAACCTAAAGGCACTAATCAGTCGTTTTGTCGCATTGTAGCTGAATGTGGATGTGTTTATCTATGGCAGTGACTTAAGTAAGTTCAGAACACTAACTTGAACCTCCACTACGCGAATAATTTGCTTAAAAAGCACATGGTTCACATACAATTCAAACAGTCCACACCACACCATTAAACAGGAAATAACAGTTTACACGATCACCACAAACATTGGCCGTGATTGTGAGACACTGAAATTAAGAGACTTAGCGTAACATGAAAGTAGGTAATCATATATGAATAGCCTGTATTTCAAAACAAGGCTTGTAATGATAGGGTTTGAATATGCATAGTCTAGTTGCCAAATGGCTATACAACGTGAATAGTCATATGATATTAGCTCATAAATAATTCCCAGAATTTGCCTATAAGTTATTTCTCTTTAGAACTTCGAGTAGTTCAGTTGATCAGTCGACACATAAAAAGATGCATGATTTGTCTTCTTCAATATCCATGCAGCTTATTCGGCGACGTTTGTGAGACTTTTTGTTAACTTCAGATTATTTATCAAGTCAAGACTCAACAAGTCGATCGACGAACGTCGTGTCAGATATATTAATCCTTTACTCATAAATTCGTTCAGTGTGACTTCACAATATAAATCTAAACTGCAATGTTCAACGTCTCATCGGATTCACAATGTACTGCTCATAAGTGATATGTCGGATGTAATGTGCAGCTGTTAACGGACCTGATAATAAGTATTCTTGAAAGAAACAAAATTTTGCGCGAATGCGAGAGATGCTTCTGTTAACATTTATCGTTAATATGGCTTTTCAGCGTTTAATTCATTTTGAAAATTCTTTGAATTCATATCAGAAAGATTTTTGTGGATATTGTAGCAATATGAACATCAATCGATTAGAGCTAGAACACCATGTTAAACCTAAAAGCACTGATCAGTCGTTTCGTCGCATTGTAGGACTGCCCAGCAGTGCTCATCCACGGTGCCGGCTCGAGTGATTCGAACCCAGAATGTAAAGTAAACATATTACTGATAAGCAGCCGAGTGTATCTATCCAAATTATTGTGTAACTACGAGTTTCTCTGTCACATTAGTTGAGATAAAACAATACTCAGAACGTGATGATGGTAAGTGTTTACAGTCTCACATTCAATAAACACGAGAAGTATAAACCGGTCGAGTTCAAAAGTACACAGATTATTAATGGAAGTTCCCCGTACACGCAAACCATGGACGAGAAAACTAGAGAATCCAGTAAGATAACGATCACCAAACGTATTTAAAATTAGATGATAAACGTTTACAGAGTTTATTCATAGCCGGTGCACAATCTACTCTAAAATGATGGACAATTTCATTCATTTTTCTACTGTGTATTTGTCGGTGTTTGTCAGTCATATGAGTGCATCATTAGAAAGCGACATTCCTTACTATACTCAAAGTAAATAGAAAACATCCGATAACCTGATCAATAATATATAATATGGTGATAAAAACAGCAACATATATGATTATTGACATTTCTAAAAACAACAAATCAGGTCAGCAGACAGACATCTGAATATCACACTCTTAGATAATGTACACTATTAATTTCACTAGTGCTAAATTTAGACAAATACTTTTTATGCAAAAAAGCAAAGTAGATCAGAAAAGCTGAAATGGGTGTGCTGATTATGTGTAATATTCAAACACATAATCGCGATGGAATCGCCGGATTACATTCCTCAGTGTAAACGGTTTCAAGAGGATGAGTGAGGCACATGTTGAATTCCGGTCAAACAAGCACTGATCACCGAGGATAATATGTTGCTGATGGACAATCGTATATTCTGCATCAGTGCAATCACACTTTTGTAGTGTCAATCACATTATTGTCTTGAGTAAATTATGGATGTAAAAGGTGAGTGTTCACTCGACCCAAATAGAGAAGACGAAATACAGACAAGTGAATCAACGAACAGTCAGTAAGTAGCATTGTGGAACTGAGATGACCCATGAATATCTCTCTGTTTATCAGTAATTAGCAATGTCATGTGACATATATTTAATGAAATTACCTAGCAGTGTTCGTCGGATTTTATTGTGCTCATCCTCTTTCGTGTCTTCAGTGCATGTTGATCTGTCTATTCTTGAAAATGAACGGATGATCTTTCTCTTCCTACTCCGGGCATTCAATTTTGCAATATCCACGTGAGCTCATTCTACTTCATTTCCTATGAGCTTCACTTCACTCAATTTAATTGTATATGACAACTGTTTAGGCCGCTCTATTTATTCACAGGCTACTACTAATTCTCTGCTTGTTTTTAGATTTCAATAGAAATTGAGCACAGTTATGTTGTCAATAGTTAGTGTTGATCTAATCTGCGTTCACAGAATTCTGTCAAATTCGTATGACTTTCTGTTTCTTCACCCGTTAGCAACTGGTCAGCATAGAAAATTCCTGTTTTGAAGTGATCTATAATTAATTTCTTTCAGTCGTCGTTATTCAACCGTTTCGTGTACAAAATAAGTAGATCGGAATGTTAATGAAGAGGTTAAGACAAGTTAGCGAAACGATACCCGAATACGCTTTCGTAAACACACTGTATAAACGTGACTGTGTTTCGAGTATTCAAAGTCAATTTCATGTGAACACTTCCTGTAGCGACATCGAAGTATGACATGTAATGAGGTATGACTGTGCAACACATTTCTGTTCTGCTCAATGTTGCTGATGAGATTTGCCGAAAGTCGTACTACTGCAATGAACTGTATCACAATCCGTGTCTGTTTCATCACTTCAATAGTCATCGCGGTAACTTACACACTTAATTTGCATAACTAATGAATCGGTTTGAAGTATTATTTAAAGTGCCTTCAACTTTGGTATTCATTTAGTACAAACAAATATTTAACGCTGTGAAGACTTTTCAGTTCAACTGATTTTAGATTAAAAAAACCAATACAGTGTGCTGTTCTTAAGAAAAATCAGTTAACGTCGATGGGATATCAGCCTCATCAGCTACAACAAAGTTTAATGAATCCTTTGTTTTCCGGACATTCGTATCCGTAAGTAATAAAACACTCAGGTTCGAAGTAAGGACAAATTAATTTGTTGCATTCGATACTCACTCACCTTTTCAACTTGTCAACGTTTAATTTTATCAACGCAATCTACTAATACAATCGTCATGAACATGTTCACGTATTTGTAAATAATTGCAACCGTAAGATTCTCAATATCCGTTGAATTGTTATCATTAGCAACAGCGTATTGTTGAAGAGAACAAATCAGCTTCCGTCTGAGAATCGGACTTATGTCGCAGAGATACTCGATCTGTGTCACAAAGCCAGCCCCAACTTGGAATGCTGTAGAGCAGCAGAAAAGTGGAAATCAAAAGAACAAACTCTGTAGTGAATTGGAAGCAGACATCAAAACGATGAATAGCAACTGGAGACAACTTGAATGGTTTGTCCGGGTCAGTGTCAGATGGAGAATGTTTGTTGAAAACCTATACTACGACGAGGTGTAACAGTTGTATATAAGTCAGTGAGCGAGCAATACATATAAACTCAGAAAGTAATTATTTAATCTTATTCAATTTGCTCACCTGGTCAATTCAGGTACTTCGTGATAAAACTACGCAGACGTGCAGTTAAAATTCAACTTTTACAGTTGGTTTTGGTAGAATTTGTTGGTTGATAATACAATGAACATTATACAGAGAATTCATTGGTCTCTGTTCAACACGTACTGGAGAAGGAAGAAATCATTTGACAAAGAATAGTCACTATCTGGATGGATAAAAAACACTGAGGTATACCACATGTGACCAATTAGTTTTTTCAAATACTTTTTGTGAAAACTGCATGGCATTCAGTAGACTGTGATGAATTCGCGAAAGGTTATGTTTAACATTTAGGAGTTGACAACGCTTTCTGCTGTCATCATCAAACTACATTGAGAAATATAGACGATGATTTGCAATTGTCATTATGGTTATCGGCTTAATTCATTATTTTGTGTTTGTTCAATTATAGAATATTCATTATACAGTATTCAAACAAGTTGTTTTACAAAACAAGGGAAATAAATTGAAAAAGAACTAATAATCTCATATGTAATTCAAGTAGAATAATTACATAGAATTGAATGCGAAGAGTTTTGGATAAAATTAAAAATCTGTACAACATTCGCAATTAGAATTATGTGTGAGAATACAAGTTTTCGACTAGGTCAACTTAAACAACCTGTTCGTCACGGGATATATTTGCTAGATAAGGCGTTTAATTTACCTTAGACGAATATCCATGCAAGATTATCCCCGCCCCAGTGTCTATCTTAAAGGACGTCAACACAATTGAGATCAGTAGCACGTGATTAAACTGACTAGAATGTAAACATATATCCACATCGAAAATCAACACAGTCCAACAACGATGAGCAATCAATAATAAGTAATAATTAGGATAGGGGAATAAATGACTTATCTAGCACCTGTCAGACTATCTACATGTATGACTTAGCGAACGACTAATCACTATCACAATCGCCCACACATCAAAAGATTTGTGGAGCTCTTATACTTTAGCTTGCATACACGGATTCTAACGTATTTACGTCTGGTTCTACCAGAAGATATACTAGGAGAAAGATATGAATGCAGGGGATTGTTAGTATTCGATAAGATAACATCTGCCAGGCCTTAGGACAACATTGAATGTCTATCTACAATCATATTAATAATGACCTCAATAGAATAACCAAACATCTTGCTAACTGCTTTCAGCAGGCAGACGACAATTTATACAAGCTAAAATTATATATAGGAAAATAATTTGTTGAATTACTAAAATGAAAATCAGTTCTTCTTTTTTGTGTCAACAAAACTATTATTATTCAGATCCAATAATTTATGTTGTAACTACAAATCTATCTATTAAAACAATCTTCAGCAACCTCAATCTACATAACTTGACACAATCAGTTCCACTTCTACATGATCGATACAAGATTCGTTACCTCTTTTAATCTGAACACCTAATAATAGCCAGTGGTATAATATGGTGGTCAAACAGAATGAATGTGACTTCGTTCAGAAGTTATATTTTCATTTTGAAAGATGACTTAACGGTTGATAAATGTCAGCTTAGGTTCTCAATAGATAGAACAGTATTGAATAACAATGGGTTCATCCACCACCATGATTGGCTAACAATGAACATATGACCTTATTAAATTTGACATTCAAATTAGTCACTTTGAATCATCGAATAAGAATGAATCAACCAAATACTCAAAAAATCTATATATACCAGACAAGTTTTAGTAACATTTCATTCACTAATTTAAACGACACGATGAGGTGAGTGTTGACTCAACTTGCGGAGTAAATGAGTGTGTCATGCAACCTGAAATAACGTTAGTTTTTTATCTGAATCGTTTCAGATACTATTTTCCCTATGATCTGTTATTACAGATCTATATGGTCTTAAGCACGTTTTCGGAATTCCACGACTGCGAAGTAATCTGTAAACACCCAGATCGTAAGAGCTATACAAAAGTAATTTTGGAAAATAATTCATATCGATATGTACGTAGTCCATCAAATTCTAATAAAACATATACAGTCACATGATTATCATTACTCACTAAGTATTAGTCTTAATCAGACTCAAGCAGTTGTGAATGACACATTTCTTCAATACCGTTTGAGTCAAGTGGTATGATGGTAAGTGTGACTGAGTTTTCTTGATCACAATTTATCTCATGAATAAAGTTTGAATCCACTTCCTTCATTGAATCCGCTTTATGCTCTGTGTGATATTTAAAGCTTCTTTGGATACCTTTTTTTGTTCAGATTGTCAACGATGTGACATCTCGCAGCAAAACGAATACAGTTTATGCAATTCATCAAAATCTATAGTTGATTTCGAAATCATTTTTTTTCATTCTTTGTTAACTTATCAATCAATTTGCATATTTTCATTAAATAAGTACAGATAATATATTTGTATACGAAAAGGAAGTCGTAATTGGTAAAATCGTAAATACTTTAAAAGGCTTATCGTCAAATGAAGTTGAATTTTGAAGGAAAGTGAGTTCTGAGATGATTCAATTTTAGTTTGTTTTGTTAACTTTTGTTATGCTCATTTTGTGTAAATGATTTCTCATCAACATGACACTTCTGTGTAAACTAAAATGAATCAAACTGATCAAATGTTCATCAATAAACGATGTTCTGAGTGAAATCAGTTTGAACTAGTAAAGCCTACAAAATTTCAAATCATATTTGATGTTCTCCAATACTTTTCTAGCATTTACTTGATTTATAAAAGTTTAGTGTCTCCGAATCGCTGTCTGTTGACCGTCAAATATTCAACTCTAATTCTTTTGTTATATTTGTGTGACTATGAGCTTCGAATCCAGGCACTTCCTGAAAGAGCTGATTGATAAACGACGATGAATAGTCCGTCAGTACAATATATTTCACATGAACTTGGAAACCTAGAACATCAAGTTCACATACATTCATTTCGATCAGCTGTTCGAATTGATGAATAAATGAGTGTAGGAAAATGACTTTGTTAGACTATTGTCAGATAGATATTAGATGAATCTAACTCAGTCGGTAGCTCTTAAAATAACTTTTACAGAAATGAAATATTTCTTTTGAGTTGACTGGATTGAAACGTTCATCCTGTCGTTGAAGTGACAATATTCTTTGGAACTTTTTCATAAGAGATTAGCGTTTGACCACATCAATACATGTAAATCTCGGAATAAAGATGATAACATGTGTGCAAAGGCGGTCCGTGTTAAAACATACATTAGTTGAAAAAGATTGATATTCATTAGACAGTCATTTAACTTTTTGTTTTTATTTTTGATAATTCAAAGGAATTCATCGCTGCAAAATGGTCTTTTAAAGGAAAACATAATGGTACACGTAAGTCAACACATGTGAAATCTGCACATTGAAAATGTTATGAGTTCTTATTTTTCTGGAAAATGAGGATTGAACCAAATGTGATATCCACTCAACCTTTGATCACATTGATTAGGACTTGAAGCTTGGTTGACCTGAACTGAAAGAGACTGGATATGACGAGTACAAAATTGATCACCACAAATAAATTAAGTCACAATCTCATTTCGCTTACTGAGAAACGAATACGGAGATTCACTTTCGTTTAGAGGCTTCGATGAAACGTGACTATAAGTCTGTGTTTCAAAAAAACGAATCGTATTATATGTTCGTCACAAAGCTATTCCTTTGTTCAACATATTCATCTACATATCAATTCATCATATAATCATTGCTATATATTATCCTTTTCACATTGAAAAGTCATTGAGATAACACATTTGAATCTATTGCTTCCTTATCTACAACAAACAAACACTGCGATCATTGTTAGTTATTCGAATAATAAAATGATAATATGGTTTCAGAAACTAGACATCTGACACTAGTTTTGAAGGATGCATGCTCGTTTCATTCACATGAAGTTCACTTCGATGTATTGAATGAAGATCCAACTGAAGAAAGTATTCGACACAACTCAGTAAATATCCGTTTAATCTGATCACTTTGTGAGCAAGCATATGATGTGTGACACCTATCTTTCAAATTCTAAGTAACGTCAGTGTTTTTGTTGTATAATTTACAGCCCACGTAACTTGTTTTATATATCCGAATGGGAAGATATCTTTTTATTATGAGGACGTAAGTTACGAAATTGAATAGACTTAAAATTATGTTTCAAGTTCTTGTGGTCATTCTACTATTTCATGTTTATGAATACCAGAGAATGTATTAAGTTACACTAAACATGATGGGACGTAATCAGTCTTTCGCTGTAATTATTCCTTTAATGACATAATTCATTCCAGCACTTGATAAAAAAGTGAATAATTAGAAGTGAAATGGTGTCAAATGTACCGATGATGTATTCGTGCCAAATAGTACTTACCAGTGTATGTCAGAGTACTGTATGTTAAGAATCGTATTCTGTCAGGCTGTATTTCATCTTCAAATGATCGGGTTTTCAAAACGTTCACTGCTGAATATTCTAAGCGCAGATTCTTCAAAGTTGTTCACAAGCACATTTCATCACAAGTGACTTAGATATTCATCTCACCGTGTGTCACCATATTTTATGATGGATAGATAAATCTTAGAGCTTGGCTGAAGTTGAAAACTGAAGTGATCCTGGATGTCTATGTGGACCAGATGGAGCGTACTTCAAAGAAAACTGAGAATATCAGTTTTCTCAATGCAAGGGTTATTAGTTGCCCTTGAATAACATAACGTGAATGGAGATACATTTCTTAAATTATTAATTGGTTTTGACATATGTGGTTGTGTGTTGATAGATATTCACACGAACCTCAACTTTGTTTTCTTCAGATTTCTACGAAAATTTTCGAAAATCAGCTAGGGCTTAAGATTGGAAAGGATTTTCAATGTGAAACAGGTAAGAAACATTGCAAAGAACAATGTTAACAGTTTGATGTAAGGTGACGTATATAATCAATCATCTGTTTGCTGAGGCTCACTTAGCCAGCTATCTGAAGCAAAGTAATCAAGGTGTATGACCGTTCTCACCGCAAAAGTGTGATTGGCTAATTAGATGAGTCACACATTTATGGAGACCGGTCAACTGAACGAGGCACGGATATATGAACGACGAAATTAGGCAGAAAATGAATCGACTTAATTTTTTAAATAACTACTCACAGTAGGACATTTACACTTGCCGTCCTCGTTCATATCACCACTCAACGCAAAACGAAGTGTGTTTTGCATAAGAAAGAGCAGAATAACTGGCATCTGAATTACACAGTGCTCAGTCCTATGTGTTTTTGAAAGATGAAGCTGAGTTTCAAGACGAGCATTGAGTGAAAGTGAATAAGCGGAATACAGCGTTTTATGGTCGCATGTTAGAAAATGCGCCAAATAATTGGTCAAGTGATATATATTGATCGCTTGAAGTGTATTACTGAGTCCTTAAAACGTGATGATGATTGTCGTTTACCTATTGTTTCTTTGAATTCGCTTATCAGTGGTTAGCAGTGGAATCGATAGCCGTCATTAATAACAGTGGAAAGATTCAGTCAACAAAGCAAGAATGATATAAATTCACGCTTTGTACAAGTCAGTGGGTGTTTGGACGGAAACGTTCAGTGAATATCGCCAAAAGCGTTTGATATGAGTGATCCTTGGCTCTAGTCCAATCGTAAACATAAACTTCGAGAGGCAGAAATATCCAGCTGAGAAGTTCTAAATAGGAATGAACGCTAGTCATCTTTCGTTCTTGAATCGATGCTCACATGTTGTTTATTTGTAAGTTGAAATGTGAAAAGAATGGTCAAAGTGTTGAACGTCATTTTTACAGTTGTTCCACTGATGTCTTCGTTAGGTAACTTTTGAAACCCATAGCAATGCAAACCATAAATTTTTGAGATGTTGGATGATCACCATTGTATGCGTCATGAAACATTTTGAAGTTTATTATTTTGACCGTCCCTGCAGTCAGTCCTGGGGAAGTTCCCAACAAAGAACCCGACCATTCTGATGAGAGATTTCAATGCCAAGGTTGGAACGGACAACACTGGATATGAGAACATCATGGGACGACACGGACAGGGAGAAAGGAACGAAACTGGTGAGAGATTTGCAAACCTATGTGCCTTCAATAAACTGTTCATAGGCGGCACCATATTCCCACATAAGCGCATTCACAAAACCACATGGACTTCACCGGATTACACTACACAAAACCAAATCGACCATATCTGTATCAACAATAAGTTCAGGAGGACATTTTACAAAAAATCAATACGGCCTTACTTCTGGATACTGACAAACGCAACAAATTTAAGATTACTTTCAGCAATAAGATCCAGGCTTTTAATCATCAACTCAATTGAGAAAGAACTATTATGGAGAGCAACTGGAAGGGGATAAATGAAGCAATCACTTCAACATATCGTGAGGTCTCGAGCCACAAGAAGCACCATCACAATGGAAGGGTCACTGTTGATATACTGGATATGGATTTAAGAAAGGAGTAACAAGAAGGCAGCAAACAATACCAGTTGAACAAGAGCAGAAAACGTCAAGGCACAAGCTGAATACACGGAAGTAAACAAGCAAGTGAAAAGGTACATCATAACTGACAAACGTAAATATGTGGAATATTTAGCAACGACGGCGGGAAAGGCTGCAAGAGAAGGAAACATGAGACCAACCATTACTAAGCAGTGGACGACCGTTTTGTCATATTTTGGAAACCCTTAGCAGTGCTCATCCACGAATCCAACCATTGAAATTACTAAAATATCCACAAAAGCCCTTCTGATATGAATTGACATATGCTCACTGGTGATCAAAATAAAATGGTATTTCTTGGAAATCTAGTGAGAAGCAATGATCAGTGAAGTTCAACGCGTCTTTCGTTAGGTAGTCACTCACGGAAGAAAATGGTGGACATGTCACCCGTTCTCGTGGATTGGTTGGAGCTAGACATTAACAGTGTTGGATGTTGGCCAGCTCAGAGGACTAGTGGTTGAGCTCTCGCGCATGAGACTCGTAGGTCCTGGGTGAGACTTGAATTGTTTCTATGGAATCTTGTCGGTGAGATAATGATAAGTGTTTAGTGAAATTGGAGGTTGACTGGAGTTTGCTCCATGTACTTATAAAGCGACATTTTCATAAGATTATGGTTTATTATGTTAATTGTTGATGTTTATTTTTAACATCATGGAAAACAAAAATGTTGGCAGCTGCTTTGTTCTATGCAAACGTGGCATAGTATTACGCTTCCGCAACTCAACTATGAATTGAACCTGAAAATGTCAGCAAAAAGTAATTTACATACAGTCCACCGAGCATGAGTCAATTAGCTTAGAGATGAAAATCATATATAACATTTATTGCTATTACTGATATTAGTCTAAGTTTGTATGCTGCTGGACTGATTTTTCGGTAACTGCGTTTCATTACAACCCTAAGAATTGCTAACTCTTGAAGAAACTCACTGAAAGGCACATTAGGATTGAGATTATATGTGGTTTCTCTTTCAAACTGCAACAAATTTCCTTACTGTGATAATTTCACTCATTCATCATTGGAGAGTACAGATTCCTGGACGATTCTAAGTATAATCATGATCGTTTAGCTTAATTAAAAAAAGGGAAATCAGTATGTAAATTTCTGTGTCTTATTGCTAATTAATGAGATATTTTGTTTATTATCCTTAACTAATTGAAAAGCGATTGTATGGAATTATGACAGTGATGTGTCAAGCACCTATTACATTCAGATGCATGTTATCCGATTCAATTTGTCATTTAACCATGGGTATTATAGTGTAATCAGAATGCTACTGGTTAGCTGATGACCTTTCACGGTATCACACAATAGATCTTTCAAAATTCAAATTTTCATTGCGAAATGCATTTCTAGCATCCATTGAAAGGTAATTTATTAAACCATTCATCTAGAGACTAATGAGTGACTTCTTCATGTTTATACCTATTGTGTTTATAAATGAACCTGTTAATCGAATCACATCTAAATGACAGTAAGGTTGGATGAGACATTCTAAATCTTGAACACATCCGAAAGAGAGTTTGCTTGAGGAGGATAAAGATGTCAGGCAACATGATGATCTTAGACACACATGACATTGTGTAAGCCGTATTAAAACTTTCAACTTGATAGCTAGGTGGGTAACCATATCAATAAGATATTTGCTCCAAAATGATTCCACCAAGTTTTATTGCATAACTAGATTAATGTGCTGTTTGATGTGACACTCACTGACTGGAATGAATAAAAATGTCTTCTCGTCAAACGGAATTATAATGTGTAACCGATGTGGCCTGACATAATCAATAGGCACATTAAAATACTTCATTCAGCAAAATAACACGAGAACAATTTCTCCCTAACCATTGTTCAGATGATTTGGCATACAAGGATGCTTGTTCGATTGAACTTCAATCAATCTATTGTGTAAAGATTCCCATCTCATTGAGAGACTAATATTTGAACGAAGAATATCCTTTCCGATAAATTCCGAAAAATGAACAGGTTAAAGGCAAAGTACACCGTTTAAAGCATGTGAATTAGGGATTGGCAAACAAAATGCACGACAATTCTTTATGTTGATATGACTCATACATAGAAAGTTAATTTGAATCCGCATATCCCTTAAGTGAAATTTAAGACCAATGATCAGAAAGAATATGGATCAGATAGGGTGAGAGAAATAAAAATGCAATTACAGTTTGTTCAGTTGTGATTTCAGCAACGAAGTGGCTAGTTCCCATTGTGCAAAGTTGGATGATATCAGTTTGGATCACACTAAGATTATTAATTTCTTTAGAAGTGAGGGTACACTTCATTGACCAATAAAAGACACCATGAAATCTAAAAACAAGACAGAATATTCAAATCAGTTCAAGCCAAAATAAGTGTGATCTGGTCAGTGTCATATCATTTGGATCAAAATCATTCAAGCGGAGTCATCACCGGCTTTGTCTGTGAGTGCGTGTGCAAATGGGTCTGTGAAATGTAGTGAATCAGTTGAAGTGTATTACTGAGTCTATAAACAATGAAGACAAGAGCCACTTTTGTAATGTTTGCTTGAACAGTTTGATGGGTTTTGCGCTGCGAATGATCATTCGCTTATTCAACCCATCAATTTTAAACCGTTGTCTGTGAATTTACTATTAAACAAACTGAACTGGTCAGAAGTCCCTGTGTACCATTGCGAAAAAATGAACAATATTTTGCTGGACACTGTTTTCGATTTTCAAAGTGAGTAGCACATTCATAAGGGTTTGAAGTGAAATGTCAAGTCGTAAACAGGAATGGTGAATGTGACATTTTGTCCGTGAGCTTGAATAAGCTGTGCAGGGTTGATATTGAAGCAGTACACTGCAAAAGTTTAGATCTCACGAGGTGTATGCATTTCTTGAGGATTGACGGTTGACTTGACTTGCCTGTACAAACCATCAAGGAAGCAAACTTCAGGATTTCTGCCGACAGACATTAAACACTGAACATCGTCAAAGACAATCGTAATATCTCCTCAAGAACATCAATTCAAAGCATGCATATCACGTCGTTCAGAGCGACATAGCTGACGGACTATTTAAGAGTTTAGCTTCGAATACTCACTCAAGGAGAAATTCGTATCAATTCTGTGGCAAAATCAACAAGAATGTAAAACCAGATGCTAGTTCAAAACATATGACATTTCCTGTCGAAATCCTCTGCCTAACGACGATATCCAAATTCCAATAAAATTGAAAGCGAACAGCGTAAATAGCTAGGTGCATCTATCCAAATAATCGTGTAACGATGTGTTTCTCTGTGGACAACATAGTAATTTCTGTGGATATGAACATAAATGATTAGAACAAGACCACCATGAAAAACCTAAAGGCACTAATCAGTCGTTTTGTCGCATTGTAGCTGAATGTGGATGTGTTTATCTATGGCAGTGACTTAAGTAAGTTCAGAACACTAACTTGAACCTCCACTACGCGAATAATTTGCTTAAAAAGCACATGGTTCACATACAATTCAAACAGTCCACACCACACCATTAAACAGGAAATAACAGTTTACACGATCACCACAAACATTGGCCGTGATTGTGAGACACTGAAATTAAGAGACTTAGCGTAACATGAAAGTAGGTAATCATATATGAATAGCCTGTATTTCAAAACAAGGCTTGTAATGATAGGGTTTGAATATGCATAGTCTAGTTGCCAAATGGCTATACAACGTGAATAGTCATATGATATTAGCTCATAAATAATTCCCAGAATTTGCCTATAAGTTATTTCTCTTTAGAACTTCGAGTAGTTCAGTTGATCAGTCGACACATAAAAAGATGCATGATTTGTCTTCTTCAATATCCATGCAGCTTATTCGGCGACGTTTGTGAGACTTTTTGTTAACTTCAGATTATTTATCAAGTCAAGACTCAACAAGTCGATCGACGAACGTCGTGTCAGATATATTAATCCTTTACTCATAAATTCGTTCAGTGTGACTTCACAATATAAATCTAAACTGCAATGTTCAACGTCTCATCGGATTCACAATGTACTGCTCATAAGTGATATGTCGGATGTAATGTGCAGCTGTTAACGGACCTGATAATAAGTATTCTTGAAAGAAACAAAATTTTGCGCGAATGCGAGAGATGCTTCTGTTAACATTTATCGTTAATATGGCTTTTCAGCGTTTAATTCATTTTGAAAATTCTTTGAATTCATATCAGAAAGATTTTTGTGGATATTGTAGCAATATGAACATCAATCGATTAGAGCTAGAACACCATGTTAAACCTAAAAGCACTGATCAGTCGTTTCGTCGCATTGTAGGACTGCCCAGCAGTGCTCATCCACGGTGCCGGCTCGAGTGATTCGAACCCAGAATGTAAAGTAAACATATTACTGATAAGCAGCCGAGTGTATCTATCCAAATTATTGTGTAACTACGAGTTTCTCTGTCACATTAGTTGAGATAAAACAATACTCAGAACGTGATGATGGTAAGTGTTTACAGTCTCACATTCAATAAACACGAGAAGTATAAACCGGTCGAGTTCAAAAGTACACAGATTATTAATGGAAGTTCCCCGTACACGCAAACCATGGACGAGAAAACTAGAGAATCCAGTAAGATAACGATCACCAAACGTATTTAAAATTAGATGATAAACGTTTACAGAGTTTATTCATAGCCGGTGCACAATCTACTCTAAAATGATGGACAATTTCATTCATTTTTCTACTGTGTATTTGTCGGTGTTTGTCAGTCATATGAGTGCATCATTAGAAAGCGACATTCCTTACTATACTCAAAGTAAATAGAAAACATCCGATAACCTGATCAATAATATATAATATGGTGATAAAAACAGCAACATATATGATTATTGACATTTCTAAAAACAACAAATCAGGTCAGCAGACAGACATCTGAATATCACACTCTTAGATAATGTACACTATTAATTTCACTAGTGCTAAATTTAGACAAATACTTTTTATGCAAAAAAGCAAAGTAGATCAGAAAAGCTGAAATGGGTGTGCTGATTATGTGTAATATTCAAACACATAATCGCGATGGAATCGCCGGATTACATTCCTCAGTGTAAACGGTTTCAAGAGGATGAGTGAGGCACATGTTGAATTCCGGTCAAACAAGCACTGATCACCGAGGATAATATGTTGCTGATGGACAATCGTATATTCTGCATCAGTGCAATCACACTTTTGTAGTGTCAATCACATTATTGTCTTGAGTAAATTATGGATGTAAAAGGTGAGTGTTCACTCGACCCAAATAGAGAAGACGAAATACAGACAAGTGAATCAACGAACAGTCAGTAAGTAGCATTGTGGAACTGAGATGACCCATGAATATCTCTCTGTTTATCAGTAATTAGCAATGTCATGTGACATATATTTAATGAAATTACCTGGCAGTGTTCGTCGGATTTTATTGTGCTCATCCTCTTTCGTGTCTTCAGTGCATGTTGATCTGTCTATTCTTGAAAATGAACGGATGATCTTTCTCTTCCTACTCCGGGCATTCAATTTTGCAATATCCACGTGAGCTCATTCTACTTCATTTCCTATGAGCTTCACTTCACTCAATTTAATTGTATATGACAACTGTTTAGGCCGCTCTATTTATTCACAGGCTACTACTAATTCTCTGCTTGTTTTTAGATTTCAATAGAAATTGAGCACAGTTATGTTGTCAATAGTTAGTGTTGATCTAATCTGCGTTCACAGAATTCTGTCAAATTCGTATGACTTTCTGTTTCTTCACCCGTTAGCAACTGGTCAGCATAGAAAATTCCTGTTTTGAAGTGATCTATAATTAATTTCTTTCAGTCGTCGTTATTCAACCGTTTCGTGTACAAAATAAGTAGATCGGAATGTTAATGAAGAGGTTAAGACAAGTTAGCGAAACGATACCCGAATACGCTTTCGTAAACACACTGTATAAACGTGACTGTGTTTCGAGTATTCAAAGTCAATTTCATGTGAACACTTCCTGTAGCGACATCGAAGTATGACATGTAATGAGGTATGACTGTGCAACACATTTCTGTTCTGCTCAATGTTGCTGATGAGATTTGCCGAAAGTCGTACTACTGCAATGAACTGTATCACAATCCGTGTCTGTTTCATCACTTCAATAGTCATCGCGGTAACTTACACACTTAATTTGCATAACTAATGAATCGGTTTGAAGTATTATTTAAAGTGCCTTCAACTTTGGTATTCATTTAGTACAAACAAATATTTAACGCTGTGAAGACTTTTCAGTTCAACTGATTTTAGATTAAAAAAACCAATACAGTGTGCTGTTCTTAAGAAAAATCAGTTAACGTCGATGGGATATCAGCCTCATCAGCTACAACAAAGTTTAATGAATCCTTTGTTTTCCGGACATTCGTATCCGTAAGTAATAAAACACTCAGGTTCGAAGTAAGGACAAATTAATTTGTTGCATTCGATACTCACTCACCTTTTCAACTTGTCAACGTTTAATTTTATCAACGCAATCTACTAATACAATCGTCATGAACATGTTCACGTATTTGTAAATAATTGCAACCGTAAGATTCTCAATATCCGTTGAATTGTTATCATTAGCAACAGCGTATTGTTGAAGAGAACAAATCAGCTTCCGTCTGAGAATCGGACTTATGTCGCAGAGATACTCGATCTGTGTCACAAAGCCAGCCCCAACTTGGAATGCTGTAGAGCAGCAGAAAAGTGGAAATCAAAAAAACAAACTCTGTAGTGAATTGGAAGCAGACATCAAAACGATGAATAGCAACTGGAGACAACTTGAATGGTTTGTCCGGGTCAGTGTCAGATGGAGAATGTTTGTTGAAAACCTATACTACGACGAGGTGTAACAGTTGTATATAAGTCAGTGAGCGAGCAATACATATAAACTCAGAAAGTAATTATTTAATCTTATTCAATTTGCTCACCTGGTCAATTCAGGTACTTCGTGATAAAACTACGCAGACGTGCAGTTAAAATTCAACTTTTACAGTTGGTTTTGGTAGAATTTGTTGGTTGATAATACAATGAACATTATACAGAGAATTCATTGGTCTCTGTTCAACACGTACTGGAGAAGGAAGAAATCATTTGACAAAGAATAGTCACTATCTGGATGGATAAAAAACACTGAGGTATACCACATGTGACCAATTAGTTTTTTCAAATACTTTTTGTGAAAACTGCATGGCATTCAGTAGACTGTGATGAATTCGCGAAAGGTTATGTTTAACATTTAGGAGTTGACAACGCTTTCTGCTGTCATCATCAAACTACATTGAGAAATATAGACGATGATTTGCAATTGTCATTATGGTTATCGGCTTAATTCATTATTTTGTGTTTGTTCAATTATAGAATATTCATTATACAGTATTCAAACAAGTTGTTTTACAAAACAAGGGAAATAAATTGAAAAAGAACTAATAATCTCATATGTAATTCAAGTAGAATAATTACATAGAATTGAATGCGAAGAGTTTTGGATAAAATTAAAAATCTGTACAACATTCGCAATTAGAATTATGTGTGAGAATACAAGTTTTCGACTAGGTCAACTTAAACAACCTGTTCGTCACGGGATATATTTGCTAGATAAGGCGTTTAATTTACCTTAGACGAATATCCATGCAAGATTATCCCCGCCCCAGTGTCTATCTTAAAGGACGTCAACACAATTGAGATCAGTAGCACGTGATTAAACTGACTAGAATGTAAACATATATCCACATCGAAAATCAACACAGTCCAACAACGATGAGCAATCAATAATAAGTAATAATTAGGATAGGGGAATAAATGACTTATCTAGCACCTGTCAGACTATCTACATGTATGACTAAGCGAACGACTAATCACTATCACAATCGCCCACACATCAAAAGATTTGTGGAGCTCTTATACTTTAGCTTGCATACACGGATTCTAACGTATTTACGTCTGGTTCTACCAGAAGATATACTAGGAGAAAGATATGAATGCAGGGGATTGTTAGTATTCGATAAGATAACATCTGCCAGGCCTTAGGACAACATTGAATGTCTATCTACAATCATATTAATAATGACCTCAATAGAATAACCAAACATCTTGCTAACTGCTTTCAGCAGGCAGACGACAATTTATACAAGCTAAAATTATATATAGGAAAATAATTTGTTGAATTACTAAAATGAAAATCAGTTCTTCTTTTTTGTGTCAACAAAACTATTATTATTCAGATCCAATAATTTATGTTGTAACTACAAATCTATCTATTAAAACAATCTTCAGCAACCTCAATCTACATAACTTGACACAATCAGTTCCACTTCTACATGATCGATACAAGATTCGTTACCTCTTTTAATCTGAACACCTAATAATAGCCAGTGGTATAATATGGTGGTCAAGCAGAATGAATGTGACTTCGTTCAGAAGTTATATTTTCATTTTGAAAGATGACTTAACGGTTGATAAATGTCAGCTTAGGTTCTCAATAGATAGAACAGTATTGAATAACAATGGGTTCATCCACCACCATGATTGGCTAACAATGAACATATGACCTTATTAAATTTGACATTCAAATTAGTCACTTTGAATCATCGAATAAGAATGAATCAACCAAATACTCAAAAAATCTATATATACCAGACAAGTTTTAGTAACATTTCATTCACTAATTTAAACGACACGATGAGGTGAGTGTTGACTCAACTTGCGGAGTAAATGAGTGTGTCATGCAACCTGAAATAACGTTAGTTTTTTATCTGAATCATTTCAGATACTATTTTCCCTATGATCTGTTATTACAGATCTATATGGTCTTAAGCACGTTTTCGGAATTCCACGACTGCGAAGTAATCTGTAAACACCCAGATCGTAAGAGCTATACAAAAGTAATTTTGGAAAATAATTCATATCGATATGTACGTAGTCCATCAAATTCTAATAAAACATATACAGTCACATGATTATCATTACTCACTAAGTATTAGTCTTAATCAGACTCAAGCAGTTGTGAATGACACATTTCTTCAATACCGTTTGAGTCAAGTGGTATGATGGTAAGTGTGACTGAGTTTTCTTGATCACAATTTATCTCATGAATAAAGTTTGAATCCACTTCCTTCATTGAATCCGCTTTATGCTCTGTGTGATATTTAAAGCTTCTTTGGATACCTTTTTTTGTTCAGATTGTCAACGATGTGACATCTCGCAGCAAAACGAATACAGTTTATGCAATTCATCAAAATCTATAGTTGATTTCGAAATCATTTTTTTTCATTCTTTGTTAACTTATCAATCAATTTGCATATTTTCATTAAATAAGTACAGATAATATATTTGTATACGAAAAGGAAGTCGTAATTGGTAAAATCGTAAATACTTTAAAAGGCTTATCGTCAAATGAAGTTGAATTTTGAAGGAAAGTGAGTTCTGAGATGATTCAATTGTAGTTTGTTTTGTTAACTTTTGTTATGCTCATTTTGTGTAAATGATTTCTCATCAACATGACACTTCTGTGTAAACTAAAATGAATCAAACTGATCAAATGTTCATCAATAAACGATGTTCTGAGTGAAATCAGTTTGAACTAGTAAAGCCTACAAAATTTCAAATCATATTTGATGTTCTCCAATACTTTTCTAGCATTTACTTGATTTATAAAAGTTTAGTGTCTCCGAATCGCTGTCTGTTGACCGTCAAATATTCAACTCTAATTCTTTTGTTATATTTGTGTGACTATGAGCTTCGAATCCAGGCACTTCCTGAAAGAGCTGATTGATAAACGACGATGAATAGTCCGTCAGTACAATATATTTCCCATGAACTTGGAAACCTAGAACATCAAGTTCACATACATTCATTTCGATCAGCTGTTCGAATTGATGAATAAGTGAGTGTAGGAAAATGACTTTGTTAGACTATTGTCAGATAGATATTAGATGAATCTAACTCAGTCGGTAGCTCTTAAAATAACTTTTACAGAAATGAAATATTTCTTTTGAGTTGACTGGATTGAAACGTTCATCCTGTCGTTGAAGTGACAATATTCTTTGGAACTTTTTCATAAGAGATTAGCGTTTGACCACATCAATACATGTAAATCTCGGAATAAAGATGATAACATGTGTGCAAAGGCGGTCCGTGTTAAAACATACATTAGTTGAAAAAGATTGATATTCATTAGACAGTCATTTAACTTTTTGTTTTTATTTTTGATAATTCAGAGGAATTCATCGCTGCAAAATGGTCTTTTAAAGGAAAACATAATGGTACACGTAAGTCAACACATGTGAAATCTGCACACTGAAAATGTTATGAGTTCTTATTTTTCTGGAAAATGAGGATTGAACCAAATGTGATATCCACTCAACCTTTGATCACATTGATTAGGACTTGAAGCTTGGTTGACCTGAACTGAAAGAGACTGGATATGACGAGTACAAAATTGATCACCACAAATAAATTAAGTCACAATCTCATTTCGCTTACTGAGAAACGAATACGGAGATTCACTTTCGTTTAGAGGCTTCGATGAAACGTGACTATAAGTCTGTGTTTCAAAAAAACGAATCGTATTATATGTTCGTCACAAAGCTATTCCTTTGTTCAACATATTCATCTACATATCAATTCATCATATAATCATTGCTATATATTATCCTTTTCACATTGAAAAGTCATTGAGATAACACATTTGAATCTATTGCTTCCTTATCTACAACAAACAAACACTGCGATCATTGTTAGTTATTCGAATGATAAAATGATAATATGGTTTCAGAAACTAGACATCTGACACTAGTTTTGAAGGATGCATGCTCGTTTCATTCACATAAAGTTCACTTCGATGTATTGAATGGAGATCCAACTGAAGAAAGTATTCGACACAACTCGGTAAATATCCGTTTAATCTGATCACTTTGTGAGCAAGCATATGATGTGTGACACCTATCTTTCAAATTCTAAGTAACGTCAGTGTTTTTGTTGTATAATTTACAGCCCACGTAACTTGTTTTATATATCCGAATGGGAAGATATCTTTTTATTATGAGGACGTAAGTTACGAAATTGAATAGACTTAAAATTATGTTTCAAGTTCTTGTGGTCATTCTACTATTTCATGTTTATGAATACCAGAGAATGTATTAAGTTACACTAAACATGATGGGACGTAATCAGTCTTTCGCTGTAATTATTCCTTTAATGACATAATTCATTCCAGCACTTGATAAAAAAGTGAATAATTAGAAGTGAAATGGTGTCAAATGTACCGATGATGTATTCGTGCCAAATAGTACTTACCAGTGTATGTCAGAATACTGTATGTTAAGAATCGTATTCTGTCAGGCTGTATTTCATCTTCAAATGATCGGGTTTTCAAAACGTTCACTGCTGAATATTCTAAGCGCAGATTCTTCAAAGTTGTTCACAAGCACATTTCATCACAAGTGACTTAGATATTCATCTCACCGTGTGTCACCATATTTTATGATGGATAGATAAATCTTAGAGCTTGGCTGAAGTTGAAAACTGAAGTGATCCTGGATGTCTATGTGGACCAGATGGAGCGTACTTCAAAGAAAACTGAGAATATCAGTTTTCTCAATGCAAGGGTTATTAGTTGCCCTTGAATAACATAACGTGAATGGAGATACATTTCTTAAATTATTAATTGGTTTTGACATATGTGGTTGTGTGTTGATAGATATTCACACGAACCTCAACTTTGTTTTCTTCAGCTTTCTACGAAAGTTTTCGAAAATCAGCTAGGGCTTAAGATTGGAAAGGATTTTCAATGTGAAACAGGTAAGAAACATTGCAAAGAACAATGTTAACAGTTTGATGTAAGGTGACGTTATAGCGACTCACGTGCAAATGGGTTTATTCTCATTTAACTCAGTTAAGCCCTTTTGTTAACTTATTTAGCGGACAAAGTCATCCGCACTATAACAATTTATTGTACCCTTATTATTTTGTGTTTGTATGAAATACGTATGCTTGAATATTGTTTACTGCCTACGCATTTATTCACTCTGCTAGTTTTACTACTAGTGAACGATTCGTTTGAACAAACATGAATCACGATGTACGTAATTGGACACAGGCATGCATGAAGTGCCAAAAAGTTAAGGTACATCGTCATACCAGCTCTGCAGTGGGTCCGTTTTCACATCCAGACACTAGATTTGAACATATACACATCGATATCTTAGGACCACTGCCCGTTTCAAATGGATACAACTATATCTTTACATGCATCGACAGGTTTACACGATGGCCGGTAGCAGTACCGATAAAAGACACCTCAGCTGAAACAGTAGCTAAAACCCTAGTTGAAAATTGGATTTCTTACCACGGTGTACCAACGATTATCACAACTGATAGAGGAGCACAATTCGAAAGTCGACTCTTTCAGCAGCTTACAGAACTCCTCGGTATTAAACGAATACGAACGACATCGTACCATCCAATGGCAAACGGAATAGTCGAACGCCTACATAGGCAATTAAAAGCGTCCCTTACAACCGTCATGGTTAACAACGATTGGTCTAATAAACTTCCTCTAGTAATGTTAACCCTAAGAGCAACAATTAAACAAGACATGGGGTGTTGTCCAGCCGAGTTAGTATACGGAACTACTCTGCGAATACCTGGAGAATTCTTCACTTCAAGTAAAAGTGTTCCGACTGATGTAACCGGCTATGTGCAACGTCTGAGAGAGCACATGAGCGACTTAAAAATAACACCTCCCAGGCCACAACAACGACGAGTATTCATACCACAGGAACTACATAACAGCACTCACGTATTCATTAAAAGAGATAAAGTACGACCACCTCTTCAACCGAGTTACGACGGACCATTTAAAGTGATAGAGAGGACAAATAAAACGGTTACCATAGAGAAGGCTGGGAAGACAGACGTAATTAGCATCGATCGAGTAAAGCCAGCTTTTATCGAAAGCGATATTCAATTAACAAGTACAGACTCCTCTAAGATGGTCACACCAGCGAAACACGAGTTCCAAAAATCAACGACGTTAACTCAACAAAAAAACGAGACTCCGATAACAACAAGATCTGGCCGCAGAGTAAGATGGCCCCAACATTATGTTGCTACAATTTTCTATTAATAATTTTCTGCTATTTTAAATATTAATTATAACTTCTACTTCATTGTATACACATGCATTATTAAGCTCATGTTATACGCTATAAAACTCAACGTATCTTATGTACCCTTAAACTTACACGTATAATTTTTATTTAAAATGTAAAGACAATACCGCATTCCTCCTATTTCTTACTATTATTTTATGTAACCTCACGGACGGGCACAAACCAAATGTACAGCACACACTAACTTAATCTTAATTTTGTATAAGCCATTTTTTTCAAACGATTGTAACTACCCTATCCAGTCTACTATTTTTTGTGTGCAAACACAGACATTTTCCATATATCTTTGTTTGCAGGGGGGAGCTATTATAGCGACTCACGTGCAAATGGGTTTATTCTCATTTAACTCAGTTAAGCCCTTTTGTTAACTTATTTAGCGGACAAAGTCATCCGCACTATAACAATTTATTGTACCCTTATTATTTTGTGTTTGTATGAAATACGTATGCTTGAATATTGTTTACTGCCTACGCATTTATTCACTCTGCTAGTTTTACTACTAACCGCTTATTCGATTCGATTACTCATTCATTTCACATGGTATATATATGTCCATGTTATTCATATTCAACACTTACTCACTCGCTCACACGCTCTCGTCACGTTCTCGCTCTCGCTCGCTTGCCTTTCGGCACAACTCTTCTATGCTTGGTTAATGCGTCTGTACATTTGGGATATATGTGTGTGGTCTCGCAATAAACGTAATCAACACTTCGTATTTTGCCTTCTGATTATTATACCGTTGGGGCGTTATACAGAACGGTTAGCAAGACGAATTGTATACGAAGTTAAGAATTATATCGAATACCGACCACCACATAATTGGCGATCCCGACGCGCGAACACGAAACAATCTTCAACGACATAATCCAATTCCTAAAATCCAACGTACTCGATTACAATTGTAACTATCATTTGGATTATAATTATAACTGTGGATTTATTATCTCATTATTTTAATTATACGTACATTATCTCATAAACATTATTGAACATAACGATAATATTCATAGTAAACAACGATATTTTACAAACAATTGATATTTTGGTGCAATTTAGTAAGTTCGTTCTTTGTTATAAATTGTACCATTTGTTTTTATCATTGTTTTTATCGACTCACTTTTTTCTGTGACATTCGCATTATATTTGTGTAATTTTGATCTTTATAAATATGTCTTTAAGTAACGATACAGTAGAACTTTCACAAACGCCGTTCGTGAGGTCCATTAATGTAACTATTCCTCCTTTTAAAGTCACAGATCCTCAACTTTGGTTTACCAGGCTTGAACATTACTTTGTAGCTAATCGTGTTCATACACAGCGAGATAAATTTGACCACGCGAGCTCGCTACTCCCAGATAAAGTAGCAGATAATGTACGAGAGATTTTAATCAATCCAGACATAGAAAAGCCATACGACGCATTAAAACAGGCAGTGATTAAAGCCGTCTCATTAAGCGACTGGCAAGCCATCGAACAACTTCTCAGTCAAGTGCAGATAGGAGATAGGACTCCATCGCAACTAAAAAACTATATGAGAAGCATAATCAATGACAGAAAAGTTGATAAAGACATATTTTATCAGTTGTGGTTACGACGACTTCCAGCGAACGTGCAGCAGATCCTCGCGGTTGAGGACAGCGATGTCGATATAGACAACATTGCTAAAATAGCCGATAGGATTTATGAGAGAATGAAACAAACGAGTCCGCAAATTCATAGTACCACAGTAGATGGACGAATCAATGCGTTACAAAAGGAGATTAATGTTTTATGCCACAAGCTGACGAAGCTAAATCAGAGCGATACGCAAAGAGGATGGTCACGAAGTAGATCGAAGGAAAGAAGTCGATCACGTTCTAGGAGACTCTCAGCTCCGACAATATGTTGGTACCATCAAACTTTCGGCGATAAAGCTCGAAACTGTAGACCGCCATGTAAATTCAAACGACCACACCGATTGTCGATAACCGCCGCATCAACTACAACAGCTCCTAGAAACAGTCGTTTATTTTACGTTCAGGATAGAGTAACAGGCGCTCAATTCTTAGTGGATACGGGAGCAGAAGTAAGCGTCGTGCCTCCAGTAAGTAACGAAACACGAAATATAGATACAGCGCTAACGCTTAAGGCATCAAATAAATCCGATATAAAAACATATGGCAAGCGAAAAGTAACCTTGAATTTCGGTCGTATTACCCCATTCCGCTGGGAATTCATTATCGCAGATGTAGCGGTACCTATAATCGGTATTGATTTCTTAAAGAATTTTGACTTACTAGTGGATACCCGACGAAACCGGCTCGTGAACGGCGACCATTCAGTAGTGATAAGAGGAGTGACGACTGATCACGCATCCATGAGTTTAGTAAAGTCAGAAGATAAAAGAGAGCCATATAGATCGCTTCTAAACGAGTATGCCGACCTGACTAAGGTATCATACGATAACAGAGATCTTAAACATACGGTACAGCACCATATTATAACGAAAGGTCCACCGACTAACTCAAGACCATGAAGGCTAGATCCGAAAAGATTGAAAGTCGCGAAACGAGAGTTCGAAAAGTTGATGAACCTTGGTATCATAAGACCTTCTAATAGTCCCTGGGCGTCCCCATTGCAGATGGTTTTGAAGAAGAATGGGGAAATCAGAGCCTTCAACAAGCAAACGATAGCAGACAGATATCCGATACCACATATCCACGACATGACTACCAATATGGAAGGTGCCACGATATTTTCGAAAATCGATATCGTTCGAGCTTATTACCATATTCCCGTAGCGGCAGAAGATATATCTAAAACGGCTATAACTACTCCATTCGGGTTATTCGAGTTTTTGCGAATGCCATTCGGATTAACTAATGCAGCCCAAACCTTCCAAAGATTCATCGATCATGTCGTCAGTGGTTTGGCAGGAGTTCACGCATATATCGACGATATACTAGTAGCTAGCGCTACCAAGGAAGAACATCTACAACATCTACGACAGTTGTTTACGAAACTTCAAGAACATGGCATCTCTATAAACATTGAGAAGTGTGAATTCGGAAAAGAGTCTTTACAGTTTTTAGGTCACAATATAACTTCTCGAGGCATCACCAGTAACAACGGAAGTCGACGCCATTAGGAATTATCCTCTACCCGACTCATGGAAAAAGTTACGCAGATTTCTCGGGTTAATAAATTATTACAGACGATTTATCCCGAATTGTGCGTCAATATTGCAACCATTAACAGATGCGTTACGCGGACACGCACGGACATTCCAATTATCATCAGAAGCGATTCAAGCATTCGAGCACGCTAAAAAAGCACTAAATAAAGAGGTGACACTAACTAGACGAAAGAGCGAGACACCGTTGTCTATCATGACGGATGCATCAGACGTAGCGGTAGGAGCCGTTTTACAACAATTAGTAAATGGCATATGGGAACCGCTCGCATTTTTTTCGAAAAGACTGAATCCGACACAAACAAGATATAGTACCTTCGGAAGAGAACTCCTAGCAATCTACTTAGCGATAAAACACTTCCGTCATATGGTCGAAGGCATAAATTTTACCGTCTATACAGACCACAAACCACTAACGAAAGCATTAAGCGCAAAGCAAGACAATTATTCCCCGAGAGAGATTCGACAATTAGAGTTCATTTCACAGTTCACGTCCGACATACAGTACGTTAAAGAACAAGAAAACGATGTGGCCGACGCATTGTCAAGAGCAGCGATAAGCACACTTATGGCTAGTGGAATCGATTATAACGGTCTGGCAAAGTTGCAGGAGAGAGACGTCGAGTTAAATAAACTCAGATCCGGTGGCACAACGTCATTAGTACTCGAAGAGGTGCAGTTCGATAACACGAAAGTAATTTGCGATACATCAACAGGCCGACCGCGACCATTTATCCCGAAAACGTTGCGACACAAAATATTCGAAAGCATGCACAACATGTCGCACCCAGGAATAAAAGCCACAATAAAGCTGATTAGTGAACGATTCGTTTGGACAAACATGAATCACGATGTACGTAATTGGACACAGGCATGCATGAAGTGCCAAAAAGTTAAGGTACATCGTCATACTAGCTCTGCAGTGGGTCCGTTTTCACATCCAGACACTAGATTTGAACATATACACATCGATATCGTAGGACCACTGCCCGTTTCAAATGGATACAACTATATCTTTACATGCATCGACAGGTTTACACGATGGCCGGTAGCAGTACCGATAAAAGACACCTCAGCTGAAACAGTAGCTAAAACCCTAGTTGAAAATTGGATTTCTTACCACGGTGTACCAACGATTATCACAACTGATAGAGGAGCACAATTCGAAAGTCGACTCTTTCAGCAGCTTACAGAACTCCTCGGTATTAAACGAATACGAACGACATCGTACCATCCAATGGCAAACGGAATAGTCGAACGCCTACATAGGCAATTAAAAGCGTCCCTTACAACCGTCATGGTTAACAACGATTGGTCTAATAAACTTACACTAGTAATGTTAACCCTAAGAGCAACAATTAAACAAGACATGGGGTGTTGTCCAGCCGAGTTAGTATACGGAACTACTCTGCGAATACCTGGAGAATTCTTCACTTCAAGTAAAAGTGTTCCGACTGATGTAACCGGCTATGTGCAACGTCTGAGAGAGCACATGAGCGACTTAAAAATAACACCTCCCAGGCCACAACAACGACGAGTATTCATACCACAGGAACTACATAACAGCACTCACGTATTCATTAAAAGAGATAAAGTACGATCACCTCTTCAACCGAGTTACGACGGACCATTTAAAGTGATAGAGAGGACAAATAAAACGGTTACCATAGAGAAGGCTGGGAAGACAGACGTAATTAGCATCGATCGAGTAAAGCCAGCTTTTATCGAAAGCGATATTCAATTAACAAGTACAGACTCCTCTAAGATGGTCACACCAGCGAAACACGAGTTCCAAAAATCAACGACGTTAACTCAACAAAAAAACGAGACTCCGATAACAACAAGATCTGGCCGCAGAGTAAGATGGCCCCAACATTATGTTGCTACAATTTTCTATTAATAATTTTCTGCTATTTTAAATATTAATTATAACTTCTACTTCATTGTATACACATGCATTATTAAGCTCATGTTATACGCTATAAAACTCAACGTATCTTATGTACCCTTAAACTTACACGTATAATTTTTATTTAAAATGTAAAGACAATACCGCATTCCTCCTATTTCTTACTATTATTTTATGTAACCTCACGGACGGGCACAAACCAAATGTACAGCACACACTAACTTAATCTTAATTTTGTATAAGCCATTTTTTTCAAACGATTGTAACTACCCTATCCAGTCTACTATTTTTTGTGTGCAAACACAGACATTTTCCATATATCTTTGTTTGCAGGGGGGAGCTATTATAGCGACTCACGTGCAAATGGGTTTATTCTCATTTAACTCAGTTAAGCCCTTTTGTTAACTTATTTAGCGGACAAAGTCATCCGCACTATAACAATTTATTGTACCCTTATTATTTTGTGTTTGTATGAAATACGTATGCTTGAATATTGTTTACTGCCTACGCATTTATTCACTCTGCTAGTTTTACTACTAACCGCTTATTCGATTCGATTACTCATTCATTTCACATGGTATATATATGTCCATGTTATTCATATTCAACACTTACTCACTCGCTCACACGCTCTCGTCACGTTCTCGCTCTCGCTCGCTTGCCTTTCGGCACAACTCTTCTATGCTTGGTTAATGCGTCTGTACATTTGGGATATATGTGTGTGGTCTCGCAATAAACGTAATCAACACTTCGTATTTTGCCTTCTGATTATTATACCGTTGGGGCGTTATACAGAACGGTTAGCAAGACGAATTGTATACGAAGTTAAGAATTATATCGAATACCGCCCACCACAACGTATATAATCAATCATCTGTTTGCTGAGGCTCACTTAGCCAGCTATCTGAAGCAAAGTAATCAAGGTGTATGACCGTTCTCACCGCAAAAGTGTGATTGGCTAATTAGATGAGTCACACATTTATGGAGACCGGTCAACTGAACGAGGCACGGATATATGAACGACGAAATTAGGCAGAAAATGAATCGACTTAATTTTTTAAATAACTACTCACAGTAGGACATTTACACTTGCCGTCCTCGTTCATATCACCACTCAACGCAAAACGAAGTGTGTTTTGCATAAGAAAGAGCAGAATAACTGGCATCTGAATTACACAGTGCTCAGTCCTATGTGTTTTTGAAAGATGAAGCTGAGTTTCAAGACGAGCATTGAGTGAAAGTGAATAAGCGGAATACAGCGTTTTATGGTCGCATGTTAGAAAATGCGCCAAATAATTGGTCAAGTGATATATATTGATCGCTTGAAGTGTATTACTGAGTCCTTAAAACGTGATGATGATTGTCGTTTACCTATTGCTTCTTCGAATTCGCTTATCAGTGGTTTGAGCTTTGATTGAACTGTCTCTAATTGATTCATGCGTTTTCTGTGTTGATTATATCGAGGTTGTCTTTGATCATGAGCATTGTGAGCAAATATGGATGGTGGTTAGCAGTGGAATCGATAGCCGTCATTAATAACAGTGGAAAGATTCAGTCAACAAAGCAAGAATGATATAAATTCACGCTTTGTACAAGTCAGTAGGTGTTTGGACGGAAACGTTCAGTGAATATCGCCAAAAGCGTTTGATATGAGTGATCCTTGGCTCTAGTCCAATCGTAAACATAAACTTCGAGAGGCAGAAATATCCAGCTGAAAAGTTCTAAATAGGAATGAACGCTAGTCATCTTTCGTTCTTGAATCGATGCTCACATGTTGTTTATTTGTAAGTTGAAATGTGAAAAGAATGGTCAAAGTGTTGAACGTCATTTTTACAGTTGTTCCACTGATGTCTTCGTTAGGTAACTTTTGAAACCCATAGCAATGCAAACCATAAATTTTTGAGATGTTGGATGATCACCATTGTATGCGTCATGAAACATTTTGAAGTTTATTATTTTGACCGTCCCTGCAGTCAGTCCTGGGGAAGTTCCCAACAAAGAACCCGACCATTCTGATGAGAGATTTCAATGCCAAGGTTGGAACGGACAACACTGGATATGAGAACATCATGGGACGACACGGACAGGGAGAAAGGAACGAAACTGGTGAGAGATTTGCAAACCTATGTGCCTTCAATAAACTGTTCATAGGCGGCACCATATTCCCACATAAGCGCATTCACAAAACCACATGGACTTCACCTGATTACACTACACAAAACCAAATCGACCATATCTGTATCAACAATAAGTTCAGGAGGACATTTTACAAAAAATCAATACGGCCTTACTTCTGGATACTGACAAACTCAACAAATTTAAGATTACTTTCAGCAATAAGATCCAGGCTTTTAATCATCAACTCAATTGAGAAAGAACTATTATGGAGAGCAACTGGAAGGGGATAAATGAAGCAATCACTTCAACATATCGTGAGGTCCTGAGCCACAAGAAGCACCATCACAATGGAAGGGTCACTGTTGATATACTGGATATGGATTTAAGAAAGGAGTAACAAGAAGGCAGCAAACAATACCAGTTGAACAAGAGCAGAAAACGTCAAGGCACAAGCTGAATACACGGAAGTAAACAAGCAAGTGAAAAGGTACATCATAACTGACAAACGTAAATATGTGGAATATTTAGCAACGACGGCGGGAAAGGCTGCAAGAGAAGGAAAAATGAGACAACTGTGTGATACGACAAAGAAAATCTCTGGAAATCACCGTGAACCTGAGCGACCAGTGAAAAGCAAGAAAGGCAAAGTAATCACCGACATTGAAGAACAAGGAAGCAGGTGAGTAGAACACTTCAAATAACTTCGAATCGATGAGACCCACTGAACCCACCTAACATCAAAGCAGCACTCACGGACCTCCCATTTAATATTGGCCCACCAACATTTTAAGGAGTTAGCTTGGCCATCAGACAAATCAAGAGTGGCAAAGCAGCAGGACCAGAAAAGCATTTGACAGCGTGGACAGAACAACACTATGGAAGCTTCTTCGATATTACGGCGTGCCTCAGAAGATAGTCAATATCATACGACATTCCTATGATGGATTAAACTACAAAATTGTGCATGGAGGACAATTGACAGACTCGTTTGAAGTAAAGACCGGTGTCAGGCAAGATTGCTTAATCTCACACTTTTTCTTTCTTCTCGTGAACGACTGGACCATGGAGACGTCAACATCTTAGGAGAAACGCGAGATACAGTGAACATCAAGGATGCAGCTAGACGATCTAGACTTTACAGATGACCTGGCACTTCTATCAAAATCGCAACAACAAAAGCAGGAAATATCGACCAGTGTAGCAGCAGTCTCAGCAGCAGTAGGTCTCAATATACACAAAGGGAAAAGCAAGATTCTCCTATACAACAGAGCGTGCACCAATGCAGTCACAATTGACGGAGAAGATTTTGTAGATGTAAAAACCTTTACATATTTAGGCAGCATCATTGAGGAACATAATGGATTTGATGCAGATAAGAAAGCGCGGGTCGGTAAAGCAAAGCAGCATATTTACAACTGAAGTACATCCGAAAATCAAAGCAACTGTCAACCAACACCAAAGTCAGGATTTTCAATACAAGTGTCAAAACAGTTCTACTGTATTGGGCGGAAACCTGGAGATTTACGAAAGCCATCATCCAGAAGATACAGGTGTTTATTAACAGTTGTCTGCGCAAAATACTTCAGATCCGTTGACCGGATACTCTTAGCAACAACCAACTGTGGTATAGAACAAACCAGATCCCAGTGGGGGAAGAAATTAGGGAGAATCGCTGGAAGTGGATAGGACACACATTGTGTAAAGCACCCATCTGCATCTCAAAACAAGCCCTCACATGGAATCCTCAAGGCCAAAGAGAAGGGGAAGATCAAAGAACACATTACGCCGAGAAATGGAGACAGACATGAGAAAAATGAGCAAGAATTGGATGGAAAATAAGGCCTAGGACAGAATGAGTTGGGGAAGGTTGTTCGGCGGCCTAAGCTCCATTAGGAGTAACAGGCGTGAGTAAGTAAGTAAGTAATAATACAAGAAGAAGTAGTGCTGCCAATCAAAGCTAATAAATAAAAGCTCATAATAAGAGTATAACTCAATGAGATAAATGGATCATTAATACAGCACATCATTTGTCATACAAAAAGAGTCTTATAAACATTTGAAAACACTTCAAACTACTAAGGAAAAGAGAGTCGTGTCGTGGATTTGCACAGGCTAATTTTACTCACTTGAAGAGATTTGCAGTCCCGTTTTTCAGTCCTCCGTCATCATTACCAAACGATATGTCATTCACAACAACGAAGACGAATTATCGTTCATAAGATACTATCATAGGTTATCAGTGATAATTTCCTATATTTCGAAAATAAAGCAGAGCGGTGAATTTGTTTCAACACTATTCGTTAAGAAACTCTGCATTATTGTTCTACATATAGGCTATTAATTATCACACACCAGTTTATAGAAATTATATATTACCCGTGATAGATGTAGGAGACCTTCATTGCAATATCAGTTACTGTGATTATGAGTCAACTAAGGCTAGACCATCATGGAAAACGTTTAGTTATATTTTGGTGCCCTTCGGGAGTGCCCTTCCACGAATCCAACCATTACTAAGCAGTGGACGACCGTTTTGTCATATTTTGGAAGCCCTTAGCAGTGCTCATCCACGAATCCAACCATTGAAATTACTAAAATATCCACAAAAGCCCTTCTGATATGAATCGACATATGCTCACTGGTGATCAAAATAAAATGGTATTTCTTGGAAATCTAGTGAGAAGCAGTGATCAGTGAAGTTCAACGCGTCTTTCGTGAGGTAGTCACTCACGGAAGAAAATGGTGGACATGTCACCCGTTCTCGTGGATTGGTTGGAGCTAGACATTAACAGTGTTGGATGTTGGCCAGCTCAGAGGACTAGTGGTTGAGCTCTCGCGCATGAGACTCGTAGGTCCTGGGTGAGACTTGAATTGTTTCTATGGAATCTTGTCGGTGAGATAATGATAAGTGTTTAGTGAAATTGGAGGTTGACTGGAGTTTGCTCCATGTACTTATAAAATGACATTTTCATAAGATTATGGTTTATTATGTTAATTGTTGATGTTTATTTTTAACATCATGGAAAACAAAATTGTTGGCAGCTGCTTTGTTTTATGCAAACGTGGCATAGTATTACGCTTCCGCAACTCAACTATGAATTGAACCTGAAAATGTCAGCAAAAAGTAATTTACATACAGTCCACCGAGCATGAGTCAATTAGCTTAGAGATGAAAATCATATATAACATTTATTGCTATTACTGATATTAGTCTAAGTTTGTATGCTGCTGGACTGATTTTTCGGTAACTGCGTCTCATTACAACCCTTAGAATTGCTAACTCTTGAAGAAACTCACTGAAAGGCACATTAGGATTGAGATTATATGTGGTTTCTCTTTCAAACTGCAACAAATTTCCTTACTGTGATAATTTCACTCATTCATCATTGGAGAGTACAGATTCCTGGACGATTCTAAGTATAATCATGATCGTTTAGCTTAATTAAAAAAAGGGAAATCAGTATGTAAATTTCTGTGTCTTATTGCTAATTAATGAGATATTTTGTTTATTATCCTTAACTAATTGAAAAGCGATTGTATGGAATTATGACAGTGATGTGTCAAGCACCTATTACATTCAGATGCATGTTATCCGATTCAATTTGTCATTTAACCATGGGTATTATAGTGTAATCAGAATGCTACTGGTTAGCTGATGACCTTTCACGGTATCACACAATAGATCTTTCAAAATTCAAATTTTCATTGCGAAATGCATTTCTAGCATCCATTGAAAGGTAACTTATTAAACCATTCATCTAGAGACTAATGAGTGACTTCTTCATGTTTATACCTATTGTGTTTATAAATGAACCTGTTAATCGAATCACATCTAAATGACAGTAAGGTTGGATGAGACATTCTAAATCTTGAACACATCCGAAAGAGAGTTTGCTTGAGGAGGATAAAGATGTCAGGCAACATGATGATCTTAGACACACATGACATTGTGTAAGCCGTATTAAAACTTTCAACTTGATAGCTAGGTGGGTAACCATATCAATAAGATATTTGCTCCAAAATGATTCCACCAAGTTTTATTGCATAACTAGATTAATGTGCTGTTTGATGTGACACTCACTGACTGGAATGAATAAAAATGTCTTCTCGTCAAACGGAATTATAATGTGTAACCGATGTGGCCTGACATAATCAATAGGCACATTAAAATACTTCATTCAGCAAAATAACACGAGAACAATTTCTCCCTAACCATTGTTCAGATGATTTGGCATACAAGGATGCTTGTTCGATTGAACTTCAATCAATCTATTGTGTAAAGATTCCCATCTCATTGAGAGACTAATATTTGAACGAAGAATATCCTTTCCGATAAATTCCGAAAAATGAACAGGTTAAAGGCAAAGTACACCGTTTAAAGCATGTGAATTAGGGATTGGCAAACAAAATGCACGACAATTCTTTATGTTGATATGACTCATACATAGAAAGTTAATTTGAATCCGCATATCCCTTAAGTGAAATTTAAGACCAATGATCAGAAAGAATATGGATCAGATAGGGTGAGAGAAATAAAAATGCAATTACAGTTTGTTCAGTTGTGATTTCAGCAACGAAGTGGCTAGTTCCCATTGTGCAAAGTTGGATGATATCAGTTTGGATCACACTAAGATTATTAATTTCTTTAGAAGTGAGGGTACACTTCATTGACCAATAAAAGACACCATGAAATCTAAAAACAAGACAGAATATTCAAATCAGTTCAAGCCAAAATAAGTGTGATCTGGTCAGTGTCATATCATTTGGATCAAAATCATTCAAGCGGAGTCATCACCGGCTTTGTCTGTGAGTGCGTGTGCAAATGGGTCTGTGAAATGTAGTGAATCAGTTGAAGTGTATTACTGAGTCTATAAACAATGAAGACAAGAGCCACTTTTGTAATGTTTGCTTGAACAGTTTGATGGGTTTTGCGCTGCGAATGATCATTCGCTTATTCAACCCATCAATTTTAAACCGTTGTCTGTGAATTTACTATTAAACAAACTGAACTGGTCAGAAGTCCCTGTGTACCATTGCGAAAAAATGAACAATATTTTGCTGGACACTGTTTTCGATTTTCAAAGTGAGTAGCACATTCATAAGGGTTTGAAGTGAAATGTCAAGTCGTAAACAGGAATGGTGAATGTGACATTTTGTCCGTGAGCTTGAATAAGCTGTGCAGGGTTGATATTGAAGCAGTACACTGCAAAAGTTTAGATCTCACGAGGTGTATGCATTTCTTGAGGATTGACGGTTGACTTGACTTGCCTGTACAAACCATCAAGGAAGCAAACTTCAGGATTTCTGCCGACAGACATTAAACACTGAACATCGTCAAAGACAATCGTAATATCTCCTCAAGAACATCAATTCAAAGCATGCATATCACGTCGTTCAGAGCGACATAGCTGACGGACTATTTAAGAGTTTAGCTTCGAATACTCACTCAAGGAGAAATTCGTATCAATTCTGTGGCAAAATCAACAAGAATGTAAAACCAGATGCTAGTTCAAAACATATGACATTTCCTGTCGAAATCCTCTGCCTAACGACGATATCCAAATTCCAATAAAATTGAAAGCGAACAGCGTAAATAGCTAGGTGCATCTATCCAAATAATCGTGTAACGATGTGTTTCTCTGTGGACAACATAGTAATTTCTGTGGATATGAACATAAATGATTAGAACAAGACCACCATGAAAAACCTAAAGGCACTAATCAGTCGTTTTGTCGCATTGTAGCTGAATGTGGATGTGTTTATCTATGGCAGTGACTTAAGTAAGTTCAGAACACTAACTTGAACCTCCACTACGCGAATAATTTGCTTAAAAAGCACATGGTTCACATACAATTCAAACAGTCCACACCACACCATTAAACAGGAAATAACAGTTTACACGATCACCACAAACATTGGCCGTGATTGTGAGACACTGAAATTAAGAGACTTAGCGTAACATGAAAGTAGGTAATCATATATGAATAGCCTGTATTTCAAAACAAGGCTTGTAATGATAGGGTTTGAATATGCATAGTCTAGTTGCCAAATGGCTATACAACGTGAATAGTCATATGATATTAGCTCATAAATAATTCCCAGAATTTGCCTATAAGTTATTTCTCTTTAGAACTTCGAGTAGTTCAGTTGATCAGTCGACACATAAAAAGATGCATGATTTGTCTTCTTCAATATCCATGCAGCTTATTCGGCGACGTTTACCCGTCCTATAACACCAAATTCCTGAGTTTTTAATCAACCATCGTGAGAGAATCATATTGTACAGTTTATTTAGATCAAAACATCAGCTTTCATTGTAATCAAAGGGCAAAAGTGGCTTTACATTTACTGCATTCTCCAACTCCGTCGACAAATACTATTTTGTATCGCTTTAACAATGAGTCAATTGAATTTTACTCTTCCGCTTCCGGTGTACTGACGTTGATGCAGAGTGAGTTTGTGAGACTTTTTGTTAACTTCAGATTATTTATCAAGTCAAGACTCAACAAGTCGATCGACGAACGTCGTGTCAGATATATTAATCCTTTACTCATAAATTCGTTCACTGTGACTTCACAATATAAATCTAAACTGCAATGTTCAACGTCTCATCGGATTCACAATGTACTGCTCATAAGTGATATGTCGGATGTAATGTGCAGCTGTTAACGGACCTGATAATAAGTATTCTTGAAAGAAACAAAATTTTGCGCGAATGCGAGAGATGCTTCTGTTAACATTTATCGTTAATATGGCTTTTCAGCGTTTAATTCATTTTGAAAATTCTTTGAATTCATATCAGAAAGATTTTTGTGGATATTGTAGCAATATGAACATCAATCGATTAGAGCTAGAACACCATGTTAAACCTAAAAGCACTGATCAGTCGTTTCGTCGCATTGTAGGACTGCCCAGCAGTGCTCATCCACGGTGCCGGCTCGAGTGATTCGAACCCAGAATGTAAAGTAAACATATTACTGATAAGCAGCCGAGTGTATCTATCCAAATTATTGTGTAACTACGAGTTTCTCTGTCACATTAGTTGAGATAAAACAATACTCAGAACGTGATGATGGTAAGTGTTTACAGTCTCACATTCAATAAACACGAGAAGTATAAACCGGTCGAGTTCAAAAGTACACAGATTATTAATGGAAGTTCCCCGTACACGCAAACCATGGACGAGAAAACTAGAGAATCCAGTAAGATAACGATCACCAAACGTATTTAAAATTAGATGATAAACGTTTACAGAGTTTATTCATAGCCGGTGCACAATCTACTCTAAAATGATGGACAATTTCATTCATTTTTCTACTGTGTATTTGTCGGTGTTTGTCAGTCATATGAGTGCATCATTAGAAAGCGACATTCCTTACTATACTCAAAGTAAATAGAAAACATCCGATAACCTGATCAATAATATATAATATGGTGATAAAAACAGCAACATATATGATTATTGACATTTCTAAAAACAACAAATCAGGTCAGCAGACAGACATCTGAATATCACACTCTTAGATAATGTACACTATTAATTTCACTAGTGCTAAATTTAGACAAATACTTTTTATGCAAAAAAGCAAAGTAGATCAGAAAAGCTGAAATGGGTGTGCTGATTATGTGTAATATTCAAACACATAATCGCGATGGAATCGCCGGATTACATTCCTCAGTGTAAACGGTTTCAAGAGGATGAGTGAGGCACATGTTGAATTCCGGTCAAACAAGCACTGATCACCGAGGATAATATGTTGCTGATGGACAATCGTATATTCTGCATCAGTGCAATCACACTTTTGTAGTGTCAATCACATTATTGTCTTGAGTAAATTATGGATGTAAAAGGTGAGTGTTCACTCGACCCAAATAGAGAAGACGAAATACAGACAAGTGAATCAACGAACAGTCAGTAAGTAGCATTGTGGAACTGAGATGACCCATGAATATCTCTCTGTTTATCAGTAATTAGCAATGTCATGTGACATATATTTAATGAAATTACCTAGCAGTGTTCGTCGGATTTTATTGTGCTCATCCTCTTTCGTGTCTTCAGTGCATGTTGATCTGTCTATTCTTGAAAATGAACGGATGATCTTTCTCTTCCTACTCCGGGCATTCAATTTTGCAATATCCACGTGAGCTCATTCTACTTCATTTCCTATGAGCTTCACTTCACTCAATTTAATTGTATATGACAACTGTTTAGGCCGCTCTATTTATTCACAGGCTACTACTAATTCTCTGCTTGTTTTTAGATTTCAATAGAAATTGAGCACAGTTATGTTGTCAATAGTTAGTGTTGATCTAATCTGCGTTCACAGAATTCTGTCAAATTCGTATGACTTTCTGTTTCTTCACCCGTTAGCAACTGGTCAGCATAGAAAATTCCTGTTTTGAAGTGATCTATAATTAATTTCTTTCAGTCGTCGTTATTCAACCGTTTCGTGTACAAAATAAGTAGATCGGAATGTTAATGAAGAGGTTAAGACAAGTTAGCGAAACGATACCCGAATACGCTTTCGTAAACACACTGTATAAACGTGACTGTGTTTCGAGTATTCAAAGTCAATTTCATGTGAACACTTCCTGTAGCGACATCGAAGTATGACATGTAATGAGGTATGACTGTGCAACACATTTCTGTTCTGCTCAATGTTGCTGATGAGATTTGCCGAAAGTCGTACTACTGCAATGAACTGTATCACAATCCGTGTCTGTTTCATCACTTCAATAGTCATCGCGGTAACTTACACACTTAATTTGCATAACTAATGAATCGGTTTGAAGTATTATTTAAAGTGCCTTCAACTTTGGTATTCATTTAGTACAAACAAATATTTAACGCTGTGAAGACTTTTCAGTTCAACTGATTTTAGATTAAAAAAACCAATACAGTGTGCTGTTCTTAAGAAAAATCAGTTAACGTCGATGGGATATCAGCCTCATCAGCTACAACAAAGTTTAATGAATCCTTTGTTTTCCGGACATTCGTATCCGTAAGTAATAAAACACTCAGGTTCGAAGTAAGGACAAATTAATTTGTTGCATTCGATACTCACTCACCTTTTCAACTTGTCAACGTTTAATTTTATCAACGCGATCTACTAATACAATCGTCATGAACATGTTCACGTATTTGTAAATAATTGCAACCGTAAGATTCTCAATATCCGTTGAATTGTTATCATTAGCAACAGCGTATTGTTGAAGAGAACAAATCAGCTTCCGTCTGAGAATCGGACTTATGTCGCAGAGATACTCGATCTGTGTCACAAAGCCAGCCCCAACTTGGAATGCTGTAGAGCAGCAGAAAAGTGGAAATCAAAAGAACAAACTCTGTAGTGAATTGGAAGCAGACATCAAAACGATGAATAGCAACTGGAGACAACTTGAATGGTTTGTCCGGGTCAGTGTCAGATGGAGAATGTTTGTTGAAAACCTATACTACGACGAGGTGTAACAGTTGTATATAAGTCAGTGAGCGAGCAATACATATAAACTCAGAAAGTAATTATTTAATCTTATTCAATTTGCTCACCTGGTCAATTCAGGTACTTCGTGATAAAACTACGCAGACGTGCAGTTAAAATTCAACTTTTACAGTTGGTTTTGGTAGAATTTGTTGGTTGATAATACAATGAACATTATACAGAGAATTCATTGGTCTCTGTTCAACACGTACTGGAGAAGGAAGAAATCATTTGACAAAGAATAGTCACTATCTGGATGGATAAAAAACACTGAGGTATACCACATGTGACCAATTAGTTTTTTCAAATACTTTTTGTGAAAACTGCATGGCATTCAGTAGACTGTGATGAATTCGCGAAAAGTTATGTTTAACATTTAGGAGTTGACAACGCTTTCTGCTGTCATCATCAAACTACATTGAGAAATATAGACGATGATTTGCAATTGTCATTATGGTTATCGGCTTAATTCATTATTTTGTGTTTGTTCAATTATAGAATATTCATTATACAGTATTCAAACAAGTTGTTTTACAAAACAAGGGAAATAAATTGAAAAAGAACTAATAATCTCATATGTAATTCAAGTAGAATAATTACATAGAATCGAATGCGAAGAGTTTTGGATAAAATTAAAAATCTGTACAACATTCGCAATTAGAATTATGTGTGAGAATACAAGTTTTCGACTAGGTCAACTTAAACAACCTGTTCGTCACGGGATATATTTGCTAGATAAGGCGTTTAATTTACCTTAGACGAATATCCATGCAAGATTATCCCCGCCCCAGCGTCTATCTTAAAGGACGTCAACACAATTGAGATCAGTAGCACGTGATTAAACTGACTAGAATGTAAACATATATCCACATCGAAAATCAACACAGTCCAACAACGATGAGCAATCAATAATAAGTAATAATTAGGATAGGGGAATAAATGACTTATCTAGCACCTGTCAGACTATCTACATGTATGACTAAGCGAACGACTAATCACTATCACAATCGCCCACACATCAAAAGATTTGTGGAGCTCTTATACTTTAGCTTGCATACACGGATTCTAACGTATTTACGTCTGGTTCTACCAGAAGATATACTAGGAGAAAGATATGAATGCAGGGGATTGTTAGTATTCGATAAGATAACATCTGCCAGGCCTAAGGACAACATTGAATGTCTATCTACAATCATATTAATAATGACCTCAATAGAATAACCAAACGTCTTGCTAATTGCTTTCAGCAGGCAGACGAAGTAACGACAAATTAATTTGTTGCATTCGATACTCACTCACCTTTTCAACTTGTCAACGTTTAATTTTATCAACGCAATCTACTAATACAATCGTCATGAACATGTTCACGTATTTGTAAATAATTGCAACCGTAAGATTCTCAATATCCGTTGAATTGTTATCATTAGCAACAGCGTATTATTGAAGAGAACAATTCAGCTTCCGTCTGAGAATCGGACTTATGTCGCAGAGATACTCGATCTGTGTCACAAAGCAGAAAAGTGGAAATCAAAAGAACAAACTCTGTAGTGAATTGGAAGCAGACATCAAATTTATACAAGCTAAAATGATATATAGGAAAATAATTTGTTGAATTACTAAAATGAAAATCAGTTCTTCTTTTTTGTGTCAACAAATCTATTATTATTCAGATCCAATAATTTATGTTGTAACTACAAATCTATCTATTAAAACAATCTTCAGCAACCTCAATCTTCATAACTTGACACAATCAGTTCCACTTCTACATGATCGATACAAGATTCGTTACCTCTTTTAATCTGAACACCTAATAATAGCCAGTGGTATAATATGGTGGTCAAACAGAATGAATGTGACTTCGTTCAGAAGTTATATTTTCATTTTGAAAGATGACTTAACGGTTGATAAATGTCAGCTTAGGTTCTCAATAGATAGAACAGTATTGAATAACAATGGGTTCATCCACCACCATGATTGGCTAACAATGAACATATGATCTTATTAAATTTGACATTCAAATTGGTCACTTTGAATCATCGAATAAGAATGAAACAACCAAATACTCAAAAAATCTATATATACCAGACAAGTTTTAGTAACATTTCATTCACTAATTTAAACGACACGATGAGGTGAGTGTTGACTCAACTTGCGGAGTAAATGAGTGTGTCATGCAACCTGAAATAACGTTAGTTTTTTATCTGAATCATTTCAGATACTATTTTCCCTATGATCTGTTATTACAGATCTATATGGTCTTAAGCACGTTTTCGGAATTCCACGACTGCGAAGTAATCTGTAAACACCCAGATCGTAAGAGCTATACAAAAGTAATTTTGGAAAATAATTCATATCGATATGTACGTAGTCCATCAAATTCTAATAAAACATATACAGTCACATGATTATCATTACTCACTAAGTATTAGTCTTAATCAGACTCAAGCAGTTGTGAATGACACATTTCTTCAATACCGTTTGAGTCAAGTGGTATGATGGTAAGTGTGACTGAGTTTTCTTGATCACAATTTATCTCATGAATAAAGTTTGAGTCCACTTCCTTCATTGAATCCGCTTTATGCTCTGTGTGATATTTAAAGCTTCTTTGGATACCTTTTTTTGTTCAGATTGTCAACGATGTGACATCTCGCAGCAAAACGAATACAGTTTATGCAATTCATCAAAATCTATAGTTGATTTCGAAATCATTTTTTTTCATTCTTTGTTAACTTATCAATCGATTTGCATATTTTCATTAAATAAGTACAGATAATATATTTGTATACGAAAAGGAAGTCGTAATTGGTAAAATCGTAAATACTTTAAAAGGCTTATCGTCAAATGAAGTTGAATTTTGAAGGAAAGTGAGTTCTGAGATGATTCAATTGTAGTTTGTTTTGTTAACTTTTGTTATGCTCATTTTGTGTAAATGATTTCTCATCAACATGACACTTCTGTGTAAACTAAAATGAATCAAACTGATCAAATGTTCATCAATAAACGATGTTCTGAGTGAAATCAGTTTGAACTAGTAAAGCCTACAAAATTTCAAATCATATTTGATGTTCTCCAATACTTTTCTAGCATTTACTTGATTTATAAAAGTTTAGTGTCTCCGAATCGCTGTCTGTTGACCGTCAAATATTCAACTCTAATTCTTTTGTTATATTTGTGTGACTATGAGCTTCGAATCCAGGCACTTCCTGAAAGAGCTGATTGATAAACGACGATGAATAGTCCGTCAGTACAATATATTTCACATGAACTTGGAAACCTAGAACATCAAGTTCACATACATTCATTTCGATCAGCTGTTCGAATTGATGAATAAGTGAGTGTAGGAAAATGACTTTGTTAGACTATTGTCAGATAGATATTAGATGAATCTAACTCAGTCGGTAGCTCTTAAAATAACTTTTACAGAAATGAAATATTTCTTTTGAGTTGACTGGATTGAAACGTTCATCCTGTCGTTGAAGTGACAATATTCTTTGGAACTTTTTCATAAGAGATTAGCGTTTGACCACATCAATACATGTAAATCTCGGAATAAAGATGATAACATGTGTGCAAAGGCGGTCCGTGTTAAAACATACATTTGTTGAAAAAGATTGATATTCATTAGACAGTCATTTAACTTTTTGTTTTTATTTTTGATAATTCAGAGGAATTCATCGCTGCAAAATGGTCTTTTAAAGGAAAACATAATGGTACACGTAAGTCAACACATGTGAAATCTGCACACTGAAAATGTTATGAGTTCTTATTTTTCTGGAAAATGAGGATTGAACCAAATGTGATATCCACTCAACCTTTGATCACATTGATTAGGACTTGAAGCTTGGTTGACCTGAACTGAAAGAGACTGGATATGACGAGTACAAAATTGATCACCACAAATAAATTAAGTCACAATCTCATTTCGCTTACTGAGAAACGAATACGGAGATTCACTTTCGTTTAGAGGCTTCGATGAAACGTGACTATAAGTCTGTGTTTCAAAAAAACGAATCGTATTATATGTTCGTCACAAAGCTATTCCTTTGTTCAACATATTCATCTACATATCAATTCATCATATAATCATTGCTATATATTATCCTTTTCACATTGAAAAGTCATTGAGATAACACATTTGAATCTATTGCTTCCTTATCTACAACAAACAAACACTGCGATCATTGTTAGTTATTCGAATAATAAAATGATAATATGGTTTCAGAAACTAGACATCTGACAATAGTTTTGAAGGATGCATGCTCGTTTCATTCACATGAAGTTCACTTCGACGTATTGAATGAAGATCCAACTGAAGAAAGTATTCGACACAACTCAGTAAATATCCGTTTAATCTGATCACTTTGTGAGCGAGCATATGATGTGTGACACCTATCTTTCAAATTCTAAGTAACGTCAGTGTTTTTGTTGTATAATTTACAGCCCACGTAACTTGTTTTATATATCCGAATGGGAAGATATCTTTTTATTATGAGGACGTAAGTTACGAAATTGAATAGACTTAAAATTATGTTTCAAGTTCTTGTGGTCATTCTACTATTTCATGTTTATGAATACCAGAGAATGTATTAAGTTACACTAAACATGATGGGACGTAATCAATCTTTCGCTGTAATTATTCCTTTAATAACATAATTCATTCCAGCACTTGATAAAAAAGTGAATAATTAGAAGTGAAATGGTGTCAAATGTACCGATGATGTATTCGTGCCAAATAGTACTTACCAGTGTATGTCAGAATACTGTATGTTAAGAATCGTATTCTGTCAGGCTGTATTTCATCTTCAAATGATCGGGTTTTCAAAACGTTCACTGCTGAATATTCTAAGCGCAGATTCTTCAAAGTTGTTCACAAGCACATTTCATCACAAGTGACTTAGATATTCATCTCACCGTGTGTCACCATATTTTATGATGGATAGATAAATCTTAGAGCTTGGCTGAAGTTGAAAACTGAAGTGATCCTGGATGTCTATGTGGACCAGATGGAGCGTACTTCAAAGAAAACTGAGAATATCAGTTTTCTCAATGCAAGGGTTATTAGTTGCCCTTGAATAACATAACGTGAATGGAGATACATTTCTTAAATTATTAATTGGTTTTGACATATGTGGTTGTGTGTTGATAGATATTCACACGAACCTCAACTTTGTTTTCTTCAGATTTCTACGAAAATTTTCGAAAATCAGCTAGGGCTTAAGATTGGAAAGGATTTTCAATGTGAAACAGGTAAGAAACATTGCAAAGAACAATGTTAACAGTTTGATGTAAGGTGACGTATATAATCAATCATCTGTTTGCTGAGGCTCACTTAGCCAGCTATCTGAAGCAAAGTAATCAAGGTGTATGACCGTTCTCACCGCAAAAGTGTGATTGGCTAATTAGATGAGTCACACACTTATGAATCGACTTAATTTTTTAAATAACTACTCACAGTACGACATTTACACTTGCCGTCCTCGTTCATATCACCACTCAACGCAAAACGAAGTGTGTTTTGCATAAGAAAGAGCAGAATAACTGGCATCTGAATTACACAGTGCTCAGTCCTATGTGTTTTTGAAAGATGAAGCTGAGTTTCAAGACGAGCATTGAGTGAAAGTGAATAAACGGAATACAGCGTTTTATGGTCGCATGTTAGAAAATGCGCCAAATAATTGGTCAAGTGATATATATTGATCGCTTGAAGTGTATTACTGAGTCCTTAAAACGTGATGATGATTGTCGTTTACCTATTGCTTCTTCGAATTCGCTTATCAGTGGTTTGAGCTTTGATTGAACTGTCTCTAATTGATTCATGCGTTTTCTGTGTTGATTATATCGATGTTGTCTTTGATCATGAGCATTGTGAGCAAATATGGATGGTGGTTAGCAGTGGAATCGATAGCCGTCATTAATAACAGTGGAAAGATTCAGTCAACAAAGCAAGAATGATATAAATTCACGCTTTGTACAAGTCAGTGGGTGTTTGGACGGAAACGTTCAGTGAATATCGCCAAAAGCGTTTGATATGAGTGATCCTTGGCTCTAGTCCAATCGTAAACATAAACTTCGAGAGGCAGAAATATCCAGCTGAAAAGTTCTAAATAGGAATGAACGCTAGTCATCTTTCGTTCTTGAATCGATGCTCACATGTTGTTTATTTGTAAGTTGAAATGTGAAAAGAATGGTCAAAGTGTTGAACGTCATTTTTACAGTTGTTCCACTGATGTCTTCGTTAGGTAACTTTTGAAACCCATAGCAATGCAAACCATAAATTTTTGAGATGTTGGATGATCACCATTGTATGCGTCATGAAACATTTTGAAGTTTCTTATTTTGACCGTCCCTTCATTGATGTATACAAATTTTTATACTCAAAAAGAATATCCAAATTTTAAAAAAATCTTTTTCTGTTCAATTTATTATGCAAGGTAAGATAAAACATGAGATAACTGTTCCTGTAAAATGGATCAATAGCAGCACGTTAGTGGAGTATGAAATCATTGGAAGTATGTTAAACCTTATTTATTCATCATTAAATATTTCCACACATTTCACATATTGAACGATTATTGAAACCTTCACTGTGTTAAAATGAGCTTATAAACAAACCCACAAAACGATAGAGGAGATGATATTATTCTCGAAAATGAATAAGTGACAGTTCTTTGACTGTTCATTGGCCATGCAGCGTCCGTTTTTTACTTTGATACATGTGATATCGAATGTTTCTGGGACATTGAATTTACAAGAAAACTTCATGTAATTGCGAATAACCCCAGAACGGTTGTTCAATTTCCGAAATCTCTGCTTTTTCATACATATTCGATCAAATTAGTGGCATATTTCGCAGTATGAATATTACTTCTTTCTCAAGAATATGAACACTCAGTAACTTAAAACAGATTTCAGTTCAACAACTGTTGGGCTACTGATATAGAATTTCGAGCACTGAGAGAATCATTCCATTCAATTCTAAATCACCTTTAGTATTTGTCGAATAAAAGCTTATCTTTATGATCGACGACTTTCCTTTGATCCGACTAGTCTATTGGATTATATTACAGTTCAATGGCCAGAATGTGGCTACGTCCTTCAATATGTCCCATCATAGTAGGTCAACTGAAATCTTTTCAGGACAAATGTCATTGACGATTGGAAAAACAATTTATATCGCTATTTATTGTTCAACTGGATTGGCATAAATGAAATGAATGTTTAGTCTAAAGATAAACTGAACTTTCAGCACTGCTTTCGTGATAAGAAACTGTGCATTGATTAAACATAATATGCAGTATCGTTTGCTAAACTAAATGGAAGCATCGTGTGCACATGTCTGAATGTATACAGTCATTAAAATCTGTCAAGTATGCCAGTCGAAAATCATCGTTTATATTTGACATTCAAACTTGTTTCATTCGATCCAAACAAGCCGTTGTAAAACATGAATGAAATTGAAAGTATACTAAATATTACATCATGCATTGCAATTACAGTTCCACAGTGAATAAAGTAGATACTAATAATAATAAATAACCATCATTTCTTTGAGTCATAATTGCATGTATTGTGATTCTTTTTACTTCATTTTAAAAGTTCGAATTATAGTATCACCTTGTTACTTTTACAGCAATTTGTCCAATACACAATTCAAGTGAAGGATGCCAACAAGCAACAACACCGAATATAACATGTATTTGGTGTGAGAAATGGAACACGTGCATTGACAGTAATCATCAGGATAATCATTTCTTTAAAGTGAATGGTTGCCATTTTAAGGTATGTCAAATCGGTGTTAAATGTTCTGAATGATTGTACAAATGCGCATTTTGTTACTGTTTGTTGAATTCTATTTTATCACCCTTACTGATAGTAAGGTGTATAGAATTAATCGAAAACTACTTCATAATTTGTAATGAATGCTACTGTTTTATTTATTCAGAAGAGCCCGGATGTTAACGATGTGAGTACATCGACACCCATCAATCACAAAGCAACAACATTAGGGATTACGACTTTTGAAATAACCGAAGAAAGTAGACAGAACAAATCAGTTTGGTACCTGTATATTGTGATTCCCTTGATCGTCTTCCCCTTTGCTCTATGCATCGGCTGTGTGATTTGGAGATGGCTGTATAAAAGACGAAGATATAATGAATTATTAGCGAATATTCTGACCAAGTGCTTTTTTGTTTTGTATTCCATTTAAAAACTTTGGACTTAATTATTCATTTCAATGATTCAGACAATTTCTTCACAGAATTATGTGTATTTTGTGCTTGCCTACATAATAACAGATGTACACTTGTTAATAAAATACCGGACACGGTTTTTAATATTAGCGTTATTATCTTCATTCATTAAAATCTGACTTGTTTTGACAACATTTTATTCTTGAATTGGCAGTATTGTGTTGACGTGATTTTGTGATTACATAAATCATCAATGGACCCGTTGGGAATTTTCATCTTTATGACACCGGGCTACTGAAAAATATCATTTGAGATTTTCGACGGTCATTATTGTAAATTGATCTGTCGGAACACTTCATCAATACATATTTAGGAACGTTCACCCGTCGTTACTTCATTATTCATTGTTCAGCAAATGCTGAGTGACAAACTATGGTTCACTAGGTGTTATCTAGATTGATTGTGATTCTTTCCAAGTTTTCACTGTTGTTGAATGCAGCATACGGCCAATAGTTTCATTAAAAACTTATTCCCCTAAAGGACCTAAAGTGGATTTTTCTTTCTCAGCCTCACAAAAGATTCTGATACTTTGATTAGAGTCGTTAGTTGCGTGTGTTAAGTGCTGTCGGTTGACAAAAATTAGGCGTTGCACATTGAATCCCAGGCTTCCGGAGCACACAAATACCACGGTTGCCACTGAAGATGTTTTCATTCAGCTTCATTGTTCTAAAGTGTGCTGTGTGGCTTATTTGAAAGATGTTTGTCTGTGGACTACAGAAGATAAATTTTATCCGCTTTCACAAAGATTGCCACTCCTTGTGATCTGTGCAACCACAACTATTTTCAATTTTTTTCATGTTGTTACGCAGGCATATTTCTCAAAGGGCATGACGAGCTCTGTTTGTTAATTTACAGGTGTTCAGGTTTGCCAAAATGATTCCAGTTTTTTCGTTCAGTCTTAAATATAGTTTGACTAGAGACTCACTGCTGCTATAGCTTATCTGCTTGGGATGAAATGTCGTAAATCTAAGTTAGGATTCATTTTGCGTACTTCGTTTCGAAAGTTTTGAACATTTTGTTGACCGTCATGATTTTAAATTCGGTACTTAGTGACCAGCTCCAGTTATAAATTAACCATCTCCTTAATCGTTTACAGATTTACACCCGGTTAAGTTTTCTTCAGCATTATTACCAATTTGTTCCCAATTTTCAACACTGTTTCAAAGTTAATGGTGACTTCAAAGTGAAAAATCAGCCTTCCTTCACTTAGTTAACGCTATGAAGTACAAAAAATACAGATATCCGCTAAATCATGAGTAGTGACTGTTAAAACATCCTGAAGATTTACAGCAGTAATCACGTGCATAGTTTGATTAACTTAAATAAATACGTGAGTGTTCACTTGAAAAACCTAATTCATTCAATCATCTACAAATCAGTAGGGCGACAACTTACTTTAGAGTCTCTTCAGCTCTTCAATAATCTGAGCACGTGTTGATAAATTAGTTTGACATTTAAAATGTTCCCTTCGTTTCCTGATTTATTTTGTAAATACAATGTGACGTAAACACAAAATCAATGTTCAAAAAGTCTCCATTTCATGTCCAGATATTTCGGTGTGACTACTGAATTCACAAGCTTTTGAAAACAAACTAGCTCAATATCAGATTTCTGAGTCGTGAACCATAAACCTCAACTTCGTATATCATTGAGTGAGGTGCACTAATTTGTCACGGAGCAATGATGACATTTTGTTATAACGAATTTTGCACATTTCAATTTATTTACGAGTTGAACTTTATATGTCTGCCTATATGCGTTAGCCTTAATGCAAAAGACAATTTTCAAACTCAAACGAATCGACGACTGAAATGAGTGTTGATGAAACATAAAAAGCGTTTTGATGGCGAACGCTCATTTTTGCTTGGAACCCTTGATCGACTAACAGTGGGTCGAAAAACGGTGACAATTGGAATGATGGAAGACAAAAGAAGTGTTATGAAAAAAATTCGGTTCATAAATCTTATTGAAATACCGAGCAAGCGAATGTAAAATTTTATGCAAACTGTATTGCAACGATGGTGAGTAAACTCAATAAAAGTGTTAAAATCAGGGCGTTTATCATTCTCACAGAAGATGATTCATCATGATAGGAAATAATAAACACAGAACAAGCGACCATGAGACTTTCGGTAACAAAAACAGACATAAAATGCCAGCTCAAGATCATGACCAGAAGAATTTCACTTCGCACCAGTGTTCATAAAGGCATAACACTGTTTAATAAATTCATCATAACTACATGTTAATACACTCTGAACTGGACTCGAGCACAAGGTGAAATATGTCACTCAAAATGACTGACGCTTTTCAAGTCAGATGATGTTATCGAGTCTACTTTAAAACAGTTTGTTCCAGGCTAACTCAAACAATCTCCAATTCACAAGTGTCCTCAACGAAGCATGAACTACGACTGCCGATCGATTCAATACGCAGTACGTGTGTTCCTCTAGAGCTCAAAATCCTTCTTCAATTATGTGCATTGTTGTACAGCTGACATCGTTAATCACATTGAAGTCATTGGATAAAAATGAAGAGAATTCAGTGAAAAGAATGTTCATTTTGACGAAATCATTTTCTTGAACTGTATATTCGTATTTATACTGGCTATTATACATGTGTCACATTTCTGACCAGTTGTTCATTCAACCGCATCAACGTTATAACTCGTATTCTTTTGCTTCTTCGTCAATGACATCATTACTTATTGTACACGAGAAAGGAATTGGTTAAGTTAATATCTGCCAAACAGAATAGTAGTAAACATGTTTGTAATATTGTGACGAGTAGATGTTTGTGTTTTAATGTTTGGTCACTCAATGTAAGCCATTTTTTATTGGTTAATAAATAAATGGCATTACTAAACACAGGTCTAGTTTATTGATAGAAACAAAACCTAATACATAAAGCAACCACGTTTGGTTGAGTAAAAACTAATTTCATGTCTTTTACCTTACCTTCATGATTACTACTTCTGAATAGTAATGAGTTGTAATAGAGAGATTCAGATGACAGATTTCAGTCCATTACCTCGACAATCATGTCAAAAGTGATTGATTAGCGAATGTGCACATTCTCACAACAATAAACGGGTTGGTAAGTATCCCACTTGAAATAATTAAATCATTCACAGTTTTGATGATTAATGTGCTATCTTACAACAGAAAAAGAACAACATCACAGCTGAAAGGTTTACTCACTCTGAATACAAAACTCAGGCGAATGATACGACCTACAATATAGAAAGACGATGAAGTGTTTACAATTGAATGATGTGCAACAGAAATTTCATTTGAGTGATACATTTTCTTTTAGCTAAATGCAGAGTAAGGGTCTGTTAGCGTAAGACTCATAGAACATGACATGCAGAAACATACGAACACAATCGAGGTATGAAATCGCAATTAGCGTTCGAACACTAATTAATCATCAAACATTAGACATAGTCATATATGTATTAATAGCCCTATATTTGAATCCATTAAGATCCTATGCTGTTTGTCGTCGGAATATACGTGCCAACAATCTTCTCGTACTTTGATGAGCTTGATTCTTGTTGGACAATAGTGGAATAAAATGAGCCGATTACGGGGATGTGTTTTGAACGTCTATGTTTCACACACTCATTGATTCAGCCAGGCAATCGGAGAAATAAACTGGGGAAAACCAAACGAAGTGATTCTCAGCGAAGAAGGCGTGGTTAGCTGGTCTATTTCGCTAAGTGAAACTCGTTCTCTGTGGTGAGATCAAAAATATGTGAAGGTAACGTGATGAATAGGAAAGCAATTATCACACGTCCAATTAGGTAAAATTAGTCAGGGTTGATAAGCGAATAAATGACGAGGTGAAGATGTGACTTTTGATGAATGAGTCAGCTGGTCCGTCCAGAAGCTTGAATAAACTTTGTTTGCTTGACATATTCATTTCAGTATGTTTCGCGTTACGAGGTTAGAACTTGTTATTGGGAAGCAGTGAATGTAGGTTTATATTTCTTAATATCAAATGTCATCTTGATTTGTGTGCAGGAAATATTCAGGAAACCGACACTTCTCATGAAATTCAGACTTTTGTTAGTCAGTATCTTACAAACGGATTATCTTAGAGACATTTGTTGACTGTGACTAAGTTTATATGTCATACCGTTCTCATCAATTCAGACTGATTGCAAGAGGTGCAGTGAAGAGCCAAGCTACAGACTCATAACGAATATAGTGCGTGACAAACAAATATAATCTCATATACACAACCATTACAACAAACAATGCTATGAGCGAACAGTCAGCAAAAAGGAATGTGATTGTACTTAAAGGTTAAAATCTCATCGGTTAGGTTGTGTTCAACTAAGGGTATGTCATCCAATGTACTGCAAGACAAGCCGCAACAGTTATTCACACTTTGAGATAGAATTTGTTAATTGGCTCAAAATCATTGTAGTTACGCTGCGTCGAATTTACAGAATTCGATGTTTCTATGGGCTGAACAACATGATATTTAACTACAGATTTGCAATGTTTTGCAATCGAATTCAAATTAACTCACGTCAAATAATCGAATTGTATAAAAATAAAGTTTGAGTTCAATTGATACCGATAAACCATTACTTGAACAACTAAAATTGTAATAATTTTAGTGTGTGCCAAGTAATCTCACCATTATTGGCTTTGTGAAGTTCCTTTCATTTTGAATAGCTTTTATTATATAGTAAATTATTGAATTTAATCAGTTCAACGGTCCGTAGATTTTAATCACTACCCTTAAATCATAGAAGTTAGCTGATACTTAGACGAAACTACAAGGATCCACTTAATTGACAGTGAGACAATATTGACAGTGTAATGAAGAAGATCGAATTGATTGACTCTGATGTATTATGAACGGCTTATGATGCGATGTCTCGACGACATCTAAGAAGTTTTCGACTCAATCACTTTCGACATTATGACTGCATATTGCTTCTAAACCGTAACCTTACATGAAGCAGACATTTCAGTTCCCGTAGTTTTCATAAGTTTTAGAAATTAGTCGAGCAGAAAAAGAAATCTCTTAGCAGACCATATGTAAAAATCCGATTTTACAGGTTATTATTGTTGACTGATATTACACAACATTCAATAACGTGAAATCAAATGACTGTTGGGTGAACATCAAAATATAATTCATTAGAAATGTTATTTCAGCATTTTCACCGTTCTTGTACAAACCTCAATCAATTTATAGCGTTCCTTGATTTAGTGCCGGAGTCATGCCCTGTTAGGAGGGGAATGAATGAGTATAGTTTCAGCGACTTAATAATGTATAAAACAAACTTGTTTAACAGCGTTAACAATAATGAATAGTTTTGACCAATGAAACTGTAACATTGATGTTGAAAAATCTTCATTTAGAAAAGTTTTGAAGTCTTATGATGACCATAAGTCACGGGTTCGATGCTCCTTCTAGAAAAAAGAACAACAATTTATATGGGCACATGGAATGTTCCAAGAATGTGGTAGACCATAAGGATCAATCAAATTACTACGAAAATGAACAGAAACACCATAGCGGTGATAGAAATCAGGGAAACCTATTGAAACCAAGCTGGACAGAAAAGAACAGATTCAGGAGAGATGTTTCTGTACTTTGATTGCGTGAAAGAAAATGCTGCGCACACACAAAAACGTCTCTGTAGCAGTTCCAAAAAGCACGAAAAGCACCTCTGAGCAGCAGAACACACAGAACGTAATATAGATGTCACCACTATAATGATCGAAGAAATCAGGATGAGGATCAGCCAAAACAAGTTTGGATAAGCAGCAGTACTAGTCAATATATCACCTGAAGCACAGAAGTCAGGCATAGAAGCAGCCGCAAAAATACTGCACGTTCTACTAGATGGGCCATAGCCTGCCTCATAAAAGAAACTTCGGCAGAAACATTCGCTTCAATCTTCCTCGACCGCTGGATATCTAACTATGGAGTAACATCAGTAATCACAACAGATCGTGGTCCCCAATGTCAATCTGTCCTTTTTCAGGAGTTCACTAAACTTCTAGGGGTCAACCACATTACAACCACAGCTTACCACCCAACAGCTAATGGCATGTTTGAAAGATTCCATCGCCAATTAAAAAGCTCACTGATGTCGCAAGCTGACTCATCAAAGTGGAGCGATGCCTTACCGCTTGTACTCCTCGGTATTCGTTCAACCATAAAAGAAGACATTGGATGTACAGCTGCCGAGTTAGTCTATGGTACAACTCTAAATTTACCTGGTCAACTAGTCAACTATGAACCTACAACGCCAGGGGATTCTAGTAGCTTCGCAAGTCGCCTATTACAAACGATGCAGAATATTAAAGCAATATCCCCTCGCGAACACAACAATCGAGTCCAACTTGATAAAAATCTTGAGATGTGCAAATTTGTCTTCGTCCGAATAGATGCGGTTAAAAAACCATTAAAACAACCATATGAAAGCCCATATAAAGTAATTAAACGCACACAAAAATACTTCATCATCAACATAGATGGCAACAAGCAGACCATTTCTATAAACAGAATAAAACCTGATTTCTATGAAGCTACTCAAGTCAAAGAAGACAACGCTGTTGACAAACAACCCCTCTCACCAGTGACTGAAAAACCAGTGGAGGATAAAATAACTTAATACTAAGCCTTCTTGTTTAATACTCTCCGGTAGACTTACAAACAAACCCAAGCGTTATGTCCATTTCGTCGATTAAAACAAAAAAAACAAACAAAGCAAACACCTAACGATGTCCCACACTGCTAATTTCACCCACCCACCCCCAAAAAATTATTTTTTTTCTCTTTTCACAGTGTACATAATCAATCAATATTTTTCCTTCACAATTATTCGTTTTGTCACATATATTTTTCTCAAAATACGTTTGTTACTATAATAAACGAGTAAACTCTATTTAATTATTCATTTATTGTGCACAAAAATAAACAGTTCAATTTTAGACAGACATCATCATCCATTGCAAAACATTTGATTGAGATAGGTCATAAGGTTGATATCAAATCAGCATTTGTTGTCTTGTACAAAAGCCTTCAAGAACGAATACTAAGGTTTATTGAAGCCTTGGCTATACGAAAATTGAAATCCCCTTTATGTGTTCAAAAACAATTTGTACTTACACTTAACCTACCCTGGTAGTATTGATTTACCATCCAGAGTGGTAATCATATTTGTTTTTGTGTACTTTAATATATTTCCTTTGTTATGACTTACCCTTAACCTGTCTGACAGGTTAACCTTTTAATTGACCTTTTAATTTTTCATATATAAATGTTCTTAACAAGTATAGATATGTGATCAGATTGTTCGAAATGTATTGCGCAAATATATCACATAATTCTGATAAACTACGTCTTCTCATTGCATTATCGAAATTTATCAAACGGACTAATTGTTTTAAAGTTCAATTTTAGTTTGGGGGACATTAGCAGTTTTGCACATTATTAATATCATTATTAGCCAAACAAGACATTAAATTACAGTGTTTTAATTTTGTTTGTGTGTGTGTGTGTTTATTATGCTAAGCTACATCTCTACTACATGTCATACTCATCTCCACATTTTTGTTGGTTATAACTATAAATATTATTTTTGTATACATGTATATACCATATCCTTACATTTTTTGTAATTATAACCAATGTTACCTCCGGACATTCTGGTGGGAGCTATGTGGAGTTATGACTGACAAGCTTATCTTGTAAATAGTTCTTAATATTACTTGTACTTATTTTGTCAACCTTCCACTGTATGTATATTTAACATTAAATGACTGTAACTGTTGTTTCAGTAAATGAACCTGAACACACTTTCCCGTTGTGCAACTACATAACGTGACATCCTCTCGCTGGTTAACAAATACACTACTACTCACACATTCCTCGTTCTATCTTCGTTTGTGATTGAGCAAACTGGAATCTAAATCAAATATTACTTACATTTATAGACTGTGAGTGGGAATATACCATTGTCAACACGATTGAAATTACCAAGCATTTATAATTGTGGTTTCTTAGTACCAGACCAACGCCGAACACGCATCATTTTTGTGAACTTAAGTAAAGTCCCAAATTTCTATTGTATTTGTAATAATTAACTCGTATGTATTAACATTACTATTGATCTTTATTAATTTTGTTGATAGCTTTCTGCGTTTATTTATCGATCTGATCCACCACAATTGTTCATGTTTGATGGATTGTGTTAGCTTTTTGATGTGAAAATATATTTACCTTCCAGTTAAGCTAATCACGTATTATTGATCTGAATTGTATTGAAGATCTGTAGAGTAGACACTGGGAGGGAGTCTAGCGTAGATATTCGTCTAAGATATATTAATAACCCAAACATGTAGACGAAGTGAAACGGAGCGTTATAACAACCTTATCTAGCAGATATATTTTGTGACAAACAGGTTGTTTGAGTTGACCTAGTCAATAATTCTCATATATAGATCTAACTGAGAAGATTGAACAGATTCTTAATTTTCTCCAAAAGACAACCTATTCAATTCCATGTAGTTCATCCACTCGAATTATATATTCTTTTTAACTTTTTCTCTTTTTTGAAAAAGCAAATGTGGAATACCCGATGCTGAGAATTTTATGTTTTGACAAACACACAGAAACGAATGAAGCTAATATTCATCATGACAATTGCAAATTATCGTCTTTATTTCCCAATTCACTTTCATAATGACAGCAGAAATGATTATTGACTTTCAAATGGCAAGCATAACCGTTCACGGATTCATTACTATCTACTGAACGCCATACACTTTTCACAAAAAGTCTTTGAAACTACTAATTGGTCACATGTTGTGTACCTCAGTGTTTTTGATTAATCGTGACAGAGACTATTCTTTGTCAAATGATTTCTTGCTTCTCTAGTTCATTTTCAACGGTTAATGTTCAATTGTTAATGTTCATTGTATTATCACGTAAAAAGTTCTACCACAGTCATTTTTATAAATTGAATTTTAACGGCATTTTTCCGTAACTTTATAGCGAAATACCACGATTGACGAGGTGAACAAGCTGGATAAAATTAAATAATTGCTTTTTAAACTTATATGTATTGCCCACTCACTGACTCATATACAACCGTTACACCTCGTTGTAGCATAGGTCGCTCATATACATTCTCCACCTAACTCTGACCTGGAAAAACTATTCTAGTTGTTTTCAGTTGCTATTCATCCTTTTGATGTCTGCTTCCAATTCACGACACAGTGTGTGTTATTTGGTCTTCCACTTTTCTGTTGCCCTTCAGCATTCCAAGTCAGCAATTGTTTTATGATGTAGATTGGGGATTTTCGTGATGTATGTCCGATTCTCAGACCGAAGCTATTAAATGCAACAAGTTAATTCCTCATCACATGACATACTGCAACTTCGCTACACGAAGTGTACACATGAAATTGACGTTGAATAATCAACATAAAGTCAAATCTGTACACTAGGTTTACGAAACGAATTCGGATTTTGTGTCTCTTACTTGTCTTCATCTCATCATTGACATTGCGATCATTTGAATAATGACGACTGTAAGAAAGTTTTGTTAGATCATTGAAAAAAAATCCAAGAATTTTCTGTATTGACAGGTAGATAACTGGGTACATACAGAAAGTTATAAGAAGTTAACAGATCTGTGTGAACGGAGATTAAATCACATCAAACTATTGAAAATATTATTTTGCTCACTTTCTGTTGAAATCTAAAAGATGCAGAGCAGTAGTAATAGTCTGTGACGAAATAGAGCGGCTTACAAAATTGTCAAATACATTCAAACATATTGATGTGAAGCTCATTGGAAATGAAGTGGAATGAGCTAACGTGGACATTGAAATTCTGTGTATTTTGTGTTATTTCATCTCTTCAATTTTCTGAAGAGCCAGGGAAATATGCGTTGAACACACAACTGAAAATGAGCTGAATATAACCCGATAATTATTCCTGGAGAATTTCTCCAAACCTATGTCAATTGACATAGCTAATTAGTGATAATCGGAGAAATATATTGTTGCGTGATTTCAGTTCGATAATGTTTATCACTGATTGTTTAGTGTTTCACTTGTTTTTCGTCTACTCCACACTGATCAGGTGGAAACTAATCATTCAAATCACTAATTTACTTGAGGCCATAATATATTTGACAACAAGAAAGTGTACCTGGATGCATGCACAACATAGCACTATACTTGATGAACTGTACCTATTTGACCGGAATACAACATGCTACCCTCTTGTCCTCTTGAAACTGTTCACACTGAGGATTGTTCCTTGACGATTCAAGCGTGACTATATGTTTGAATATTACTCAAAATCAACCTATCTATTTCAGCTCTTCTAATCTACTACGCGTGTTTGCACAAAACAATATTTTTCTTAAAGTAAAACTAGTGAAAAAAATGATGATCATTATGTGAGTGTGTGATATGCCGATATCTGTCTGTCAACCTCATTTCTTTTTTGGAGGAATGTCAATGATCGAAGATTCTGTTGTTTATGACCACATTTTATCTTTATCATCAGGTTATCTGATGTTCTTTATTTATTTTGAGTATAGAAAGGAATGTCGCTTTCTAATGATTCATTCATATGACTGACAATCACTGACAGACACACAGCAGAAAGATGAATGAAATATTCATTTTACAAATGGTAATTATTTTGTAATGAGTAAGTAAGTTAATGACAAGTATTTCATTATCCACTTGAATAATATTTAGCACCAGCCATCAATAATCACAGAAAATGTTTACGAGTTTATTCCATATAGTCTTATCAACTTCTCAAGTTTGTGTACCTGTGGAACTCCTCAATAATGTAGACACATTTTGATTAGACTTGTCGATACTTCTACTTGTTATCCGATGTCAGTCTGTGAACAATCATCATCATTTTAAACTCTCCATCACGTTATGTGTATCGTTTAATTTCACTGGTCACTGCTTCTCACCAGATCTCCAAGAAATTTCACTTGAAGCCAGTCACCAATTAGCATATAATGATTGATATCAGAAGCACTTTTGTGAATGTTTTAGTAATTTCAATGGTTGATGTCGTGGATGAGCACTGCTAAGAGATTCAAAAATATGACAAAATGGTCGTCCAGTGCTTCCACTATTTTCATGATGGTCTAGCCTCAATTAACTCATGATCTCAATAATTGAAATTGCAATGAAATTCATGTACAACAACTTTTATTGTTAATATACAATTTCCATTAAAATGGGGTGTGATAATGAATAGCATATATATAGATAAATAAGCCAAATTAACTTAACTGATAGTATCAAAACGAATTCACCGATCAATTTCCTCTTCGAAATATCGGATTTTATTACTGATAACCAATGATAGTTTCTCATGAACAGTAAATCTTTTTCGTTGTTGTGAATGACATATTGTCTAGAAATCATGATGGAGACATTAAAAACGGGACCGCCAATCTTTCCAAGTGAGTGGCGTTGTCCTGTGCGAACCCACAACACAACTCTTTACTCCTTAGTTGTTTCAAGTGTTTTCAAATGTTTTTAAGACTCGTTTTGTATGACGAATGATGTTTTGTTTTAATGAACCATTTATCTCACTGAGTTATATTCATATTCTAAGCTTTTATTTCTTGCTTTCTATTGGTAGCACTTCTTTTTGTATTGTACATGAAGTCGTTTGACATTCTACGTGTGAAACACCAGTTCATCTCGAAATACACTGATAAATTTAGTGGTTGGTATTCTCTAATTGACACAGATGTCTCATGTTTTCTGTTTTATAGTACACATCCTAGTTTAGATTATTAAGATATTTGGCACATATCTATACCAACAATATAAATGGCTGTCAATTCTAGAGTCTCATATTCTACCGAACTTCGGAAATATCAGGAATCATTTTAATGTTGACCGATCAGATTACATTCTGGGCGTATATCGATAAAATATCTGATGAACAGGTTGAATAGCTGCGGTTATTTTAAGAAGAGCTTACACAGAGGGCGGAGGTTAAAAAACTAAAAATGCGGAAATCAGAATCCTGTCAGCAATCTCAATGAAATACACAAGCACATAAAGCACAGTGTGCCGATCAGTAGTGAATATGTATAGGTTGAGAATAAAACAAAAACCAACTTCTATTTTATTGCCATAACTAGTATTATTGAGTCAACTGATGGTTTCACGTGAACATTTTGTTGTCCAGTTTAGAAAGACATACTATTTTCTGTATTACATGATGCTATATTATTCAGCTATTCAAAAGAACTGTTTCAGATCATATCGACTTATGTCTATAGTTGTTTGATTCATTAAAATTATACCATCCAGCTATAGGAATTCGTCCATCAGTATTACCATGACATGAGTCTCGAAACATGATAAACATAAAACAAATTCAGTGGCAGTTTAATTGTAAACACAACTCAAAAATGTAGCAAAACAAATCACTTAATCAACTGAACCATCCAGCAATCAACACAAGAAGTTAACAGTTCCAAGTTTCATCATATATTTATCAATTGGAAGTCCTCAACAACTCCTCAGACACCAATTTCTCATTGAAAATATATTAATTGATCAGCATTCAATAAAAACGCTTCACTAAAAAACTACAGGCTGCGTTTCATTCAAACATCGGACATTCGCTTTTCATCCTCTCAATTTTATAAACAACAGTAATGCTACGAGAAAACAGTCAGTAGAATTTCTCTTGCAGCGGCTGTATACTCTCAACCGTACCAGGGAATTTGGTAGCAAAAACAAATACCGTTCGCAGACATCTGCTTAAACCGTTATCAACAAAACAATGAGCTGTTTCGACTATCTACTGTCTTTCTGAAGTCATTTGATTGATGGATTTCTTTTACTTGTAGTTTGTTTACTAAATAGCTTACTATTTTATATATATGCTTTTAGACTACTTATTATAATGTGATAAGTAGTTGAAAAGTCCTGTTGTACTTTTATTTTTCAAACGTCAATGTAATTTTCAATGGAATCTGAATTAACAGATCCCTTATTTGTGTACCCAAACATTGTTATGCGCATTCTATATTTGCAGGCGTTTTACACTATAGAACGGGTTCCTTCAATCAGATAATCGATGTGATGAACGAATGGATCACTAAGTAATAGAATGAACAGAATATGTTATATCTTATCATGCAAAGATGAATAGTGGCTAGCAGTGGAATCTAGGACGTGTGTTTCGTTCTATTTGAGACTCTTCATCTAGATGTACCCGCATCGCAGTGTTGATGTCCACTACTGGACTCAAACCCATCGATTGCATTCCTAAATAAGAATGGAAAGATACAAGTAACAAAACATCAAGTGAATGTAATCTCTTATCGTTTATTTAATAATTTCTACAGATCACAATTGTATCAAAGTTGTATGGATACTGAACTATTTGAATGAAAACTTTGAAGTGTTAGTTAAATTATTCCCTTTATCTATCATCGGACAGAACGAGAAAAGTGCAACCTCTTCTAAATAAACACGTTTCAAAATGACTTCCATGTAAGATCTTAAAGAGTAGGCAGTTACATCATAACAAATCTACAATTTTAGATACAAGTCTATTATTAGAGCACTACTAATATTATCATAGTAAACCATATTACTACACTCCTACTACTACTAATACTACAGTTTCTTAAATGACTAATATTATATTACTACGCATTATAATATCTGCATCACTTTAACAACTACCGGACAATCTATCACAATCGACACTACCAATACCACACCTGTAATTAATATATAGAGCAGGTAATAGTAAACAGATTTATTAAGTTATGCCAATACACATACTGCATAACTGAAATGTGTAAAACGTACATGATGTAAATAATTTGCCAAACTTTCTTTAGTTGTTTTTTTCACAATCACCATCGTCCTTTCATTTCCGTTCTCATTTTAGTTGTTAACCGTTTTATCTTCTCTCTTGTTTGTGCTTACCTAGTACTTCTTAGTTAAATTGCGTTGTTTCTGAGATTCTAAATTGATGCCATGATTCAAATACTCCTAATCATCATTGACTTCTACCATTAATTATACTTATATTGCACGTATTATGAATAATTGAGGTCGTTAGACGTATAATGTTAGACGAACATTGAAAAACTGAAACGACCGTTACGTCCAAGAATGGGACTCTTCAACAACATTTTGCAACCATGCTCTATTGTTTCCGATGAGCAACAGCATCACACATGACATAGGAATTATGTGTATGAAACACAGTTTTTGAATTTCGTGTACACGAAGTCAAATAAGATTTGTTTTCAATTGATACTTTCAACATGTGACAATGTGATCGACGTCATTCTGACGAAATTCCAAAGAATACAGAAACGATCATTAATATTTCTATCATTACACAACCCTGTGATGTAATGCAACCTTTCATCTATCACACTGTTCAAAGGTATAGAGAAAAGATGTATCATTTGACAAAGACAATGGAGAGGGTCTGAATCCACGAAGTTGTGGTCTGATAAGGATTTGAATCATGGTAACTACCGCTTCTTGTACAATAATATATTCATTCCATGCCACTTGAAATTATGAAGTCATGTTGTGACATTGTCATTCTATTCGAAAACGCAGATGGGATTTCGACGATGCTTTAGTAATTTTTAATTGTTGATTTCATGGGTCATTTAAAGCTACATCACCTTGGAAAACCCAATTGTGAGAATTCAACTGTTACTAAGTCGATTTCACAAACCAGATCAATGATTTTAGTTCCAATTCAACTGTTTTACTTGAAGTCGAATCAAACTCACTTCATATTAAAATGTATTCAGATGCTGAGATTTACATGGATCAATAGGCAACATTGATTACAATAAATAAACTACTAACAATTTGTAAGTAGTAAAACGTTCACAACTAAGATTAATAAGATTAAGTAGATTAATTTATCATTGACAATTTTCTTACACTGGGTGGATTTAATTTTCTATAGATGGTGGACGGTAGCGCAATTTCATGGATTGATTGTAGTTACACATTAACATCGTTGGATTCTGACCAGCTCAGTTATTCATAAATTAAGTGTTCGCACGCGACATCGAAGATCCTGGTGTCTAATTCTACGTGCAGGAATGTCGTTGTGCATTATTGATGAATCTCAGATTTTCAATGATGGTCTAACTATAAAGATCTTTGAAGAGTTATTGATTTTTGTGTATAGTTTTCAAATGCTTTACAGCTAATAGACAATATAATGATACGTCTAACAAACTGATTTTATTACTTCTTCATATTCTAAGGAATTCCTCTACAGTGATAATACTATGATGTGTGTTACTGATATCGATAGATATAAGTAGTATGTATCATTAATAGAAAGTGAAATACGTGGTGGAACAAGGTTTCGAAGATCAAGGAGAATAGAACGAGAACAGAGAATGATTGCTGTGGAAACGAATGAACAATAAAATCTGAGACGATTGATGAAGCATTCACTGTATGGTTCTCAGATATTCTGTAGATCAATTTAAACATTATATTTACCTCTAATCCTATCCATTCTATACATATTTATGTATAAATATGAACTTATCTTCTATACTACTAACTCATTTATTTTCAGTATAAATTTCAAGAGAACCTGATTTCTGAAGATTGAGAAGTTGTCAAGAAGTCAGTACTTAAACATTTTTTTATATCTAAAATTTATTCATATTCAATCACTAAGCAACAATGTTCTCAAACAGGTATAGATGAACATGGTATTAAATAAAAAAGAAAGAGGGTGATGAGAATGAGGGTGAGGATCGGAATCGAATCAATATTACTAGCATGTAAACTAAATTTAAAAGAGAGTATAATGAATTTATTTTATTTAGAAAATAATGTAAAAATGAAAAAGAATTAGCTTTTCTATGTTGTTGTTGTAATGGCAACAAGATATATACAGAATAAACTAATGACATTGGTAGGAATGATAAATACGAAAGACACCGTATATCTTGGGATCAAACCCTGAGCAATAGTGAGGATTTCCACCATATGACGAAACGGCCAGCATTGGTGGTCAAACATCAATCGATTCAGGATCTCGATCAACGTCTTAATAATCTCCACAACCCTATATTGATAAATTTATATTCGTCAAACAAATAGAATATTAAGGTATCATGGAGGGAATACGATTGCCTATTCTTAAACAACCTTATATTATATTGCTCCGTTCAACTAATGCTTCCTAGTCTTTAGTAGTATCTACCTTGATGTGGAATTAATCATTCATGAATACAATCGGTGAGTTAGTCGAATCTATGAAAATTCTCTTCAAACAAACTGGAATGTTATTAATTGATAACATATAATTGGTTTCAGTTCAAAAGTGTTATTGTATCCAACCGTCTGATTCAGTTATGATCCACATTCCACACAGTTATTCAAAGAATAAAAACAATACTAATACTTCATTATCAATTGTCGACAAACAATTTTCACAGTACATTTATACTCATATAAGATGACTACTTGATAACAATATACATTTCCCCTTGTTCGTAATGCAAGACTGGCTTAGCAATTACCTATGCTTACTGTACCATCAGGACGCTAAAACGATGTTATGAGAAAATATTAAACCAGTCAGTGAGAACAAACAAGATGAATAAATAAAGATGAAAAGTGGCTAGCAGTAATGTGCGAGACAAATATTTCGTCCTATTTGGGACTCATCGGATGAATATACCTGCGAACGGTACTGGGTTGGAGTGTTACAGTGAACATCAAATACTATAACATGATCCTATGTCGAAGTCATCCTTTCTATTACCATAAACAATTGATTACTGGCCGATAGGAGAAATAGACACACTAACTTATATGTTAATATCCAATTTTGTGTTATGATGACTAGACTATTCCTTGAATTTTTTTGAAACCAGAAAAATGTTTTAAAAATTGCTTTGATAAGAAACCATTTTAAAAGCTGAGATCATGAGTCAGTTGAAGCTACGCTAACATGGAAAACATGGAAGTGGTGGATGATCGTTTCGCACTACTGTGAGACTCCTGAACTGTGCACATCCACCTTTTGTTTACAATTGTACAGAAAGACTAGTTGTATGGTGTATGATACTTGCGCTTGCAGATATAAGTAGTATGTAGCCGCTATGGGAGTGGAATGTCTGGCTACGTTCATTCGTCCACAGTCACCCGAACTTGTAATTATTATTCACAATACTCTTATAATATTATTCACAATATTAATAAACATGAACTAATTACCTACAAATAAACTTTATAAATTGAGTCTGTGATGATTCTAAGGGTTGTATCAAACTGTATAATAATAATAATAATAATAATAATCAACAGTAACTCATCACCATTCCACTTTTAATGGAACGAATCAAACTTCCTCAATCATACGTGTTCTAATAGTCATTAAGTCAATTATATGGAATTCATTTGACCAATTTTTTCGCATAGGAAATTCGGAATTGTTAACATCGATTAATTCACTTCATGAGAGTAAATTATATAACAAACTGGAATGTTGAAAGTATGGAGTATACGATGAATACTTGCTCCGTAAACTATGAAATTAGATTTCATGTTATTTAACAACCATCAGTAAAATATATCTATAATATTTAGGGTATTGATGTTCCTTTGATGATTCGAACCAGGGTCATCCAGTTTCGTAGTCCATGACGTGACCACCTAGATATTCACACGTCATATAGATTTAAGAAAGACTACCTCCAACCACATAATATTTCATTGTAATCCTCTTGATATCTAGTTGCTCAAAACTTTAGTCTTATTTACTCTACGCTAAAGATTGGGTAAACACATCATTAGATACTGCTCAATTATTCTGTATAAATATGAATTAGAATAACACAAACATCGATTGACTAACTAAGAGAATTTCAGATGAGTTGAAGTGTTACACCCAGAAAATTCTAAAACTTCTCAAATGAGACAAAGTCAAGGCAATTTATTCTTATTACCAAGCTAATAACTTTTTTAAGAAAAGATCCTTCACAACAAGTTAAATACTTATTTAAGCAAAGATGGATAGTGGCTAGTAGAGGAATCCAGTTTGACGCGTGTGTCGTCCTATTCGGAACTCGTCATGTGGATGTAACAACATCTCACAGTTGATGTTCATTGCGGAAATTGAATCTAGTATCTTTCGTGTTATCCACTCAGCTACTGTGTCCTGTAAGCCACATGCCTGTGCAATGTAGGTAAGTTAAAATTCACTTGGCACATTTTTACTTCAATCTTCTCGTTGCTGTTAAGGAATGCAATTCATCAATTCCTTATTAACATATGTGCATCTTATACGGATCGCTTCGATATCACCCTAATTCACAAGCATTTTAAACAAAGATAGTAAGTGAATAGTAATGAAATTCAGGACACAGGTTTCGTCCTATTTAAGACTCATCAACTAGATTTACTTACATGCCAGTGTTCATATATCACTTCACGACTCACACCAATATCATACGCCTACCAACTACTAAATCTCCCATCCATAGAAACATTCAAATAAACAATACCTTCTTGTTTCTCTTTATTAGATATTTTTTAAAATGGCCGCCACCTATTTTATTTCTCTGTCTAATCAAAAATAAAAATACCATAGTGATTGATATTTTTCTATTTTTTCTTCTTTTTTTTCTTTATTTTCATCATCAATAAGAAAATTATTATCTACACGTTATACAAAGATAATTTACCCAATTTCGGTGTATTTTTACCTTTGTTTTCTCTCTCTCCGTCTTTTTTTTCCTTTTTCTCTTCAATAGATATTCCCTGAAGAAGTAAATTATCATGAGGGACGCTAAAGATTGGGTAAACACAGCATTGGATACTGCTCAATTATTCTGTATAAATTTGAATTTAGTTAAGAAAACCATTGTTTGATTAACTAAGAGAACTTCAGATTAGTTGAAGTGTTACTTTTCGATTATTCGCTCCATATTACTCTACATTCTTTACACCCGGAAAATTCTAACACTTCTCAAATGAGGATATATCTGGAAAACACTTTGGTTTTCAATAGCAAAGCTTATCTGATTAGAATATCTACCATTAGATGAACAGGGGCAATAAAAACATACAAATAATGAATGCACATATATGCATACGTTCAAGTTGTCATACCTCATTAGCACAGCAAGATGAATACCAAATTCATAGAAGTATATGATCCAATGGTAGTAAAGTATAAAAGAAAGATTGCATACAAGGACATAGTACAGGTAGAAAGAATTAATTCACAAAAAGAAAAATACAAAACGATTTTAATCTTAGAGTTTAAGGGAGACAAAGAGTGTATACATTCACGCCATTATGATAGATTCTGAGCCATGTCACCAAGAATTTCCAACCATTGGTTAAGATAGTCACGCGGACCCCAATCAAGTAGTCTGCATCTACCATCATGGCTAAGACTAGAAGTTAGTCACTTCAAGCACTGATTATAAATAAATATTTATGTTGAAAGCGACACATCATACATTATATTGAGTTAAGGACAACTGTCTTGTTATACCAATCAATCATGAGATCGTAGCTCAAAATGATTCGTGCTAAAGTCCCTGAAAATGACAATAGGTGACAAGTGTACAGATGCTGCCAATAAGAATGTTAGTTGTTTATGGTATATAGCCAATTCTAAACATGAAATAAAACCTTTACTAAATATGAATTATAATTCTTATTAGAGCCTCTCTCGGGCTACTGCCGTTCTCAAGCCTGGATAAAGAAGAAAGTCTTGGCATAATGTTAGTGACCTCATCCGGTAGAAAACTAACACTAAAACGCTATACATGTCTCATGGAACTTCTTTAATCTTAGAGTATCTTAATGCATATTTGAGCATATGGACATTCATGACGGACAATATACGATTTACCTATATATTAATTGGTCTATATATCGGTGTTGTAAATTGTTTAACATTACTTTGAACGGTGACATACACTGAAACCTTAACATTTCTAATCATAATATTACTATTCACATGTAATAAGCAACAAGAGTAAAATGGCACAAATTATGATTCCAACATTAATTGTTGAATTCATGAATCAATTGAAGTTAGACCATCATAAAAACCTGGAAGCACTTGACGGCCGTTTCGTTCTACTGTGAGACTCCTTAGTAGTACAAATCAACGCACTCCCACATGGAATTCGGACCCAAAACTTCTTGGTCTCACACGCGAATACTTAACCTATAGACCACTAAATCGGACGACATCTAACGGTATTAACGTCTAACTTGAACCAATCCACTAATCCTATTATTATTATGATCATTATTTCATTGTATACATTATACATGTATATAGATATATATATTACTTACTTGTTCAATAATTCAATGATTTTACGCTCCAGATAAAGATCTTCTTTGTTGAAACATGTGAATTGTATGAACTTTTATATTATCGATGAAAATATATAGTCAACTTTGAAACATTTCTCAAATATGTTTATTATGTATTTGTGTGTGTGTCTGTGTCTGAGTTTTTGTTGTTCGTTGTAAATTGTTTTTTTTCTTTTTTATCTTTTCTGCTTTTCTCTTTTCAGTTTTCTTTTTTTCACTTTCCTTTTTCTTAAAAATCACTGCATTGACAAAATTATTAAAACATTCAACAAAAATGATGAATACGACTGTCAACGTTAATGATGATGACGACGATAATGTCAAAACTCATATGATCAACTAAGCTTAACGTAATCATGATGGGATAATGATAATGATTGTAGCTATAACAGAATAGAATTGATTCACATAACATAGTAACAATCAGGATATTTAATGAAAAAATAAGAGTTAAATGAGTATGATGATGATAGTGAGTTCAAATATCAGAAAACGGGACAAAGTTTTGTATTTATCACATACTTACATAGATACCTACCTACATACATACATACACACACATACATACATGTACACATACATGCATAGATACATGCTTAGAGGAATCTATCCATTTAACTGTTGTTTCCAGGTATCTTTTTAAATGTTATTTCTAAATTTATCAACTTCTGATTGGTTAAAATGTTGATTTTTATATTTTAATTTTTAGTTGTTAATTTGGATAAAACAATTTGATTGGATAATAATAATAAATCAATGTGGTCATAGATATGGCGTTTTATATAAACAGAGAGAAATATATACTTGAAAGAAGCTTGTGTACGCCTGTTACTCCTTGTGGAGGAGCATAGGCTACCCATCAGCATTCTCTATCCAAATCTCACCTGGATAATCCTTTCCAGTTCATTCCAGTTTCTATTCATCCTTTTTATATCTGTTTCCGTTTCCTGATGTAATGTGTTCTTTGACTTTACTGTTTTCCATTTCCCTTCAAGATCTCAAGTTAATGATTTGCTTCGTGATGCAGTTTGGTAATTACTTCAATGTGTGTTTTATCCACTTCCAACACAGTTTCCTAATTTCCTCTCTAGATGGAAGTTGGTTTGTATTTTCTCACTCTTACCACTCATAAAGGAGTATAGGACGCTGCGTTCGAATCCTGTGAAATGGATCGTGGATGCACACTTCTGAGGAGGAATTGACCGTCCAGTTCTTCGAGGTTGTCGATGATGCTCTAGCCCTCATTGACTCATGAATTCAACAATCAAGATCTAATAACTGTTTCGTTCTACTAATTTTGAGGGCTTTTACTGTCATTTTTGATATTATTGACTGAATTTAATCAATCCAGATGTATGGATACCGTTATCATCTACAAACTGACCTCCAAAATTAGTACGATTATTCATGTACCGAGTTTTTAATATGATGAAACATGACTCATCAGTTTAAACACTGATCATTGCGAAGAATTTCTTAATGAATTGTATAATACACAGTAATATCTACATCTGTATCTCAGTCAGCTAATTTCACATTATGAGTAGGATGTTGGTAGTTTTAGTGTGATGTGTGCTACTCAATCCCGACAGACATAAGTACTATGTATCACTAAACAAAAGTGGAATGTTTGGAGACAGAAAATTGTTAAAATCGAAAATAAGAGGACGAGAATGAAACATTTAATACTAATACCTCATTCAGACTATTAACCTCATTCATTGTTACTACCATTAAAACACAATTATTACATAATGTACATAAATCAATTACCTACTGACAAACCATATATTGTGAACTTGAATTACTATCCTATTGATATCTATGATTAGAAAAGTAAGTGTATGATTATTCTCAGGGATGTATCACGATACAACTCATACTTACTCCACTTTTAATGGAACGAATCAAACCTTCTAAGTGTTTCATCTTCCGAAGCGTACAAGTCACCCGATTGAGATACGCGCGAAACCGAAGTTTCCAAAACAACGATTTCTCTAATATAGCGACTCTTTATTGAATAATACACAAAATTTAATTACAAAGCTCAACTTGTGAGGTGTCTGGGGCGTTTAAGCACGTTCTTCAAGTATGAAAATAAAAAGGCTTCCTGTAACAGTAACATAAAGAATAAATACAACATACGATAGTACAAAGGACAGTTGATAGTTGTGTTTAAATTTGATAACATTTTATGAACAATGGAAACCCGAATCAAGAGCGAAACATTATGGAAACTGTTGCGTTTAAACAAATGAACGAAACTGTGGATAACTTCTACAGTGATTAAGGTACAGTAATGATAATGATAAATACAATGACAAGTACAATAAACGTTATAAATATGTGTGAACATTTCAGAATATTACACTACAACTTGCGTTACAACATAAGTTTAAAGATTGTTGGGAATACAACTGCTTACTCAATGTAATTTAGTAGTACAAAACACAATATAAAAAAGGAGTGGAAAGGGAGTGAGTAGAAACAATATAAGACAAACTTAATAACAAATATTCACTGAATGACACTAGATGATTGTTACTCTCTATCCTGAACTGAACATAATTTTAATGGATACACAACCAATTGTTCTAGTTATTAAACGTTAGTCAATATAATTGAAGCTTCCGGTTGTCATTCCTGGTGGAGTTATGAGTGTAATCTCTTACTAAGAAATAACAAGTATCCATTAATTCCTCTTTTTTTGAATACTGATATGTCTGATTATAGAACTAAGGTACATGCGAAACCAAAGTTGACAATACAACAGTCTGTCTAAACACATTTCTTTATTGAGGAATAGACATAAATTACTAACAAACCTCAACTTATGCGGTATCTGTGGCTCTTAGCGCGTCTGTGTGTCTGAAATTAAAAAGGCTTACTGCAATAATGAAAGAAAGAAAAGTTGTGACATACGATTGTACAAATTACAGAGTTTATCAACAAGCAAATAGGGAACCTACTTATTTACTTACTTATACCTGTTACCCCTCGTCGAGTAGCATAGGCCACACACTACCATTCTCCATTCATACCTCTTCTTGGAAATCTTGTCCAATTTTTCCCAGTTGCTATTCATCATTTTTCATGTTTGCCTCCAATTCCCGACTCAGTGTGTTCTTTGGCCTTCCTCGTTTTTGTTCGCCTTTAGTATTCCAAGTAAGTGTTAGCCTCGTGATGCAGTTTGGTGATTTCCGCGATATATGTCCTATTTAACTCCAGCATCTTTTTCTAATTTCTTTTTCAGATGGGACCTGGTTTGTTCTCTCCTACAGTAGGCTGTTGCTTATGGTATCCAACCAATGAGTGTTGAGTATCTTGCGTAGACAACTATTTATAAATACTTGTACCTTCTTGATGATGGTTGTAGTAGTTCTCGAAGTTTTAGCTCCGTACAGTAGAACTGTTTTGAAGTTCTTATAGTATATTCTTACTTTGATGTTGGTTGTTGCATATGTTCTTCAACTATAGGAATGCTGTCCTTGCATTACCATTCCTTGCTCTTATGTCTGCATTCGATCCTCCTTGTTCATCGATGATGCTTCCCATGTACTTGAAAGGTTCCATTTCCTCCAGAGCTTCTCGATCAATTGTGATTGAGCTGGTGTTCTCCGAGTTGTATTTGAAGATCTTGCTTTTTTCCGTTGTGTATGTTGGAGCCTAGTGCTACAGTGGCTGCTGCTACACAGTTTGTCTTGACCTACATTTGTTCGTGTGAATGAGACGGAAAATGTTTGTCGTGTATGAAGTTAAAATCGTCTACCTGTCCATTGTATTCCGTGCTTTTCCTGAATTGTCGAGGTATTCATACTCCTATCGACCATCACCAGAAAAAAGAGAAAGAGGAAGAGTTGGCAACAAACTTCAAAACTTGTATAACTAAACTCATTTCGTGATATCAACTATAAGATCAAAATTCTTAATAATAAATTTGTAGATTTTAATTCTTATGTTCTCTGTTAAACATGAATAACCTAGTTGAGACCTTATGGTATAGAGGTAATTGTACATGTACATACCACAATGTTGACACATTTCGAATGAGAACAAAGTATTTGTATTCAATGCTTATTATTTTATATTGTTTTCCCAACTTTAAGTTAGTTGGCTTGGTGCAAAAGTGTATATTGTATAACAGTGGTAAAAAGTTGTCTTTTTGAAACATTACCCTCGAATGCCCTGGTGTGGACGAGAGTAGGGAGATTCCGCTCTTCCTATCGAAACGCTCTCAAATGGCAGCGCCTATACAATCACTAGCAGGGACGTCCTACTCACTGCCTTTTCGTGGTGAGGGTGATTTTTGTTGGAATTAAGAGGACGAGAAGCGAATGTCCGGCGCTTTGGGTAGTCGGTGGATGTGGAGCGTCCACGTAGGGCAGTTGGAAAACCGTGATTCCGAACCAATGGTGTACGCAGGCTCCAGGATCCTGAGGGAACAAATGGCGTATGAGTCTATTGTTTGTTACCGGTCACCACATGGCTACATCTTTTAACGTTGCTCCATTGTCTTGTGGATTAGACCACCGGTCAAAGGCTCTGTGTGTGTTCCTCCAAGAGAACCACTTGCTTACGTTGTAGCACCCGGAGGTTATCCCTCACATAAATCGAATGGTGAAGTGTGATGCATATCTATTTGGTACACTTTTATACCTATGTTTATGTGCTTAAATTATTATATTCCTTAATGCAAACTGAAAAAAGTAAGACATTGTGGTAGTTTAATTAAATGTTTTCCAGTAAACTGACAAGAAATTCTTGAACCCTAAATTTAACATTCAGCAGCAAGTCATATTTACACTTTGAAAAACTTGCATACTTCTCTATGGATTTTAATGGATATTATTCAATAGAAAATATCATCATTGGAACTCGTTCACTACTTAGGTCTCAGTTACTTACAAAGCAAACTCACTCGTTTATTATTACTCTTTACTTTATTTAAACACATAAACATTGGTACGAGTAGTCACCAAATAGATGTGCACCACATAAATCATTCAATTTATGTGAGGGCTGGGATGCTGTCACGGGTACCCAAACGGGCGTAGGTGCGTTTCTTAGGAGGCCACACCTCGAGCCTTTGACTGACAGGTCTAATCCACAGGATAGTGAAGCAACGTCATGAGATGCAGTGCCATGGTAGCTAATGACTAACAATCAGTTCATACACCTTTTGTTCCCTCAGCATTCTGGAACCCATATGCACTATTGGTTTGGAATGAGGGTTTTTCAACTGTCATAGGTGGATTCTTCATATCCACCAACTTATTGAAAGCGTTCAACATTCGCTTCAGATCCTCATAATTTCATAAACAACCCCACCCTGCTATTTTAAGACATGGTTCAATTATGCAATTTGGTTGTTATAAATTTATTTTTAGTATAGTCAATCATTCTTTACCTTCCTACCCATCATCACCATCAACTTCATCAACAACATCAACTTCAACATGGATGACAATGAAAAGTTCAACTCAATCTTCTTCTTCATATGAATCACAAGTACTACATAGAGATTGTTTATCAGTAGTAGCAAAAGATTTATTAAAATTATCTAAAAAAGACAATTTACTTGTTCATTAATTTTGTTTTATTTATTTATCAAAACAAACAAAAAAGAAGGAAAGAAAAAGAGAGAAAACGATATAAACAGTATTATCATTCCTATCAATTTATACTACTTATAAACTACTTATATAAGTTTGTATATTTGTGTTGTATGAGATTTATGATTACAATTATTATTATCGCATTTTAACTAATTAACATCTCTTTTATTATTCATTGTCTTGACCTGAAATGAAAGTGATCATTGTATAGGTAGACAGTTCGTTAGTTACAACGTGAGACAAGGCATGTATATTTTCAACGGTCCAAGTTGCCATACCTCATTAGCACAGCAAGATGAACACCGGATTCAAAGGAGTAGTTAAGTCAATGCTGGTAATACATAAAACAAAGATTGCATATAAGGATATGATACAGGAAGAAATAATTAGTTGGTATAAAGAAAGGCATAAAGTAATTTTAACCTCACGGAATAAGGGAAGACAAAGAATGTATACATATATGCCGTTGTGATAGTTGCAGAGTCATGTCACTCAGAGTCACAAACCACTGCTGGTTACGATAGTCGCTCGGACCTCAATCAAGTAGTCCACATTTACCAACATGGCTCAGATTTGAAGTTATTGTTTTCATGCACAGGCCGCCCTCAACGAAATGATAGCTCTTGCAGATGTGGATGGGAAGTGTGTTGTTATGAGGTGAGATCTAGTGAGAAGCAGTGATCAGTGAAGTTCAACGCATCTGTTGTGACTCACCAAAATCATCCATTTGAGCTACAATTCCTCCTTAACTTCTCGACATTGACAGTGTTGGATGTTGATTGGCTCAGTAGTCAAGTGGTTTAGCGCTAACGCATGAGACTGGTAGGTCCTGAGTGTGACTTGAATTGTGTTTATGTAATCTCGTATGTGAGATAATGATACACAGAACGTGATTTATTGTTTAAAATAATGATACGATTGAACACAATCAGACATCCGATAACCGTGAGAAGGACCAACCAGTCGAAAGTAAATGTATCTCAATTAGTTATGACAATTCCGCAGATACACAAACATGAGAATACTGTTGGATTACAATAACTACGACTATATGAAATAAGATCGTAAACATTTTCTGTGATTATTGATGGCTGGTGCCAAATATTTCCTGAGAGGATGATAGAATACTTACTATCAACTTGCTCATTAGAAAATAATAAGAATTTTATTCATTTTTCTGCTGTGTGTTTGTCGGTATTTGTCAGTGATATGAATGCATCATAAGAAAACGACATTCCTTTCCATACTCAAAGTAAATATCACTCTCAATACACAATAGAAAACATCAGATAACCTAATTATTACTATAAAATATGGAGAAAAACAACAAAAGTTTTCATCATTGACATTTCTACAAACAACAAATGAGGTCAACACACAGATATCTGCATATCACGCGTTCAGTTAATGTACACTATTATTTACACTAATGTTAAATTTAGAAAAATATTTCTTTTACAGAAACGCTAAGCAGATTAAAAGAACTGAAATAGATTTGCTGATTTTGAGTAATATTCAAACACCTAATCGTGATTGAATCGCCAAAGTACAGTCCTCAGTGTGAACGGTTTCACGAATGCGAGAGTAGCACGTGTTGTGTTCACGTCAAACAAATACTGTTCATCTAGGATAATATGTTACTGATGAACAGTCATATCATCTTGAGCTTCCGATGAAATACATTTTTGTTGTCAATCACACTATGGTCTCGAGTAATTATTGGATGTAAAAGGTGGCTGTCCACTTGATCAAAATGGAGAAGACAGAATTCTAACAAGTGAAACAGCAAACAGTTAGTGATACTCATTAATGAGCTGAAATCACGCATCAATATCTATCTCATTATCTATAATTAGCCATGTCAATTGACATGAGTTTGGAGAAATTCTCCAGGAATCATTATCGGGTTATATCAAGCTCATCTTCATTTGTGCTGTTAGTGCACATCGTCGTAGCAAAATGGCAGTATGACATGTGATGAGGAATGAAAGTGCAACACATTTCTATTCTGTTCAACGTTGGTGGTGAGATATACGGGACGTGGTTGTTAGACGAATTCCAGTCCTAGGGTTTTGAATACAGGAACACTACTGAGAAAACTATCAGTATTATGTAGGCTTCATTGGATCTAGTAATTTATGTGACTCGCTTTTTAAGTGGATACCTAATATACAACACAGAAGTCATTGAGACGCATCAATCATACACATTGTAATAACATGAGACTATGTTTAGTTTTCAAATTATTCACAAAAGGTATTTCATCATTATTTGTGAATTGTGATTTTATTGAGATTTCCAGGTACGATATTTTAGATTTCAGTTTACTGGGACACATCTCGTTTTTCCGTTAAAGCAATTTGACTTGATTAAATAAATCTATTTTCCAATTTTGCGAAAAATTACTGTCTTTGTTGAATGTATTCGTGTGATTTTTGTGCACTTAACAACTATATAGGATGTTGCAAAAACTCCTATAATTGAGCTTCGTATGCGGAATGGTGGATGAACACTTCCGAGTAGTCTCGCTCTAGATCGAAACGGTCGTCTAGTGTTCCCAGGTTTTAAATGGTGCTTCAACATTCACCAATTCATGATATCGGTCAAATCCTCTACAATTTGTTCAACCATATACGCAATTCTATATTCTAAAGTGCTTGGATTATGTTTTGATTTGCTGGTTGTTTTGCTACTTCTGTTAAACAATACAGATGGACGGATCAAGAAAACCGTATTGGAAGAGGACAATTTTCACCCTGCGAAAAATGTCGTAAATAAAATGTAAGGCCTCTTCAATCAACTCGCAAATTAATGACTAAACATTCCCATACTTGAATTCCAATAATTCAGAATGCAAATGTTAACTGACAATCACATCATTCGGAAGTGATATTATGCATGTTCATTATAAAAGCTGGCTCATTTAACTCTCCATGATAACATTCAAAAGGGAGCATCGTCCACAGACTGAGACAGAGATCTGTTTACAGTGGCTTAAACAGTTAAAAAGAAGTTATCTTGATGAAATTCTCTTCAGTTTCCACAGTTATATTATCCAAATGAATCATTCAAACAGCGATCAGATTCACAACACAATGCTTCTTTTAATACTGTTAAGATGTGATATTTGAACGAATGAGGTACACAGTGTTAAATAGTGGTGGTTGCTGGGTGAATTTCCCAACAATTTCTTGTGATTCAATGTTAATTATCGCAGGATGTGTGGATGACTTTAAGCTTTGAAAATAGAAAGAATGGAGTTGCATGAATTATAATCGAATGATGTTATCACATCACTTATGAAGATCATTCATCAGTGTATCCAGACGTAGATCAACGTAGAACGAGCAATTCAACATATTTCCTATAGATACAGAGCTTTGACATCTTGATTCAGCCGTCTAAATGATTTCGAAACTGACGGATATAGGCAGATTGCTGTTAACACGATACATCACTGTCAAGTCAAATCTCCACATTGATCATCCTAACACCAAAAAATTTATCCTCTCCTTTCAATACAAACAATCCTCTGTTCACAAACTGTCACTTCAAAAGACTCATTCTACCTTGAATCTGACCACTATTTGGATGATTCATTTCGACAGTATGATTATGGAAAATGAATAACATCCATTATGTACAAAGCATTTCTCGGCGATAAAACTCATTTTATTATTTCTCAGTAAAATCGCAACCAGCAAAGAAGTCGATTGGGGAAGATCAATTTATTGTTTAATGACACTTCGCACAGTTGGTTAACAAAATGTAAAGATCATAATTTCATTGCAACATTTGCACATATTCAAATCGTCTCTTAACTCCGCCTGTAGTCCCTCCGGGGGCCAATGCCAGTCCCAAGCTCGGATAAAGGAGGAGGGTTGGACATGGGGTTAGTGACCCCATCCCTTAGAAGACTAAATCGCTGAAAAAGGCTAACCAGAAAAAAATTATTCAAACCTTTTAAACTCTGCACTGGGAGTCAGAAGGTCTTCATTTAGAAGAATCGTGAGGACTCATTATGAAATTCGAGTTCCTTCGGACGTCAAGAGGACGATGCTCTTTCTGACAACCAGAGCAACCATTTATTTAGGTACATGGAATACTCGTACAATGTGGATAGAAAAATAAGTTCCTTTCAAGCAATTGAGACCATTCTGCTCTTTCATGTTTGTGAATACTGGTGAATGTATTAAGCCATACCGAACACGATAGAAAGAGACCAACATTTTGTGGTGTCTCAACAGACTATTTGACGATGTATTAAATCCCTTTTAATTGCGCAAATCATTCTAGCATGTGATAAAAACAGTGAATAAATAGAAGTGAGGTGTTAACAAAAGAATCGTTGATGTAAGAACCAGTGTATGTTAGTTAAGTATGTGGAAAGTGTCGTATATTGTGAAGCTTGATTTCATACTCCGATGATCGCCTTTTCGGAACGTCCACTGTTAAATATTCTAAGCGCAACTTTCTTGCAGTTGTTCACAAGCATATTCTTTTCCAAGTGACATGGATATTCATCTCACTGTGTGTCACTATATTTCATGAAAGATAGATAAATCATAGAAATTGGCTGAAGATCTCACTCGTCAGTATCAAATAAGAAAACCGTAGGTTTCATGCGCGATTGCTTAACCTATAGACTACTGAAACGGCTGGCAGTCAACTGTATTAACGTTCAATCTGTTATTCCTTTTCTGTTATTCTTACAATCTGAAGCAGATTACTATATTGTTGCAAAAATATCTTTGTGATGTTTGATTGGAGTTTATTTTATGTCACAACCTTTGAAATTAGCTTGAAACAAAGTTGAAAACGAAAAATTCATGAAGGAGATTTGCATTTTTACATTGAATTTGTGATATTTTATTTAAACTCCTTATGAATCATGTTGCGGTGTGTTCTACTGATGTCGACAAATATAAGTAGTATGTTTCATCAATCGAAAGTAAAAATGTCTTTTTGATTGTACTGATTTAGTGGTACCCCTCAGCAGTGCTCATCCACGAGTAAAACCACTGAAATTACTAAACCATCCACAAAAGCCTTTCTGATATGAATCAACATATGCTCACTGGTGACTGGCTTCAAGTATTATTTCTTGGAGATCTAGTGAGAAGCAGTGATCAGTGAAGTTCAACTCGTCTGCTGTGACTCACCAAAATCATCCACCTGAGCTACAGTTCCTCCTTAACTTCTCGACATTGACAGTGTTGGATGTTGGTTTTCTCAGTAGTCAAGTGGTTTAGTGCTCACGCATGAGAATGGTAGGTCCTGAGTGTGACTTGAATTGTGTTTATGTAATCTCGTATTTGAGATAATGATACACAGAACGTGATTTATTGTTTAAAATACTAATACGATTGAACACAATCAGACATCCGATAACCGTGAGAAGTAACAACCAGTAGAATGTAAATGTATCTCAATTAGTTATGACAATTCCTCGGATACACAAACTTGAGAATACTGTAAGATTACAATAACTACGACTATATGAAATAAGATAGTAAACATTTTCTGTGATTATTGATGGCTGGTGCCAAATATTCCATGAGAGGATGATAGACTAATTACTATCAACTTGCTCATTAGAAAATAATAAGAATTTCATTCATTTTTCTGCTGTGTGTTTGTCGGTATTTGTCAGTGATATGAATGCATCATAAGAAAACGACATTCCTTTCCATACTCAAAGTAAATATCACTCTCAATACACAATAGAAAACATCAGATAACCTAATTATTACTATAAAATATGGAGAAAAACAACAAAAGTTTTCATCATTGACATTTCTACAAACAACAAATGAGGTCAACACACAGATATCTGCATATCACGCGTTCAGTTAATGTACACTATTATTTACACTAATGTTAAATTTAGAAAAATATTTCTTTTACAGAAACGCTAAGCAGATTAAAAGAACTGAAATAGATTTGCTGATTTTGAGTAATATTCAAACACCTAATCGTGATTGAATCGCCAAAGTACAGTCCTCAGTGTGAACGGTTTCACGAATGCGAGAGTAGCACGTGTTGTGTTCACGTCAAACAAATACTGTTCATCTAGGATAATATGTTACTGATGAACAGTCATATCATCTTGAGCTTCCGATGAAATACATTTTTGTTGTCAATCACACTATGGTCTCGAGTAATTATTGGATGTAAAAGGTGGCTGTCCACTTGATCAAAATGGAGAAGACAGAATTCTAACAAGTGAAACAGCAAACAGTTAGTGATACTCATCAATGAGCTGAAATCACGCATCAATATCTATCTGATTATCTTTAATTAGCCATGTCGATTGACATGAGTTTGGAGAAATTCTCCAGGAATAATTATCGGGTTATATTAAGTGCATCATCATTTGTGCATTTTGTGCATATTCGTCTTTCTCTTCAGGGAAGTGAACGGAATAAATTTCTCTGCATACACATAGAAATTGAACCTACATTGTCTTTGTTAGCTTACTCCATTTCATTTCAAATGAGGTCCACTTCAATAAATTTGATTGTATTTGACAATTTTGTAGGCCGATATATTTTATCACATTCTACTACTTAGGCTCTGCTACCGTTTAGAATTCAACAGAAATTGAGAAAATTAATGTTGTCAATAGTTCGATGTGTTCTAATCTACGTTCACAGAATTCTGTCAAACTCTTATTACTTTCTGTTTGTTTCCGGTTATCTACATGTCATAACAGAATCTTCTTGCATTCTATCATAATGATCTTACATAACTTTCTCCAGTCGTCATTATTCAAAAAATTGTTCGGAATGTCAATAATGAGTTGAATACAAGTAAACGTGATGAAATCCGAATTCGTTTCTTAAACACACAGTACAAACGTAACTGTCTCTCAAATTTGCAACGTCAGTTTCGTGTGTACACTTATTTTAGCAAAATCGCAGTATGACATGTGATGAGGAATTAACATGTCGCATTTAATAGCTCACCTGCATTTAAACTTGTTTACATTTAATTTTATCAACGTAATTCACTATTACATTCATCATGAACATGTTCAATTAATTTAAAGTATTGCACTCACATGATTCACAATATACGTTGGAAGGTTATCCTTAACAACAGCGTACTGTGGGAGAGAACGAATCAGCTTCCGTCTAAGAATCAGACATATATCACAAAGCTACTCAATCTGCATCTTTAAACAGTCACTGACCTGGAATGCTGAAGGACAACAGAAAAGTGGAAGGTCAGATAACACACACTGTGTCGTGAATTGGAAGTAGACATCAAAGGGATGAATAGCAACTGAAAACAACTAGAATAGTTTGTCTAGGTCAGAGTTATATGGAGAATGTGTTTGAGCGAATTATGCTACGACAAGGTGTAACAGCTGTATATGAGTCAGTGAGTATTGCGTACAAACTTGGAAAGCAAATATTTAATCTTGTCCAGCTTGTTCACTTGGTCGACTAAGGTATTTCGCGATAAAATTACGCAAAAGTGCAGTCAAATTTTAATTTATATAGTTGATTTTGGTAGAATTTAGCAGTTGAAAATACAAAGACCATTTGTTAAAAGTACATGGCATTCAGTAGACAGTCATGAATCCGCGGACGGTAATGTTTACCATATGAAAGTCGACAATCGTCTCTGCTGTCATCATCAAACTACATTGAGAGATAAAGACGATAATTTGCAATTGTCATGATGAATATCAGCTTTATTCATTGCTATGTGTTTGTCAAAACATAAAATTCTCAGCATCATGTGTTCCACATTTCCTTTTACAAAAAAGAGAAAACGTTGAAAAGAGTATATAATTCGAGTGGATGAACTACATGGAATTCAATGGGTTGTCTTTTGGAAAAAATTAGGACTCTGTACAACATTCCTAATTAGAAATATGGGTGAAAATACACGTTATTGACTAGGTCAACTCAAACAACCTGTTCATCACAAAATATATTTCCTAGATAAGGTTGTTATAACGCTCGGTTTCACTTTTGCTACATGTTTAGGACTTTAATTTACCTTAGACGAATATCAACGATAGACTCCCTACCAGTGTCTATTCTACAGGACTTCAACACAATTCAGATCAATAACACGTGATTAGCCTGACTGGAACGTAAATATATTTTCACATCAAAAAGCTGACACAACCCAACAACAAAGAACAAGCAGTAACATGTAATAATAAGGGCAGAGGAAATAATAACTTATCTAATACCTGTCAAACTCGCACACACATCGAAAGAATTGTGGAGCTTTTATTCTTTTGCTTGCATACATGTATTCTAGTGAACTGAAATCTCGTTCTACCAGGAGACATGAAAGGAGAAAGATGTGAATGAAGGATATGGATAGTGTCCGATGAGATGTCATCTGCCAGGCCTCAGGAAGATATTTGATGTCTATATACAATCATATTTTTAATGACTTCAAAATATTAACGAATCATCTTGCTTACTTTCTCAGCACTCTTCACAAAACAGAAAAGTCTTTATTTCACAAGACTGTGAACGGAAGATGTAGAACAGTAAAGAATAATTGGTTTCATGCAAGAACCATCAAATTTTACAGCAAAAGTGAGTACTTACAACATATTCACTTGTAACACTATGTAAAATACACAAGAAAGTACAAGAAGAGACTACCAATTAAGTTCTAATCTAGATCTTAATTATCCTGAACAGACTAGTTTTCTTCTCATAGTTAGGTACTGGTCAACAGCATAAAGTGTACAATGTATCACTAAAACTAATTTTGATAATGATTCATTCGTGAATTTACACGACAGTGTTTTGTTATACAAGACTGTGATGCTCCAGAAAACAACATTTTGATTACTGTCAAAACCCTTTTAAAATAGAACAATCAATCTCTACTGTACCAAGAGAACATCTATTTGCAAGCTCAAATGATATGAGGAAATAAAACATTAAAATACTAAAATGGAAATCAGTCCTTCCCTTCTGTGTACACAAATTCATTAGTATTCTGATACAATAATCACTGTTATAAAAACAAATGTGTGTCTGATTCAAAAAGTCGTTCCCAATCTTCAAAAACGCACTTATTATAACAATCTTTGATGACCTCAATCTACATAACTGGACACAGTCAGTTTCACTTCTTCTAGATTGATAAGAAATTTATTATCTTTTCTAATCCGAATGCCTATTAACAGCCAGTGGTATATTACGACATCATCATTACTCACAAACAATTAGTCTCAATCAGCCTCATCCAGTTGTGATTGGCAGTTTTGATGATTACAGGTATATTCAAGTGAGTTGATTACATTTTGTAGTGGAGGTACTCTACACGTATTTACACGTTTTAGTTTATTGAACCAGAATTCCCGTTGAAATATTACGAAAGTCAAGTCAGTAAATTTTATGCTCTGTCTGATGGTAAGCTCATAATTTTCTTCGAACCAAAATTGTTATTGAGTTTTCTTGATCAAAAATTAATCCCATGAATAAAAGTTGATTCAATTTCTTCAGTGAACCAGTCGCATGCTCTTCGTAACATGCCGAAACTTTTCCTCAAATTGTCTGTGATGTGACGCCTTATAGCTGATTCAATTAAGTCCATGGAATTTTTTTAAATCTTCAGTCTAATTCGAAGTCGTTTATCCATTCAATGTGAAATCATCAATCAATTTACATGCTTTCTTTATTAAAATTAAAGGTCAGATACTTAGGTATGAAAACAGAATGCACTACGGACGAATCTCAAATGAATTAAAAAAACATCTGAATGCTTGAGTTTGATGTTTTAAATGAAAGTGGGTTCTTATATTATTCAGTTGTAGATTGTTTTGTTTCCTTTTCTCACATTCATTTCGTATATTTGGTAGCTCATTGATACAACACTACTTTGTAGACTAACTGAATCAAACCGAACAAATGTGCAGCAATGAGCTATGTTCTGAGTGGAGTCACTTTGAACAAGTTTAGCCTACAAAATACCAATCATATTTGTTGTCTTCCAATACTCTACTAGCAATTACTTGGTTCATACTTGATTCAACTGTATCTCTGTAATCATATTCGTATGTTTATGATCTCCAAATCCAGGCACTTCCTGAAAGTGGGGAATAGTGAACGACCATGAACAGTCTGCAAGTACACAACGTTTTACTCGAACATGAATACCTAAAAAATCAACTTTACATATATTCATTTCGGTCTGTTGTTCGAATCGATGTATAACTGAATCTCAGAAAATGATTATTTTAATCTATTTTCAGATAGATATTAAATTAATCTAACTCAGTCAAAAGATCATTGGACAAATTTCGCGAAAATGAAATTTTTTTTTCCGAGTTGACTGATTTGAAAAGTTCAATAAACCGTTGAAGAGACATTATTCCTTGAATCGTCTCCATTTCATGTAGATGTCGGAATGAAATTGATAACTTGTATGCAAAGTTATTCCGGGTTACAACGTACATTAAATAAAAGAGATGGATTTTCATTTAACACAAATTTCATTATCTTTTTTCGTAATTTCAATAATTCAGAGGGATTATTCGCTGTCAAATGATCACATGAAGGAGAAGATAATGGTACATGTAAGTCAACACATATGAAACCTGCACACTTACACCTTCACGGATTGTGATCACTCACTGTTTGTGAGATTAAAATCTCCTTGGAAACTGATAATGTAAGAAGTTCTAACTTTTTCGAAGAATGAAGATTGAACTATATGTGAATCCACTCACCATTTGAATACATTAATTTCAACTTGAAGATCAGTTGACATGAACTGATAACGATCAGATCTGAAAAGTCAAAAATTGACTACCATAGATAAATAAGGTTACAATCTCATTTCGCCTGTTGGGAAACGAATGCAGAGATTCATTTTCGTTTAAATGCTTCGATGAAAGTTGACGATAAATCATTACTTCAAAGAAAATGAATCGTCACAAAGTCATTCCTGGGCACATCATATTCATCTACACTTCCATTCATCGCATAGTCATTCCTGTATATTATCCTTCCACATTGAGATATCGTTGAGATTCCACATTCAAATCTGTTCATCTCTCATCTACAACTAGCAAACATTGTGGTCAGAGTTAGTTGATCGATTTAAATATCCATATGCTAGGTAGTCAATGCGATTCTCAAATTGCATTTGTGAATAAACGCTCCACAACTTATGTCAGACGTATTTGGAGTCGATTGTTGCAAGGAAAATTATAGAAAATATTGCGTATGTGCGAATATCTATGCAGTATTAGACCTTCAATGATTCAATAGTAATACAATAGTAGTGTAGATTCAGAAACTCAGCATTTCAGACTAGTTTGAAAGGATGCATGCTCGTTTCATTCACATGAAGTTCACTTCAATGTTTTGAGTGCGAATCCGACTGAAGAAAGCATTTGACACAACTCAGTAATTATACACCTAATTTTATACTTCAAATAATAAGTATCGTTAGTCTTTTCGTCGTAGAATTTAAACCCAAGGTAACTAATCTGCTATATCCGAATGGGATAATATCTATCTATTATGAGAACGTAAGTTACAAATTTGAATGGAAATGTAACTGTTTTCAAGTATGAATACTTTTGAATGTATTAAGCTTGAAAAACAAATCTTCTTGTTGCAAGAAAGCAAAGGATGAAAGCTTTAGACAATGGAAAATCAGTGAATGTTATCTACATAGACTTCAGCAAGTTGTTTGACAAGATGCCAACAAGTAAACTTCTATTGCTAACAATATGCCAACAAATGGATTGCTATTGAAGCTAGAAAATCATGGCATGGCTGAACCTTCCGTATAATGGCTTAAAATGTTTTTTATAGGTCGTAAACAGATTGAATTGAAAGTGCTCCATCTGTAGACCAGTATTTGGTGGAGTACTTCAAGGTTCTCTACTAGATCCTTTGCTTTTTATGCTGCATGTAAGCTATCTATCAAGTATGGTTCAGTCCACAATATTATGATACGCTCATGATGTGAAAATGTGTGAGAAATAATGAGAGATGCAGATGCATGTGGTTAACGTTTTTAAAGAATGTCTGATGCCAACTGACGAGGTGAATTGTTTCGTCATGCACTTTAAAGATGCCAAGTCGAATAGCTACAACATAGGGAAGTGCCTGTACCCGTTGATTGGTTTCCCAAGGATCTTGGAGTGACCGTGAGCCATGAATTTAAGACCACCGATCATTGCCGTGCGGTTGCAGCTAAGACGTTTACAACACTGTGGGCTTTGAGATGGACATTCATCAAGTTAGATGTTATCGTGTTCATCAAAGGATGCACAACCTTAAAGAGAATTAAGCCTTGAAAATGGGTTCAGGCTGAAAGTCTCTGTTTGAAAAGTGATCCGCAAATCCTGGCAAAAGTACTGAGTGCAGCTACCTGTGCGGTTTCAGAACTATGATGTTTATCACGGAAACAAGGTTGAAAAACAATACCTCTTAAATGTGTCTTGTCGTAGATAAAGAGGTGACCTGATTTCGATGCACAGAATACTAAGAAATGATTTTGACACCCAAAATAACTACTCATTTTCTTTTCACTCGATCTGTGCATCTCAGAGAACAAGATCAACGTGTAGGAAAGTCAAGAACGAACAAAATATACGTAGCATACAGGTTTTCACACATTCACATTTTGAAGTTTTCGATGAATAGATGGAAAGTGTGTGCCTTACAACTAACTCGGATCAATGACATTATCAACGAGCCTGCTTTGCTTTCTGGCGCATCTCTCAAAAACGTACTACCAAATCATCTATTGTTTACTAATTTCGAGTGCTGGAAAGAGAAACATTTCATGAAAACGTCAATAACTCCACCACGTTGCATAGTCATTCAGATCTGATGCGAATAACAGATATTAGAGTAATTGCAAAGCCAGTCACGGAGTTCACCACAAATTTGGTACATGTTTGTCCAGTGGTAAATTTCACTCATGTAATTCCTGTGTATTTCGTTATGATAAATGACTACAATATTGTACAATTGGTTACATTCGGTTAGTCTGTAGAACTACATTTACTATTGCCACTAAATATGATTAACACTGTAGTTCGGATTTTTTCAAATTGTCCGTTTCTATTATTAATTTATCTCTGTACAACATTTCGGAAAATAATATTCATACTCAATATCGATTATATACCTCCCTTGATTAATTCCATGACTGTTATATTGAGATAGACAGTATATAGTAATACCTCAGTCCAGAATTGAATGAAGCATGTTAGCCTTATGCAACCCTGAATTCAAACGTCAACTAGGACAAAATTATGTTCCACGTGACATTTGTTGAGAAAGCTTGATCTACCACCATGCAGAATATAATTGGTGTAGCACAAAAAATACGAGAGCACCAAATGAAAGTTAGAATAAGTGTGTGATAGAAGTTTCTAATCAGTCATATTCTTATCACAAACTTCATGTTCTTTTAACAGAGATGGGTTGTGATGATGACTTGCATATTTCTGATGAGATTTCCCATGAAAATGAGAAAAATATGTTGAATGAATCGAATGCTAATCGGACATGTAGTGCGATTGCGTTAGATGCTGATTTTTGAAGGACATTCTTTCTAAATTGGAGGAAAAACATTCCAGAGGAATCAAATCCTGGAAATATCATTTTAAATGCTACTTGTGCCCTAAACGGAGTAGGTGGAGGAACGTTCGACCTAGAGGTGCAATCTACAAGGCGGTGGAACAACGCGGGAGATGCAGTTTCATGGTAATTGATTCACATGTCATTTATTCACTCAGGATCCTAGAGCCTATGTGCACTGTTGAGTAGTACTCGGGATTTTCCAATTCCTTTATGTGGCTACTATATATCCAACAACGTTTTTTCGCCAGCCATTCGTATTTGGTCCTCGCTTCGTTGCGAGAATTCTGTGAGTAGTACGTCCTTGGCAAGGGATGTACGCACGTGGCCATGTAAGAGCATTTGGAGAGAGAGCTAACTCTCCCTACTCTCGGCCTTATCATGGAATTTAGGGCTCCTAATGTGGAAAACTGAAACAAGTTCAAAATCAATCACAATCAATCTAGATTACACCGAATTAACCTTGATTTTTCACTCATCATTAACTTAACAATGAATAATGAAGTAACGAAGGATGACGATGGACATTCACAACAAACTCATTGTTGATTGCAATTAACACAAAATAAAGTAAACACATGACTAATAATTCCGAAAAAAGTGTTGTCAAACTGTCGTAAGAAAAGTCAGCTTCTAATGAATAAAGACAATGACGTAAATATTATAAATCATGTTTGATATTTAATTAACAAGAATACATCGGCTATAATATAAGCAACCACAAAATGTACATAGTTCCGTGAAGAAAAGTCCAAACCATTAAAATGAATAACTAAATCTAAAATTGTTCATTAAAATACGAAAAAGAAAAGCAGAATTGGTCATAATATTGGAGTCTAGTTATGAGACTTTGTTGAGAATCATTCACTACTTCTCCTTTTTTTATGCAAATATTTACAGGTAACATATCCGGTACATGCAGCGATGAAGACGATCAGTGGAATTATTATATACAGATACCAAAGTGATTTGTTCTGTCTACTTTCTTCAGTTATTTCAAAAGTCGTAATCCCTAATGTTGTTTCTTTGTGATTGATGGGTGTCGACGTTGTCGAATCGTTAACATCCGGGCTCTTTTGAATAAACAAAACATTAGCATCCATTACAATACATGAAATACGTTTTGATTAATTTATAACACATTACTGTCAATAAGGGTGATAAAATAGAATTAAACAAACAGTAACAAAATGCGCATTTGTACAATCTTTCAGAACATCTAACACTGATTTGACATACCTTAAAATGGCAACCATTCACTTTAAAGAAATGATTATCCTGATGATTACTGTCAATGCACGTGTTCCATTTCTCACACCAAATACATTTTACATTCGATGTTGTTGCTTTTCGACATGCTTCACTTGAATTGTGTATTGGACAAATTGCTGTAAAAGTAATAAGGTGATTATATAATTGAAATTCTTAAACAGAAGTAAAGAGAACTACAATACATGCAACTATCACTCAATGACACGATAGTGATTTCAGTGTTAAGTGACTATTTCATTCATTGAAGAATTGTTATCACAATGCATAATGCAATACTCAGTATACATTCGATTTCAATCATGTTTCACAACGGAATGTTTGGAGTGAATGAAACAGGTTTGAATGTCAAGTATAAACGATGAATTCCGAACGACAAACTTGACCGATTTTACTGACTGTTTACATTCGGACATGCACACACGGTGCTTCAGTTGGGTTCAGCAAAACGTACTGCATACTATGCTTTATCAAAGCACAGTTTCTTTTCACGAAGGCAGTGCTCTAAGTTCAGTTGTTCTTAGACTAAAAATTCAATTCCATCACGGTGATTCAGTTGAACATTAAATGATGATAGACATTGTTTTTTCAGTCATCATTGCCGTTTTTTCCAGAAAGGATATTAGTTGTTTTATTATGAGAAAACATATCCAAGTATGTGGCCGCATTATGGTCTGTGTGCTGTCGGTTAATGCAACAGACTAGGTGGATCGAAGGAAATTCGCCTATGATGAAGATAATATTGTATTTAATGAATATGAAGGAGATTTGATCATTGGATAATGGAATGATTCGCTCAGTGATGGAATTCTTTTTTCGGTAGCCTAACACATGGTGAACTGAAATCTATTTTAATTTACTGAGTGTTCATATTCAATTTCGTATTGTGAAAAGCATCAATAATTCTGAAACTGTCTATGATGAATATAAGTTTGGTGACGTCACATTTCTTCGTCTCTATTTTATCGGATATGTATGACAAAGCAGAGATTTCGGAAAGTAGCCAACCGTTTTGAGGTTAATCGCAATGACATGGAGTGTTCTTGTGATTTCAATGCCCCAGAAAAAATCGATTTCACATGTATCAAAAAGGAAAAACAGAAGCTGCCTGGTCAATCCACAATCAAATAACTGTCATCTAATCTTTTTCAAGATTACTATCAAGTCATACATCGTTTTGTGAGTTTGTCCACAAGAGTTCAATAATCGTTCAAAATGGATACCTTATCATTGTTGATATTTAAAAATGAATCCACAATTAGTCACTAATTGTAAGTGAAACGTATTTTGAGACGTATGGATGGATGTCATTTAGTAGCTGACAGCAGTTACAAATGAAATTTCTAACGTGTTGAAATAAAAAGGATGGATTTAAGTGTGAATATAGTAAATGATGATAAATAAGGTTTAACATACTGCCGATGACTTCATACTCCACTAACGTGCCATTTTGCATCCATTCTACAGGAACAGAAATCTTATGTTCTGTCTTACCTTGTGTGACAAATTGAAGAGAAAAAATCTACAATTTAGGTTTCTTTTTTGAGCAACAACCGCAAAATTTAAGTTCAACCTTTTAAACATTTTCTCACGTTTCAGCTAACAAATAAACAACATGAGAGCATCAAATGATATACGAATGATGACTAGCGTTCCTTCTCATTTAAAAAGTCTTAGGTGGATATTCCTACATCTCGGCGTTTATCTTTATTCGTGGACAAGAGCTGAGAACCATTCAATTCAAACGCAATACGGATATTCACTTAACTATTCAGTCCAAACACCCACTTGCTTGTACGAAGCGTGAATATTTATTTCATTCCTGCTCTGTTAACTCAATCAATCCATCCAAACTTTTGCGATAAAAAACATTCATACACCTTAGTTACTTTACTCCAGATAGCCGGTTATATGAGACTCAGCAAACAAATTATTGATTTTATACGTCACCGTACATCAAACTGTTAACATCATTCTTTGCAAAGTTTCTTACCTGTTTCACATTGAAAGACTCCTCGGATTCCTAAGAACTTGTTTTCGCGAATTTTAGTAAGAATCTGAAAGAGACATGGGACGAGGATTAGTCAGCACACAACCTCTTATATCAAAACAAATTGAACATTAAATAAGTGTGTCTTCGTTCAAATTATCTTAACCACAATTACCCTAGGTATACTGATGCTCTCATTTTCTTTGAAAATGTGTTCCATCGGGTGTACATAGATATTCTTAATCACGTCGGTTGTCAATTTCAGCCATGTTTTATGACTCATAAGTCTGTCATGAAATATGTTGACATAGCGTGAAATAAAAATCTGTGTCAGTTATAATGAAATGTGATTGTTAACAGCTTCAAGGAAGCTGTGCTCAAATGATACATTATCGAATGTTCCAAAAAGCCGACCATTTGAAGATGAAATACAGTCTGACAGAATACGACATGTTACATACACTATTCTGATATACACTGGTTGGTACTATTTTGCTTGAATACATCACTATTACAACTGATATCACTTCACTTCTAATTACTCACATTTTAACAAGTGCTAGAGTGAGTCATTAGAAGTTAAATTACATGGTCAAATAGTTTGATGGCACATCACAAAATGTTGATCTTTTTCTATTGTGTTCAGTGTAGCTTAATACACATTCGACAGTATTCATACGCATGAAATAGTAGAATGATCACAAGTACTTGAAACAAAACTAAATGTACATTCAGTTTATAACTTACGTTCTCATAATAGATAGATATCTTCCCATTCGGATATAACAGATTAGTTACAATGGGTATATTCACTACAAATAAAAGACTAACGATAATTAGTATTTGAAAGGTAGATGTAAAACAGAATATCATCACTCACAAAGTGATCAAATTTAGTCGATAATTACTGAGTTGTGTCAAATGCTTTCTTCAGTTGGATTTGCACTCAAAACATTGAACTAAACTTCATGTGAATGAAACGAGCATGCATCCTTCCAAACTAGTCTGAAATGCTGAGTTTCTGAATCTACACTACTATTGTATTACTAATGAATCATTGAAGGTCTAATACTGCATGGATATTCGCACATACGCAATATTTTCTATAATTTTCCTTGCAACAATCGACTCCAAGTACGTCTGACATAAGTTGTGGAGCGTTTATTCACAAATGCAATTTGAGAATCGCATTGACTACCTAGCATATGGATATTTAAATCGATCAACTAACTCTGACCACAATGTTTGCTAGTTGTAGATGAGAGATGAATAGATTTGAATGTGGAATCTCAACGATATCTCAATGTGGAAGAATAATATACAGGAATGACTATGTGATAAATGGAATTGTAGATGAATATGATGTGCACAGGAATGTCTTTGTGGCGAATATAAAACACGATTCATTTTTTTGAAGCTATGATTTTTCGTCAAGTTTCATGGAAGCATTTAAACGAGTATGTATCTCTGCACAGGTTTTCAAACAGGCAATGAAAATCAATATTTTACACGTCATATCTAATTTTTCTCAGTCGATTTCAACTGAGCTTCAAGTCCCATTCAATGTGTGATCAAACGGTGAATGGATTTCACATTTGCTTCAACCCTCATTTTCTAGAAAAGTAACAAAGTTTTACATGTCAATTTTCTGAAAACTGAATTGCACAAACAGTGAGTGATCAAAAATAGTAAAGAAGTAAGTGTGCAAACTTCACTTGTCATAAATAATGTTTACCGTTACCTTCTCCTGCACGAGACCATCTGGCAGCGAAAAATCCCTCTGAATTATTGAAAATAAAAATAGATAATGAAATATGTGGAATATGAAAATCCATCTCTTTTATTAAATGTACGTTTTAACATGAACTACCTCTGCATACAAGTTACCACTTTCATTCTGACATTAATGTGAAATGGTGTGGTGAAATGCTCGATCATCGCCTATGAGGAAGGTTCAAGGATTATTGTCACTTCAACGATATGATGAACATTTCAATCTCTCTAAGTGAGATGGATGTTACATTTCCGTAAAATTTTCTCAAACGTTTTCGAGTGAGTAATTGTCATTTGACATTTATTGGACGATAGATTTTGATAATCGTCAATGTGTATAGCTGACCGAGATGTACGGATGCAAAATTGATGTTCTAAGTGTTCTAGTTTGAGTAAAGAATCTTGCACTAGTCGACTGTTCACGTTCATTCATTAGTCCGCTGTGTCAAAAAGTGTTTGGATTCGAAAATTGTATGAGATACAGTTGAATATACGATGGTCGGCAGAAGGCGACTCAGAGACATTAAACTTTTAAGAATCAAGTAAGTGCTAGAAATGTATTTTAGGGCATCAAGTAATATTTGGTAGATTATCGACTTCAATAGTACAAACTGATTTAAGTCAGAACATCGCTTATCACTGCAAATTTGTTTAGTTGGATTCACTCAGTTTATTGGGAGAAGTCGGGTCGATGAGATTCCATATGTGCAAAATGTATTTGAGAACAGTAAATAAAACACACTACAACTGAATAATTCCAGAAACTCACTCTCATTCAAAAGTTGACGTGAAAAAACTCTTCCTAAATAATTTAAGATTTCTCCAATTATCTTGTCGTTTTTATATATATCTAAACCACCTATAATTTTGTGAATGAAAACAAACAATGTGATTGATAATTTCACATGGAATGAATAAAATATAAATTGCCTAAGTTGGACATGTAACACGGAGCATGTAAGTGATTCATTGAATAAATCGGCGCGTCATAAGGAGCATGCAACTGATTCATTGAAGAAATTGAATCCACTATGATCCATGCGATTAATTGGTAATCAAGTAAATTCAATAAGAATTTTAGTTTTAAGAAAATTATGGACTTACCAAGAGACCAAATGATAAATCCAGAGACTGTACTTTCGTAATATTTAAACGGAAATTGTGGTTCAATAAACTAAAAGGTGTAAATAAGTGTATAGTGCCTCCACTACAAAATGTAACCAACTCACTTTATTCTCTTCTAATATCTTGAAACTGCCATTCACAAATGGATGAGGCTGATTGAGATTAATGGTTTGTGAGTAATAATAGTGATGAGACTGTATATGTCTATTAGAATCTGACTAATTACTTACATATCGATATGACTCATTCACAAAAATCACTTTTGTAAAGTTCTTCCAATCTGGATGTTTACAGATTTCATCGCAGATACAGAACACGGAAAATACGTTCAAGATCAAAGAAATTCGTATGAACAGATCATATGGAGAATTGAATCTGAAATGGTTCAAGTGAATAAAATAAAGTTATCTCATGGAATCAAATTTCAATTTGTACGATACACATATTTACCTCTTGTGTTCGGCTAACACTCACCTCATCATCTTGTTCAAAGCAGTTAATGAAATTTCACTAAAAATTGTCTGGTTTATATAGATTTTATGAGTGGTTGGTTGTTTTATTCTGATTCGTTGATTCAAAGTGACCATGAAGGTCAAATTTTGTTCATTATGTTCATTATTGACTAATCACGGTAATGGAATAACTGATCGTTATTCAATATTCTTCTATCTTTTTAGAACCTGAGCTGGAGTTTACCCACCGTTGTTTTATATTCCTGACCCCTGTTGATGAAACCGCTCTTGAATGTGATTAAACGTGCTTTGTTATACATGGTTGATTAACTTGCTACTCAAAAATACGAACAAGCAGTTTGTTGTCTGCAAATACCTATTTATAGACTGTCAATGGTGTATTGTTTCTATTTGATTGATTCAAAACAAAATGACACAAACTGTTTAGATGGGAATTCAGCATTTACACTTTTACACTTGAATTTCATTTCAATAAAAATTCTATTAGACGATTTCATCATAGTTCAATAAAAAAATATAACTTCTAAACGAAGTCCTATTCGATTTGTCTGACCAACATAATAATGACGACTGTAAGAATGTTTTGACTTTTCTGTATTGACAGGTAGATAACTGTATACAAACAGAAAGTCATAAGAAATTAACAGATCTATGTGGACGTAGATTAGATCACATCAGTCCATTGAAAACATCATTTAGTTTAATTTATGTTGAAATCTAAAAAGAAGCAGAGCTGTAGTAGTAGTAGTCTGTGATAAAAATAGAGCGGTTTACAAAATTGCCAAATACATTGAAAGATATTGAAGTGGAGTTCATTCAAAATGAAGTGGATTGGGCTAACGTGGACATTGCAGATTTAAATGCTCTGAGTATGCAGAGTAATTTAATTCGTTCACTTTTTTGAAGAGCCAGTCAAATATGCGTTGCAGACACAACTGATAATGATCTGAATATAAAGCAATAATCATTTCTGGAGAATTTCTCCAAGCCTATATCAATTGACATAGCTAATTAGTGATAATCAGAGAGAGATATTTATGCGTGATTTGAGTTCCATAATGTATATCACTGACTGTTTGTTGTTTCACTTGTTTGTATTTCATCCTCTCCACTTTAGTTAAATGGACACGCACCTTTCAAATCCCTAATTTACTGGGGACCATTATGTGAATAACAACAAAGAAGTGTATTTGAACGGATGCAAAAGATAAGATTATCTATCTGAAACATATTATCATCGATGAACTGTATTTGTTTGACGTGAACACAACACGTGCTACTCTCGTACTCGTGAAACCGTTCATACTGTGTGCTGTACCTTGTCAATTCAATCACGAAAATGTGTTTGAATATTCCACATAATCTGCCCAGCTATTTTAGTTCTTCTAATCTACTTTGCGTTTTGCTGTAAAACAATATTTTTTTTAAACTAACACTGATAAATAAAGTGATGAACTATATGTGAATGTGTAATATACCGATATCTGTTTGTCGACCTCATTTGTTGTTTGTAGAAATATCAATGATCAAAGATTCTGTTGTTTATGACCGTATTTTATCTTAATCATCAGGTTATCTGATGTTCTCTATTTACTTTGAGTATAGAAAGGAATGTCGCTTTCTAACGATGCACTCATATGACTGACAATCACTGACAAACACACAGCAGAAAAATAAATAAAATTCTCTATCATTTTTGAGCAGATTTGGCATCAGCTATGAATAAACTCTGTGAAAATTTATCATTTTATTTTAAATTAGTGCTCATTACCTTACAGAATTCTCGAGATTTCACTTTCGTAGTTTATATATCGGTGGAACTCATAATAACAATAATAATCTAGAAACGTTTATAACCGACTGGTTGATACATCTCATTTTTATTGAACGTGAAACTATGAACAATCTTCATTTTCATGAAAAACTCCACATCACGTTCTGTTTCGTTTTATTTCAATCACTCTGGAAGAGAAATTCATTGCTTCACGATATTCTGTATAGACGCACTCGACTGTTTACCACATGGATGTTTGTGTTGAATGTTGATTGAAGTTGGATACTGTCGTTGTGTGAGGGCTATCAGATTTGACAAGAGATCGAATACATTTTGAAATATCATCTGATGTTGAAATTCGTGTTAATTTTGCCATAGAAATCAGATGAATTCCTCCGTGAATGAAAACTCGAAGATGAATTGGAAAATAGCCTGCCAGCCACGTTGGTCTGAAAAAACCTCATATACACGTTTCGAATCGATGTTATTGAGGAGGTTTTATGATTGAGTTAGACGATGTTCGGTGTTTATAGTCTGTCTTAAAACAAACAAGTTTAGTGAACCTCACGAATAACATATACCAGCTTAATGTCGTAATAAACTAAGACGCCAACAGAAATGGTAATCAAATAAAAGACAAGCACAATTTAAATGCTGATCACATCTGTAAACTACTGGCATGAATTCTGTAGTTATTATCTTCAGAATGTATATACATTAAATACAAAATGATATAATTTATTCTGATTATTTGATTGCAAGCAACTCTCAAAGTTGATTTAACGAGATATATATGAAAATGATGCTTCGCTGTCACACAAGGTTACACAGAGAAATCCGATTTATCACTAATGCTTGGTCATAAATTAAAAACTTTTGTGACGAAACATGAGATACAGTGAACATCTAGGATACAGCTGGATGATCTAGACTTCGTCGATGATCGGACTTTGACCTACTTTTCTATCGCACACGCAACAACAAATGCAGGAGGGGACGATCAGATTAGCATAGCCTCAACGGCAGTAAGTCTCAATATACACAACTGGAAAGGCCAGATTCTCCGATACAACCCAGAATGCACAAATGCAATCACTATTGATGGAGATTCGGAAAAAGTAAAAACCTTCACAGTTTCATTGATGAACATGGTGGATCTGATTCAAATGTGAACGCAGTTCTACTGTATGGGGGGAAACAACGATAACTACGGAAGTATTCATCCTGAAGATACAAGTGTTTATTAACAGGTATCTACGCAAAATACTTCGAACCTGTTGACCAGATATTATCAGCAACAACCTACCAAGGGAGAGAACAAAACAGATTCCAGCTGACAAATGAATCAAATAAAAGAACAGCTGGAAGTGGATATAACACACATTGAGGAAAGCACGCAACTGTGTTACAAGGCAAGCCCTCACATGGAATCCTGAAGGTCGACGGAGGAGAGGTAGACCAAAGCACACATTGGGCCGAGAAATGAAGACAGACATGAGAAGAATCAACATCAATTGGATAACCCTCAAAAGGAAGGCCCAGATTGCAATAAATGGGTTGAAGAATGCTGTTTGGCGTCCAGTGCTCTATTAGGACTAACAAGCGTAAGTAAGTTATCCGTCGTTAAGAATCTATCAATTTGGTCAATTTACAAAAACATGCAGAACGATAAGTTATTTGTGGATAAATGTAGTGACTAGTATTGACGATTAATTCAATACAGAGGAATGACGAATGTCATACCTATCTGGTCATCTATACATATCTTCATATCTCATAGATCGAACTCTAATATGTTCCACATTCAAACATTTGTACCATGTTCTGTTGTTGGATGGTTGGAGTCAGTTAAAAGTAATACTTGGACATAGGTTTCAAGCTAGTTTGCCTACATCATCAAGACAGAAAATCTCGCTTTGCTATTGCAACATAAACGTTGGTGAACAGAGCTAGAATATTATAGGATCATTCGTCGAACAAACCTCAACAATCTGAAATTCTCATGTATGGACTTTGTATTTCCTCAAAGTAAGCAATAAGAACAAGTACACATAGACTCAGCGTAATGTCACGAAATTACTCCAAAGCTCCAGTCTTCAAGTAAACTCACCTTTTCACCATCCATTTTTTGGAGAACTCTATTCACGTCATTCATGAATTACATTACATAAATCTACGGTACACAATGATACTTTGATTTCTACACCATCGAATGTATAAATCGTGACCAAATTAACTCTCAGAATACAACACATTTACTGATATGCATTGTCATCAGTACAACGATAGTTCAGAGGAGACTTCCTTAAGTACTACACTAGATGATATGAGCTCGAATATATGAGGATGATATTGTGGTGTGTGCTTCTTATTTTGACATAAGTAGTAGATAACATTAGTAAAGAATAAGGATGTCCAACAGCATGAGGTCATGAATTTTGAGAAGGAAACAACGGGAACAGAAAGCAATGCAGGAGCAATGAATTCTGAAATGACTGGCTGATATTTGCAAAAGGTACAGTCATGTTTGCGATGATTGATTGACATTTTGCAAAATAGGCATTCACTATAAGGTTGTCAGAGTTAACAACGATGTTGTGTTAATGTGTGTATAGATTGCAGGACTGAATGAAGTCTGAGGGTTAGCTTAACTTACCTAGATCAATCATTCTGGTCAACATCTCAATTCTTATGTGAACTGAATCTTCAATCTGTATTCAATTAAAACTAGTTGGTTTATCTTACTTACCTTAGAAACAAACGCGTTTCATTGAAGATAAGATTTATAATTTTTGCTATGTACTACCTTTTCATACGTTATCTCTTTTATCCAGCAAATAAATTAAAATTTACATAAACATGAGAATTACAACACATAGACTTCGCTGGTAAATCATCAGGATGAATTACACTAACTGTTAACCGAACGATGAAAAACACAATGGATTGTAATGACTCATAGTAAGATGTTAATTTGAAATGTACAAACACTGTATACAAGAATGAACGTATCACTAACAATGTTCAACTTGATAATTTCGAATACATTGGGTATCCGGTGAGTTGCTATACATTAAAATGTCTCAATGATTAGAATGATCAGATTATCGAACGCTTCATGACTAAGTGTAAGCCAATTCTTCTGTGAATAAATTACAAAACAATCACCGAGATCTAAGACCAGAGGAACAGATGTGCATAATACTTCAAGGAACTCTTGAATAGACCAGCTCCGTTGAATCCATCGGACATCGAAGCACTACCTACAGACCATCTCACATGAACTATCTAAAAGTTGTTGTGAATGAATGGACTGTAATTAATAGACTGGGTATAACTTAAGAGCGATAAATCGTATAATAATTGTTTGAAGGTCATAGTGAAGCTTGTAATGAGGGGAGTATAGACATATATATATATTTATACATCATTTACTAACGTATAATACTTGTCCATAATTAGATCTCAAAAGTTACCATTCATAATTTTCATCGGGATATAACAACTAGCGTTTGTGCAATTGTTTTGAATGATGAATTTCATATCGCAGTAAGTTCTATCAATGTTATCTGAGATAATAATGAACAGGTCTAAGTTCAATTATTGATATCAAAGGATGGATTGTCAATGAAAGAAATGAACAACTAGCTGAAATAATTGCAATCCATCTACTTTTCAACATTATCCATTCACACGTACAAGGCGTGCGTGTGTTTTTCTTATTTGAGTCAACAAATATTCCGAATATCTACATTCCATGAAATATAGATTATGGCAATCGATGGGAAAACCTGACTGACTTAATTTCACTGTCCATCCGGTTCTATCCAGAATAAATATTCCACATTAATTAGTTAGATATTGAATGATTCAATGTGATGTCATTCACATATTTGCTAAACAATGACTGATGTTAACTGTGAGTCAGGTTAAAGAACATCAATTTCCACATATACACCAATGAAATTCACAATACAAAGTCACAATCACAGTTGATGTCAATAGATTGAATTAGATCGTGACTTACTTTTTTCGAAATATTTTTTCTGCTTAGCGTTTTTTCTCAGTGAGTTAGTTTTCTACGGGAAGTGATCTCTAACCACATGCCCCAAACTTCTCCTTTACCCGGGCTTGGAATTGGCAGTAACTCTGGAAGACATACAGGCGAAATTTAGTTCAGGACTTATGAAATTGTTATTCTTCCCCCCAAAGTTCTTTTTTTTTCAAATAATTAAATGATAATAATGTTCAGAACGATCATGAAGTCTTCGCATATTAATCATTCAATTCATATAAACTAAATACACATTGAAGTAGTCAAGAGAATTACAATTCTCCTCCTTAATAGTTGAGTTCATGAGCCAATTGAAGTAGGACCATCATAGATGTGCTGCCAGCACTGAACAGACGTTTCATCCTACTACGTGACTACCCAACAGTGCACATCCATGATCCCGAAACGAGATTGAAATCCAGGACACCTTGTCTCATGGGCAAACGCTTGGCCTCTAGAGCAATGAGTCGGTCGATATGCAACGGTGTTAATGTCTAAGTCCAAACAATCCAAGATAATGTCCCACTGTCCACCACATACAGAAAATTAATATCACACAATTTTAGAAATAGGTCAATGATAAAAGTTATCAAAGCTTTATACTCCTAGTCGAAGACGCATTCATTAAAATGTACAAAGGTATAATTTAAGAAATTATTGTGGTGTGTGCGACTTATATTGACATAAGTAGTTTAAGATGTTAGTCGTGGACAGAAAGTCTAGCTGCAGAGAGACAAGAGGATCGAACAGTAAGGAATGGAAAAAAGATGCAATTTGTATGAGAATGCAAGAAGAATGAAGTCCGAGGCATTTTGAGACAACTGGTGGACATTTCTCAAATTACGTATTTGCTTTATTACTGTTAGATTTTTTTAACAGGTCCTGTAATTTTGTGTCAAATACATTCGGTTGTTCCCACTGATGTTCTTGTGCGCTACATTTGGTTTCGCCTGGAGTCACTCCGAGGGCTACTGTCGGTCCCAAGCCAGGATAAAGGAGGAGGGTTGGGCATGGGTTAACGTCCCCATCCCGTAGAAAACTAACTCGCTAAAAAACGCTAACCAGAAAGAAATATTCAAGCCTTTTAACCTCTGCCCCGGGAGTCAGAAAGTCTTTATTTAGAAGAACTTTGACGTCTCATGATGAAAGCCGAATTCCTTCGGAAGTTACGAGGCCGATGCCCCATTCTGACAACCAGAGCGGCCATTTATTTAGGTACATGGAATGTTCTTACAATGTGGGACACCAGAAGAGCCTTCCAAATTGCTGCAGAAATGAGAAGATACAACCTAGAGGAACTTGGGATTAGTGAAACACATTGGACGCAAGCTGGACAACAACGACTAACTTCAGGAGAGCTTCTGTTATACTCCGGCCATGAAGAAGAAAATACCCCACATACACAAGGGGTTGCATTGATGCTGTCCAAACAAGCGCAAAATGTGCTTATAGGATGGGAATCTCATGGACCAAGGATCATCAAAGCCTCGTTCAAAACAAAGAAAGAGGGCATTTCAATGAACATCATCAAATGCTACGCGCCTACCAACGACTACAATGAAGACGCTAAAGATCAATTCTACAATAGGCTGCAGTCAATCGTCGAGAAGTGCCCAACAAAGGACCTGACCATTCTGATGGGAGATTTCAACGCCAAGGTTGGAACGGACAACACTGGATATGAAGACATCATGGGACGACACGGACTGGGAGAAAGAAACAAAAATGGTGAGAAATTTGCAAACCTATGTGCCCTCAATAAGCTGGTCATAGGCGGCACACTATTCCCACATAAACGCATTCACAAAACCACATGGACTTCACCGGATCACTCTACACAAAACCAAATCGACCATATTTGCATAAACAAAACTTTCAGGAGGACTAAAGAGGACGTGAGAACCAAGAGAGGAGCTGATATAGCATCAGATCATCACTTGCTGGTCGCCAAGACGAAATCGAAACTCAAGAAGCACTGGACAATGGGGTGGACAATATCACAAAAGTTCAATACGGCCTTTCTTCAGGATACGTACAAACTCAACAAATTCAAGTTAGCCCTCAGCATCAAGTTCCAGGCCTTTCATGATCTACTAAATGGAGAAGAGTCTACTGTGGAGAGCAACTGGAAGGGGATCAAAGTGGCAATCACTTCAACAAGTTATGAGGTCCTGGGTCACAAGAAGCACCATCACAAGGAGTGGATCACTGTTGATACACTGGATAAGATTCAAGAAAGAAGAAACAAGAAGACAGAAATCAATACCTGTCGAACAAGAACAGAAAAATCCGAGGCACAAGCTGAATACACAGTAGTAAACAAACAAGTGAAGAAGAGCATCAGAACCGACAAATTTAAATACGTGGAAGATCTAGTAAAGACGGCGGAAAAGGCTGCAAGACAAGGGAACATGAGACATCTGTATGACATAACAAAGAAACTCTCTGGAAATCGTCGCAAACCAGAACGACCAGTGAAAAGCAAGGAAGGCTAGGTAATCACCAACATTGAAGAGCAACAAAACAGTTGGGTAGAACACTTCAAAAAACTCTTGAATCGACGAGCTCCACTGAACCCACCCAAAATCGAAGCAGCACTCAATCAACGTTGGCCCACCAACAACTGAAGAAATCAGCATGGCCATCAGACAAATCAAGAGTGGCAAAGCAGCAGGACCAGACAACATTTCAGCAGAGGCACTAAAAACAGACGTAGCGGCAACTGCAAGGATACTCCACATTCTCTTTAATAAGATTTGGGATGAGGAACAAGTACCAAAAGACTGGAAAGAAGGACTTCTGATCAAAATACCGAAGAAAGGCGATCTCAGCAACCGTGATAACTACAGGGGCATCACTCTTCTCTCAATACAGGAAAAAGTCTTCAACAGAGTATTATTAAACAGGATGAAGGACTGCGTAGACGCCCAAATTCGTGACCAACAGGCAGGATTCCGTAAGCATAGATTATATACAGACCAAATCTCAACTCAACGGATCATAATGGAACAATCAATTGAATGGAATTCATCACTCTACATCAACTTCATTGACTACGAAAAGGCATTTGATAGCGTGGACAGAACAGCACATTGGAAACTTCTTCGACACTACGGCGTGCCTCAAAAGATAGTCAATATCATACAGAGTTCATATGATGGATTACACAGCAAAATCGTGCATGGACGACAGTTGACAAAGTCGTTCGATGTGAAGACCGGTGTCAGGCAAGGTTGCTTACTCTCACCCTTTCTCTTTCTCCTGATGATCGACTGGATCATGAAGACGTCAACGTCTGAAGGGAAGCACGGGATACAATGGACATCTATGATGCAGTTGGACGACCTGGACTTCGCAGATGATCTGGCCCTTCTATCCCAAACGCAACAACAAATTCAGGAGAAGACGAACAGTGTAGCAGCAGCCTCAGCAGCAGTAGGTCTCAATATACACAAAGGGAAGAGCAAGGCTCTCCGATACAACACAGCATGCACCGATCCAATCACAATTGACGGAGAAGATTTGGAAGATGTAAAAACCTTTAAATATTTTGCATCATCATTGATGAACAGGGTGGATCTGATGCACATGTGAAGGCGCGGATCGGCAAAGCAAGAGCAGCATATTTACAACTGAGGAACATCTGGAACTCAAAGCAACTGTCAACCAACACGAAGGTCAGGATTTTCAATACAAATGCCAAGACAGTTCTACTGTATGGGGCGGAAACCCGGAGAACTATGAAAGCCATCATCCAGAAGATACAGGTGTTTATAAACAGTTGTCTACTCAAAATACTTCAGATCCGTTGGCTGGACACTATTAGCAACAACGTACTGTGGGAGAGAACAAACCAGAACTTGCGGAGGGAGAAATCATGAAGAAGCACTGGAAGCTGACAGGACGCACATTGAGGAAAACACCCAACTGCGTCACAAGACAAGCCCTCACTTGGAATCCTCAAGGCCAAAAGAAAAGTGGAAGACCAAAGAACACATTACGCCGAGAAATGGAAATAGACATGAAAAAGATGAACAAGAATTGAATGGAATTAGAAAAGGAGGCCAAGGACAGAGTGGGTTGGAGAATGCTGGTCGGCGGCCTATGCTCCATTAGGAGTAACAGGCGTAAGTAAGTAATTTTGTGTCAAATACATTTGATTGTTCTCACTGGTGTTCTTTGCGCTACATTTGGTTTCGCTGCCAGCCAGGATGGAAGGGTGCTGTTCTGCGGACGCCGTTGCGGGCTTGGAGTTGAGGTGATAGATGGGGCAGTCTGGGGCGGAGAGGTGACGTCAAGAGGAATGTTCTGGCCGAGCGCTGTTGTCTGTGGCGGACGTTGCCGACTCATGCCATGTGTAACAAGTTAAAGACAATAAATACGTGTTTCCAATGGAGAGACTATGCAAACGCTGACTGGGAAAACTTTCGATTTATAATAAAGCACTCTGACTAAAGCACCTTCTTCACCAGTGATGACCTCTTAGAAACATTAGAAATATTCAATACCACCGATCGATATTTACCACTTGACCAAACATTCTGTGTATTTTCTAATATGCAAACTTAAAACACTGTATCCCACCTTATCACGTTTCTCAATGATAGTCTTGAAACTCAGCTCCATCTTTCAGCAACAAATACTCATCTCGCTGAAGCGTGACGATTCAACATTTTGTAAAAAAAACAGCAGATCAATGTACCTTTCTTTCAATTCTGATTCATACGAAACTCACTTCGCTTTGCAAGGAATGTGATATTATTGATGACTGCAAGTGTGAGTCTCTTACTGAAAGTTAGTGAGAAAAAAATAGTTGGATACATAGTCTGATTAAATCCTTCATTCATATATTCCTGTCTGGGTCTGCCGATCGGTAACCATAAGTGTGAGACGTCTTCAAATAGCCACCTACACTTTTGCGTTAGAAAACATTCATGCAAATTAGGTATTTTACACGAGATAACCGGCTTTATGAGCCTCAGCAAACAGATGATTGATTGTGCACATCACTATGAATTAAAAGGTCACCAACACTTGTTCTAAAGCTTCTTACCTGTTTCACATTGAAAATCTCTTCGGATTTCAAACGTCAGATCATTTACGTTCGTTTTCATAGTAATCTGAAAATACGAGTTTGAAGTCCATGTGAAGATCTGTCAACACACAAACTCATATGTCAAAACCAATTTTTCATTGAAGAAATGTGTCTCCGTTCAGACTTTTTATTCAAAGACAAGTAATCACACTTACATTAAGAAAACTGATATTCTCAGTTTCGTTTGAATTATGTTTCATCTGGTCTACGTAGACACCCTGACGCACTTCAGTTCTCAACTTCAGCCAATTTCTATGATTTATCTATCTTTCATGAAATATAGTGACACACAGTGAGATGAATATCCATGTCACTTGGAAAAGAATATGCTTGTGAACAACTGCAAGAAAGTTGCGCTTAGAATATTTAACAGTGGACGTTCCGAAAAGGCGATCATCGGAGTATGAAATCAAGCTTCACAATATACGACACTTTCCACATACTTAACTAACATACACTGGTTCTTACATCAACGATTCTTTTGTTAACACCTCACTTCTATTTATTCACTGTTTTTATCACATGCTAGAATGATTTGCGCAATTAAAAGGGATTTAATACATCGTCAAATAGTCTGTTGAGACACCACAAAATGTTGGTCTCTTTCTATCGTGTTCGGTATGGCTTAATACATTCACCAGTATTCACAAACATGAAAGAGCAGAATGGTCTCAATTGCTTGAAAGGAACTTATTTTTCTATCCACATTGTACGAGTATTCCATGTACCTAAATAAATGGTTGCTCTGGTTGTCAGAAAGAGCATCGTCCTCTTGACGTCCGAAGGAACTCGAATTTCATAATGAGTCCTCACGATTCTTCTAAATGAAGACCTTCTGACTCCCAGTGCAGAGTTTAAAAGGTTTGAATAATTTTTTTCTGGTTAGCCTTTTTCAGCGATTTAGTCTTCTAAGGGATGGGGTCACTAACCCCATGTCCAACCCTCCTCCTTTATCCGAGCTTGGGAATGGCATTGGCCCCCGGAGGGACTACAGGCGGAGTTAAGAGACGATTTGAATATGTGCAAATGTTGCAATGAAATTATGATCTTTACATTTTGTTAACCAACTGTGCGAAGTGTCATTAAACAATAAATTGATCTTCCCCAATCGACTTCTTTGCTGGTTGCGATTTTACTGAGAAATAATAAAATGAGTTTTATCGCCGAGAAATGCTTTGTACATAATGGATGTTATTCATTTTCCATAATCATACTGTCGAAATGAATCATCCAAATAGTGGTCAGATTCAAGGTAGAATGAGTCTTTTGAAGTGACAGTTTGTGAACAGAGGATTGTTTGTATTGAAAGGAGAGGATAAATTTTTTGGTGTTAGGATGATCAATGTGGAGATTTGACTTGACAGTGATGTATCGTGTTAACAGCAATCTGCCTATATCCGTCAGTTTCGAAATCATTTAGACGGCTGAATCAAGATGTCAAAGCTCTGTATCTATAGGAAATATGTTGAATTGCTCGTTCTACGTTGATCTACGTCTGGATACACTGATGAATGATCTTCATAAGTGATGTGATAACATCATTCGATTATAATTCATGCAACTCCATTCTTTCTATTTTCAAAGCTTAAAGTCATCCACACATCCTGCGATAATTAACATTGAATCACAAGAAATTGTTGGGAAATTCACCCAGCAACCACCACTATTTAACACTGTGTACCTCATTCGTTCAAATATCACATCTTAACAGTATTAAAAGAAGCATTGTGTTGTGAATCTGATCGCTGTTTGAATGATTCATTTGGATAATATAACTGTGGAAACTGAAGAGAATTTCATCAAGATAACTTCTTTTTAACTGTTTAAGCCACTGTAAACAGATCTCTGTCTCAGTCTGTGGACGATGCTCCCTTTTGAATGTTATCATGGAGAGTTAAATGAGCCAGCTTTTATAATGAACATGCATAATATCACTTCCGAATGATGTGATTGTCAGTTAACATTTGCATTCTGAATTATTGGAATTCAAGTATGGGAATGTTTAGTCATTAATTTGCGAGTTGATTGAAGAGGCCTTACATTTTATTTACGACATTTTTCGCAGGGTGAAAATTGTCCTCTTCCAATACGGTTTTCTTGATCCGTCCATCTGTATTGTTTAACAGAAGTAGCAAAACAACCAGCAAATCAAAACATAATCCAAGCACTTTAGAATATAGAATTGCGTATATGGTTGAACAAATTGTAGAGGATTTGACCGATATCATGAATTGGTGAATGTTGAAGCACCATTTAAAACCTGGGAACACTAGACGACCGTTTCGATCTAGAGCGAGACTACTCGGAAGTGTTCATCCACCATTCCGCATACGAAGCTCAATTATAGGAGTTTTTGCAACATCCTATATAGTTGTTAAGTGCACAAAAATCACACGAATACATTCAACAAAGACAGTAATTTTTCGCAAAATTGGAAAATAGATTTATTTAATCAAGTCAAATTGCTTTAACGGAAAAACGAGATGTGTCCCAGTAAACTGAAATCTAAAATATCGTACCTGGAAATCTCAATAAAATCACAATTCACAAATAATGATGAAATACCTTTTGTGAATAATTTGAAAACTAAACATAGTCTCATGTTATTACAATGTGTATGATTGATGCGTCTCAATGACTTCTGTGTTGTATATTAGGTATCCACTTAAAAAGCGAGTCACATAAATTACTAGATCCAATGAAGCCTACATAATACTGATAGTTTTCTCAGTAGTGTTCCTGTATTCAAAACCCTAGGACTGGAATTCGTCTAACAACCACGTCCCGTATATCTCACCACCAACGTTGAACAGAATAGAAATGTGTTGCACTTTCATTCCTCATCACATGTCATACTGCCATTTTGCTACGACGATGTGCACTAACAGCACAAATGAAGATGAGCTTGATATAACCCGATAATGATTCCTGGAGAATTTCTCCAAACTCATGTCAATTGACATGGCTAATTATAGATAATGAGATAGATATTGATGCGTGATTTCAGCTCATTAATGAGTATCACTAACTGTTTGCTGTTTCACTTGTTAGAATTCTGTCTTCTCCATTTTGATCAAGTGGACAGCCACCTTTTACATCCAATAATTACTCGAGACCATAGTGTGATTGACAACAAAAATGTATTTCATCGGAAGCTCAAGATGATATGACTGTTCATCAGTAACATATTATCCTAGATGAACAGTATTTGTTTGACGTGAACACAACACGTGCTACTCTCGCATTCGTGAAACCGTTCACACTGAGGACTGTACTTTGGCGATTCAATCACGATTAGGTGTTTGAATATTACTCAAAATCAGCAAATCTATTTCAGTTCTTTTAATCTGCTTAGCGTTTCTGTAAAAGAAATATTTTTCTAAATTTAACATTAGTGTAAATAATAGTGTACATTAACTGAACGCGTGATATGCAGATATCTGTGTGTTGACCTCATTTGTTGTTTGTAGAAATGTCAATGATGAAAACTTTTGTTGTTTTTCTCCATATTTTATAGTAATAATTAGGTTATCTGATGTTTTCTATTGTGTATTGAGAGTGATATTTACTTTGAGTATGGAAAGGAATGTCGTTTTCTTATGATGCATTCATATCACTGACAAATACCGACAAACACACAGCAGAAAAATGAATGAAATTCTTATTATTTTCTAATGAGCAAGTTGATAGTAATTAGTCTATCATCCTCTCATGGAATATTTGGCACCAGCCATCAATAATCACAGAAAATGTTTACTATCTTATTTCATATAGTCGTAGTTATTGTAATCTTACAGTATTCTCAAGTTTGTGTATCCGAGGAATTGTCATAACTAATTGAGATACATTTACATTCTACTGGTTGTTACTTCTCACGGTTATCGGATGTCTGATTGTGTTCAATCGTATTAGTATTTTAAACAATAAATCACGTTCTGTGTATCATTATCTCAAATACGAGATTACATAAACACAATTCAAGTCACACTCAGGACCTACCATTCTCATGCGTGAGCACTAAACCACTTGACTACTGAGAAAACCAACATCCAACACTGTCAATGTCGAGAAGTTAAGGAGGAACTGTAGCTCAGGTGGATGATTTTGGTGAGTCACAGCAGACGAGTTGAACTTCACTGATCACTGCTTCTCACTAGATCTCCAAGAAATAATACTTGAAGCCAGTCACCAGTGAGCATATGTTGATTCATATCAGAAAGGCTTTTGTGGATGGTTTAGTAATTTCAGTGGTTTTACTCGTGGATGAGCACTGCTGAGGGGTACCACTAAATCAGTACAATCAAAAAGACATTTTTACTTTCGATTGATGAAACATACTACTTATATTTGTCGACATCAGTAGAACACACCGCAACATGATTCATAAGGAGTTTAAATAAAATATCACAAATTCAATGTAAAAATGCAAATCTCCTTCATGAATTTTTCGTTTTCAACTTTGTTTCAAGCTAATTTCAAAGGTTGTGACATAAAATAAACTCCAATCAAACATCACAAAGATATTTTTGCAACAATATAGTAATCTGCTTCAGATTGTAAGAATAACAGAAAAGGAATAACAGATTGAACGTTAATACAGTTGACTGCCAGCCGTTTCAGTAGTCTATAGGTTAAGCAATCGCGCATGAAACCTACGGTTTTCTTATTTGATACTGACGAGTGAGATCGTGAATACGCATTGCTGAGGAGTCCTATACTTAGAGGAAATGACCATCCAGTGAATCCAAAGTTTTTTAAAGGTAGTGAAAAATGGCATCAAGTTGTTTGTCTATGGATATTGTTGGATTATTCAACATCTTCTTTAAACAAAGCTCATTCATTTGAACAAAATAAGATTCATAATCAAAGCACAATAATATGAATATCAGAGTAGAGGATTGTGGAGATTGTGTTAAGTTTAATAGTTCAATTCATGAGTCAATGTAAGCTGGACCACCATTGAAAATCTAGAAGCACGAAACGGTTGATTCATTCTAATATGGGACCTTTGAATAATGCACAGTCTCGATCTCTTCTTGATGTTATATAGAACTATAATTGTTCATCTTGTGCGGACTGCCTCGATATTACCTTGGGTCACAGACTTTATAAACAAAGATGTGTAGTGTGAAGCAGTGGAAATTAGGACATGCGTCTTGTCCTATTTAGGATGAGTCAGCTGGATATACTTACATCTCAGTGTTGCTGCCCACTGTAGTAATCCAATATACTATTCGGTTTATAAACAAACTAAACAGACCACATCAAACGACATGACAGAAAAACAACGTTTTTACAAGATCTAGCCAAAAGTGACTATGCAATGTGGGACATAGTAATTCATAATCGACAGGGCATAACTCAAGAATGGTTAATCGTATCATAATAATAGTCTATAGGTCAAAATAAAGCTTATAATCAGAGGAACATGAATATGCATGGTTAAGCTACTTAACAATGATACGATAAGTAATATTGAAATTGAATATTGAGTATTAGAATATAATGAATTAATACACGTCACGTATTGTCATATTCGTTGATTGTTATTTAATGAAATGATCTTATTAGGTACCGAATACATAAAATATCACACATTGAAGTGATTGAGTGAAGTGAGTGAATGATTGAGTAATTGAGTATGCAAGTAATTGCCTGAGTGAGTGTATGTGTGAGTGAGTACTTGAGTGTGCGAGTGATTGATTGAGTGAGTGAGTAAGTAAGTAAGTAAGTAAGTTAATAACTCAAAATATGGACCACATAAACTTTTCGATTTGTGTGTAAGCTGGGATACCACTGGGTACACAGACTGAAGTAGATGGCTTTCTAAGTGTGCTACAACCCAGTGCCTATGACCCAAAGGACTAATCCATCAGGCAGTAGAGTCAGGTGATGAAAAGAAGCTTCATAGTTGCCGGTGATCAACAATTGGTTCATGCGTTATTTTTTTTCAGGATATTAGAGCCCATATACATCATTGGTTTGGTATCAGAGTTTTCCAACTTCCCCACAGATAATCCTCCATATCCACCAACCTGGTTAAGGTAACGGACATTTGATTTTCATCTTCTTAATTTTGTAAACAACAGTAATGCTACGGGAAATCAGACAGTAGGATTTCTCTTGCAGTGGCTGTATACACAAAGGCATGTGAGAGCATTTGGAGAAGGAGATATAACGTTTCTCATCCTCGAGTTCGCTTTTCGCCTTCTCAAGTTTATAAACGACAGTAATGCTGAGATATGGTAAAGCGTAAGACTTTACTGTCAGTGGTTGTATGTATGGGGTCATGTGAAAGTATTTAGAGTAGGTGAGCCGACTCTACCCACTCTCGACTGTGCCAGGGCATTCGGGAGGAAAAACAAATACTGTTTGTAGATTTTTTAAAACCGTTATTAAGAAAACAGTGAAATGTTTCGATTCTCTACTGTCTTTCTGAAATCATTTCGTTAATGGACTTTGTTTGTTCGTTTTTTCATTACGAAATAGCTTACCATTCTATATAGATGTTTCTAGACTACTTATTACAATGTTATAAGTAGTTAAAATTCCTGTTGTAGTTTTATTTTTCAAAACATCAATGTAATTTTCAAAATGGAAACTGAGTTGACAAATCCTTTATTTGCGTACTCAAACATTGTTGCGTGCATTCTTTATTTGCAGGAGTTTGAAACTACAGAGCAGGTTCCTATAATCAGACAATCCATATAATGAACGAATGGATCTGTAATGGCTTTGGACCATAACCATACAATCCTCAAAGCTGAATACGAGATTACTAGGAAAATAGATATTCAATATTTAACGCGGAGAAATACCTAACAATGGAGAAGGTGCGTACAAGGAATTGAATGTGTTGGGGTTGATCGAATGGCATGGCTTGGCTATGCAGGCGTGGTCCCTGCTGAATATTACTATATATCTTCTATTTATATTAAATATATTCTTCCTTCTCTAGCTTGACCTTGTTCTACATCATGTATTGGTAATTGATACGATACAGTGAGTTGGTGTAGACGATGATGTAACTTGCACGTAAGATCTTATAGATTAGGCAGTTATATCATGACAAATCTACAATTTTAAGGATTAGGTCTATTAGTAGAGCAGTACTAATATCATAGTAGACCATAATGAAAAAACCTGCATTTCGTTCTATTGGTGACTCGTCAGTTAGGTGTAACGGAATCTCAGAGTTGATATTCACTATGGGACTCGAACCTAGTGCGATTCGCGTTATCCACATATCTAATGAGTCCTGAAAGCCACATGCTTGTACATGTAAGTTTAAATTGGCTACATATTCTTTTACTTCAATCTTCTTATTGTTGTTGAGGACTGCAATTTATCGATCTCTTATTATCATATGTGCATCCTATACGGAGTGCCTCCATAATACGTTTATTCACAAGCATTCTGAACTAAGATAGTAAGTGACTAGTAATGCAATACAGGACTCTAGTTTCGTCCTATTAAAGACTCATCAACTAGATTGACCTACTTTCTAGTGTTCACCTATCAATTCACGACTAAAATCAATACCATACACATACTCAACTACTAAATCTCTCATCCATAGAAACATTCAAACAAACACTACCTTCTTGTTTCTCTTTATTAGATATTTCTTTAAAATGACCGGCACTTTTTTATTTACCTCTCTATTCAAAAATCATATTGATTTTTTTCTTTTTCTCTTATTTTTTTTCTTTTCTTTCATCATCAATGAGAAAATTACTATCTGCACGTTATACGAAGATAATTGATCTAAATTATGACTAAATGAGGGTTATAAACCAGTGTGAAGAACAAACATTATGATTTACAGTTGATGATTGAGGTTATGAATTAGATGAAGGGGATTTCCATCAGGAACTGACATGAGCATTATGGTCAAGAACTCTATTTTGCCAAATGGATGAATATGTTTTGCGCTCAAATCCAAGACCTATTCTCTCATCACTTTGAGATCAGTCAAAACGTCAGAATAATAAAAGTTAAACCGATATATTGTTTATCATAGGTTCCATGCATGGCAATATACTCATGCATGTTGAATCACGTTTTGATCCTGTTCATCTTTCGTTCATGAAACTTCACCGTTTTCATGTGAGCGTGTGTGTTTTCATTTTCTTATCCCAATTTATCACATTTCTGTAACTTATTATTGATCTGACTATAAATATCAATTAATGATTGATTAGATTGATGTGGCTCACATGCCATATCCCTTACACATTGTTTCGATTCGTTCCTCTGATTGTCTATCCAGATCAATCAGTGTAAAAAATATACGTCATCGAAATCCATTCTCGTATTTGACCAATTTAACGCAGTTGTTCACCAACGTGGTTTAAATCGATGATTGTATACGAGGATTAGTGACATATATATATCTATCTAAATAGTCATCAGAACCGAAGAAACTGGAGTGAGATGTGGATTCAACGAGAGCCTACTAAACTGTATTCATAACGATGCATTTATGAAACTATAGATAATCTATTAGATCTATCAGAAGGGTTTTTGTACATAATATAGTAATATCAATAGTTTAGATCATGAGTCAATTGAAGCTAAACCACCATGCAAAACCTCAAAGCATTGGACGGCCGTTTCGTTGTATTGTGGGACTCCTCAGCAGTGCGCATCATTATCAATATCATTATACCATTCATTCACTGTACAAACTTTCTTCTTTTCGAACATTCATAGCCTTCTACCATTGGGCATTTCACATTCGACTGATGATAAATATTACTTATATCTGTCAACATTAGTAGCATACACCACATAAGTATTTTTATGAATTGTATGTATCTAAAGCTGTAAGATTCAGAAAAATGGGAATATTCCAAAAGGAACTGATATGTTTTCACTAACAGGAAAGGAAAGTTCTTAAGTTTTGAATAGAGAACTCAAACTGAATAGAATAGTTACCATTAGATTAAAAGGGAAAATAAAAAGATACAAATAATGAATTTCTTATAGAAATTTCAAATTACATGACAATACTACTTATTTCTTCATTTGATTAGTAGGCAATATGCAATGTTCTATTATTAATGAGACTATATTTTATGGGTGACTTTTGAGTGGCTCCATAATGACCTTGAGAATGTCCACCTAATTACTAAAGCTAACTGAGGTTCAGGAACATGTGTGAAGAAACAAAGATTATGATTCATTGTTGATGGTTATAGATTAGGAATTAGATCTTAGTATCATAATAAACTTCCAAATTGTTTACTGAATGTATCGTTTGATTCAAAACTTGTTGATTTAATACAGCAATAGTTTGGTATTAAGAAGTTTCAAAACAGACCAACATACCTCCATTGAAGGATCTCAACAAGTAACGTCAACCAATTACCATTCCGTGGTCAACTAGTACAAAACTCTCGATATCTCGAAATATCACTTACGGTGATGAACTGGTCAGTTCAGTTCAATCAGTCAGTCAGATACAGCGTAGGACCAAAAGTATATATATGAATCGGCTCAAGCTGCCATACATCATCAGCACAGCAAGATGAACACTGAATTCATAGAAGTAGTTAATCCAGTGATGGTGGTCTCACACTCGAATGCATATAACCTATAGACCACTGAGCTGGTCGAAATATAACGGTGTTGATGCTTAACTTTGATTAACCTACTAATCTATGTTATGATTAGCATTTCATTCTATACATTATACATATAAATATATTACTTCCTTCTTTAATAATTCAATTATTATACGTTACAGATAAAGATCTTCTGTGTTGAAACATGTGAATGATACAAACTTTTATATTTTCCATGAGAATATATGAATTCGTTTTTAAATAAGTATATAGTCAACAGAGAAGCACGTTTCAAATCTGTTTGTGATGTATTTGTGTGTGTGTATCTGTGCTTTTGTTGTACAGGTATATTTATTATCAACTAAGAGTTACGCAATCATTATGGGATAATGATAATGATTGTAGCTATAACAGTCTAGAATCGATTCATATACCATGGTATACCATGGTATAGTAGGGAGGACAAAGTTATGTATTCATCACATACTTACATAGATACCTATCTACCTACATACCTCCTTACCTACATACCTCCGTAAATGCACGCCTGCTTTTCTCAAATTAACCAATCAGAGGAAAAATAACAAGTTTTGAATCATGGCGCGAAATTTATTCATTTGGTTAAATAGAGTTTTTGACATGATAGCTCATGTCAATTCGTGATGAAAACCCACTTTTCCTCCGCCTCTAAATTGGACTCTTATCCCTGAACCATCAATTGTAAATCATAATCTTTAATTTTCACTCAGGTTTATAACCCTCATTTAGTTTTAGTTAGTTGGTGGATAGTTTCCAGCTCACTTCAATGTTACTCATAGACCGTCCATAAATTAAAGTTCCATCAATAAATCAATTTAAACAAAAATCACACTGTATTTTCATTGATTTCACTGATGATATCAATTTGGTTAACCAAATACATTTGTATAATTAAAATAACCCATAGTGTCATTAAACAAGAAAAAGAGCATTCAGTGAAGAAATCTTTCTCTTCTCGACGAAATCATTTACATTCGTACATATAGTTAGATATGGAAAATAGATGTCTATAGAAGGATAGAAAGGATGGTGTCACATTCAAGACCAAATAACAAATGAGGTTTCTGTATTAATCAAGGGGTTCTGAGATGCATTTGGAAAATGTTCGCTTTGTGCGGCTCATGTAACTTGCTCCACATGAGCAAGTAAATTTATATATTCATATTGATGTGGCCCAAAGCGGAAGTTTGTTCTTAACACCCCCATAATGGTAGGTCGGCAAGAGAAAACTATTCGGAGCTTAGCTGCGTTTATTGTTTTTTTCAATGATCTCGAAATCCGTTTATTTAGGATTTCAGCGGCCGTGTCTCCTTTAATTTCCATATTCATAAATAGAGTTTACTTCTCTACTGTCGATGCTTTGTCATGAAGTCTGGGTGACAAGTTGCTATCAACGAATCTCGGTGGATAACCATCTTTGATGAGGGTCTGTCTAAGATGAAATAGTTTCACATTTGTTGTGTCATTGGAACAGATAATGTCCCACTACATCCTTTAGTTGATATGAACAACTCTCCTTATCACTTGATCGCTAAATGGTTAGCTGACATTTTGCAACCTGTTAAAAATCGAATCAATAAATACAATTCTCTTGACTCCATTGAATTTGTTGACTCAATTAGAAATATCAACGTAACCGGTGAGAAAATGTTCTCATTAGATGTCACTCCTCTTTTTACAATTGTTCCTCTCAAGGAAAATAATGATCTTGATATGTGTATCCCAAAACATTACCTTAAAGAACTACTACTACGATGTACGCTCAACGTGCAATTTATTTTTAATGATGTTTTCTATAGACAAATAGATGGAGTTGCAAAGGGCTCTCCATTAGGTCCCTTTATGCCTAATTGTTCATGGCTAATCTAGAAAAGTCTGTACATCGATTTAAATGAGAGATATATGGACATGGACCACATTGAAATCCTGAATATTTTCAATAATTGCCACCCATCAATTCAATTTACCTCAGAAACGGAGGCAAACCATGAATTTCATTTTCTTGATGTCCGACTAAAACGAATTTATGACGGTTCTTTACAGAGATCTCTAAACAGAAAACCTACTAGGAATGAACAATTCAAGAACTTCCATAGTTGGGTTCAATTAAGTAGAAAAATAAACTTTATCCACTCTTCATCCTCTAGGATCAAGCGAATCTGATGAGGAGTCTCACAATACAACGAAACGGCCGTCCAATGCTTTGAGGTTTTGCATGGTGGTTTAGCTTCAATTGACTCATGATCTAAACTATTGATATTACTATATTATGTACAAAAACCCTTCTGATAGATCTAATAGATTATCTATAGTTTCATAAATGCATCGTTATGAATACAGTTTAGTAGGCTCTCGTTGAATCCACATCTCACTCCAGTTTCTTCGGTTCTGATGACTATTTAGATAGATATATATATGTCACTAATCCTCGTATACAAACACCGATTTAAACCACGTTGGTGAACAACTGCGTTAAATTGGTCAAATACGAGAATGGATTTCGATGACGTATATTTTTTACACTGATTGATCTGGATAGACAATCAGAGGAACGAATCGAAACAATGTGTAAGGGATATGGCATGTGAGCCACATCAATCTAATCAATCATTAATTGATATTTATAGTCAGATCAATAATAAGTTACAGAAATGTGATAAATTGGGATAAGAAAATGAAAACACACACGCTCACATGAAAACGGTGAAGGTTGATAAACGAATAATGAATAGGGTTAAAATGTGACTCGAAAAGGATGAATAAATTGCCTTGCATGGAACCTATAATAAATTATATGGGTTCACATATACTTATAAAGTTTACTGTACTTATCATTGTATTTATCATTATAATTACTGTACCTCAATCACTGTTGCGTTGATCCACATTTTTGTGCATTTGTTTAAACGCAACAGTTTCCATAATGTTTTGCTCTTGATTCGGGTTCCGACTGTTCATAAACTGTTATCAAATTTAAACACAGCTATCAACTGTCCTTGCTGCTGTCATATGTTGTAATTATTCTTTATGTTACTGTTACAGGAAGCTTTCTTACTTCATACTTGAAGGACGTGTTTAAACGCCGCAAACACCTCACAAGTTGAGGTTTGTAACTAAATTTTGTGTATTATTCAATAAAGAATCGCTATTGTAGACAAATTGTTGTTTTGGAAACTTCGGTTTCGCGCGTATCTCAGTCGGCTGACTTGGACGCTTCGGAAGATGTAACATTGAGGAAGTTTGATTCGTTCCATTAAAAGTGGAATGATTATGAGATTCATCGTGATACAACACTAAAAATAATCATACACTTACTTTTCTAATCATAGATATCAACAGGATATTAATTAAAGATCACAATATATGATTTGTCAGTAGGTGAATGATTGATGTACATTATGTAATAATTGTGTTTTAATGGTAGTAACAATGAATGAGGGTTTGGTAGTATGTATTCCATTCTCGTCCTCTGATTTTCGATTTTCCAAATGTTCTGTCTCCATATATTCCACTTCCGATTAGTGATACCTATAACTGTCGAGATTGAATAGCACACATTACACTAAAACTACCGACATCCTACTCAAGATGTGAAATTAGCTGACTGAGATAAAGATGAAGACAGTACTATTCAGGGTTTTCCAACTCCCTTGAGTAGATCATTCGTATCTAGCAACCAGGTTAAAACATCGGACATTGGCTTTTCATCTTCTCAATTTTGTAAACAACAGTAATGCTACGAGAAAACAGTCAGTAGAGTTTCTCTGGCAGTGGCTGTATACTCTCGACCGTACCAGGGATATTGGGAGCGAAAAAAATACCGTTCGCAGATTTTCGCTTCAACCGTTATTGACAAAACAATGAGCTTTTTCGATTCTCTACTGTCTTTCTGAAGTCATTTCATTAATGAATTTTCTTTACTTGTATTTTGTTTACGAAATAGCTTTCTATATATATGTATTTAGACTACTTATTACAATGTTATAAGTAGTTGAAAAATCCTGTTGTAGTTTTATTTTCCAAAACATCAATGTAATTTTTAATGTAAAGTGAGTTGATAGATCGTTTATTTGTGCACACAAACATTGTTATGCTCATTCTATATTTGCAGGAGTATGACACTAGAAAACAGGTTCCTTCAATCAGACAATCCATGTAATGAACGAATGGATCAATAAGTAAGAGGATAAACACAAAATGTAATCTCTTCTCAAGCAAAGATGGATAGTGGCTAGCAGTGGAATCCAGGACATGCGTTTCGTTCTAATTGGGACTCGTCATCTAGATGGACCTGCATCGCAGTGTTGATGTTCATTCCGGGATTCGAACCCATCGATTTCATTCCTAAATAAGAATGGGAAGATACAAGTAACAAAACATCAAGTGAATGTAATCTCTTATCGTTTATTTAATAACTTCTACAGATCACAGTTGCATCACATTTGTCTATATGAACCTTTTTAGCTTGATATCCAAGGGTATGAGGCTAGAGAGCTTTTCTGTAGTGCATGGATGCTGAACTATTCAAATGAAGACTTTGAAGTGCTAGGTATATTTTTCTCTCTATCTATCATCAGATCGAACGAGAAAATTGCAACCTCTTCTAAATAAACACGTTTCAAAATGACTTCCATGTAAGATCTTAAAGAGTAGGCAGTTACATCATAACAAACCTACAATTTTAGATACAAGTCTATTATTAGAGCAGTACTACTAGTATCATAGTAGACCATAATACTACACTCCTCCTCCTCTTCCTCTTACTCCTACTACAGATTCTGAAATGCCTAATAATATGTTACTATACCATGTAATACCTGCATCACATTAACAATTACCGGACAATCTATCACTATCGACACTACCAGTACTACATCTGTAATTAATATAGAGAGTAGGTAATAGTAAACAGATTTATTAAGTTATGCCAGTACACATACTGCATAACTGAAATCTGTAAAACTTACATCATGTAAATAATTTGCCTAACTTCCTTTAATTGTTTTTACACAAACACCATCGTCTTTTCATTTCCGTTCTTATTGTAGTTCCTAACCGTTTTATATTTTCTTCTTTTCTCTTCCTTCCGCTATCACCCGTCTGAAGTCTACTTTCGATTGAAGTGAAATAATATCAGGTGAATTTAAACTTAATACCATTGCACAAGTATGTGGCTTTCAGGACTCAGTAGCTAAATGGATAACGCGAACAATACTAGATTCGAGTGCCATAGTGAACATCAACTGTAAGATGATGTTACATCCAACCGTCGAGTCCCAAATAGGACGAAACGCTCGTCAAACTGAATTCCACTATTAGCCACTATCCATCTTTGCTCAATCAAGTATGGAGCATGTTATAAGAATAAATTGTAGTGACTTTGTCTCATTTTAGAAGTTTTAGAATTGTCCGAGTGAAAAGAAAGTAAAATAATACTAAGCGAATAATAGATATGTAACACTTAAACTCATCTAAAGTTCACTTAATTAATTAAACGATGTTTGTCTTATCTTACTTCATATTTATACAGAATAATTGAGCAGTATCCAATATTGTGTTTACCTAGTCTTTAGCGTTGTGGAAATACGAGTAACGTTTAAGGAACTAGATATCAAGAGGACTAAGATGAACTACAATGCGGTTAGACATAGTCTTTATTAACTCTACATGACGTGTGAAAAGCTTGGTGGTTAGGGTTAGGGTAAGTTTTCATTATATACTCTATTTATTCGACTTTCCATTTCATTAAATAATTTACTCCGAATAAGTGAATTAGTCAATGTTAACCATTAAAAATTTCCTGTGCAGATAGATTTGGTCAACTGAATTTCATATACTTATATTACAGGTATTACGACCAATTAAGTTGATGAATCGAATAATGTTAGATGAACATTCTAAACCTGGAAGAAGTCAACCACCGTTCTCTCCAACAATGGGACTCCTTAACAACATTTTGCGATCATGGTCTATTGTTTCTGATGAGCAATAGCATCACACATGACATGGATGACCAGCACAGGGAATTATGTGTATGGAACACAGTTTTTTAATTTCGTGTTCACGAAATCAAATAAGATTTGTGTTCAACCGATACTTTCAACATATGACGATGTGATCAATGTTATTCTGACGAAATTCCATAAAATATAGAAATGATCATTGATATTTCTAACATTACACGACACTGTGATGTAATGCAACCTTTCATCTGTCATACTGTTAAAAGGTATACAGAAAAGATGTTTCATTTGACAATGACGAAATGTATGGATGTTTCAAGGAGACATCATATCAAATAACTGACATATATGTACACATAAAGGGTAAATAAATTCTTAGATGAGATCTAATATGAATAATGTTTTATCTTTAGCAGAAGAGTAATTTAACTTAAACTATCATGAATCGTGAATTTCTATGCCTAATTTGATTGTCTGTATGATCGAATGAAAAGCGATAACAGAACGGATATCGTGAAAACTGAAGTTTATTGCTTCGAATGTCCATCGACTATCACTCTATTGTATACTTATCAAGTGTTCAGATTATATAGATACATATAGAGAATGATTTCATTCAACATGATCTTTCGAATAAACCACTCAATATTGCTTTCCGATTCATCATTTCATAATCTCTTTTCAGTCTATTTTTTACGGCTCACTCCAATCATAACCATCTTCCAACTGATCCATGTATATTTTCCACTTTATAATTTGATGTAGCCTGGTATGTCTGTTCGCAAATTACGTCCGCTTGTAACACAATGTTAGTTAAGTCTTTATTATAACTTGTGAACCTATGTGCCCTGTATATTGGATAATGCAACGATAGCGCCAATCAGAGAGCAGCGAATTATCGATCGAACCAGTGACGCGTAATACACGTGCGAGCAGTCACGCTTCCTGTCTAGCCTAGCCCAGTTAAGTCGAGATCCCTAATCTCAGCCTCTGCGATATGAAGCGTTTAGTTCAACCATACTCGGTTTATATATCAACCAGACAGACCACAACATACCATAAAATAGAAAATAACATTTGTACAATATTTGGCCAAAAGTGGCTGTGAATGAGGGAGACAGTGACTAACAGACAGGGCATAATTCAAGAATGGTAAATCGTATAATAACAGTTCATAGGTCAAAATAAATCTCATAATAACAGGGACATGAATATGAACAGTTTAGTTACACGATAAAAATATACACATATTATTGGCCCATATATGGAACCCAAAAATTACCATTCATTATTCTCATAGAGATATAACGGGCTTGTTACTGAATTCCCAAATCGAGAGAAAAGAGTGGATTTGAATCTAAGGAATTGTGATTTAATAAAGATTTAGCAGTTCAACCATGGTAACTACCGCTTCTTGTACATAAAAATGACTTGATTTAGTTCAATAATGTTGGGATTCTGATTCATGATTTTGTCACGTGACAATAATATATTCGTTCCATGCTACTTGAAATTATGAAATCATGTTGTGACATTGTCATTTTATTCGAAAATGCAAAAAAAATACTCAGGACATTGAATACCAGGACACGCTCTAACACTTCATCAGGCAATGCTTGTAAAACTGATCAGTAAACACAACATTCATTATCCTATCCCACGTGTACAACAGCTTCGTAATCACAAAAATGAATTATTTGAGTCTTCCACAACTAAGTGTTACCACACAAGTTCAAAAGAATCTTTACAATATATACTGTACAATCTGAAGAACACAAGAACTATTGGAGACAAACCAACCATCATATGCCGAATAAATAGTTATGACTGATAGGAGAATTACATTATACAAAGCAAACAAATTGTTCTGGCAACAATAGATAGAGGTGGGAATCCACGACATAGTTTCTCTGAAATTAATCCATGTGGATAACTGAAAATTGCGGAAAAATTGAATTACTAGATGTACGATACACAAATGCCTCATATTTTAAAATCTGAACAAACAATATAGATTTGAGTGAGTCAAATACATTCTTAAATACTTTCCAAATAATTTAGATGCAGAAGAAACATTTAGTGCTACGAAACAGTTACAAATCAATTAGAATGAACAATCCACCATTGTTTTCACTGAGTTACTGCCTCAACGACATACACGGTCGAACCACACTGACCACGGATTCTCCCTAGAACATCAGGAAATACATCACGAAGCCAGTCACAAATGAGCACATTATCTTATTGTTCAAATGGGGTTTCGACGATACTTTAGAAATTTTAAATAGTTGATTACATGGATCAATTGAAGATAGAACACCATGGAAAACCCCATTCTGAGAATTCGACTGTTATTAAATGGATTTCACTAATCAGATCAATAATTTCAATTCTACTTCAACTGTGTTACTTGATTATGGATGACAAACTGTTTTCAAATAAATTGATTTCAGATGAAAGTTGATGTTGAATTTATTGGATTTTTCCTAGTTTCAAGACGAATCAAACACACTTCATATTGAAATGTATTCAGATGCTTGTATTCACATGAATCATCTTTGATTACAATAAATAAACTACTAACAACTTGTAAGTAGTGAAACGTGCACAATTAAGATTAATAAGATTAAGTAGATTAATTTTGTCATTGACAATTTTTTTACACTGTGTGGTATTAATTTTCTATAGATGATGGACGGTAGAGCAATTTCACGGATTGATTGTAGTTACAAATTAACACAGTTGGATTCTGACCAGCTCAGTTATTCATAAGTTAAGTAATCGCACACGACATCGAAGATCCTGGTGTCTAATCCCACGTACAGGATCGTCGATGCACATTATTGATGAATCTCAGATTTTCAATGACGGTTTAATTATAAAAGTCTTTGACAAATTATTGATTTTTGTGTATAGTTTTAAAATGCTTTAAAGCTAAAAGACAATATATTGATACGTCTAACAAACTGACTTTATTACTTCTTCATATTCCACGGAATTCGTCTACTCTGATAATACTATGGTGTGTGATACTGATATCGATACATATAAGTAGTATGTATCATCAATCGAAAGTGGGATGTCTGAAGGTAGAAGGTTAAAAAACTTCAAAGGGAAGAGTACGAGAATAGAAAGTGATTAGTATGGAAACGAAGGAACAATGGAGTATGAGACAATTGATTGACACTTTGCCTATGAAATATTCACTGTATGGTTTATAGATTTTATAAGGAGATTCTGAAATTCGAGGTCAATAAAGTTTGGTCGACCCATTTGTGCTTTTGTTCATTACACTGATAGTGTCGTCTATGAGGCTAATTGAATTCCAACATAGAAATCCCTAGATTCTGACATTACCTTATATGCAATATTTCGTTTATATATTACTACCACTGAATTAACTACTTCAATGAATCCAGTGTTCCTCTTGCTGTGTTAACGACATATGGCAACTTGGACTCATTCATATATGTGTCTGGTGCTACATTGTAGCTCACTGAGTGAATGAGTGACTGACTGATATTACCTCTTAAGTTGTCATTATCTTTACACAAACCGATCCATAAATTAGGTTGAATATAAATTTATTGAAACATAATACTAACATGCGACGAAACGACAGTTAACTGTGTTGCTGGTTTCTGATTCACCCCTTGGTTTGTCATGCAAACTATCATCATCTTGTTTATTCTACCTGTCAGCCAATGAGTTCATCAAAACAATATTATTCCTGGTACAAATATACATCATTACAAGATATAACATCACCACATATGTATGAAATTAATATGAACATGAATAGAAATGAGTTGTAACAGTTCTATGTTATGTGTGCTACTGATATCGGTAGATATTAGTAGTATGTATCATTCACAGAAAGTGAAATACGTGGTGGCACAAGGCTTGGAAGATCAAAGAGAATAGAACAAGAACAAAGAATAACTGGTGTAGAAACGAAAGAACGATGAAGTTGGAGACAATTGATTGATATTTTGTAAACGAAGCATTATATTTTAATGTATAGTTCTAAGATATTACTTAGGTATTCCGTATTTCTGTATTGAAATACATTCGATTGTCCCCTATCGTGTGTTATCATTCACTACAATAGTAGTAGTAGTAGTAGTAGTAGTTGCAATATCAGTAGTAGTCATACTCGTGGTAGTAAATGTCGTCGTCGTCGTCGTAGTAGTAGTAGTAGTCATAGTAGTAGTATTGACTTACTTATTTTCAAAATCTATGAAGATAACTTGATATCTGATAAAATTCTCATCATCATAAATATATATCTCTTAGTAAAGTTTAACATTGTTGAAAAATTTTTCCACAAGGGAATTAACCTTATGAAAAAAATGTTTATTGTCAAAAAGAAATTATTCAAAAAAAAGAAAACCTGAAGGCGGATGGTGGTGGTGGTGATGATGAAGGTGGTGGTGGTGGAGTAGGTGTTGGTGATGATGAGAACGATGATAGTTAGAACAAAAAGAGAGAAAAAGTGGGGAAACAGACGAGAATAAACATGAATAAGCATCTATATTGATGTTAAGAGTATACTCTGTGGGGAATTTATTCAACGACAACAACAACAAGAACGAAAATAATCAATAATTCCATCAGAACATTTTCTCACTTATTTTCTTTATTTTTTTTAATTTTTCATTCTTTTTCTGTTAGAATAAAATTTATTGAATGAATAAAAATGATGCAACGTTTGAATCGTCCGGTAAAGAAAAACAGAAAGAAAAACAAGATCAAGTTAGCAATTTCTTCATAACAAATAAAAAGAAGGATTGAATTTAGATATTAACATGGTTAGATAATGGTATCGTGGATATGCACTGCTGAGGAGTCCCATACTAAATCGAGACGGCCATTCAGTACTTACATGCATTCAATGATGATCAAACATCGATCGGTTCATGATCTCAATCAAAACGTGATAATCTGTACAGCTTTAAACTGTAAATATGGAATCATTTAAAATCTAACTGATTATAATGAATTACTGCTTGTGGATACAACCTGATAGGTACCAAAATTAAATCAGTCAAGTGCTTCGTACGATTATCATAAACTATATTCGATTGACTGCAATTATTCATGGAAAACACCATACCGTGTATATTGGAATGGATCATGTTGAGAACCAGATTCAATGAAATCATTCTAGCCAGTTGTTCATTTGTTTCAGTGACAATACATTCTCTAATATTGATAGTTTCATTCTAAAGTAAGATGGTGGTTGGAGGTAGTCAACAGGAAACCAAGGATTCAGGTTTCGTGATATTTGGCACTTGTCATCAAATTTAACCTGTAATCTTGACGGAAATGATACTTTTTCACAGATTCGTTCCCGAATCATTTATCTTCCCAGTTAGAGACCGTATCTCAACATAGTGCACACAATTTCGAATCAGTCGGATGAGTGGCCACATTGTAAATTGTTCAATAGGACTCAGTCTGCACTAAGAAAGACCTGACATACATGAGATTGATCACCACACAGAGATCAATCAATTGTCAACTCATAGGTGCTCTTTTTGATCTCAGAAAGCATTAGGCGAACTTGCTTCAACCTGGAATCGGTCAATCAAAACGCTTGACTAATCTACTTTAATGACTAGTTATGATTAAACATCTTCAGAGATTTGATATTCATCAGTTTCAACATTCTCACTGAATGTTTTGTTCAATCAGCCAGATAAAAGATTGGTCATATTCCTACTCATTCATATTGATTTATTTACATATTATAGACTGATGTGAATACCATGTATCCTGATATTCTTCTCACAGTTTCCAGGACTTCATCTAATTCCCAGCAGTAATTAACAGCCCCACCTCCACATCAAGTGAACTTGAGCAACGAAAGCATTGTAAATCAACTATAAAGAAAGTCGGTATCATAAAATTATTCATCTAGATAATGAATCTTTCCCATTATTTCCATGGTCTATTTCACCAGTGAATGTTGTAATAATACCAAATACTATTGGTGAAACCAAGAAAAAGAAACACACAGCCGTAAGGGAGAGGATTGGGAAAACAAGGACAGCATTCTTGGATTTGAAGACGATATGGAACTAAAGATAACTGTTGATGTTGATATCATCAGCAACAGGATATTGCAGGAGAGGACAAACTGGCTTCAACCTGAAGAGTCAATAGGGAAAAGATGTTGAAAGTGTGCGAGAAATACATTGCTGAAATCGTCAAACTGCATCATAAAGCGATCACTAACTTGGAATCCTGAATGAATACGAAAAAGTGGAAGGTCAAAGATCACATTACGTTGAGAATTAGAATCACACATGTAAAAGATGAATAGAATCTGGGAAGAACTGGAAAAGATTATTCCGAACATTTATTTTGTTTATTTGAATATAAAGATATTGGTACAAGGGATCACTTGATAAATATGCACCACAGAAATCACATTAGATGTTTTTGAGTGCTGTGATGCTGCCCGGGTGCCTCAACCGAAGCACGTGGTTTTCTAAGGGGTTCAGATCAGGAGGTTTTGATCTAAAGGTCTGATCTACAAGGCAATGTAGCTTTGCAAGAATATGCAGTCACTTGTTAGTCAGTTACTAATGATTGTTTCATACACCATTTGTTCGCTCAGGATACTGTTGCCCATGTGCAACACTGGTTTGGAATCAAGGTTTTTCAACTCCCCTAGGTGGACTCTCCATGTCCACTGACCCGGTTAAAGCGCCAGACATTCGCTTTTTGTCCTCTCATTTTTGTAAACAACATCCCCATCACGAGAAGGTAGTGAGTAGGACTTCCTTGGCAGAGGCTATATACGCGTGGCCATATGAGAGCATTTCGAGACCGAGAGAACAAACTCTTCCCACTCCCGACCATACCAGGGCATCTGATATGGCCTATGCTCCTCCATGAGTGCGGTCACAGACGTAAATTAATTTAGCATGAAAATTTGAGTTGATTGTGTTTTGTCATTTTCAAATTTTTCTTAATGAAGCCTGAAAAGGATGATTGTTTCATTAATTCCATTTTGTGTTTTATATCTTATTTCATAATTAATGGAACAATTGAACAGATCTAATTGATGTAAACTAAATAAGGTTAGTTTAATATGAAGGAATTCCAAGACATTAGCCTCTGTTGTTTGTTTTAATAACATTTTTTGTAAAAGTGTTATATTCATAATTGATTAATCGAAAATGTCGCGGTATTGTTTAATAATCAATGACAGTAAGCCCCCGTGAATGCCTTAATACGGACGAGAGTGGGGAGAGTTAGCTCTCCCTTAAGAAATACTCTCATTTGGTCACATACATATTACCACTGACAAGGAAGTTCTACTCACAGCCTTCTCATGATGGGGCTGTTTTTCACGACATTGAAAAGACAAAAATCGAATACCTGGTGCTTTAACCCGGTTGGTGGATATGGAGGATCCATCTAAAGGGTTGGAAAACCCTGATTTCAAACCAGTGGTGTATAAAGACTCAATGATCCTGAGTGAATAAATGGCATGTGAACCAGTTATCAGTCACCGGGGGCCATGTTAATTCATCTCCTTATGTTGTACCATTGCCTTGTGGATAAGACCTGTAGGTTGAATGCTCCTGGTGTGGCCCAATAAGAAGATCAATCGTATTGTTTTGAGCACTCCGTTAGTATCTTAGCCTTCGCAAAACGAATGATTCATGTGACGCATATATATTTTGTGCTTCCTTCACGAATTATTATGTGTTTAAATAATAAATAATAATAATAAGTGATATAATGGTTAGTTTGTAACCAGTATTTGAAGCAAATTCACTTGATTTTATATAGTTGAATCTTCCCTTTGAGGTTTAAAATCGCTAGTACTAGATTCCACTACTATCCACTGCCAACCTTTGTTTACAATGCTTGTTATTTAAAGAAGTTTCGAGGCAATACACACAGTACGTACATATGTCAACAAGATACTGATCAGTTGCGGTTCTAAATAACAATGGAAAGATTCAATTAACCTGAGCGAATTTAAACTTCACCCAGTTGTACAAGCAAGTGGCTATCAGGTCTCATCAGTAGAGTAGATAATGCGATGGTGTTTGAAGCGAACGGTTTAGTGTCAATTATTATGTTAAGCCCATAAACTTTATTCTTGCTTTCAGACAGCCCGTTCTATTCATTCTACGTGAGTTACATTCTGACCTTGTTATTTATTCGCTTATCAATCTTGGCTGTTTTCATATGAGCGCATAGGTGTGTGTATACTTCTTATCCCATTACTCATCACATGTCTGTAATTTATTTTTGTGTAACTATAAATATTGATTAACGCTTGGTTAAATAAGAGTTGGTTTACCCGCAATCTTCACAGCGCATCTCTCTATTCTATTCGCTACATATACAAAATATATGTATTCAAAAGTCCATTCTCATTATTTGACTTACCTAATTCCGTCATTGAATAACGCGATTAAAGTCGATGATTATATACGAGGATAGGTGATGACAAACATTGATACGATCTGATTGGAGTCAGATCAACGGGCCACTAAAACGGTACTTGATTCGAGTTCCGGAGTGAACGTCGAATTGGTCATGAAGGTATAAGCATCTGAGGAGTCATAGATAGAACGAAACGCGCGTCAAACTATATTCCACTGCTAAACACTCTCTACCTTATCCTACAATACTCGAACTGTTTTAATCATCATGAGCTCATGATAATTAGGTATTGATATTTCCAAATGAATTTTCAATTAAAATCTTAAGTTGAAAAATATTTTCCTTTTTGATGGAATTTTGTTCTCCGAGCTGGATGATTTAGTCATGAAGCTTTCATCGTTCTTCTCAACGATATCATCAGTGCAAACTACATATAGATGTGAAGTGTTCAAATTTCTCCAACACCTGGAGAATATTTCTTTAAAATATAAGTTACGAAGATCGACATAATGACAGTTCATTTATCCTTAATCCTACCTTTTCTCTCTTTTTTCTTTCTCCTATTTCAACTTGTGACTAAACTGAACAAGATAGTACTGTAGTGAACGAGAACATAATTGGAGACAATTAAATGTATTTGAATACAGAATTACAGAACATCTTAGTAAACTCTGAGACTTACCTACTTTACTAACCCTAGTGAACCCCAATGGAGCATAGGCCACCGACCAGCATTATCAGACCAACTTATTCTATCCTGAGCATTCCTTTCTAATTCTATCCAGTTTTTGTTTATTCTTCTCATGTATATTTCCACTTCTGATTTTCATCTCTTCCTATGACTTTGAGGATTCCATGTGCGGCTCTGCCTTGTGACACAGTTGAGTGCTTTCCTCAATATGTGTCCTATCCACTTCCAGTGCTTCTTCCTCCGCTGGTATCTGGTTTGTTCTCTACCACATTAGGTTGTTGCTGATGCAATTTGATCAATGGATCCGAAGTACTTTACATAGATAACTGTCAGTAATCACTTGTATCTTCTGGGTGGTGGCTTTCGTAGTTCTCTGAGAACCATACAATAAATACGTCATTTGAAAAATATCAATCAATTGTTTCGGACTTCATTGTGCTTTCATATACACTCCACATCACACTCTGTTCTTTTTCCTTCGATCTCCTTAACCTTTACTACTGATTGATATTACATTCTGGACTTGAAAAAACATGCAGAGCTAGTCAACAAGAGAGATCAATACGAAATGTACACTGTTATTATTGATCAAACATCATTAGTTTGGTACAGTACTAAGATTGCAGAAGTCTTTTTTCGATTTGCAAATACTTAGAGGAGGTTGAGACTGATGTTCTGGATTCAACAGGTAGGACGAGCTAATCAGGAGGAAGGACTGTAGACTACCAATATCGTTCGAGCGTCATTGGTTTGTCACGGTACTAAGATTGTATAAATCGTATTTCGATTTGTGAGTAAGCTACGTGATAATTAGAGGACGCTGTGACTGATGTTCTAACTACGAACGGAGCCCCTCTGAGGCTACTGCCGGTTCAAGGCCTGAATAAAGGAGGAGGGTTAAGCATAGGGTTAGCGATCCCATTCCGTAGAAAATTAACTCGCTAAAAGAACGCCAACCGGAAAAAATTATTCAAATCATTCAAACTGTTCCCTGGGTGTCAGGCGATCTTCATTAAAAAAAGATATGACACCTCATGGTGAAATCCGAGTCCCTTTGGAAGCCACGAAGATGATGCTCTTACTGACAACTAGAGCAACCATTTGTTTATGTACGTGGAATGCTCGTACAATGGCAGTCTACTCTCCATTAGGAGTAACAGGCATAAGTAAGTAAGAGACTGATGTTCTGAATTCAACAGGTAAGTAGAGCTAGTCAAGAAGTAGGGCTGTAGACTACTGATACCAGTTGAGCATCATTAGTTTGTCACAGTAGTAATATTGTATGAATCATATTTGGATTAGCGAATAAACCAAAAAAAGTTGATTAAACCTACATCTAATTAATTAATTACTTCTTTTTTATAGTTTGAAACTATGTAAAATTTCAGATAATGAGTCAGTTGAAGCTAGACCAGTAGGTCCTGGATTCGAATCTCGCAGGGGATGAGGTCGTGGATGCGCACTGCTGAGGAGTCCCCCAATAGAATGAAACGTCCAGTGCTTCCAGGTTTTCCATAGTGGACTCATGATTTTAACCACTGCATCATAATGTCCACAAAACCCATCGGATATTAATTTCAGATAAATCAATTAAATTTAACTCATGGTAACATTAAAACTTTGTTGCCAAGCTTAGACAAACCAACATTCATACCACATTGCGTAGTTCTAAAGAAATTATCTTTATAGAATGAGTTTAAACACCGATGTCTTCGACATATTGACCATGTATGAAATGAAAACCATTCAATGAGATCATGTGTATTATGATATCAAGGTGGTCTGCTTGCATTTCTGGGCTATTTGTTCTTCCTTATCATCTGGATGTTTCAACAAGTTATTTGGTTTTCTTGTTTGTTTTAGCAGGTCATTATGTGTATTAGTCTCATAACCTATTCAAGTGTGTCTTTGAGACGTTCAAAACCTTTCACTGTACAGGTTAGAAAAGAGCGCAATCAAAAACATTGTGGTTGCTAACAGTATTCATCGATAAGAATATACATTTATCAGATATCGATTTCTGAACTGCTAACGTCTAATTGATGACCACTCAATATTTATCATTAGGATCAATCAAGAAATAAGAAACGGACACTTCTTGAAATATTTTGTGCTGAGAATCTCATATTGTACCAAAACTATAGTAATGAATAAAGCTAATGATGTTCGGTTAATCTACCAAACTGTGGTAATCCAATAACTAAGGTCGTTGAGATTTATAGTACTCACACCCAACCGCTAGTCACATCAACGTAGTATGTTGGATTGGATAAGGAGTAGTTGAAAAATCTATGGAAGATAACAGTCTACGAGTTCATTGTCTATTAAACTCACAGCACTTCTCAAAATATTTCATTGTCAAATCTGAATTCAGACAATAACTCCTAATCATCTAACAGAGTTGTTAAATCTCTTTGAGCTAATGAGTAAACGATCATGTTGAATCGCTTTTACCCCGTCGATACTTTGTTATGACTTGACCTTGATCTGTCTATTCTAGACTAATACCTTGACGCAATAGGCTGAGCGTCTTAACCTTGAGCCTAGTACGCGTGAGTTCGAGATGGGATAGAGAAAGAACCATTCTAGAACGTGATTGGTTGGCAAGCACGCAAATGAGAGAAGACAAGACAGTTGGAACACTAAATTCTAAACTCTCTGAATTCGGATGAGGGCAAAAATGTACATGAATAAATAAGTGAATATCCTGACCACAACGTACGATAATTTGGGAAAATACAACTGTGTCCAAAACAAGGAATTAGGGTAGAAAATACGGTGCAAAATATTATGTTTAAATTGCAATATTTTTGGAACGAAAAACGGTATGGCAGTGAATGATACATCGAACGAAAGCTCAAGTTATGTAAAATAAAATGGGGACAAAAATAGATATCTGTTTTACAAGGTTTGAATGAAATGAAATAACGTCCCAAGAAATAGCTTTCGTAGTTGTCTGGGCTTCCTATTTCCCCGTTCACAACTGTTCACTTTACGTTTATGAATTAGACATGGTGCATTGGATATCTATTCAATCTCATGATAAAATTAAATCAACCATATCTCTCACATAATTCACAGTACTAATGATTCATTGAATCCTATGATACACAATGACTTGACCAAATTCACATTCAGTCAAAAAACTATTGTTTAATAATGATGGTAAAAAGTGTACGCATGAACGGTGCACACTATGTGGATTATCATTGAGGAAAAGCCTTACTCTACAACTTACTACAACTACTCTCCAACTGTCGGTTACAAATGTCATCCTTATCTAGTCAAGAATGTAGCTGAACACTGTCCCACCTTACTTACTTACTTACGCTTACTAGCCTTATGGAGGAACGTGGTTCGCTCACTAGCACTCTCCATGTAATTCTGTCTTCCTCAATCAGTAGGCTTCAACATACGTAAGAGAAAAAGCAACATCCTGAAATACAATACGAAGAACACTAACCCAATCAGACTTGATGAAGAAACCTTGGAACAGGTGGGAACATTCATATATCTGGGCAGAAACTTCAATAAACTTCGACTATCTAATACAGATGTAAAGGTGAGGATAAGTAAAGCAAGGGCAGCATTCATACAGTTGAAAAAACATATGGAACTAAAAACAACTATCAACTAATATCAAAGTCACAATCTTCAATATGAACGTTTACTGTATGCAGCTGAAATTTGTACAACTACCGCAACCATCATCGAAAAGGTACAAGTAAGTATAAACAATTCTCTGCTTAACATACTGAATGTCCGATGGCCGAATACCATCAGCAACAGCTTACTGTGGAAGTGAGCAAACCAACTTCTATCTGAAAAGAAAACTAGGAAAAGACATTGAATGTGGATAGAACATGCATTACGGAAATCATCAAGATACATCCCAAAACAAGCTCTAACATGGATTCCTGAATGGAAACAGAAAAGTAAGAGGCCAAAGAGCACACTGAGTCAGGAATTGGAAGCCAACATGGAGAAGATGAATAGCAACTAGAAAGAACTGGAAAGGATTATCGAGGACAGATTTTGATGAAGAATGCTGACGGTTAACTCATGTTCCTGCATGAGGGCGTTGTCAGGTCTAACTAAGTAGGCAACTGTATACACATACACAGTTTAGTAATAATTGATTTTAACACCATCTAAGTATGAAACAATCTTCAGTGTTAATATTCAATTCATTCTGACAGTTCAGTGATAAATTATGTCAATTCTAATTAATTTATTACTATAAGTAGGTTGTTAATATAACAGTAAAATGATTCCCTCCTGCTTTTTCATTTCTATAAGGGAACAATAACCCTTGTGTAATTCGATTCTTTATTTACCTTTATACCATTGAATGAGTGAGTGTATGTAAGTGTGTGTTGAAATTGGGGGGTGGAAGTTGAGTCAAATGAATAATCATTCATACCATAATACACTTACATAAATCATTGAATGTGTAAAAGTAGTATATAAGTGGCTGACTAAAAATTTCTGCTATGTACATAATCCCATTATGAAGTGTAATGTTGCATGATATTGATAGATTGGTTAGTGAGAATATAAGAAAATATGTGACAATCAGGACTCAGCAGGTAAGCGAATAATACTACGGCGTTTGAAGCAGAACGTTGCTGGATCCCAGTATAACAGTAAACATCAATTCTAAAATGCAGGTATATCCAACTGACGTGTTTCAAATTGGACGAAACGTTCATCCTCGATTCCACTGCTAACAACTAACCATTTTTACTTAAAAGATAAATATGGTATGAAAATTAGTAATTCTAGTCAAATAGATTTTATTTGACGAAGCTAAACCTATTTCCCATTTCGTATGTTATTGGTATTATCTAGGAAACGTGTTTGTTTAACGTTGAGAACTCGTTAGTTTTAAGTAATCTATGAACACTACTACTACTGAGCTGTGTGCTACTGATGTCGGCAGATATACAACTACTACTACTACTACTACTACTATTACTACTACGACCACTACTAGTACTACTCACACTAGAGTACGTATGGACATCAAGTGTTATGTAATTTGACTGTCATTCTGTATCGACAATAGTGAATACCCATTTCCATTTCTAACTCTATAAACGTACCACATAAGCTTTTAGTTCAATTTCACGTTCAGCATGAGATAACTATCAAATTTTATTTTTGGTTTATACTATTTTACAATCAGATTCTGAGTTTACTATTCAACTACTCTGAATGATGAAGTAATTAGATTGATCTCATCTGAAGGTAATAATAAGAATCAGAAAGAGTTAAACAACTGCTTCGTGTAAGCGTAAACCTACTCCTTAGGCGGTCGAACCCAGAACCTCAACTCTCGTACTAAATTAGCTGTTCAGTATTTACCAGTTTTCACTGATCGTTATCTATTGAAATCATGAACCGATTGATGTTAGACCAACATTGAATATCTGAAAGCACTAAACGACCATTCCTTCCTTTTATGCAACTCCTTAACAGTGCACATTCACAAACTCGCTCGCGCGATTCAAACCCAGGGCCTTCAGTCTTATGCGCGAAAATTTAACCTCGAGAGTCGGCCATTATCGAACGGTGTTAAATTCTAACTAAAATGAGCGAACATGTTCCGTTGTACTGACATAGATAACTATCTCTACCCAACACGGATTAGCTTCACTGATCACGACTTACGTACTTACTTACTTACGCCTGTTACTCCTAATGGAGCATAGGCCGCCAACCAGCATTCTCCAACTGACTCTGTTCTGGCCTTCTTTTCTAGTTTCATGCAATTTTTGTTCATTTTTCTCATATCTATCTCCATTTCACGGCGTAATGTGTTCTTTGTTCTTCCTCTTTTCTTTTGGCTTTGAGGATTCTATATGAGGGCTTGTATTGTGACGCAGCACAATGCTTTCAATGATTACTAGTTTTCACTGGTTATCGAACTAAAATTTTCCATCATTTCATCTTTTCTCTAGAATGAAAGCGATAAAGAAGCAAGAAAAATTTAAGAAAAATAAAATCAATAATACAAAAAAAGGAGGGAGAATAATTGAAATCGAATTCATTTCCTGTGTCAAGTCATTCAAACAAAAAAGGGGGGTAACGATTTTTACCAATATGTCTTCATTAGTAATGAGACAAAAATTAAAAAATAAAGAAAAGACGTAGAGAGAAAAGAACTGAAGAGAAGAAAAAACTTACACATTTCACGCCATCTATCACATTCCATTTTAAATGGGATAATTATGAGACAGATGAAGAGAGAACGAGGTAGAAAGCGAAAAAAAGAGAAAAATAACAAAAAAAGAAAGAGATATACAAGTTACCATTGATCTGATTAAAGAATAAAAAAGAGTGAAGAAAATTGAAGTGAAAATCCACACGCACACACACACAACGAAAAATTGAATCTGTCAATGGTAATGTTCGAGAAAGAGTCGTGTGTGTGTATGTGTGAGTGGTATGCGAGCGAGCCACTGAATGAAAGTACGTGTGTATGTGTGTATGTGCGTGAGAATATGGGTGATTATGCGTGTTACTAACTAATTTGTTTATCATTTATAAAGTAAACAGATAAGTAAATAAATAAATATCACTTTCAATATTCCTTAATGTAGATATTTAGTTTAGTCTTATAGTTGAATTAAAATGAGTGTTTCATTGTAATTAATGATTTATGAAGTTTAGTTTACTTTGGTAAAGATTGTTCATTATTTGAAACGAAGGGGGGGGTTGTGAAGGTTTTAGTCCGTTGTGAGATATCAACTCACTGAAGACAATGGTGTACGGTGCCTCAACTTTGTGGATTGTACATTGACACCATTGAATCACGGCTAGCTCAGTGGTCTAGTTGGTTAAGCGCCTGACGCGAGACCGATAGGTCCTGGGTTCGAATCTCGCGGGGTGCTAGATCGTGGATGAGCACTGATGAGGAGTCGCACAATAGGCCGAAACGACCGTCCAGTGCTTCCAGGGTTTCCATGGTGATCAAGCTTTAATTGACTCATTATGCCAAGCAGTGAAATTTCTAAAATCTCCAGAAAATCGCTTCTGATAAGATTTTAGCAGTTATATTAGTTGAATTCATCAGTCAATTAAAGTTAGACCATCATGGAAAATTCGGAAGTACTGGATGGTGCATGAGACTGTAGGTCGTGGGTTCGAATCCTGAGAGCGGGATCGTGGATGCGTACTGTTGAAGAATTCCATATCAGAATGAAATAGCCATTTAGTGCTTTCAATTTTTCTATGATGGTCTAGCTTCATGCAATTTATGAATTCGACTGATAAATTACTACAATCTCGATAGTTAGTTAGTTAAATGATATACCCTTGTGAACCAGGATAAATTTACATTGGTTTTCAGGAGAACCAGACACTTTCCGGACTTTCACGTGACAACCCAAACAGTACAACTGAATCCTGTCTAAAAAGGGAGCCGGAGACTGCCCAAGCTTAAATTTTATAACCCGATCAGTACAGCTCAATCTCGATTCACAGAAGAAACAGACATCGTAACCAGTGGATTTCAACCAGTTTTTAACTTGATGAGTTACATTACTATAAGTCTATGCAAAACTACTTTTGCATGTTTTATTTCGATTCTAAACTAGATGAAAAGGTGAATCTGGAATTAACTGTTGATCAGATTAACAATCCTTATGATACTAACAAGTTCAGGATACAGAGTTCCTTATTGATGACCTCCGACAATCACTATGTGAAATGATTAACTATGGAACAATCTCAACCTTTTAAACTCTCTTCTCATTTAACTGTGTTTCTGAACAGTGCTAGACTTTGACGATATAATGTCTTGAATAGAACTTTTATTCAAGGATATTGAAAGAAAAATATCGTCCACAACAGCAATAACATCTAATAACTCTATAGATGGGATACAATTTCATTATGACTTATTAAGATAATAACATAGGGGATATTTGTTTGTTTGCTTGACTTTGATGGATTACTGTTCCTTAAAGTTTATCCTAATTGAAACTATTTTCTGGTTGATTGTTTTTTCTATTATACGACAAATATGATCCTATGGTTTTTATTCATTCATTCACTCATTCATTCAGTATTATCATTGATCATCAGCATAGGATTAATATCATTTATCCCATATAATACAACAAATTGCATATTCATCAATATACTTGTATATAAACATATTACAAACTAAAAGTTTCGGATTAAATTAACTATCCTCATCTGAATATGATCCACTGTCTTTTCTCAGCCTCACCCCTCACTCACTCTCTCTCACACACACTTCTTGTGTACATCGTGTTTGTTCTATGAATTGTATCTATGTATACATCAGAATGAATGAATGATTGATTTTTGTTATTGTTGATGATGCTTCTCTTTGATTCGTTTCTTCTCTTACGTAATCACTACTGAACTGATGTAAATTATGATTATGACTATATTAAGGATTCAACTTGGAAATAGATCAAATAAAATGGGTTTTGTATTTCTGTATGTTCTTCATAGAGAAATGTTTAAAGGAAATTTTGATTGTTCTACTACCAGTCATCATACATTCAAGCTTATAACACTTGTGACTTGAGACAATATCTAGGTAATCCGTGCAGGATTCACATATGCCAATAAGAGACGGATCAATTGCACGCTTAAACATTAATGGGAAGATTCAAGGAAACAACAACCATGTCAAATGAGGTTATTTTATATAAATGGTAAACTACTTTTAGTAGTATAGATTTGTTTTAAAAATATTAACAGAGAGATATGTTAATAGTGAGATATTGTGGTATGTGCTACTTATATTGACATAAGTAGTAGATGATGTTAGTCGTAAACAGAAGGTCTGTCAGCAGAGAGACAAAAGGATCGAACAGTAAATAACGGAAACACAATGAAATTTGTATGAAAACGCAAGAACAATGAAGTCTGAGTCATTTTGAGACAAGTGAGGGATAATTTGCAAATTATGTATTTACTATTTGATTGTTAGATTTTAATAACGAGTCATGTAATTTTGTGTCAAATACATTCGATTGTATTCACTAGTGTTTTTGTTCATTACTATATAACTGCCATTTGAGTTATAATGAATAAATGATACAGATATTCGCCATATTGATCAGATTCTCCTATTTTGTGGTTGGTTGATAAACATTCATAGTCTTCCTGGATCAAATCTCATGGTAATGGACTATGAGAACTACTTATTTCTTATGCAGAACAATTAATTTTTAAGAATATATCGTTCACACTACAGTAGTTGAGACCGTGAGTCAATTGAAGCTAGATCATCAATGAAAACCTGTAAACACTGGACGGCCGTTTCGTCCTATTGCTGGACATTTCAGCAGACCGTATACTCGAACCTGCTTTGCGAAGTCCTAACACAGGACCAATCGTTTTCGTACGCAAACGCTTAACCTCAAAACGACTAAGCCTGCATCCAACGGTGTCGAACTTCAACCATTTCACGAAATTAGGCCACCGTACACCACTGTCTTCAGTGAGTTAATATATCACAACAGACCTGGTTGAACTTCACTGGTCACTGCTTCTCACTAGAACTATAGGAAATACCTCTTGGAGCCAGTCACAAGTGAGCATATGTTGACTAATATCAGAAGGAGATATTGTGGATATTATAATAGTTGAGATCATGAGTCACTTGAAGCTAGACCATCTTGGAGAAACTAGAAGAACCGAACGGCTTATATGTTTGGTAGGGAGAGGGACTTGAATTTTTATATTCAAAACTTTACAATGGGAATGTGAAGAGTTTAAGCACAGGCTCTTTGTCAAACTTTATAACTTGGTGTGTGATCAATTAACAAGGATATTTGTATCACCAATAAACATATTTATACACTGCGTGCACTATATATTAAGATTAGATGGTCGTTGGAGGTAGTCGACACGAAACTCTGGACCCGGGTTTCGTGCTACTTGGCACACCTTAACAAGGTGTACCTGTAGTCTTGATAGAACTGGTGCTCCCTGGCTGATTCGATCTCATGTCACCCAGCTTCACAATCACAGACACTATCAGTGAGCTATCAGGGCCGCGACCGACCTCCTGTAGAACTTAGATGTAATCACAATTTATTGATCACTGGGTAGTGATCAATGTCATGTGTGTCAAGTCCTTATTACAGAATATCTTAGTAACATCTGTAAATCATACAGTAAATAATTCATTTGTAAAATATTAGACAATTGGCTCAGACTTCCTTATTACTTCACTTCCATGCTAATAATTCCCTTTTCTTCGAACTTACTTACCTTCTGTCACTAGGCATTCCACTTTCGATTATTGATACATACTACTACTTATATCTGTCGACATCAGTAGCAGATATCACATTTTTACGAATACTCACCTATCAGACAACTCATTACTTAGTATATGAGTGTTCATTAGTTATTTTGGAAATCTATTTCAAGGTCAACTCCTTGTCTGTTTATATATGACTTATAGAGTCCTATTAGATTTAGAAATTGCTCTTACCAAAGGCTGCTCTGGATAATTTACTTAGGCCTGTTACCCTCAATAAACCATAGCCAACATTCTCAAGGTTGATAAGCGAATGATGAATCTGGTCAAAATGTGACTCGAGATGGATGAATAAATTAGCCTGTCTGGAATCTAGAATGAAGTATATGGGCTTGCATAGTAACTGACATTACAGAACGAACACTACACACTATAAATAGGAAACCGCAATTCATACAATAACTACATCACTTATGATGCAAAACTAAGTGACAGCTGTATAATTATTTATCAGTAATTTTTGAACGGTTAAAGGTACATCAACAGTCAGTCACTCAAATAAAATCTTACAATTGAGCGAGTGTAGTGGCATTGTGCCCAAACCACACAATCATCGAAGCTGAACATGAGACGATTGGGTAAATAGATGTTGAACATTCAACGCGGAAGAAAACCCAACAACGGAGAGGGCGAGAACTATGAATTAAATTAATTCGAGTTTATCTGATGGCGTTGCTCGGCCATGCAGGCGTGGTCCCTACTGAATGTTACCTTATATCTTTTATTCATGTTGAATATATTGTTCCTTCTTCAGCCTAAGCTTATTCTTCATCATATAATGTTATTTTTTAACGGTGCAGTTAGTTGATGTAGACGGTTATCTGACTTCCACGTTGATCTTATAGATTAGGCAGTTATATCATGATAAGTCTATAATTTTAGGATTAGGTCTATTATTAGCGCAGTACTAATATCTTAGTAGACCATAATTCAACAGCTGCATACAAAATGCCGTAAAATTAATTTTGCATATGTACCCAATAAAATATATAATTCCGCTTGAAGCTCCTCTAGGGCTCTGCTAGTCCCGAACCCGTATAAAGGAGAAGGGTTTAATACAGGGTTGGCTACCCCAACCAGTATACTTCTACCTGGGGTTTGTGATGATGAAATCGTTCAGAATAATGATGAAAGCCCCATAACCAAACCATGCAGCTCAAAGAACAAAATACCATCAAAAAATTTTGAAGGTATTCCAGATATGAACATCATCAGCTGAAACTTCAGGTAGACTTCTACCTGTTATCAATTATCCCGCAAATAGCAGATGTAACCCACAGATTAGTAAACAAGTATGTATATGATTATTGATTGTACTAGTAATCACTATACTTTCAATCTCAATGATACAGTATCAATAGTCTGAGTATTGAATATTCAAATACCGCATACGAGATCGTAGATATGCATCGCCACTGAAGAACAAAACGGTGCTTTTAGCTTTTCCATGATTGGTCTAGATATAATCGAATCATGAGTTCAATGATTAGAATTATTACAATCTTCAAAAACCTCATTCTGATCATAAACATCATGTGCTTATTAGTGTCTAGCTCTAAGAAGTTGTTATTGAGAAGCTATGACTAGTGAATACCGATCCGCGTCGGATAGAGACAGGGTTCTTTTTCAGACAATGGATGAACGATTGCTCAACCATTATTATTTTTGAATGCCATTCGGCTCTAGAAGTTAAGCTTTTGTGTAAGAAACCGAATATCCTGAATTCAACTATCTCGTGTGAGATCGTAGATATGCACTACCACTGAAGAGTCCCATACTAAAACAATACGGTCGTCCAGTGTTTCCAGAGTTTTCTATGGTTGCATCTAGATCTGATCAACTCATGAATCGAACTCTTATACCATCGAAAAATGAATTTCAATGATTAAAACAAAATTGTGATTGATTATTAATTTTTCTTTTTAATTTAACAAAATTTATGATAAAATGAATCAATCAATTAGGTAATTGTACTTTTTTATTTATCTAATTTCCCCTTATTACATCATCATCTATCTCCACTCCATCGTGTTTTTAAAACAACAAGCACAACAACAACAACAACAAAAAGAAAAAGAAAAAGAATGAAAAGTAAAGCGGCAATGAAAACAGATCCAAAGAAAAGTAAAAGCACATTCCTTAGATTTTGGTGACATTAAGCAATTTGTTAAAAGAGGAAATCTTCATCTGATTCATTCTTATTCTTATTTTAAATCTAACATCCACTCATTCATTCCTTTAATCACTCTGAATTCCAATTTTCTAACATTAATATTGGATGAAACGTCCTGCAAGAATTTATTTTTGTCACTCAGTAGAGATAACATTTTTTTTTATATTCACATTTATTGATAACGACCACCCCAGAATCTTTGTCAGATCTGAGGATCACAATATCTGACCTACTTTGGAGGATTTTTCACGAAATGTTTAGAAGTCAAAATACTCCTTTGTCTGACTTGAGATCAGTGAAAGTTGTGAGCAACGTCAACCAATTTCACCTTTAACCAATTTTTCCTATCCAGGGTATTTGGGACAAGAGGATTCAACTGATCATGGAGATTTTCAAATTGAGCATCTATCGACAGATCAGAAATCTTGGTATGTTCAACGGAGAAATTGAATCCGATAGATAGGGTTTCTTTCTTAAATACAGAAAGCTTAACAGTTAATAAATTTGATACATATTTCTTCGGGTTAAATTGAAATAAATTTCCATCATTATCATACATAAGAGATTTACTCAAATTTTGTTAAGTAGTATGAGTTGTTTTAGCAACTACATTACTGTAAAAATTCATAAATTTAATACGACATACAACAGCGAGAGAGAGATTAGATAATACGCATGATCCCTGAGTATGAAGTTCAATTAGTTTATTCAACTTATCATTAGATTTTTCTTTATTGGGATTTTGTCAGCCACAAAAAAGATTAGAGACATTAGCATGCAATTTATTAGATCGTAAGAATTTATAAAAATGTAAAACTCCAATTTTACCATTTCCGATGCAATTTTGCATTTCAGATTAACAAGTTCATCTACACCGTTTAGTGCAGGACGAAGGGAGTTTTCTTTTCAAGAATTTAAAGCAATTAATCCTTTTTTATAAATTTTGATACAACAAACAACAACAAAAATATAATTGAGATGGGGCACAAAATTAACATTAATACAACATTTAGAATGTTGTACAGAATTCAATTTGTCGTAACCTTGAATTTACCTTGGTAATCCTTAAGTCATTTTATGGCCTAGGATAACGCGACAATTTCTTATTCTTTCTCTCCCCTTAGTTATTTTATTTGTACTTTTATTTGTTTGACCTTTATTAATTTTCATATAAATATGCCTTGACAAGTCATATGTGTGACCAGATTGTTCGAAATGTATAGCGCAAATATATCTCACATTTTTCAGATCAACTCCGTCTTCTCATTGTTCTATCGAAATTTATAAAAGGGACTAATTGCTTTAAATATATGTGAACATTTCAGAATGTCACAGTACAACTCCAGTTACAACATAAGTGTGAAATTTGTTTGGTAAACAACTGTTTACTGAATGTGGATAAGTAGTATAAGACAATATACAAAAGAGTATAAAAGGAACAAGTAGGAACAATGTAAGACAAACTTAACAAATATCAATAATTCAATTAAAAGACTAAAATCGAATAATTGGAGGATTCGACTTATTTAAATTTAACCAATTTAAAGAAGAAAAAAGAAAGAGAGAGAAAAATAGGAAGAGCAAAGTTATGAATTGTAATTCCATGGTAGCCGGTGATCAACAATCTGTTCATGTGCTATTTGTTTCATCAGGATACTGGCGCCCGTCTAAGTTATTAGTTTGGAATCATGGTTTGCCAACCCACCTGAGTAGATCCTCTGTATCCATCAACCTGGTTGAGGTACCGGACATTCGATTTTCATCCTCTCAATTTTGTAAATAACAGTAATCCTTCGAGGAAACAGTCAGGAGAATTTCTCTGGCAGTGGCTGTATACGCATGGCCATGTTAGAGCATTTGTAGAAGGAGAGCTTACGTTCGCATTTCCTCTTCTCAATTTCGTAAACAATAGTAATGCTGCGAGACTTCACTATCAGCGTATGTACGCACGTGGTCATGTGAGAGTATTTCGAGTGGGAGCGCGGAATCTACCCACTGTCGTCGGTATCAAGTAATTTGGGAGCGGAAATAAATAGCGTTCATAGATTTTCGCTTAAACCGTTATTTCGAAAACAGTGAGCTCTTTCGATTCCCTACTGTCTTTCTGAAGTCATTTCATGAATGGATTTTCTTTACTTGTATTTTCTTAACGAAATAGCTTACCATACTATATAGATGTATTTAGACTACTTATTACAATGTTATAAGTAGTTGAAAAATCCTATTGTAGTTTTATTTTTCAAAACATCAATGTAATTTTTAATGGAAACTGAGTTAACAAATCGTTTATTTGTGTACTCAAACATTGTTATGCGCATTCTATATTTGCAGGAGTTTTACACTATAGAACAGGTTCCTTCAATCAGACAATCCATGTAATGAACGAATGGATCACTAAGCAATAGGATAAACAGAAAATGTAAGCTTTTCTCAAGCAAAGATGGATAATGGCTTGCAGTGCAATTCAGGACGTGCGTTTTGTTCAATTTGAAACTCGTCATCTGGATATACCCGCATCGCAGAGTTGATGTTCATTCCGAGACTCAAATTCAATAATTGCAGCACTTAATACGAATGGAAAGATACAAGTAACAAAACACCAAGTGAATGTAATCTCTTATCGTTTATTTAATAAATTCTACAGATCACAGTTTTTTTCAAAATTGTCTCTGTGAAACGTTTTAGCTTGATATCTGAAAGTATGAAGCTAGAAAGCCTTTCTGTAGTGTATGGACACTGAACTATTTAAATGAAGATTTTGAAGTGTTAGGTACATTTTCATTTTTATCTATTGTCAGATAGAACGAGAAAAGTGCAACCTCTTTTAAATACACACGTTTCAAAATGCAAATTATCTGATTGTCGGGTTGCGCGAATCGGCGATTCTTTTGCGTGTTATTTTTCGACGGAATTGTGTCGCTAACCTCATGCTAAAACCTCCTCCCTCATTCGGGCTTGGATTAAATATTACAAATCACTCATTCAAACTGTTAACATTGTTCATTGTCATTACCATTAAAACAAATATAAGGCTACATCCATTCGCCCACAGTCACCTTAACTTGTAATTAGTATTCATAATACTACGATTATTACATAGTATAAATGAATTAATTACGTACTAATAAACTGTATAGGTTGAGTGTATGATGATTCTAAGGGTTTTATCAAACTGTATAACGATAATAATCAACCGTTTCAATATGAATTCATTGTAAGTAGTAAAACGTTGATTTCATGGATCAATTATAGCTAGACCACCATGGAAAAAACCATCCTAACAATTCAACTGTTAACGAATAGATTTCACTAAACAGATCAAAGATTTCAGTTCTATTTCAACTGTGTAACTTGATTATTGATGACGAACATTATTGAAATTACTTGGTATCAGATGAAAGTTGATGTTGAATTCATTGGATTATACCTGGCTTGAAGTGGAATCAAACTCACTTCATATTGAAATGTATTCAGATGCTTGAATTTACATGATTCATCTTTGATTACAATAAATAAACTACTAACAACTTGTCAGTAGTAAAACGTTCACAATTAAGATTAATAAGGCTAAGTAGATTAGTTTTTTTCACTGACAATTTTTTCACACTGGGTGGTATTAATTTTCTGTAGTTGGTGGACAAGAGCGCAATTTCATGGATTGATAACACCGTTGGATTCTGACTAGCTCAGTTATTCATAAGTTAAGTGTTCGCACACGACATCGAAGATCCTGGGGTCTAATCCCACGTGCACAATCGTTGATGCGCCACTTGCATACTACTCACTTATTGATTTTAAGTTTAATGTTCAAGAGAACCTGATTTCTAAAGATTGAGAAGTTGTCAAGAATTTAATACTTGAATACTTGTTCATATCTAAAATTTATTCATATTCAATCACTAAGCGACAATGTCATCATACAGGTATAGATGAACATGGTATTAAACAAAACGGAAGAAAAGGGTCGTATAGGGTTGAGGATGGAAATAGAATCAATATAACTAGCATGTAGACCAAATTTAAAAGAAAAAATAATGAATTGATTTTAATTAGAAAATAATGTGACAATGTTATTGTGGTTGTTATGGCAACGAGAGAGATACAGGATAAACTAATGGAATTTGTAGGAATAATAAATTGGAGAGATAAGATGAAATTATTCACAATGTGGTTGATGCCAAAATAATGATGTTTTTTCTATTTTTCCTTTCTATTTTTTCTTTCTTTTTTGTTCTTGTTGAAATTATATCACGCAATCATTATCTCTGTCATATTGATATACATACATATATGATACTTATAAGTTGAGTATATGTAAATGAATGTGTGTGACATTTACTTTCCTCTTTCTTTTATACGTATGACTGGAATGCAAAGCTTGTATAAGTCATGAACTGATTGATGTTAAATCACTATTGAAAATCATGAAGCACTTAACGGTCATTTCGTCTTAGTACGAATCTCTTCACTACTGGATTGGTTGAAGTTAGACATTAACACTGTTGGATGTGGGCTCACTGGCCTAGAGGTTAAGGGTTGATACGCATTACCGTAGGTCCTGGGTTCAAATCATGAGCAATAGTTATGAGTTCCACAATATGACGAAACGACTAACATTGGTGGTCAAACATCAAACGATTCATGATCTCGATCAACAACTTGATAATCTCCACAACCCTATATTGATAAATTTCTATTCGTCAAACAATAGAATATTATGGTATCATGGAGGGGTTATGTTCACCTATTCTTAAACAACCCTATATTATATTGCTACGTTCATCTAGCGCTTTCTAGTTTTTAATAGTATCTAGAGTGATGTGAAATTAATCATTCATGAATACAATCGATAAACTAATCAAATCTTTAAAAATTCTCTTCAAAAAAACTGTCATTGTTGATGTTAATGACTGAATTTAATCAATCCAGATGTATTGAAACCGTTATCATCAACAAACTGACCCTATTTGGGATAATTACTAGCAATAGAAACAACGATATACGATTCATTCTGATTCGAACTTCCCAACAGCGTGTACAATGATTTGGAGTGAACAATATACCTGATCGCATGCGTTTACACTTGAAGGTTTTAACTATTGAAATACCGCAATCCAATATTAATATCTTGGTCCTATTGATGTGTAAATTCTCAAACTTTAGTCGTATTTACTCTACGCTAAAGATTGGGTAAACACATCATTGGATAATGCTCAATTATTCTGTATAAATTTGAATTAAGGTAAGATAAACATCGTTTGATTAACTAAGAGAACTTTAGATGAGTTGATGTGTTACATTTCCATTATTCGCTCCGTATTATTTTACATTCTTTTCACCCGGACAATTCTAAAACTTCTCAAATGAGACAAAGTCACTACAGTTTATTCTTTTTTACAAGCTAAATACTTATATAGGCAGAGATGGATAGTGGCTAGTACAGGGATCCAGTCTGACACGTGTTTCATCCTATTTGCAACTCGTTAGAGTTGCTAAACAATGTGGTGTTATATCCCGATGAAGATTAAATTACAGGTAACTTCCGAGAACTATTGATGGACTAATATTCTATAAATATTCTTATTGTATAACTATTCAATCATTAGATTATGTATATTTATATTCCCCTTGTTATAAGCTTTATTTTGACTTATACTATATTATTGTACGACTTACGGTTCTTAAGCTATACTCAGTCTATTAATTACTGTCCCCATCGTTCACAGCCACTTTTTGGCATACTTGTGTACACATGTTATTTTCTATTTTATGGTACGTCGCGGTCTGTCTGATTGATATATAAACCGAGTATGTCTGAAATAAACGATTCGATTCATGTTGCGGAAGCTGGTATTGTGTTTTGGACTCACACAAACGGGCTAGAAGGACCTGGGACCAATAAGGCGCTAGACTGCCCACACTAGTTGAACGTCATTGGTTGGCCTAGTGTGAAGATTCGTATAAGTCGTATTCGGATTGGTAGATAATTCGTGTGATAGAAAAGCCAGATGTCAATGTCATAACAGTTTTCATCATTTTTCTCTCTTTTTTTGTTTTCTTTCTTTTCCTCAATAGATATTCTCCGAAGAAGTAGATTATCATAAGCGAAAAAGCTTCAGAAGATCTAATTCTATTTTTTAATCTATTCATTATGACATCTAACTCCGCCTGTAGCTCCTCTACAATTACTGACTGTCCTATTCATAGGTAATGGAGGAGTGTCGGGCATGAGATTAGCGACCACATCCAGAAGATTACTTACTCGCTTAGAAAAAAAGCGCTAACCAGAAAACATGATTCAATTGTGATATCTATCAATAGATTATTATGATTATTAATGAATAGACTTCCATATGTGAGTGAAAGTGATAGAGAACTAACATGATGATCAGTTCTAGTATTGTAGTGAAATATTGCTGTAATCATTATATACTTTCAATTGGATTCAGTTGAAGTAACAAAACTTCATTTATTTCATTAGAAAAAGATATGTATCCGCCTTTTGCAACAATTCAGAAGGAAGAGGGATTTGTGAAAATTTGAGTAATTGAATAGTTAAATTTATGAGGTAATTAAAGCTAGTCGATCATTGAAAACCTGTAATCATTTGACGGTGGAGCAATTTCGTGGATTTCTTGAACTTGAACACATACACCACTGGTTGCTGATCAGTTAAACGGTCTATAGGTTAGGCGCTCTATCACGAGACAGAGAGTTCCTGGGTTCGAATCTCGCGTATGAGGTCATGATGACGCTGTTGAGTTTTTTGGGATTTTACAAATACATCCCACTTCTTTAATATTAATTACAGTATACATCGTGTATTCATTTTAAATAGTTGCCCATTAAAAATCAAAAGACTACGATTTTGTCTCAGTATGTGACTTGTAAGCAGTGGGTGTTCATGATCTAATAATAATAATAATACGAAGCCTTAGCTATTCGTAAATTTAAACCTCTCTTATGTGTACAAAAACAATTTGTCGTAACCTTGAATTTACCTTGGTAATCCTTAAGTCATTTTATGGCCTAGGATAACGCGACAATTTCTTATTCTTTCTCTCCCCTTAGTTATTTTATTTGTACTTTTATTTGTTTGACCTTTATTAATTTTCATATAAAAATGCCTTGACAAGTCATATGTGTGACCAGATTGTTCGAAATGTATAGCGCAAATATATCTCACATTTTTCAGATCAACTCCGTCTTCTCATTGTTCTATCGGAATTCAGATAAGTAATTTAGTGATAAATTATGGAAACCATCTACCATTTAACGTTACTGAGTTTTCGATATCCATTCTCGTTTTTGACCAATTTAACACACTTATTCAACAACGTGATTTAAGTCGATGATTGTATACGAGGATTAGTGACATATATATATCTTAATGGCCATCAGAACCGAAGAAGAAACTTGCTTCAGATTTGGAGTCAGCATAAAGCTACTAAGCTGTATTCATAGCAATTCATTTATCGAACTATAGATAATCTATTACATCTAGCAGAAGGGTTTTTGTACATAATATAGTAATTTCAATAGTTGAGATGATGAGTCAGTTGAAGCTAGACCAACATGAAAAACCTCAAAGTATTGGACGGCCGTTTCGTTCTAATGCGGGATTCATCATCAGTGCGCATCATCATCTTCCAAAGCATCATCATCATCATTATCTTTACACCATGCATTCTCTGTTCAAACTCTCTTCTTTTCGAACATTCTTAGCCTTCTGCCACTAGGTATTTCACATTTTATTGATGATACATACTACTTATATCTGCCAACATCAGTAGCATACACCGCATACGTATTAATATGAATCGTGTACAACTAAATCTGTTAGATTCAGAAAAATGAGAATACTCCAAAAGAAACTGATATATTTTCACTGAGAGGAAGAGGAATTCAGATATATCTGGAAAACACTTTGGTTTTGAATAGTTAACCTTATCTGAATAGAATATTTATCATTAGATTAAAAGGGACAATAAAAAGATACAAATAATGAATTTCTTTTAGAAATTTCAAATTACATGACAATACTACTTATTTCTTCGATAGATTAGTAGACAACAGTCAATATTCTATTATTATTGAGACTATAATTTAAAGTTGACCTTTGAGTGACCCTAGAATGAACTTTCAGAATGTCCACCTAATTACTAAAGCTAACTGAGGATAAGGAACCTGTGTGAAGAAACAAAGATTATGATTCACAGTTGATGGTTTAATGTTAAGAATCAGATTCAAGGGATGGGTTCGGTTAATTACGAACTGACATAAGCTATAATGGTAAAACGCTATTTAGTCAAATGGATGAATGAAGTTCGCGCCAACATTTCAAGACCCGTTATCTTAAATCTGATTGATTCATCCATAAATTATAGTCTTATCTTAGTATCATAATAAACTTGCAAAGTATTTACTAAATGTATCATTTGATTCAAAACTTGTTGATTGAATACATTAATAGGTTGGTATAAAGAAGTTTCAAAACAGACAAACATATTTACATTGAAGGATCTCAACAACTAAAGTCAACCAATTACCAGTGCGTGATCAGCTAGTAGAAAACAATCGATCTTTCGAAGTATCAGTTACGTTGATGAATTGATCAATTCAGTCAGTCAGTCAGTTAGTCAGTCAGTCAGATTCAGCGTAGGACCAAGTATATATATGAATCGGTCCAAGTTGCCATACATCATTAGTAATATCAAGATAAACATCGAATTCATAGAAGTAGTTAATCCGGTGATGATGGTCTCACACTCGAATGCCTGTAACCTATAGACCACTGAGCTGGTCGACATCTAACCGTGTTAATGACTAACTTTAACTAATCTACTAATCGATGTTATGATTATCGTTTCATTCCATACATTATACATATAAATATATTATTTCCTGGTCTAATAGTTCGATGATTATACGTTCCAGATAAAGATCTTCTATGTTGAAACATGTGAATGATAGAAACTTTTATATTTTCCATGAAAATATATGAATTCGTTATTAAAAAAGAAACACACTTCAAATATGTTTGTTATGTATTTGCGTGTGTGTCTGTGAATTTGTTGTTCGTTGTACAGGTATATTTATTATCAACTAAGAGTTACGTAGTCATTATGGGATAATGATAAGGATTGAAGCTATAACAGAATAGAATTGATTCATATACCATAGTAACAATCAGGATATTGAATGAATAAATAAGAGTTAAATGAATATGATACATACTACATACATACATTCATACATACATACAAACGTACATTCATACAAACGAACATACATACATACACACATAGAAACATGTGATTTCTGAATTTATCAACTTCTGATTGGTTAAAATGTTGATTTTTATATTTAAATTTTTTGTTTCTAATTAGTTGATTGTTTTCATCTCCTTGGTCACGGGCGCAAACGCTTAACTTTTAGACCACTGAGCTAGCATCCAACGGTGTTCAGCAGTGGCATTCAGAACACATGACTCACGGTTTTTGGAAAATGTCAGTAAATGATAATAAATATCATACCAGTTGAATTGATCAATACTTAAAAGGAGTTATCAACTTGGTGTATAATATGTAAGGTGTTTTCAGTGAAACATACTCAGTTCAAGTTTTAATATGAATATTAATATCATGACGTAGGTACATTCAACTGACACGTTCAAATTAGGGCGAAACTCAGATACTGAATTCTCCTGCTAGTCACATCCCCTCTCGCTTTCTTTGTAAATATATTTGGCCTAATTGGCAGTATCGATACGCTATATATTAACAGGCTACAAGTTAAAGCAATTGAAGATAGTTTGAAAAATTCTGCATCCTCAATATCCCAAAAAAGGAGTCAAGATCAATCAGGAATTGAACAAAAATCAGTATGAATATTTCCAACAATCAACATACAGAACTGTCGTCGGTATCCTTGGAAGACAATGATTGTTTGTTAGTCATACAGTATTTTTTTATTAACTTGCTTATCCATATATGAACCAAAAAATAATCTTGAAGTGACCATATTCTTTGAAACGTTGTCATAAGAGATGAGCAATTGACCACATCATTACATGTAAATTTGAGAATAAACATGATAACTTGTATGCAAAGGCAATTCGTATTGAAATGTACATCATATAGATATTTCATTATCTATTATACCCTCATTATTTCAGAAGAATTAATTGCAGTCAGATGGTCTCTCATTCAAAATCTCAATGATACACGTAAGTCCACACATTGAAAGTCTAAACACCTACATCTTAACTCATTGTGATTACTCACAGTTTGTGTAATTCCATTCTTCTCAGAAACTGAAAGTGAAATAATTTTTACGTATCTGTAAACTGAAGGTATAACCGTTTGTGAAATCCATTCACCGTCTATTTGCACCAGTCAGAGCTTCGAGGTTAGTTGAAATGAACTGGAAAAGACTATAAACGACGAGCAATAAATAGATAAATCAATTCACAATTTCATTTCACTCGTGTAAGAATGAATGCAGAGGTTCGTTTCCGTTTTCACGCTTCAATGGAGCTTGACGAAGAGTCTGTATTGCAAAATAGATGAGTTGTGTTTTATGTTCGTCACAAAGTCACATCTGTACAGAACACATTTATCTACACTTCCATTCATTGCACAGTCATTCGTATAACTAATCCTTTCAAATTAAGAAACTGTTAAAATTACATATCTGAAGCTATTGATTTCTCATCTACAACAAGTAAGCACTGTGATCAGAGTTAGTTGATCGACTGAAGTATCCATATGTTACGTAGCAAAATCAATTTTCAAATTCCATTTGTAAATAGACGCTCCACATCTTATGTCGCACCTACTTACAGTCGAATGTTCCAAGTGGAGTTATAGACAATATTGCATACGTGCGGATATCTCTCCGAAATATGAAATATGATCACTTTGTGAATGTACACACACAGTATTACGTCTAACAATAACTTTTTAATTATTTATCTCGCGAATAATTTTGTTTCAAGCAATTGAGACCATGCAGCTCTTTCATGTTTGTGAATACTGGCGAATGTATTAACCTAAACCGAACACGATTGAAAGAGATCAACATTCTGTAATGTTCTAACAGACTACTTGACCATGTGTTTAATTCATTTCATGTCACAATTCATTCTTGCATGTGATAAAAACAGTGAATAATTAGAAGTGAGGTATTAACAAAAGAATCGATGATGTAAGAACCAGTGTATGTCAGTTTAATGTACGGAAAGAGTTGTTGGTTGTCAAACTTGATTTCATACTGAGATGACCGGCTTTTCGGAACGTTCACTGTGAAATATTCCAAGCGTAACTTTCTTGCAGTTGTTCACAAGCATATTCTTTTCCAAGTGACATGGATATTCATCTCACTGTGTGTCACCATATTTCATGAGAGATAGATAAATCATAGAAATTGGCTGAGGTTGAGAACTGAAGTGCTCCAGGATGTCTACGTAGACCAGATGAAACATAATTCAAACGAAACTGAGAATATCAGTTCTCTTAATGTAAGTGTGATTACTTGTCTTTGTATAAAATAGGCTAAACGGAGACACATTTCTTCAATGAATAACTGGTTTTGACATATGTGGTTGTGTGTTGACAGATCTTCACATGGACTTCAAACTTGTATTTTCAGATTACAGCGGAAATTACCGTAAATGATCTGACTTTTGAAATCAGAAGAAATTTTCAATATGAAACAGGTAAGAAGCTTTAGAACAAATGTTGTTGACCTTTTAATTCATGGTGATGTGCACAGTCAATCATCTTTTTGCAGAGGCTCATAAAGCCGGGTATCTCGAGTAAAATATCTAATGTGCATGAATGTTTTCTAACGCAAAAGTGTAGATGGCTATTTGGAGACGTCTCATACCTACGATTACCGATCGGCCGATCCAGACGAGAATATATGAATAACGAAATTATTCAGACTATGTATCCAACCATTTTTTCTCACTAACTTTCAGTGAGAGACTCACACTTGCAGTCATCAATAATATTACATTCGTTGCAAAGCGAAGTGTGTTTCGTATGAATCAGAAATGAAAGAGTGGTACATTGATCTGTAGCGCACAAGAACACCAGTGGGAACAATCGAATGTATTTGACACAAAATTATAGGACCTGTTAATAAAATCTAACAGTCATAAAGGAAATACGTAATTTGCGAAACGTCCACCAAACTTCATTGTTCTTGCATTCTCATGCAAATTGCATCCTGTTTCCATTCTTTACTGTTCGATCCTCTTGTCTCTCAGCTGCCAGACCTTCTATTTACGACTAACATCATCTACTACTTATGTCAATATAAGTAGCACACATCACAATAGTTTCTTAAATTATACAATTGTACATTCTAATGAATGCGTCTCCGACTAGGAGTATAAAGCTCTGATAACTTTTGTCATTGACCTATTTCTAAAATTGTCTGATAATAATTTTCTGTATGTGGTGAACAGTGGGGCATTATCGTGGATTGTTTGCAATTAGACATTCACACCGTTGCATATCGACCGACTCATTGCTCTAGAGGCTAAGCGTTTGCCCATGAGACAAGGTGTCCATGATTCCAATCTCGTTTCTGGATTATGGATGTGCACTGTTGGGTAGTCACGTAGTAGGATGAAACGTCCGTCCAGTGCTTGCAGATTATCCATGATATTCTTGCTTCAATTGACTTGTGAACCCAACTATTAAGGAAAAGAATTGTAATTCTCAATTTCAATGTGTATTTGGTTTATATGAATTGAATGATTTGTAAGCGAAGATTTCATGACCGTTCTGAACAACATTATCATTTAATTATTTGAAAAAAGAGAACTATAGGAGGAAGAATAATAATTTCATAGGTCCTGAACTAAACTTGGCCTGTATCTCTTCCAGAGTTACTGCCGGTTCCAAGCCCAGGTAAAGAAGGAGTTGTGCATGGGGTTAGCGATCCCTTCCCGTAGAAAACTAACTCACTAAGAAAAAACGCTAACCAGAAAAAATATTTCGAAAAAAGTAAGTCACGAACTAATTCAATCTATTTACATTAACTGTGATTGTGACTTTGTATTGTGAATTTCATTGGTGTATATGTGGAAATTGATGCTCTTTAACCTGACTCACAGTTAACATTAGTCATTTTTTAGCCAATAGTGAATGACATCACATTGAATCATTCAGTATCTAACTAATTAATGTGGAATATTTATTGTGGATAGAACCGGATAGGCACTGAAATTAAGTCAGTCAGGTTTTCTCACCGATTACCATATTCTATATTTCATGGAATGTAGATATTCGGAATATTTGTTGACTCAAATAAGAAAAACACACGCACGCCGTGTACGTGTGAATGGATAATGTTGAAAAGTAGATGGATTGCAATTATTTCAGCTAGTCGTTCATTTCTTTCATTGACAATTCATCCTTTAATATCGATAATCAAACTCGGACCTGTTCATTATTATCTCAGATAGCATTGATGGATATTACTGCGATATGAAATTCATCATTCAAAACAATTGTACAAACGCTAGTTGTTATATCCCAACGAATATTATGAATGAGATCTAATTATGGACAAATATTATACGTTTGTTAATAATATATAAGTATTCAGTAACTGAAATATAGATGTCTATACTCCTCTCATTACAAGCTTTTCTTTGACCAGGACATTCTACGCAGCCAATCTTGCGTTGACCTTCTCTTGTTGACCAGCGATGACTTCTCAAACGAAGGATAATTAACCTGAGTTGACATCTTCTATGTACATTTACAAATTCAGCCGCTCCTGTGGAGATAGCTATATAGGGCGTACTACCAGGCAACTTAACCAACGAATGAGTGAACATCTACCAACTTGGTACATAAAGGGCCAGAGAAAATCTATTCGTAGTTCTATCTTGGCACATCTCATTGATAGCGGTCATGCTGTAGATAAATCGAATTCATTTCGAGTTATCTATCGTATACCTCCATCATTTCCTAACGGAGTTCGTTCCGCCTCCTACATATAGCTGAAGCCATTGGAATTCGTACATATAACCACAATTTATGTGTACAGAAGAAATACCTGACCCCCCTATCCCTTCCATGGCCAGTTATAACTTAACTAACGATTGATTTATTTTTTTTTATTTTTTTTATTTTTATTTATTTTATTCTATTCGTCTTATCATTAACTTTATTTCCACAATCATTATTTTCAGAAAGGGTTTGTGGAGATTTTAGAAATTTTAACAAATTGAAATCATGAGTCAGTTGAGGCTAGACCACCATTGAAAACCTGGAAGCACTGGATTGGTTGAAGTTAGACAGTAACACCGTTGGATGCCGGGCGGCTCAGTGGTCTAATGGTTATGTGCTCGCGCGCGGAGCCAGCAGGTCCTGGGTTCGAACGCCGCGGGGTGCGGGGTCGTGGATGCGTACTGCTGGGGAGCCCCATACTAAGACGAAACGGCCATCCAGTGCTTCCAGGTTTTCAATGGTGGTCTAGCTTCAACTGACTCATGATTTCACGTCCATTATTTGTTTGTAATTTTCCGCCTCTTTGCATTCTTCACTATCTAATTATTTACACACATCTTATTACGTAATGATTTTAAAGATTTGTGTTGACTATTCCTGGTCTATTTACCCATGTTTGTTTGACCTTCTATTGCCAACGTTTAACTATTGATAAGAGTTTCGTCATTGTATTTTATTATTCTTACTACTATCAGTTCACCTGTCTTCCTACAATAAGCTTTTCCTTTTACCCATTATATGTCGAGACTTATTGTGTTTCATTGTGATTATTGACCCATATTGGCTTGATTGGTTTACATTTTAGTATAAATATTCATGTATATTAGAGTAAAGCTTGATGACGACCTAACCGAAAACGATTGCTCGCTTATATGTGTTGTTCTAATTATTATACAATTTATCGTTCTTGAGCTATACCCAGTCTATTAATTACATTTCACTCGATCACAACAACTTTTCGCTAGTTCTTGTGAGATGGTCTGTAAGTGGTGCTTCGATGTCCAATGGATTCAACAGAGCTGGTCTATTCAAGAGTTCCTCGAAGAATTCTACACATCTGTTCTTCTGGTCTCAATGTATTTGAATTTATCAAGTTGAACCTTATTGATGATACGTTCATTCTTGTATACAGTGTTTGTACAATTCAAATTAACATCTTACTATGAGTCATTATAATCCATTGTGTTTTTCATCGTTCGGTTAACAGTTGATGTAATTCGTCCTGATGATTTACCAGCGAAGTCTATGTGTTGTACTTTTCATGTTTATGTAAATTTTGTTTTATTTACTGGATAAAAGAGATAACGTATGAACAGAAAGTAAATCACAAAAATTCTAAAACTTATCTTCAATGAAACGCGTTTGTTTCTAAGGTAAGTAAGATAAACCAATTCATTTTAATTGAATACAGATTGAAGATTCAGTTCACATAAGAATTGAGATGTTGACCAGAACGATTGATCTAGGTAAGTTAAGCTAACCCTGAGACTTCATACAGTCCTGCAATCTATACACACATACACAGAACATCGTTGTTAACTATGACAACCTTATAGTGAATGCCTATTTTGCAAAATGTCAATCAATCATCGCAAACATGACTGTACCTTTTGCAAATATCAGTCAGTCATTTCAGAATTCATTGCTCCTGCATTGCTTTCCGTTCCCGTTGTTTCCTTCTCGAAATTCATGATCTCCTGCTGTTGGACATCCTTATTCTTCACCAATGTTATCTACTAGTTATGTCGGAATAAGTAGCACACATCACAATATCATACTCATATATTCGAATTCATATCATCTAGTGTAGTACTTAAGGAAGTCTCCTCTGAACTATCGTTATACTGATGACAATGCATATCAGTAAATGCGTTGTATTCTGAGAGTCAATTTGGTCACGATTTATACATTCGATGGTGTAGAAACCAAAGTATCACTATGTACCGTAGATTTATGTAATGTAATTCATGAATGACGTGGATAGACTTCTGCCAAAAATGGATGGTGAAAAGGTGAGTTTAGTTCAAGACACCAATATCTTTTCAAAAAAATCAGCTGGAGCATTGGAGTAATTTCGTGACATTACGCTGAGTCTATGTGTACTTGTTCTTACTGCTTACTTTGAGGAAATACAAAGTTTATACACGAGAATGTCAGATTATTGGGGTTTGTTCACTCCCTTAGTAGGCTGTTGCCGATAATATCTGGCCAACGTGTTCGAAGTATTTTGCGTAGATATCTGTTAATAAACACTTGTATCTTCTGGATGATGACTTTCATAGTTCTCCTGGTTTTCCCCCATACAGTAGAACTGCGTTCACATTTGAATCAGATCCACCATGTTCATCAATGAAACTGTCCAGATATGTGAAAATTTTTAATTTTTCCGAATCTCCATCAATTGTGATCGCATTGGTGCATTCTGGGTTGTATCGGAGAATCTGGCCTTTCCAGTTGTGTATATTGAGACTTACTGATCGTCTTCTCCTGCATTTGTTGTTGCGTGTGTGATAGAAAAGTAGGTTTAAGTCCGATCATCCGCAAAGTCTAGATCGTCCAGCTGCAACCTTGATGTCCACTGTATCTCATGCTTCGTCATAAACGTTTTCAATTTATGACCAAGCATTAGTGATTGGTCGGATATCTCTGTGTAACCTTGTGTGACAGCGAAGCGTCATTTTCATATATATCTCGTTCATATATATCTCGTTCATATATATCTCTTGCAATCAAGTAATCAGAATAAATCACATCCCCTGAGTTTCAGAATTCATTTTGTATTTAATGTATATACATTCTGATAATAATTACAGAATTCATGTCAGTAGCTTACAGATGTGATCAGCATTTATACTATGCTTGTCTTTTATTTGATTACCATTTCTGTTGGCGTCTTTGTTTATTACGATATTAAGCTGGTATATGTAATTCGTGAGGTTAACTAAACTTGTACGTTTTTAAAACAGACTATAAACACTGAACATCGTCTAACCCAATCAAAAATCTCCTCAATAACATCAATTCGGAACATGTATATGAGGTAGTTCAGAACGACTTAGCTGGCAGGCTATTTACGAATTCATCTGAGAGTGTTCATTTACGGAGAAATTCATCTGATTTCTATAGCAAAACTAACACGAATTTCAACATCAGATGATATTTTAAAACGTATTCCATCTCTTGTCAAATCTGATTGCCCCAACCCAACAACCGTATCCAACTTCAATCAACATTCGACACAAACATCCATTTGGTAAACAGTCGAGTGCGTCTATCAAGAATATCGAGTAAAAATGAGTTTCTCTGACAGTGATTGAAATGAAACGATACACAGAATGTGATATGAAGTTTTTCATGAGAATGAAGATTGTTCATAGATTCACATTCAATAAACATGAGAAATATCAACTAGTCGAGTCTAAACGTTTGTAGATTATTATAATTATGAGTCCCACCGCTATACAATCTACGAAAGTGACATCTCGAGGATTTGGTAAGGTAATGAGCACTAATTTAAAATCAGGTGGTAAATTTTCACAGAGTTTATTCATAGCTGATGCCAAATCTGCTCAAAAATGATAGAGAATTTTATTTATTTTTCTGCTGTGTGTTTGTCAGTGATTGTCAGTCATATGAGTGCATCGTTAGAAAGCGACATTCCTTTCTATACTCAAAGTAAATAGAGAACATCAGATAACCTGATGATTAAGATAAAATATGGTCATAAACAACAGAATATTTGATCATTGATATTTCTACAAACAACAAATGAGGTCGACAAACAGATATCGGTATATTACACATTCACATATAGTTCATCACTTTATTTATCAGTGTTAGTTTAAGAAAAATATTGTTTTACACCAAAACGCAAAGTAGATTAGAAGAACTAAAATAGCTGGGCAGATTATGTGGAATATTCAAACACATTTTCGTGATTGAATTGACAAGGTACAGCACACAGTATGAACGGTTTCACGAGTACGAGAGTAGCACGTGTTGTGTTCACGTCAAACAAATACAGTTCATCGATGATAATATGTTTCAGATAGATAATCTTATCTTTTGCATCCGTTCAAATACACTTCTTTGTTGTTATTCACATAATGGTCCCCAGTAAATTAGGGATTTGAAAGGTGCGTGTCCATTTAACTAAAGTGGAGAGGATGAAATACAAACAAGTGAAACAACAAACAGTCAGTGATATACATTATGGAACTCAAATCACGCATAAATATCTCTCTCTGATTATCACTAATTAGCTATGTCAATTGATATAGGTTTAGAGAAATTCTCCAGAAATAATTATCGGTTTATATTCAGCTCATTATCAGTTGTGTCTGCAAAGCATATTCACCTGGCTCTTCAGAAAAGTGAACGGAATAAATTACTCTGCATACTCAGAGCATTTAAATCTGCAATGTCCACGTCAGCCCATTCCACTTCATTTCCAATGAACTCCACTTCAATAAGTTTGAATGTATTTGGCAATTTTATAAACCGCTCTATTTTTATCACAGACTACTACTACTACTACTACTACAGCTCTGCTTCTTTTTAGATTTCAACATAAATTAAACTAAATGATGTTTTCAATGGACTGATGTGATCTAATCTACTTCCACATAGATCTGTTAATTTCTTATGACTTTCTGTTTGTATACAGTTATCTACCTGTCAATACAGAAAAGTCAAAACATTCTTACAGTCGTCATTATTATGTTGGTCAGACAAATCGAATAGGACTTCGTCTAGAAGTTATATTTTCTTATTGAACTATGATGAAATCGTCTAAGAGAAGTTTTATTACAATGTAAAAGTGTAAATGCTGAATTCCCGTCTAAACAGTTTGTGTCATTTTGATTTGAATCAATCAAATAGAAACAATACACCATTGACAGTCTATAAAGAGGTATTTGCAGGCAACAAATTGCTTGTTCGTATTTTTGAGTAGCAAGTTAATCAACCGTGTATTACGAAGTACGGTCAATCACATTCAAGAGAAGTTTGATCAACAGGGGTCAGGAATATAAAACAACGGTGGATAAACTCCATTTCAGGTTTTCAATAGATAGAAGAATATTGAATAACGATCAGTTATTCCACCACCATGATTGCTCAGTAATGAACATAATGAACGAAATTTGACCTTCATGGTCACTTTGAATCATCGAATCAGAATAAAACAACCAAACACCCAATAAATCTATATATACCAGACAATTTTTAGTGAAATTTCATTAACTGCTTTGAACAAGATGATGAGGTGAGTGTTAGCCGAACACGCGAGGTAAATGAGTGTATCGTACAAATTGAAATTAGATTCCATGAGAAAACGTTCTTTTATTCACCTGAACTATTTTAGATTCAATTCTCCATATGATCTGTTGACACGATGTTCTATGATCTTGAACCTGTTTTCCGTGTTCTGTATCTGCGATGAAATTTGTAAACAGCCGAAGTGGAAGAACTTTACAAAAGTGATTATTAAGAATGAATCATATCGATATGTAAGTAATTAGTCAGATTCTAATAGACATATACAGTCTCATCATTATTATTACTCACAAACAATAAGTCTCAATCAGTTTCGTCCATTTGTGAATGGCAGTTTTAATGAGTACAAGAGGATTCAAGTGAGTTGGTTACATTTTGTAGTGGAGGCACTATCCACTTATTTACACCTTTTAGCCTATTAAACCAAAATTCTCGTTGAAATTTTTTGAAAGTGAAGTCAGTAATTTTGAATTTTGGCCTAATGGTAAGTCCATAATTTTCTTTGAATTAAAATTGTTATTGAATGTACTTGATCACCGATTAATCGCATGAATCATAGTGGATTCAATTTCTTCAATGAATCAGTTGCATACTCCTTATGACGCGCCGATTTCTTCAATGAATCACTTACATGCTCCATGTTATATGTCGAACTTATGCAATTTATATTTTATTCATTCCATGTGAAATTATCAATCGAATTGTATGTTTTCATTATCAAAAATATAGGTGTTTCATATATATATATAAACGACAAGATAATTGGAGAAATCTTAAATGATTTAGGACCATTTTTCTCAATTCAACTTTTGAATGAGAGTGAGTTCCTTGAATTATTCAGTTGCAGTTTGTTTTGTTTTCTGTTCTCAAATACATTTCGCATATAAGGAATCTCAACGACCAGACATTTCTCAATAAAGTGAGTGAATCCAACTAAACAAATGTGCAGTGACAAGCGATGTTCTGACTTAAATCAGTTTGTGCTATTGATGCCGACAAATTGTCAAATCTCGTTTGATGCCCAAAAATAATTTTCTAGCACTTACTTGACTCCTAAATGTTTAATGTCTCTTAGTCGCTGTCCGTCGACCATCGTATATTCAACTGTATCTCTTTATTCATATTCACTTTCATACAATTTTCGAATTCAAACACTTTCTGACACGGCGGACTAATGAACGAACGTGAACAGTCGACTAGTTGTTCTCGAGTGGAAGCCTGCCCTAACCCTAACCCAAAAGGCAGACAGTCGACTAGTGCAAGATTCTTTACTCAAACTAGAACACATAGAACATCAAGTTTCATCCGTATATCTCAGTCAGTTATATGAATTGACGATTATCAAAATCTATTGTCCAATAAATGTCAAATGACAATTACTCACTCGAAAACGTTTGAGAAAATTTTACGGAAGTGTAACATCCATCTCACTTAGAGAGATTGAAATGTTCATCATATCGTTGAAGTGACAATAATCCTTGAACCTTCCTCATAAGCGATGATCGAGCATTTCACCACACCATTTCACATTAATGTCAGAATGAAAGTGGTAACTTGTATGCAGAGGTAGTTCATGTTAAAACGTACATTTAATAAAAGAGATGGATTTTCATATTCCACATATTTCATTATCTATTTTTATTTTCAATAATTCAGAGGGATTTTTCGCTGCCAGATGGTCTCGTGCAGGAGAAGGTAACGGTAAACATTATTTATGACAAGTGAAGTTTGCACACTTACTTCTTTACTATTTTTGATCACTCACTGTTTGTGCAATTCAGTTTTCAGAAAATTGACATGTAAAACTTTGTTACTTTTCTAGAAAATGAGGGTTGAAGCAAATGTGAAATCCACTCACCGTTTGATCACACAATGAATGTGATTTGAAGCTCAGTTGACATCGACTGGGAAAAATTTGATGTACATTGACTCTTTGAAAACCTGTGCAGAGATACATTATCGTTTAAATGCATCCATGAAACATGACGATAAATCATTACTTCAAAGAAAATGGATCGTGTTTTATGTTTGTCACAAAGTCATTCCTATGCACATCACACTGTCATTCCTACATATTATCCATTCACATTGAGAAATCGTTGAGATTATATATGCAAGTCTATTCAACTCTCATCTACAACAAACAAACACTGTAGCCAGAGTTAGTTGATTGATTTAAATATCCATATGTTAGGTGATCAATAAGATTCTCAAGTTGCATGTTGACAGTTTGACGTACTATGTCGTCTATAATCAATCATCTGTTTGCTGAGGCTCATATAACCGGCTATCTGGAGTAAGGTAACTAAGGTGTATGAATGTTTTTTATCGCAAAAGTTTGGATGGGTTGATTGAGTTAACAGAGCAGGAATGAAATAAATTTTCACGCTTCGTACAAGCAAGTGGGTGTTTGGACTGAATAGTTAAGTGAATATCCGTATGGCGTTTGAATTGAATGGTCCTCAGCTCTTGTCCACGAGTAAAGATCTACGCCGAGATGTAGGAATATCCAGCTGAGACATTTTACATGAGAAGTAACGATAGTCATCATTCGTTTATCATTTGATGCTTCCATGTTGTTTATTTGTAAGCTGAAACGTGAAAATTGTTCAATGGGTTAAACTTGGATTTTTTTCGGTTGTTGCTCATAAAGAAAATCTAAATGTTAGGTGTTTTCTCTTCAATTTGTCACACAAGGTAAGACAGAACATAAGATAGCTCTTCCTGTAGAATGGATCCAAAATGGCACGTTAGTGGAGTATGAAGTCATCGGCAGTATGTTAAACCTTATTTATCATCATTTACTATATTCACAATTAAATCCATCCTTCTTATTTCAACACGCTGAAAATTTCATTTATAACTGCAGTCAGCTACTAAATGACATCCAGCCATCCGTCACAAATTACTTTTCACTTGCCATTAGTAACTACACGTCGATTCACTTTTAAATATCAGGAATGATAAGGTATCCATTTTGAACGATTATTGAAGTCTTGTGGACAAACTCGCAAAACGATGTATGACTTGATAGTAATCTGGAAAAAGATTAGGTGACAGTTATTTATTTGTGGATTGACCAGGCAGCTTCTGTATTTTCTTTTTGGTACATGTGATATCGAATATTTCTGGAGCATTGAAATCACAAGAACAATCCATGTCAATGCGATTAACATCAAAACGATTGTCTACCTTCCGAAATATCTGCTTTGCCATACATATCCGATCAATTGAAGGTGAAGAAATGTGACGTCACTAAACTTATGTTCATCATAGACAGTCTCAGAATTGTTGATGTATTTGACATTACGAAATTGATTTCTTTCTCAGGAATATGAACAATCAGAATTTAGAACAGATTTCAGTTCAACATGTGTTACTGAAACAACATTTCCACCACTGAGTGAATCATTCCATTATCCAATGATCAAATCGCCTTCAATATTCATTGAATACAGTATTATATTCATCATAGGCGAATTTTCTTCGATCCAACTAGTCTGTTGCATTAACCGACAGCACACAGATCAGAATGTGGCCACATACTTCGATATGTTTTCTCGTAGTCGATCAACTAAAATCTTTTCAGAAAAAATCGGCAATGACGATTGAAAAAAAATGTCTATCATCATTTAATGTTCAACTGAATCACCATGATTGAATTGAATTTTTAGTCTAAGAACAACTGAACTTCCAGCACTGCCTTCGTGAAAAGAAACTGTGCATTGATGAAGCATAGTATGCAGTACGTTTTGCTGAACTCAATGAAGTACCGTGTGTGCATGTCCGAATGTAAACAGTCATTGAAATCTGTCATGTTTGTCAGTCGAAATTCATCGTTCATACTTGACATTCAAACTTGTTTCATTCACTCCAAACATTCCGTTGTGAAACGTTATTAAAATTGAATGTATACTGAGTATTGCATGATGCATTATGATAACAACCCTCCAGTGAATAAAATAGTCACTTAACCCTGAAATCAATATCATGTCATTGAGTTTATAGTTCCATGTATTGTGATTCTCTTTACTTCTGTTTAAAAATTCAAATGATAAAATCACCTTATTACGTTTACACCAATTTGTCCAATACACAATTCAAGTGAAGCTTGCCAACAAGCAACAACACCGAATGTAAAATGTATTTGGCGTGAGAAATGGAACACGTGCATTGACAGTAATCATCAGGATAATCATTTCTTTAAAGTGAATGATTGCCATTATAAGGTATGTCAAATCGGTGTTAAATGTTCTGAATGATTGTACAAATGCACATTTTGTTACTGTGTGTTGAATTTTATTTTATCACCTTTATTGACAGTAATGTGTTCTAAATTAATCAAAACGTATTTCATGTATTGTAATGGATGCTAATGTTTTGTTTATTCAAAAGGGCCCGGATGTTAACGATTTGACAACGTCGACACCCATCAATCACGCAGAAACAACATTGGGGATCCCTGAAGTTCAGGTTGGGGGAAACGCCAAGGAAACTACCTATTGAAATGAACAATACTCGGTAAATATTTGATATTTAGTGATAAATGCTACTGTTTTGTTTTTCCATAGAATACGACTACTGAAATAACGAGAGAAAGTGGACAGAACAAATCACTTTGGTACCTGTATATTGTTATTCCTTCCGTCGTCTTCTTCTGTGCTGCATGCATAAGTTGTGTTATTTGTAGATGGTTGCATAAAGGAAGGTGAAGTAGTGAATGATTCTCAACAAATTCTCGTAATTAAACTCAAATATTCTGATCAATTCTGCTTTTCTTTTTCGTATTTTAATGAACAGTTTTAGATTTAGTTATTCATTTTAATGGTTTGGACTTTTCTTCACGGAACTATGTACATTTTGTGCTTGTTTATGTTATAGCCGATGTATTCTTGTTAATTAAATATCAAATATGATTTATAATATTTACGTCATTGTCTTTGTTCATCAAAAGCTGAATAGATTGAATAAGTAGTGTTGAGTCTACGTGATTTTGTGTTAATTGCAATCAACAATGAGTTTATTGTGAATGTCCATCGTCATCCTTCGTTACTTCATTATTCATTGTTATGTTAATGATGAGTGACAAATCAAGGTTAATTCGATGTTATCTAGACTGATTGTGATTCTTTACAAATTTCTATTGTTAACAGAAGCAATAAACGGCCATCAGTTTCGCTCAAAGCTTATTCCTCAAAACGAGCTAAAACGGAGTTGTCTTTCTCAGCTTCACAATGGATACCGTTACTGAGTTGATAGTTTGGTGTGTTAAGTATTTCTTTAATGGGTTGTACTTCTCCTTAGGTTTATCGTTCATTTGTTCAGCTATGTTTTGCATATAGACTCTGTGTGACACAGTCATCTGGTTTCTGGAAGCGTATTTGAATAATATGTCAATGTGTATAATTATATCATTGATGTCTGCAATTTGAAGCATAGCTCTTCAAACACTGTTTTCTCCATGAAAAAATATTTGATATACAACATTTGATATTGAATCATATGATCAAATTTTAGGTTGAAATTGATTTTGAACTTGTTTCAGGTTTCCACATTAGGAGCCCCCAAATGCCATGATACGGCCGAGAGTGAGGAGAGTCAGCTCTCTCTCTCCAAATGCTCTCAGATGGGCAAGCGCGTACATCTCCTGCCAAGGACGACCCACTCACTGACTTCTCGCGATGAGGGGAGGGCCAAATACAAACCTTGTTGTAGGATATAAAGCAGCCACTTAGAGGAATTGGAAAACCCTGAGTACTAATCAGTGGTGCACACAGGCTCTAGGATCCTGAGTCAATAAATGACATGTGAATTAGTTACTAGTCAGAGGCTACCATGAAATTGCATCTCACACGTTGCTCCACCGCCTTGTGGATTGCACCTTTAGGTCGAACGCTCCGCCACCTATTTCGTTTAAGGGCAGACGGAAAATACCCTAGCCCTTACACAGATCGAGTGATTTATGTGGCGCATATATACTCGGTGCCTTGTTGTACCAATGTTTATGTGTTGAGGAAAATAAATTAATAATTATTGATTTTCCCACCAAAAAACAAATATGATGAGCACAAGTAGCATTTAACATGACATCTTCAGGTTTTGATTCTTCTGAAATCTTTTTCCTCCAATTTAGTAAGAATGTCATTCGATAATCAGCATCTAACAAAATCGCACCAGATTTCCGATAAGCACTCGATTCATATTCAGGATTTGATACCTCTGAAATGTTTTTCCTCGTATTTATTTTGCTGCATCAATTATTTTTAGGATGAGGATCGCTTCAGCTTTCTCAACAAATGTCACGTGGAACAAAATTTTGTTCCAGTTGACGTTTGGTTTCAGGGTTATATAAGGCAAACAAAGCGTCATTAAATTCTGGACTGAAGTATTACGATATACTTTCTATCTCAACATAACAGTCATGGAATTAATCAAGGGAGATATATCGTCGCTACTGAGTATGAACATTATTTTCCGAAGTGTTGTACAGAGATAAGTTATCAGTAGAAACGAACAATTTAACAAAATCCAAACTACAGTGTTTATCATCATTAGTGGCAATACTAAATGTAGTTCTACAGACTGACCGAATGTAACTTATTTTACAATAGTTTAAATATTCATCATTATGAAATACACAGGAATTATGTGAGTGCAATTTAGCACTGGATAAACATGTGCCAAACTTGTGGTCCACTACGTGACTGGCTTTGCAATTACTCTAATATCTGTTATTCGCATCAGATATGAATGACTATGTAACGTGGTGGAATTATCGACAATTTCATGAAATGTTTCTCTTCTCAGCACTCGAAATTAGTACACAATGCATGATTTAGTAGTACGTTTTTGGGAATCGATCAAGAAAGCGTAGCACGTTCGTTTCTTAATGCCGAGGATTCTAGTTAGTCGTAAGCCAAATTCTTTCCATCTGTTCATCGAAAACTTCAGAATTTGAATGTGTGAAAACCTGTATGCTACGTATATTTTGTTCGTTCTTGACTTAACTACACGTTTACTTTGTTCTCTGAGATGAACACATCTGGTGGGAAGAAAATGATAAATTATTTTGGGTCCAAAATCATATCTTTGTATTCTATGCATCGAAATCAGGTCACATCTCCGTCTACGATAAGACACAGTAAAGAGGTCTTGTATTTCAATCCTCTCTTTTTGTTGTAAACATCGGAGTTCTGGAATCGCACGGGTAACTGCACTCAGCATTTTTTGCAGGTCAGGTTTTAAATAAGAACCTGCAGCGTCAATCCATTTTTCAGGCATATTTCTCACGAAGGTTGTGCATACTGTGGTGATCATGTTAATATCTAACTTGATGAATGTACGTCTTAAAACCCACAGTGTTCTAAACGTCTTAGCTGCAACCGCACGGCGAAGATCGGTGGTCTTAAGTTGATGACATCGGTCACTCCAAGATCCTTCTGGAACCGACACACGGGTACAGGCACTTTCCTTATGCAGTAGCTATTCAACTTTGCATCTCAAAACATTGAAGTCAACTTCATGTGAATAAAACGAGCATGCATCCTTTCAAACTAGTGTGAATCTGTATTACTATTGTATTACTGTTGAATCATTGAAGGTCTAATACTGCATGTATATTCGCACATACGCAATATTTTCTATAATTTTCCTTGTAACAATCGACTCCAAGTATGCATGACATAAGTTGTGTAGCGTTTATTCACAAATGCAACTTGAGAATCTTATTGATCACCTAACATATGGATATTTAACTCGATCAAGTAACTGTGACCACAGTGTTTGTTTGTTGTAGATAAGAGACGAATAGATTTGAATGTGTAATCTTAACGACTACTCAATATGAATGGGTCATATATACAGGAATGACTATGTGATGAATGGAAGTGTAGATGAATATGGTGTCCATAGGAATGGCTTTGTGACAAACATATAATACGATTCTTTTTTTTTTTGAAGCAACGATTTTCCGCCAAGGTTTATCGTAGCTTTTAAACAAAAATGAATCTCCGAAATGAGATTTTGACCTGGTTTATCTATGGTGATCAATTTTTGACATTTCAGATCTAATCATTACCAGTTCATGTCAACTGACCTTCAAGTCGAATTCAATGAATTCAAATGGTGAGTGGATTTCACATATATATCAATCAACGTTTTTCGAAAAAGTAAGAACTTCTAATATTTTCAGTTTCTAAGGAGATTTAAATCTCACAAACAGTAAGTGATCACAATCTGTGAAGACATAAGTGTCCAGATTTCATATGTGTTGACTTACGTGTACCATTATCTTCTCCTTCATGAGATCATTTGACAGTGAATAATCCCTCTGAATTATTGAAAATACGAAAATAGATAATGAAATATCTGTGAAATGAAAATCCATCTCTTTTATTTAACGTACTTTGTAACTCGGACTACCTTTGCACACAAGTTATCTGTTTCATTCCGACATTAACATGAAACGGAGACGTTTCAAGAACTATTGTCACTTCAATGGTTTAATGAAATTTTCAATCAAGTCAACTCGGAAAATTATTTCACTTCCGCGAAGTCTGTTCCATGATCTTTTGACTGAGTATGAGTAATTCAATATCTCTCTGACAATAACATTAAATAATCATTTTCTGAGATTCAATTATTCATGTATTCGGATAGCAGACCGAAATGAATATATGTAAACTTGATGTTCTAGGTACTCAAAATCAAGTAACAACTTTTTACTGGCGGAGTGCTCATGGTCGTTCAATATTCAGCTCTTTCATAAAGTTCCTCGAATCGGAGATCATAATCATACGAATGTGATTACAGAGATACAGTCGAATCAAGTATGAACCAAGTAAGTGCTAGTAAAGTATTGTAGGATAAAAAGTATGATATTTTGTAGGCTTTACAAGTTCAAACTGACTCCACTCAGAACATAGCTCATTGCTCCACATTTGTGCAGTTTGATTCATTCAGTCTACAAAAAAGTGTCGGATCAATGAGATATTAATTATACGAAATGAATGTGAGAAAAGGAAACAAAGCAATCTACAACTGAATAATATAAGAATTCACTTTCATTTAAAACATCAAAATCAAGCATTCAGATGTCTTTTTAATTCATTTGAGATTCGTCCGTTGTACATTCTGTTTTCATACTTAAGTATCTGACCTTTAATTGTAATAAAGAAAACATGTAAATTGATTGATTTCACATTGAATGGATAAATGATTTCGAAATCAACTGAAGATTTAAAGGAATTCCATGGACTTAATTGAATCAGCTATGAGGCGTCACATTATAGATAATTTGAAGATAACATTCGTCATGTTACAATAAGCGTGTGACTGGTTCACTGAAGAAATTGAATCAACTTTGATTCGTAGGATTAATTTGTGATCAAGAAAACTCAATAACAATTTTAGTTCGAAGGAATTTATGGACTTACCATCAGAAGAATCATCAAAGTAACTGACTTGACTTTCGTAATATTTCAACGGGAATTCTAGTCTAATGTACCGAAAAGATGTAAACATATGGATAGCGCTTCCACCACAAAATGTATTTCCATCAAACCGAATCCTTTAAAACAGCCAATCACAACTGGATGAGGCTGATTGAGACCAATTGTTTGTGAGTAATGATAATGATGAGACTGAAATTGTCTATTAGCATCTGACTGAATACTTACATATTGATATGAATCACTCTCAAAAATCACGTTTTAAAGTTCTTCCAAATCCTTTTGTTGACAGATTTCGTCGCATTTACAGAACTCGGAAAACAAGTTCAAGATCGAAGAAATTCTTATCAACAGATCATACGGAGAATTGAATCTGAAACGGTTCAGGTAAATAAAAGAACGTTTTCTCATGGAATTTAATTTCAATTTGTACGATACACTCATTTACCTCGCGTGTTCGGCTCACACTCACCTCATCATCTCACTCAAAGTAGTTTACCTCAATAGAAATTCATCGTAACTTCTTAGCGCAGTCACATCCATTCTGTTTGATCACCATGTTATACCATTGACTGTTAAAAGGTATTCGGATTAAAAACGATAATAAATTTAGTATCCATCATGTAGAAGTTAAACTGACTGTGTCCAGTTATGTAGATTGAGTTCGTCAAAGATTGTAATAATAGGGAGACAATATATTCTGTTAAAAGTGAGATTTTGAAGATTGAGAACAACTACTCGAACCAGACACAGACTTATAGTTACAACAGTGATTATTGTATCTGATTACTAATAAATTTGTTTACACGCAAGAGAAGGACTGATTTCCATTTTAGTATTTCAATGAATTATTTTCTCATATCATTTGAGCTTGCAAATAGATGTTCTTTTGGTACAATGGAGGTGCATTGTTCTACTTTAGAAGGGTTTTGTTGAGCATCACAGTGTCGTAGAACAAGGAACTGTTGTGTAAATTCATGAATGAATCAACATCAAAATTAGTTTCAATGATACATTGTACAGTATATGCTGTTGATCAGTACCTAATTATGAGAAAAAACGAGTTTGCTCGGGATAAGTAAGATCTAGATTACAACTTAATTGGTAGTCTCTCCTTGTACTTTCTTGTATATTTTACATTTTGTTACAAGTGAATATGTTGTAAGTACTCTCATTGGCTGCACAATTTGATAGTTCTTGCATGAAACGTATTATTCTTTACTGTGATAAAGTAGAGCGGCTTTCAAAATTGTCAAATACATTGAAACATATTGAAGTGGAGTTCATTGGAAATCAAGTGGAATGGGCTAACGTGGACATTGAAGTTTTGTGTACCCTGAGTGGGCTAATTTATTTGTTTCCTTCTTTTTCCTGAACAATCACGCAAATATGCGTTGAATACACAAATGACGATGACCTGAAAATATAATCCAACGAACACCACTGGAGAATATCTACAAACCTATATCAACGAATTTCGTGGACAGAACACTTGAATAATGACGACTGTAAGAATGTAATGTTCGATCATTGTGATAGAATGCAATAATTTTCTATATTGACAGGTAGATAACTGTATAAAAACAGAAAGTCATAAGAAATTAACAGATCTATGTGGACGTAGATTAGATTACATCAGTCCATTGAAAACAATACTTTGCTCAATTTCTATTGAAATCTAAAAAGAAGCAGAGCTGTAGTAGTAGTAGTCTGTGATAAAAATAGAGCGGTTTACAAAATTGTCAAATAAATTGAAACATATTGAAGTGGAGTTCATTGGAAATGAAGTGGAATTGGCTAACGTGGACATTACAGATTGAAATGCTCTGAGTATGCAGAGTAATTTAATCCGTTCACTTTCCGGGAGAGAAAGATCAATATGCACAAAATGTACAAATAATGATGAGCTGAATATAACCTGATAATTATTTCTGGAGAATTTCTCCAAACCTATATCAATTGACATAGCTAATTAGTGATATTCAGAGAGAGATATTGATGCGTGATTTCAGTTCCATAATGTTTATCACTGATTGTTTAGTATTTCACTTGTATTCCGTCTACTCCATTCTGATCAGGTGGAAACTCATCATTCAAATCACTTATTTACTCGAGACCATAATATATTTGATAACAAGAAAGTGTAGCTGAATCAATGCAGAACATAGCACTATACTCGATGAACTGTACCTGTTTGACCGGAATACAACAAGTTACACTCTCGTCCTCTTGAAACCGTTCACACCGACGATTGTACCTTGACGATTCAAGCGCGATTATATGTTTGAATATTACTCAAAATCAGCCTATCTATTTCAGTTCTTCTAATCTACTATGCGTGTTTGCACAAAACAATATTTTTCATAAAGTAAAACTAGTGAGAAAAATGATGATCATTATGTGAGTGTGTGATATGCCGACATCTGTCTGTCGACCTCATTTGTTGTTTGTAGAAACGTCAATAATCATACTTGTTGTTATTTATCACCGTATTTTATCTTACTCATCAGGTTATCTGATGTTTCTTATTTACTTTGAGTATAGAAAGGAATGTCGCTTTCTAATGATTCATTCATATGACTGACAATCACTGACAAACACCCAGCAGAATGATGAATGAAATTCTCAGTTTACAAATAGTCATTATTTTCTAATGAGTAAGTAAGTTAATGACAAGTAGTTTATCATCCTCGTAGAGAATATTTGGCACCAGCCATCATTAATCACAGAAAATATTTATCAGCTTATTTTATATAGTCGTAGTAATTGTAATCTTACCGACTTCTGAAGTTTGTGTATCTGTGGAAGTCTCATCAATAATCTGGATACATTTAGATTTGACTGGTTGATACTTCTCATGGTTATCCGATGTCAGACTGTAAATAATCATCATCATCATCATTTTAAACTCCACATCACGTTCAGTGTATCGTTGTATTTCTGTCACTGTCATAATTCTATATAATCGGTTTTCAATTAGTTCAGGATAGTACACAAAATATTCCATTTTTGACCAATGAGACATAAAAATTGTCATACTGATTAACCATATTTAATTACTCAACCTAAACAATCATAATTATACTGAGAATCGTTCAGAAATCTGTACTCTCTAATGATGAATGAGTGAAATTATCACAGTAAGGAAATTCGTTACTGTTTGAAGGAGAAACCACATAGAATCTCAATCATCATGTGTTTAATAGTGAGTTAATTTTTAAGGCAGTAATTCTCAGAGTTCTAATGAAACACAGTTACCGGAAGAACAGCCCATTAATATCCGATGTGAGACTTATATCATTAATCACAATAAATGATATCTGAGGTTAGCAACAGTAAGCTATTCGATTCAAACCCAGTGAGCTTTCAGCACTCAATAGCTAAGTGGATAACGGGAACGATACCAGGTTCGAGTTTCATAGTGAACATCAACTCTGAGTTGCTGTCACATCCGACTGACGAGTTCCGAATAGGACGAAACGCGCGTCAAACTGGATTCCTCTACTAGCCACTATCCATCTCTGCCTATATAAGTATTTAGCTTGTAAAGAAGAATAAACTGTAGTGACTTTGTCTCATTTGAGAAGTGTTAGAAGTGTCTCGGTGAAAACAAAGTAAAGTAATACGGAGCGAATAATGGAAATGTAACACATCAACTCATCTAAAGTTCTCTTAGTTAATCAAACGATGTTTGTCTTATTTTAATACAAATTTATACAGAATACTTGAGTAGTATCCAATGATGTGTTAACCCATTATTTAGCGTTGAATAAATACAACTAACGCTTAAGCGACTAGATATCAAGAGGACTAAGATGAAATACTATTTGGTTGGAGGTAGTCTTTCTTAAGTCTATATGACGTCTGAATATCTCGGCTACGTGTTTACGTCATGGACTATAAAGCTGGATGAATTGGTTCGAATCCTCAAACGAACATCAATTCCCTAAACATTGTAGAAAAATCTTACTGATGATTGTTAAATAACATGAAACGTAATTGTGTAGTAATCTACTAACAACCTTCAACTACTTCACATTCATATTTCTTTATTATATTTATCGAGTCGGAATGAATGTTCATCATTATGAATGAATGAATCACTATTAGAACACGTACTACTAAGTATTAAATTTGTCTCACATTTTTCCTACTCGCTCCCTTTCCACTCCTTTTATATTGTATTTTATACTACTTAATTACATTCAGTAAGCAGTTGTATTCCCAACAATCTTGACACTTATGTTGTAACGCAAGTTGTACTGTAATATTCTGAAATGTTCACACATACTTTTAACGTTTATCGTACTTATCATTGTATTTATCTTTATCATTACTGTACCTTAATCACTGTATAGGTTATCCACAGTTTCGTGCATTTGTTTAAATGTAACAGTTTCCATAATGTTTCGCTTTTGATTCAGATTTCCATTGTTCATAAACTGTTATCAAATTTAAACACAGCTATCAACTGTCCTTTCTACTATCGTATGTTGTACTTATTCTTCATGTTACTGTTACAGGAAGCCTTTTTATTTTCGGTTCTTTGCGTATCTCAATCGGGTGAGTTGGGCGCTTCGATAGATCTAACATTGAGAACGTTTTATTGGTTCCGTTAAACGTGTAATTATTATGTGTTACATCGTGATACAACAATTAGAATCGTCATAAATTTACCTTTCCAATCATAGATATCAATAGGATAGTAATTCAAGTTCACAATATATGGCTTGTCAGTAATTAATTGATTGATGTTTAATATGTACTAATTGTGTTTTAATGGTAGTAACAATGAATGAGGTTAATAGTCTGAATGAGGGATCAGTAGTATGTGTTCCATTCTCGTCCTCTGATTTTCGATTTTCCAAATGTTCTGTCTCCAAACATTCCACGTTCGATCAGTGATACATACTACTTATGTCTGTCGAGATTCAGTAGCACACATCACACTAAAACTACCGACATCCTACTCGAGATGTGAAATTAGCTGACTGAGATGCAGATGAAGACAGTACTATTCAGGGTTTTCCAACTCCCTTGACTAGATCATTCGTCTCTAGCAACCTAGTTAAAACATCGGGCATTGGCTTTTCATCTTCTCAATTTTGTAAACAACAGTAATGCAACGAGAAAACAGTCAGTAGGATTTCTCTTGCAGTGTCTGTATACTCTCGACCGTACCAGGGAATTTGTCAGCGAAAACAAATATCGTTCGTAGATTTTCGCTTAAACCGTTATTAACAGAACATTGAGCTGTTTCGATTATCTACTGTCTTTCTCAAGTCATTTCATTAATGAATTTTCTTTATTTGTATTTTCTTAACGAAATAGCTTACCATGTTATATAGATGTTTTTAGACTACTTGTTACAATGTTATAAGTAGTTGAAGAATCCTGTTGTAGTTTTATTTTTCAAAACATCAATGTAATTTTTAATAGAAACTGAGTTGACAGATCGTTTATTTGTGTACTCAAACATTGTTTTGCGCATTCTATATTTGCAGGAGTTTGAAACTACAGAACAGGTTCCTTTAAACAGACAATCCATGTGATGAACGAATGGATCATAGAGCATTAGGATAAACACAAAATGTAATCTCTCCTCAAGCAAAGATGGATAGTGTCTAGCAGTGGAATCCAGGACGTGTATTTCGTTCTATTCGGGACTTGTCATCTGGATGTACCTGAATCGCTGAGTTGATGTTCACTCTTAGATTCAAACTCATCGATTTCATCCCCCTTAATAAGAATAGGAAGATACAAGTAACAAAACATCAAGTGAATGTAATCTCTTATCGTTTATTTAATAATTTCTACAGATCACAATTGTATCAAAGTTGCATGGATACTGAACTATTCAATTGAAGACTTTGAAGTGTTAGTTAAATTATTCACTTTCATCTATCATCAGATAGAACGAGAAAAGTGCAACCTCTACTAAGTAAACACGTTTCGAAATGCCTTCCGTGTAAGATCTTAAAGAGTAGGCATTTACATCATAACAAACCTACAATTTTAGATACAAGTCTATTATTAGAGCAGTACTACTATTATCATAGTAGACCATAATTCTACGCTCCCACTAGTGGAAATTTTGAAATGCCAAATAACATATTACTACGCATTATACTATCTGCATCACATTAACAACTACCGGACAATCTACCACTATCAACACTACCAATACTACATCTGTTATTAATATAGAGAGTACGTAATAGTAAACAGATTTATTAAGTTATGCCAATACACATACTGCATAATTGAAATGTGTAAAACGTACTTGATGTAAATAATTTGCCAAATTTTCTTTAATTGTTTTTTCACAAACACCATCGACCTTTCATTTCCGTTCACATTTTAGTTGCTAACCGTTTAATCTTCTCTCCTCTTTCCACTTCCTTCCGCTATTATCCGTTTGAATTCTACTTTCAATTCTTTAACAATACTATATTCATCTGTCCATACAAGTAAAACACTAAGGATTCTTTTTGTACGTGATTGCTTGCTTGATTTGAATTCCAAATACATTACATTGTTTCGTGTTTATCTAGTACTTCTTAGTTAAATTGCGTTGTTTCTGAGATTCTATGTTGATACCATGATTCAAATACTCCTAGTCATCATTGACTTCTACCATTACTAATTATACTTATGTTGCACGTATTATGATTACTCGAGGTGGTGAATCGAATTATGTTAGACGAACAAGAATGGGACTCCTCAACAACAATTTGCGACTATGCTCTGTTGTTCCCAATGACCAATAGCATCACACATGACATGGATGAACTGCAGAGAGAATTGTGTGTATGAAACACAGTTTTTGAATTTCGTCTACACGAAATCAAATAAGATTTGTGTTCAATCGATACTTTTAACATATGACAATGTGATCAATGTTATTCTGACGAAATTCCAAAGAATATAGAAATGATCACTAATATTTCTATCATTACACAACCCTGTGATGTAATGCAACCTTTCATCTGTCACACTGTTCAAAGGTATAGAGAAAAGATGTATCATCTGACTATGACAAAAGGTATGGATGTTTCAACGAGACATCATTGCAAATAACTGACATCTATGTACATATGTAGGGTATATAGATTCTGAGATAAGATCCAAACTGAATAATGTTTTATCTTTAGTGAAAGCGTAATTCAACTTAAAATATCTTGATACCCAGGCGTTTACGATCGAATACACATAAATGAATCGTGGATAGGCATCATCTCTCTTTAGTTATGAAAATGAATCGTGAATTTCTATGCTTAATTTGATTGTCTCTCAACATCGAATGTAAAGCGATAACAGAACAGAAGCTTATTTCTTCGAATGACTATCGATTATCACTCTATTGTATACTTATTAAGTGTCCAGATTGTATAGATACATATAGAGAAAGACTTCATTCAACATGATCTTTCGAAAAACTTGCTCAATATTGTTATCCGTTTCATCATTCTATAATCTCTTTTCAGCTTATTATTGACGGCCTACTCTAATCATAACCACCTTCCAACTGACATATGTATATTTTCCATTTTATAATTTGATGTACCCTGGTATGTCTGTTGGCAAATTACATCTGCTTGTTACTGACATCTTGAATCGAGAAAAAGGAGAGGGTGTGACTCCACGAAGTTGTGGTCTGATAAGGATTTGAATCATGATAACTACCGCTTCTTGTACATATTAATGACTAGATTTAGTTCATTAATATCGGGATTTTGAATCATGGTTTTGTCACGTGACAATAATATATTCATTCCATGCTACTTGAAATTATGAAGTCATGTTGTGACATTGTCATTCTATTCGAAAACGCAAACAAAATACTCAGGACATGGAAAACCAGGACACGCTCTAACAATTCATCAGAAAATGCTTATCAAACCGATCAGCAAACACAACATTCATTATCCTATCCCACATGTACAACATCTTTGAAATCACAAAAATGAATTATTTGAGTCTTCCACAACTAGGTGTTTGCGCACAAGACCAAAAGAATCTTTACAATCTATACCGTACAATCTAGAGAACACAAGAACAATTGGAGGCAAACCAACCATCATATACCAAATGAATAATTGTGACTTATAGGAGGTTTACATTATAATAAGTAAATAAAGTGTTCTGGCAACAATAGTTGGAGGTGAGAATCCACGACATAGTTTCTCTGAAATCAATTCATGTGGATAATTGAAGATTGCGGAAAAATTGAATCACTGGATGGACGATAAAGTAATTCTTCATCTTCTAAAATCTGAACAAACAATATAGATTTGAGTAGGTTATATACATGCTTAACTATTTTCCAAGAATGATTAGGATGCAGAATAAACATTTGTGCTACGAAACAGTCACAAATAAAGTAGAATGCACAATCCACCATTGTTTTCACTGATTTACTGCATCAACATTATACACGGTTGAACTACACTGACCACGGTTCTCCCTAGAACTCCAAGAAATATCTTACGAAGCCAGTGAAAAGTGAGCACATGATGGTTATTGTTCAGATAGGGTTTCGACGATACTTTAGTAATATTTAATTGTTGATTTCATGGATCAATTAAAGCTACATCACCTTGGAAACCCCAATTGTGAGAATTCAACTGTTACTAAGTAGATTTCACTAACCAGATCAATTATTTTAGTTCCAATTTAACTGTTTTACTTGAAGTCGAATCAAACTCACTTCATATTGAAATGCATTCAGATGCTGAGATTTAGATGGATCAATAGCCAACTTTGATTACAATAAATAAACTACTAACAACTTGTAAGTAGTAAAACTTTGACAATTAAGATTAATAAAATTAAGTAGATTAATTTGTCATTGACAATTTTCTTACACTGGGTGGTATTAATTTTCTATAGATGATGGACGGTAGCGCAATTTCATGGATTGATTGTAGTTATGCAATAACACCGTTGGATTCTGACTAGCTCAGTTATTCATAAGTTATGTGTTCGCACACGACATCGAAGATCCTGGGGTCTAATCATACGTGCAGGATTGTCGATACGCATTATTGATGAATCTCAGATTTTCAATGATGGTCTAACTTTAAAGATCTTTGACGAATTATTGAATTTTGTGTATAGTTTTCAAATGCTTTACAGCTAAAAGACAATATATTGATACGTTTAACAAACTGATTTTACTACCCCTTCATATTCTACGGAATTCCTCTACTGTGATAATACTATGGTGTGTTACTGATATCGATAGATATAAGTAGTATGTATCATGAATCGAAAGTGAAATGTCTGAAGGTAGAGGGTTAAAAAACTTCAAAGAGAAGAGTACGAGAATAGAAAGTGATTAGTGTACAAACGAAGGAACAATGGAGTATGAGACAATCGATTAACACTTTGCAAATGAAATATTCACTGCATGGTTCTCAGATTTCATCAAGAGGTTCTATTATTCGAGGTCAATAAAGTTTGGTTGACCCATCTTTGTTCTTGTTCATTCCACAGATAGTGTCGTCTATGAAGCTGACTGAATTCCAACATAGAAATCCCTAGATTCTGACATTACCTTATATGCAATCTTTCGTTTATATATTACTATCACTGAATTAACTACTTCTACGAATCCAGTGTTCATCTTGCTGTGCTAACGAGATATGGCATCTTGAAAACATGCATATATGTGTCTGGTCCTACGTTGTAGCTGACTCAGTGAATGAGTGACTGACCTACTGACATCACCTCTTCGCTTGAATATAAATTTATTGAAACCTAGTACTAACATGTGATGAAACAGCAGTTAACTGTGTTGCTGGTTTCCGATTCATCCCTTGTTTTGTCATGCAAACTATCATCATCTTGTTTGGTGTACCGGTCAGTCAATGATTTCATCAAAACAATATTAAGCCTAGTACAAATGTACATCACTACAAGATATAACATCACAACAGATGTTTGAAATTCATAATATGAATTGAAAAGAGTTGAAACAGTACTATGTTATGTGTACTACTGATGTTGACAGATTTAAGTAGCATGTATCACCAATAGAAAGTGAAATACGTGGTGGCACAAGATTTCGAAGATCAAGGAGAATGGAACGAGAACAGAGAATGATTGATGTGGAAACGAATGAACAATAAATTCTGAGACGATTGATGAAGCATTCACTGTATGGTTCTCAAATATTCTGTAGATCAATGTAGACATTATATTTACCTCTAATCCTGTTCATTCTATATATATTTATATATAAATATTAACTTATCTTCCAAGACAAGTTAGTTCGATACTACTCAGTTATTGATTTTCAGTTTAAAGTTCTAGAGAACCTGAATTCTAAAGATTGACGAATTGTCAAGATGTCAATACTTGAACACTTTTTTATATCCAGAAATTTATTCACATTCAATCACTAAGCAACAATGTTCTCAAACAGGTATAGATGAACATGGTATTAAAGCAAAAAGAAAGAAGGGGGTTAGTATGAGGGTGAGGATGGGAATCGAATCAATATTACTAGCATGTGAACCAAATTTAAAAGAGAGAATAATCAATTGATTTTAATTAGAAAATAATGTAAAAATGAAAAAAGAATTTTCTTTTTCTATGTTGTTGTTGTTGTTGTTATGGAAACAAGATAGATACAGAATAAACTAATGAAATTAGTAGGAATGATAAATTTGAAAGATAAGATGAAATTATTCATCATGTGGTTGATAATAATAATAATCAACAGTAACTCATCATCATTCCACATTTAAGTGAACAAATCGAACTTCCTCAATCATACGTGTTCTAATAGTCATTAAGTCAATTATATGAATTTCATTTGACCAAATCTGTTCGCATAGGAAATTCGGAATTGTTAACATCGATTAATTCACTTCATGAGAGTAAATTATATAACAAACTGGAATGTTCAATGTATGGAGTATACGATGAATACTTGCTCCGTAAACTATGAAATTAGATTTCATGTTATATAACATTCATCAGTAAGATATATCTATAATATTTAGGGTATTGATGTTCCTTTGATGATTCGAACCAATTCATCCAGCTTTATAGTCCATGACGTAACCACCTAGATATTCACAGGTCATATAGATTTAAGAAAGACTATTTCCAACCACAGAATATTTCATTGTAATCCTCTTGATATCTAGTTGCTCAAAACTTTAGTCGTATTTACTCTACGCTAGCTTACTGGTCCTTATTCACTGAATATTGTTTCTCGTTCGCAGATTAAGTGATAACTTCAACCATATATACCCGCTGACAAGGAATTCCTACTCACTGCCTTCTCACCAAGTGGGTGTTGTTTAAGAATGTCCGACACTTTAACTGAGTTGATGGATATAGTGGATCAATCAAGAGGAGTTGTAAAACCTACATTTCAAACCAATAGTGTACATAGACTCCATGATTTTGAGTAAACAAAAAGTGTAATAATCAATTATTGATTGCCGGCTAATATGTAACTGACGTCGTTCCACTACCTTGTAGATTGAACCCTTAATAAACATATCATAACCATATTTAGATATTTAGATATTATCGTTTATTTTTTCTATTTTAGATCAAAATCAACAAAGAAATATGAAATTCTAATGAACATATACCCTATTACATACCCTTTACATCTTGATGGAGTTTTGTTCACTGAGCTGCATGGTTTGACCAAACCTTCCAGCTCAGTGAACGAAACTCCATCAACGACATCCACCTTAGCTAGAAATCTTCTCCACTATCTCAACCCTTTACATCATTGAAATCAATATACTTTTATTTTCAACAAAGGTGAACTTTGTATTGATCTTCACTTTCAACAATTTCTCAACTGTAATACTTTATCCTTTTCTAATCGAATATGTAACTTCATTGATGTATATAGATCTATATGTATATACATTAGTCTCATCATCAATTCAGGTATCTTTCTAAAAAAAGTATACAATCTTTCATTGTACAATTTACAAAAGATCCTTAACAAAGTTATCATCATTGCTGATAATATATATGGCAACTCTTGAACTACTTAGATCTAATTGACAACTACTCAACTATTGTTATCATTAGGATCAATTATGATTTGATTGGATATTCATCTATCCTCATACGAACTCATAACTGCCTATATTAACTTCAAATTGGATGTTTATGCTTATTGTGAATGTGTTTCTTTTTCTTCTCTTATTACTTAATTAAGTAATACGCTACTTGTAATAATATGCCATAAATTAATAAACCTTTTGTGCATAATGAAATCAATCATTTAGGGGGGGGGTTGAGGCGTGGGGTTCTTGTTGACGAATAATTGTTGATGCATTCATTCATTGTAATTGCTTGTTAATATGAAAATGTAAATTGGAAACTTCACTTATGATTCTGACTTTCTGAAAAGGTATATGGAACATTTCCAAGAAAGCTCGTATTTCATTGAATAATTGATCAGTTTCGGGGTTGTGGAGATTGTTAAGTTTTGATTAAGATGTATTAGAAATATTGCGCCCATCTGCTGAGATCATCAGATAATAACAGCGAGGTTAGATGCAAGGTATTAGGGAATGATGATAAGTCAGTTGATGAGGTTGTGAATCTTCATCAACTGAGATGGTTGGGCCACGTGTTACGTATGCCTGAACACCGATTACCACGACGTGCAATGCTCGCTGGTGTTAGAGATGAATGGACGAAAGTTAGAGGCGGCCAAACCAAAATGTGGTATCAGTCCATTACGTCACTAAATTCAAGTCTGATTTATGTTAATAGATGCAGACCACTTGGTTGGGAGCCATGTGACTATCGTAACCAGTAGTGGTTTGAGACTGTGAGTGACATGGCTCAGAATCGATCACAATGCTGTAGTTGTATACATTCGCTCTCTTCCCTTAAACTAAGAGATTAAAATCACTTCATATCTTTCTTTCTACGTACTAAATCTTTCTTCTTGTACTATATCCTTAGATGAAATCATTACCACTACTGACTTAACTACTCCTATGAATCCGGTGTTCATGTTGTTGAGTTAATGAGTGAGGCATGGCAACTTGGACCAATGCATATATGTGCCTAAACCAACGTTGTAGTTGACTGACTGACTGACCAATCAGTAGATATAAGTAGCATACACCATACCATCATCTTGAAATCACTTTTATCTTTCATGATTGATTCAATAGTACACAATGTAGAATTCATTTTGCTGAATGATAAGTCATTTATTTCCATTTATTTAATTCCTTTTATCCTTCTGTTCAATAATAATCAGACAATTTTCTTCTCTTTTTTCGTCTTTCACTTTGAATTTTTCATACACATGTGGAGTTAAGTGAAAGTTGGAGGAGGGGGGTTTTCTTCGTCTTCTTCTTTTTGTCGTATTTGTTGTTGTTGTCGTTGTTTATTTAAAGAATTAAAACTTGACAAGTTTGCGTGTTTTCATAATGAATCCTTAAATACCAATATGATTGTTTCTAATTGTTAAAAACCAACCAAAAATTAGGGGGGGTGGAGAAGGAGGAGAGTGGGGGGGGTAAGAATAAATTTATCATTAGATGAATGGATTGGTCTGTGTAATTTCAACTTAAAAATATCTACGTGATCATTTCATCAGTAGGTTTCAGAAATCAAGATCTTCAAATTCAGGAAAACGAGAACTGTAACATAATCAAACTTGATGGAGAAACTCTGGAAGATATGGAATCTTGAATGTACCTAGGGAGCATCCTAGATGAATAGGGAGGATTTGATGCAAATGTAATGGCGAAGATTGGCAAAGCAAGGAAAGTATTCCTACAGTTGAAGAATATATGGTACTCACAGGAACTGTCAACTAATATCAAAGTTCACAATCTTTATTAATAATAAGGTCAAGGCACCTCTACTGTATGAAACGAAAACATGGAGAACTACTACAATCATCATCAAAATGGTATAAGTAATTATAAACAACTGTGTATGCAAGATATTGAATATCCGTTGACTGGATACCATCAGCGTTAGAGATTAGTGTTTGTCATAATATCATTATCATTCAGCTTATACTCAAAAAGGTGTGTTATGCTAATGTCCAATCGTAGTATATGACGTTGATGTTCTAGAAAGCTCTATCACGTTCTGCTTGGATGGAAACTCTTTGGCTCCTTTAGGACTTTGGAGGCTCAGTCGTATATCTTGAAAACTAACCCTTACAATATCAAAAAAAAACAACTGATCACTGAAGACAGTCAATTTCTTTATTGAAATGATGATTCCACATACAAACATCATTGAATTGAAAGTGTACACGATCATTTAAAACACCAATGAATATATAATAACATTATATGAAAATCAAACCTAAGTTATCTGGTTTGTCTCTTGCCTAATAGATTAATCTTATTAGTAATCATTGTGAGTTCTTAAGTAAGCAATCTGAAATGATCAAAGTATAGCTGTAAATATAATGAACTGTTTAAGAGTTTGAACTGAGCGTTCTACACATATAATTCTTTTGTCCCTTGAAGTTCCTAGAAAGTTGACACTGACACCGCTGGATGCATTCAACCCAAGAGTCTAGAGGTTAAGTGTTCACGCGCGAAACCTAAGGTCCTGGGTTCGAATCTCATCTACGAAATTGCTCATTACCTCGATATTGCATCAAGTCACAAGCTTTATAAGTAAAGATGGATAGTGGCTAGTAGTGGAATTTTATTTGTGATTCGTCAGCTGAATATACTTGCATTTCTGAGTTGATGTTCATTCCGGGACTCTAACCTCTACCCCCTCAAAAAAAGAAAAGGAGTATTTAGCTTCAGAAGTGGTTTTGTGTAGATTGTAGTATTTTCAACAGTTGCGATCATGAGTCAATTGGAGCGAGACCACCATGGACAGTGGGGCAACATCATGAATTGGTTGAAGATAGACATTAACACCTTTGGATGCTGGTTGGTTTAGAATTTAAGTGCTCGCTCACGTAACTGATAGGTCGTGGTTTCGAATATCATGGGGCGAGATCACTGAAAGATCGTTTCGTCCCAGTATCTGACTCATCATCAAAAAAAGACAAATATTTATGATTATTTACATTCTAAATCATTGAAATATAGACTGAATGGAAGAGAATGAAAGACAAAAAGAGAGAAGGGAGAAAAGTTTAAAAAAAGAACTAATTTAATTTCTATATTACAATAACAACAACAACCGATTTCCGGTTGGACCTGGTTTGGTTATTCCTCTTTCTATAAACTAATCAATTGCATAGATAGATAGATAGATAGATAGATAGATAGATAGATAGATAGATAGATAGATAGATAGATAGATAGATAGATAGATAGATAGATAGATAGATAGATAAATTAGTGTATGTTATGGATAATTGACCAAAGGAAATGAATCGTTTCATTGCGTGACCATCTTAATTTCTCTTTCAATAATTGTCATCTCAATTCACTTTTATTCACATAATACAAAAATAAAATAGGAATTCAAATATGTTTTCATCTATTCCTTTCATTAAGGTCATGAATCGATCGATGTTTAGATTCTTAAACTTTAAACCACTAGTCTATAACAATTCAACAACATTAACATTTATTATGTCACCAGTATTTTTTATTTTCATAAATTAAACTATAAATTAAATCAATGAAAGGATTAACTTCGTTTTAAATACCTCCCCATTTTGCATTGATAATAATGCGCTCACCATGGTGTTATTATTTGTGAATTGGTATCAAAAGAAGCTGTCGTCTAAATTTCTGTCACAATGTAACATAATAATTAGAATATATATATATATGCAGAAACAAATCTGTCTACTATTAAAGTGTTGAGGAAAAACAAGTTGTTGCTTGTTTATTGGTTTTACTTAATGATATTCATATATTGAAATAGATTTTATGTAATGGTTATATGACATTATGGTGTATAATGCATAAACAAGGGGAGTTATAAACTATTATAAAATTATATTAATTATAAGTGAATGAAAATAATAAGAAGGAAATTACTATTTTATGATCAATGTTCATTGAAGCCTATTCACAATAGAAATTGACAGTTAACCGATACACAAGTGGATAATAAATAAAAAAAAACTAAAAAAAATAAATTATAAAAAGTAATTTAAAGTAAGTGACTTCAGAAACTGATGACACGTTATGTTTTGGCCACCCCTAACTTTCTTCCAACCATCTCCGACACCGGTTAGCATTGCACGTCATAGTAATCGGTGTTCAGGCATACGTAACACGTGACCCAACCATCTCAGTCAATGAAGATTCACAACATCACCAACTAATTTACCATCATTCCCAAATACCTTGCATCTAACCTCACTATTACTTACCCGGTGATCCCAGCAGACGCCAGTAATATTTCTAAGGCATCTCTGGTCAAATACTAGTAGCTTACGAGTGTCTTCTACTTTTAATGTCCATGATTCGCTGCCGTAAAATAGAACGGAACGGACTGCCAGATAGTATACTCGTCCTTTCATTGATAGACGGATATCTCGCCTGAACAATTTTCATAGGAAACATATAAGTCGAATCTGTTGAACTACATATTAGAAGCCAGTTAAATTATGATGTATTTCGACTATCCATGATAACTGACTAATTAATAACACTGTGAAACTCTTTTTTTCACTCAATTGCTCAAATAAGTGTCTAAAATGTTATTTTAAAGCTTATTAGTAATGAACATATAACAATTTCACTTTTAAAAGATCTAGTTTTGACTCATTTTCTTACTAGGTACAAATTAATCTATTTGACTTAGAGCTATTCGCTAATTTGAACGCCTAGTGATATTATTCGATCATTCAAAATGAATATAAGGGTTCATTGTGTAAATGTTAGATTTCTTAGCTTATTAGGGTTGATAATACAATGTACATGTAGCTTTAAAATTAGGTAAGTTTATCATTTATCTTTAAAGATATAACTCAATATGATAACATTCTCCTGTTACTTGAGTTTTCTGCATGTATTCAAAGATGATTGTTTGTTATTCTGTCTATTCGACGTTCTATTCTGTTTATTGCTTTTATAATAAGATTTTCAAGCGGTAAATGTTTTAAACAGTAGAAATAATGTATCATTTCAACTACAGCGTTTTGATAAATTATTTGTTTGATTAACAGTTATCATTTAATCATTTATCGTTGAATCTTTTAAACTTCATTACAGTCAGATTATAAGGTTTATGCAGTTCATTCGATGATATAACATAATTCACGATTATATTTTTAATTATACCCTTAAATTGACAATCGATGAACAAATTTCACTTGAGGTTATAACCCTAAACAGATCATACATGTCTAATCTTACAAAGTGTAAATGATCATGATGTAATAGTTTCTCAAAATTTATGTAGTTAAGTCATTAGCGGAGATTATTTTTATACAATAACGGTTTCTTATCATGAATTGATAAACTATTAAATACAAGAGAACATTGAACATATTACTTTTTTTTATTAATATACCACTGTAAGGATTATCTGTTTAATTACCTTGTTAACTAAGACTTAATTATTTTGAGTTCCCTTTAACTCACTCAAGATTGAACATGAGTACTAAATCTCTAACAGTATATACAACAATTTCAAATAACTAAGTTGCTATCCACATTAATTGTTTAGATTAAACGTATGGAATGAAATCATCATAGTTATTGTTATTTCCATTAGTTACCGTTTACTTATACATAAACATTTAATTATCATTGAACAAGCAAACACAAAGTTTGCTGTTCGATTGATTACCAGTACAAATCGTAGTGCGAAAGGTGGGCAATACATTATATATATATATACTTAGGAAATTACAGTATTTCTTTTTCCGTGTATATTGTGGATGATCACATCATATGACATTTTATTACATTTATTTTAAAAAATTAATAGCATGCATGTAACCGTGGCATACTGAACAATACTCATTTTACATTACAAATCGAAAATATTTTCAGAAGGAGGGAGGTTTGTGAAGATTGTATCAATTTAATAGTTGAGTTTATGATTTGATTAAAACTAACTTCAGTTAATCCACGAAATCGCACCACCCTCCACCAACTCAACTATTAAATTACTACAAACCCTTTCTGATAATAATAATAATGTGCTCACTAGTGACAGTCTCTGAGATGTACTTCCTGGATTCCTAATGAGAAGCCGTGAACAGTGAAGTTTAAGCGGTTCTACTGTGAGATAGTAACTCACTGAAGACAATGTTGGACAGTGGCACAATTTGGTGGATTGGTTCATGTTAAACATTAACACCGTTGAATGCTGGTCATATCAGTAGTCTAAATTTTAAGCGTTCGCGCGTAAGACCGAAGGTCCTGACTTAGAATCTTGCAGGTGAGATCATACATGCTTACTACGACGAATTGGCCGTCCAGCACTTTCATGTTTTCCAAGATGGTTTAGCTCTAATTGACTCATGAACTCAACGATCAAAAGTATTTGCCTTATAACAACTACTAATAATAAACAGTACATAAAAAGCCGATTTGTAATCAGTTTTTATTTATACATTTCATTCTAATTCCATTTTAATCTGTACGACTAAACATTCAAAATCATTGGTATGTTGCCCATCGATATATATATATATATATATATATATATATAATTAATGAATACTGGCGTCATATAGTACTATGACATCATAGAAATGATTTAATAGGAACTTATTAATATGGCTTGATGAAAAATTAATTAAGTGGAATATAATCATACTACTGATTACTATTATTATTATTATTATTATTATTATTATTATTGTTATCCATCCCATTAACTTAATAAAGTTTAATGTCTATTACTGAAATATTGGTTACATAATTTATTTTATTTCATTACTTATCCTGTATCCTATTTTAGCTATTTTATTTACCAAACAAAACCATCTAACATTTTTATTATATGGTTGATACTATTAAGTTGAAATCTATCAAATAAGCTTAAATATACATTGTAGTGAAGGAGAACACAGATGAGGACAACCGAATGTGATATAAGCACAAAATAACAGACCGTTTCACTAAAACCTGAGAACCATACAGTAAATAATTAATTTGCATAACATCAAACAATTGTCTCAAATTTCACTGTTCCTTCTGTAAATATCAGTCCATCATTTCAGATTTCATTGTTTATGCATTCCTATACCAATTGCTTTCCGTTTCCGTTCTTTCCTTCTCGATATTCTATTGAAATACATTCTATTCTTGACCATCGTTGTATACTACTTATATGGATATAAGTAGCCCATACTACACGTAAATAGAACAATAATGGTGAATCACATATTTCTACATTTAATGTTACATTTAAGTCTATTCAAATAAAAATAAAATCGATTTAGTTTTTCTTAGTTTTTATGTGTTTTTTTATAAAAATTTTCATAAATATGTCTAATTTAAAGTTGATTGCTCTTTAGGAACTATTTTATTGAATGTATTTAAAGAATGATCGAATAAAATAAGGGAAAAACTTGAATAAAACAATATATGGATCTAGCTCAGTTTGTTGTTTCCATTATATGATCACATTAAAACATTATTCAGCAACTAATAAAAGAAATTTCACAAGTTGAAATGTTGAGTCAGTTGAAGCTAGACCACCATTGAAAGCCTGGAAGCATTGGACGGCCGTTTCGTCCTGGTATGGGACTCCTCAGCAGTGCGCATCCACGATCCCGCACGACGCGGGGCTCGAACCCAGGACCTACTGGCTTCGCGCGCGAGCACTCAACCACTAGACCACTGAGCCGGCATCCGAAGGTGTTAATGTCTAACTTTAACCAATCAATGAAGTTGCGCCACCGTACACCATTGTCTTCAGTGAGTTGTTATCTCACAACATACCAGTTGAACTCCACTGGTAACGGCTTCTCACTAGAACTCCAGTAGTTTTTCCTGAAGTCAGTCACTAGTGAGCAGTTGATTATAATCAGAATGGGTTTTGAGGAGAATTTTAGAAATTTCACAGGTTGAAATCATGAGTCAGTTGAAAATGTGCACTGCTGAGGAGTCCCATACCAAGACGAAACGGCCGTCCAGTGCTTCCAGATTTTCAATGGTGGTCTAGCTTCAACTGACTCATGATTTCATTCTGTGAAATTAAGAATTAGATTTAGAGTTTTCATCACGAACTGACATCACCTATAATACCAAAAACTCTATTTAACCAAATACGTGAATGATTATCTCGCCGAAATTTAAAACCTGTTGTCGTAAGTTTGATTGGTTTGTCCATAAATCATAGTCCCGCCAAAAAATCTTTTTTAAAAAAATGAGTAAAAGTGATAAGAAGTGACAAATAAACAGATGGACAGTATGAAAACATTTTTTTTAATGTTGCACGCAACAACAACAAAGATAAATGTGTTAAATGTCTATCAGCGCATAAGAAGTAATCAAAAAGAGAAAAAGTATGTACTTCCAGTGTTTCCAGGTTTTCTATGCTGATCTAGCTTCAATTGACACATGATTTCAATCAGTGACATTTCTAAAAATCTCTCCACGAAACTCCTTCTGTATAATGACGATTTTAATTTGAAAAGTTCTATATTTATTCTATTCACTTAGAATTATCTTTAGATCTAAGTAACAAAGTGGAGAAAAGAAGAGAGAAAAAGAAAATGCAAAATAAAAATAAACAAAACAAAATATCATTTGATTAATTCAAGTGTTTTATTTACAAATTATCATCATCATCATCATCATCATCAATTGAATGTAATATATAGTATTCCTTAATTGATATTGTAGTGTCAGTTATTATGGCAAGCCCATCTACCTTATTCTAACTTGTGGACATCCTATTTAATTCATTTTACTTGAGTCATATTTTGACCTTGTCAATTATTCGCTTATCAGTCCTGACTGTTTTTATATGAGCGTATATGTGTGTGCCCTTCTTATCGCATTAATCACATGTCTGTAGCTTTATTCTGTCTGCCTTTAAATATGTAGTAACTCTTGACTAAAAAGGGAGTTGGCTTCCCAGCCATCTACCCTGTGCGTCATTTTGCTCTGTTCTATTACATTCACTTTACATACGAAATATATGTATTGTCAAGTCAATTCTCGTTATTCGACTTATTTAATTCCGTTATTGGATAACGCGATCTAAGTCGACAATGATATACGAGAATAGGCGATAGCAAACACTCATACAATCTAAATTGGAGTCAGATCATCGGGCCGCCACATTGGTGAGCCCTTCAACGAACATCGTCCGATTTAAGCGACGACAAAACTACGGGCCTCCCACAATATATTTATTATCATTTTAATTCATATAATGATATTTATTTTAGTAAACACAGGAAGTAACCTAAATATAAGAAATTCGGTTAAAAGTAATCTGTGCTTTATTTGTAGTAGAACAACAAAAAACAAACAAGCAAAAACAGACACACACACACAAACAAACAAACAACCAAATAACATAAACATAATGAAGAATATAGAGAATGTGTATCTATGATATGAGCATAGATCACGAGTTGATTTGAAATCGATAAACTATTTGATGTAAGTAATAATAATAATAATAAAATAACATTAGAGACATTAGACTTAAGACTGTGTTGACATCATGGTGATAAGGTTCTATTTGAATATTGAGTTGGAATTAAATTATTAGAGATTTTAACTTTGATTATCATAATACACAACTGATAATGATGGTTATTAAAAATTTTTAAGTTCTGAAAGTGATAGTGTCTGATTGGAACATCGAGAATTCATTAAAATATGTCTGTTTGGACAGTATCATAGTGTGAAAAACACAAAAAGTGTTTATAATTGACATTATTATTATTATTATTATTATCATCACCATCATCATTACAGTCATCATGTTTTCTAAAACTAAATTCAAAAATGATAACAGTGACTGATGATGACAATTTGAGTAAGCAACAAAAACTGACATTGAATTCAAGGAAAACAATTCATCATTGACAAGAATGAAACATTTCAGAGGTTTACATTTCTTTAATTCTTTTGAAAATAGTGAGATGAATTTATGGAGAAAACAGTAATAGTTATGATTATTATTATTATCAATGTACATTGAAGTTATTCATTATCAGTAAACTTAGTGGAAAAGTTTACATAGTGAGAAGACATCATTTCAGTCGAGTGATTAGATGTAATTAGATAAATTGACTCATTTTTATTTTTACAATCAACTACTAGTTAACGTCAAAGTATAAGACGTTTGTAGTTTCGTTGTTTAGTTCAGTGGTCTGTGTATGGGTGTATATATGTGAACACTCCACTGGTGACACTCAACTGTTGTCTTCTTCTAATGAATATATTTATAATAAATGAATATTCCCCTGATGATATGATACGTCTAGTCGTTAATGCTTCTAAATATTTGTTTGATTGCAGAGATTTTCTCATGCATGAAAATATGAATATAGTAGTGAGATGGTTTTCTTAACTTTCGTTTCCACAGTTGTTGTCATAGCTACGTGTGAGAATAAGTTAAGACTTCAACTTTGTATGTGGAATAGTCGATTGTTGTTTGTTGTATCTAGTTTCCATTGGTATGACCGATTTTGTTTACCATGTGAATAATTCACTATGTCGCCCATCGGTCAGTTATTTAACATTAAATGGTTTTAAATAAGTGTGTTGTTGGAGTATGTATGTTGTTTCCTACTCATGCTTAAAGTCAATCACTGTTTGACATACAAACCATCTTATTTCCATTTTCAATATCCAACGTGGTGAACGTTGCTGAACACTTATTTTCCTATCTGAACAACTACTATATTTAGGATCAGTGAACTAATGCAATTAGTAACTGATATGAATTTGAATGTTTTTTCCTTATGACAGTTGGAGGACAATGAAACATATTTTCCCCAATTTCAGAATATTCGACATCTGACTACATACAATGTGTTTCAGTTCAGTTTTAAAGCAGATCGAATTTTATCGATCAAGTCGCAATGTGGTTACTGGTTTAGGTGTTTTGATTTCGTGGGAACTATGTTGAGATGTATAGTCGTGGATCGAGGTAGCCTACAGGAATCCTTGGTTTAATGTTATTTAATACTTGTGAGCAGGGATTACGTTTTATGTTTAGGGAAATGATGATCCCCAGATTATTCTATCCCTTATCCGGTGCATTACAAGTGCTAAAATGTTACGTTACCTAGATTACCTCCAAAATTCAGCTAAAAATTGAATTCTATTGTTGATATTTATACTAAGACTTTTATTAGTTTTCAATGATTATTCATTTTAAAATATTAAGTAAGTGTGAGATATTATATATTCAATTTGGAATAAAGTATTTGTTGGGATATTCAGGAAAATATCCCAGAAATTATCCTATTAAGCCTAATGCTATTCTTGGACTTGGACATGGTATTATTTTCTTATTGGTCAGTACTTGTTTCACGGGTCATTTTTCTACTGGTCAATATTGTACAATGTTATTTTCTATTTTATGGTACGTTGTGGTCTGCTTGACTGGTATATAAACAAAGTATGTTTGAAATATAATGATTCATATATCCGAGGCTGTGACTTGCGTTCTGGACTCAACTGCTGGGCTAGATAGGGAAGCGGGACCAATCAGAGCCCTAGGTCGTTCTACGTGTTTGCGCGTCTTTGGTCCGATCAATAATTCGCTCCCCTCTAATCTGCTGTCACAGTTATAACAGTATTATAATAAATATCCATCAATCGTTTCTTTGTTAAATAATCAGTTCCAACTATTCTTCTTTTCTGATAATAATTTGAAGATAATTTACTGATATAGATAATCTTTATAATGGCTGAGATTGTGAAATACTCTAGAATGTACGTAAACTTTCCTTCTAGAAAATATCATGTTGTCACCAATGAATAACTTGGTGATATTCCATCCATATTTTGTTAGATTTGTAATCGACTATAAACAGATCCTGAATTAAAAAGGAACTATAATCTGTGAATAAAAATTATAGACAGAATGTTTATGAAATTCATTGGATATAACATATTTATATTTTAATTAATAAAGATATTTAATGTTTATGACTCAATATTGTTTCATATTTATTATGTAAGATAAGGGAAATTATTGAAATAGATTTATCCATATTCTATTTATATTCATTATTTTATGATTGATTTTTACAATCCTCAATCTATTTGACAACCCTATTCCCAGATAGATGTAAGTTAAGTTAGCAAAACTATTTAAAGTATAAATATCTAGTTGTTGTTTTGTTTTTTGATGAAAGATCTAACAATGAAAGTAATCACAATCTTTGTAATTTATCTTATAATCTAACAAACTTAAGAATAAAATTGTAACTTAAGAGATATTTTATGAGCTGTTCTTATTTTGTTTCCTTAAAACATTTTATATTATCAAAAGGGGGTTTGTGGAGAATTTAGTCATTTCATCAGTGAGTTCATGAATCAATTAAAGCTAGATCACTATGGAAAACGTGAAAGCACTAGACGGCGGTTTTGTCATAGTATGAGGCTTCTTGACCGTCGGATTCGAACCCAGGACCATTGGATGCCAGCTCAGTGGTCTACAACTTTAGCTTTAGTGCGCGAGGTCGATAGGTTCTGGGTTCGAATCTGACATGGGGATCGTGGATGCTCACTGCTGGGAAGTCCCATACTATAACAAAACGGTCGTCTAGTGCTTCATTTCATTTGAACAAATAAATGTTGTTACAAAGGGGCACCGACTGCAAGTATGCCACACAAACCACTTGATTTGTGTGTGGGCTGTGATACTACCCGGGTGCCCAAACCAAAGCAGGTGGTTTTCTTAGGTCTGATTCACAAGGCAGTGGAGCAACGTTAGGGGACGCAGTCCCATGGTAGCTGGTGACCAAATATTGGTTCATCCGCCATTTGTTTGCTCAGGATACTGGAGCCCATGTGCACCATTGATTTCGAATGAGGGTTTTCCAACTCCTCTAGGTCGACTTTTCATATCCACCAACCTGGTTAAAGCGTCAGACATTCGCTTTACATCCTCTCAATGTCGTAAATTATACCCTCGTCACGAGAAGCCATTGAGCATTTTGAGTGTAAGAGATGGCTCTCCCTCTCCACGCTCGACCATAGCAGAGCACTTGGCAGCTAGATTTTTCATGGTGGTCTAGCTCTCATTGACTCATGAACTTAACTATGTCACTTTGTATTATATTATATGATTATACTCACAAATTTATGAGGTATTTCTTTCATGTAATATTAAGATATTTAAAATTATCAGAAGGGGTTTGTGGAGATTTTAGAAATTTCATTGATTGAAATCGTCAGTCAATTGAAGCTAAACCACCATGGAAAACCTGGAAGCACTAGGCGGCCGTTTCGTCCTATTGCGGGACTTCTCAGTAGTGCGCATCCACGATTCTGCAACCCGTGAGATTCAAACCCAGGATCCATCGATCTCGCGCCAGGCGTTTGATCATTAAACCGCCGAACTGGCCGGCATCCAACGGCGTTAATGCCTAACTTCAACCAATCCACGAAGTTGCGCCACCGTACACCATTGTCTTCAGTGAGCTGATATCTCACTACACAGCTGGTAGAACTCCACTGGTAATGGCTTCTCAGTAGAACTCCAGGAGTATCGCTTGAAGTCATTCACTAGTGAACAGATGATTATTATCAGAAAGGGTTTTGTGAAGATTTTCTAGGTTTTCCATGATGGTCTAGCTTCAATTGACTCATGATTTCAATTGGTGATATTTATAATTATTTTTCAGATTCATTTTGATTTTATATTGCAAAGATTAATTCATTGGTGGAATTCTATTGAATTTCATGGGAAAAATTTCTATAAATATAATTAGAATTGTTCATTTTGAATACAAATAATTTGATCGGTTAATCTATATAAAGTTTCATATATAACTTGAATTCTTTTATCTTTTATGTATCTATGCTAATGATTAACATATATATTCATAAATATTATTTGTCAATCTATCAATTTCTATGCATGTATGCACGTATGTATGTATGTATGTATGTATGTATGTATGAATGTGTGTCTGTATGTATGTGTGTGTGTGTATCTATTTGTTTATACAGACAGATGAATAGATAACAGACTTAAAAATAAAAATTATTATTATCATTATGATTTAACTATTTAACACTTGACTATTAAATAGTTTCAGATTCACTTAGTTACTGTGTGTGGATAATTCATTTATCTTTAATTACAAATTAAATTTTATTTTTCGAAAAAAAGAAAAAAAACATTGTAATTTTATTAGGTTACTGTGATTGTATTGATCGTGTTCAATATATAAAATATATATGTGTATGTATCTATGACAACATACTTCTCCCTGCATTGTGCATCCTTTCAACAACAACAAAAAAATAAAGCGGATTTTTAAAAAAGTGAAAAACAATATAGATCATTAAAAGAAAATGTTTTTGTTTTTTTTAAAAAAGAACTAATATCGTCATTTAAACAATTCAAATACATAAATGTGAATTTTCTATTAAATGATTCCTTTTTATTAAATGACTATGAAACAAGGTAAATCAGTATTTGTAAGTAGTAAATTTCGTATGTTGAAACGTACGCATACAATGCATGTTGGATATACTGGACCGATGAATGAACCATCTGTAAGCTGATTTTATTTCCATAGTTATTATATATACATAATATTTGATCTGATTACGTAATAAAAATGATTATTATCTAAAGAAAGATTAGTTCAGCGAAGAGTTCTCTTGTCGGCAAATTCATTTTCAAATATTGATCAGTAGTATTATCATCCTGTAAAAATAAGTATATATATATATTTGTGATTGTACAGTTTTGAAAGTAAACTCGCCGGAAAGAGAACTCTTCACTGAACTAATCTTTCTTATTTAATGTCTTAATGGATGTATTCCGTTTATTATCTAAAGAGCTATAAATATTGATCATTTTTTCATGGATGATGTAAGTTATCTTTTAATAACTAATACCATGATTACAATCTATTCGCCATTCTACAGTGTATTAAATGTAAGTAGATGATGAAGACAAGAAAAATAATCCCTTTTTTTCATTATAACACGTATGGAACTGCATAGCATCTTAATGTAAAATTTGAAATAATGAATGGGTGAATTATATTTTCATTGAAAACTTATCTTGTTCTTTATTTAATATTTAAGATTACAATTTTTATATAAAATAATTTTAACAGTGATTTTCATTTATAAAATTACTGTCAGTATGGGGTTGTGAAGATTGTTAAGTTTTTACTTGATGCAGAGGGGCCTAGGTTCGAATCTTGTGAGCGGGATTATGAAAAGTCTCATACTATGACGAAACGATCATCTAGTGCTTCTAAGATTTTAATGGTGGACTAATATTAATTTATTTATAATTTCAATCTAAAACTTAACAATCTTCACAACCACATAATGATAATAACCATTATATACTGACTAATGACTCGATTCAAGATGATTTCTTGGAGTTCTAGTGAGAAGCTGTGATCAGTGGAGTTCAATCCGTGTGGGATAGATGCAGATATCTATTTCAAACAATGGTTGTGCAGTCATTTATAAAATTACTAACTATTAACTCAATAATAGTGTATTTATTATGTTTATATTAGTATAAGTATTTTAAATATGTTTATTAATGTTTACGCATAGTATAGCCACAACTCTATTCATCTAGATGATAGATTTTTTTTTCCATTTTTTTTCTTTTATTATAAACAACACCATCATAAGTACATAATAAATAGAACTAATTCCTTTCGAAGTTTACACTGTTTTAACACAGTTATTAGTTTATATAAGTAACCAATAGTTTCCTTTTATTGTTTTTATCGATTTTTTCCCTCAATCATTTTCATCAGTATGCATATATATATATACGTTAATGAGTAGTATGACATGGCAGATTTTAGTTTCTTTATCTTAATTTTATGTTTAAAGTTAAGCATATTGAAATCTGTATAATTAAACATATAATTAAGGATTATTAAACTGTACAAATTAGATGGAAAGATCACATTTAAACAATTTTAAACGACATTTTTCTTAAAAAAAATACACTAAGAACGTTGTTATTTCAGAGTCTAGTATTTCCAAGTTTTTTCTCTAATGATCTAACTGTAATGATCTAACTTTTGAACTCAATTAGTTCAATGTTTTGTCATAACAATCATAACAGATAGAGATTGTTCATATTTGTAGTTATTAGTTATTATGATCTTATATCCTCTCTAATGAAATTACATTGTAATCATGAAAGTTCCATTGAATTCTAATACGTTTCATAATAAGACAAAAGAAATTTGTCACTATTAAAGATTTGAATGAATCTTACCAAAAAATAATGTAGATGTTTAAAGTTAAAAAATAGAATTTCTCTAATGAAGAATTGTGGATCATTTGTATTTATATATATAAATGAATGAATTAGAGTTTCTCATTGGATACTTGAATGAAAATCAATCGAAATAATAGAATTACATGTAAAAATAAAGCGATTTGCTTAAATATCTGAGCTACTTGTTTCTACCATCGAAATATTTGTTTGTTTGAATAGATCATTATGTTCATTTATTGTATAATCTATTCAAGTGTGTTTGTGAGAAAGTGTACAATCTTTCATTGTAAAAAGTTATAAAAGATCAAATAAGAGATATTGTGGTTAATGGCAATATTCAACGAAAATGAATGTATCTTATTTCAATGTCAATTTACTGAACTGCTAACTTCTAACTGATGATCACTTAATATTTATTGTCAACATTGATAAAGAAATAACAAACGGAAACTTGTTGAAATACTTTGCGCTGAGGATTCTATATTGTACCTAAAAGATATAATATTGAATAAAGCTAATAATAATAAATAATGATTCAGACGAAATGTAAATTATAACGAATAATATGTATTTTAACACAGTAAAATATCTTAAAAACTCTTAGAAAATATACCAGTATAAGCAAAGATGGACGGCAGCTAGAAGTTAAATACAGGAGGCGCGTTTTGTCCTGTTCGGAATACGTCAGCTAGGTGAACCTGTATCCCAGAGTTAGTGTTCACACCGGGAATTGAACATAACATCGTTCGTTTCAAACGCCATCGCGTTATCCACTTAGCTACAAGTCCTAAATAGGACAAAACGCGCGTCATGGATTCCATTGCTAGCCACTATCCATCTTTGCTTATAAAGCTTGTGACTTAAGGCAGTATGGATGAAATCCTCACAACATACATATATGATAATAAGAGACTGACCAGTTGTCATCCTAGACAACAATGGGCAGATACAAGCAAACAATACCAAGTGAATTTAAATATACAGACAATTGATTTTATTTACTATTACAACGTGTGACTAAATACGGAGAATATTCGTCTGATCGCATCTATGTTATTGAATTGACCTGTGTAAAACAGAAAAACTCCTCTCTTAAAACGCTTTGAATATTTTAAAGTTGTTGTTATATTCTAGAATTCCTAACATAATACGCATCAATATAGAACTACTGCGGTTATGATTGAAACTAGTCAATAAATCTCAAAATAGAATCCGTTACATATGTGCATCTGTTCAAGTTGTCATACTCCATCAGCACAGAGGGATGAAATTCTCCTGTAAAATGCCAGAATAGTAGAGGTAGTAACAACATCAGTGATGATCACAAACATTAGGCGTCAGAGATACAATTCCAGAAAATATAACTTAATTAAATAAAAACTTAATAAATCTTATGAGAGATTCAAGAGCTTATTATTTAGAGAACGACAAAGGATGGATACATCTGTTTAATTGCAAATGATTTCGGGCCATGTCATTGAACGTGTCCAACAATTGGTTACGATAATCACACAGACCCCTACCAGATAATCTACATCTACTAACATGATTCACTTCAGTGTTCGATAACTTTATAGAATGGTTTCATGTTTCGATTTAACTTACCTTAGTTTCTTCCCAGTGTACTCCCACATCAGACAACCTTACCCGTTTAGGTGAGCAGTGTTTGACCATACGTAACACATGTTCCAGTGGTAGCTGTCAAACGATCAATAAATTCTTATCTCTAAATGACAAGCTACTATTTAAATCTTTAAAATTAGATCGTAATTAATAGTTTTATGTGAATTAATATTTCACAAAAATCATGCTTTAATATACCGAAAAATAATCGAAATAACATGTTGTTAGAGTACGGTAAGTATTAGTGATTTCATTTACATAACTTCATATTTGAATCAGAAATTATCATTTTAATAGTTAAATTTGAGTCAATTAAAGCTAAACCACCATGAAAACCTGGAAGCACTGGAATACCGTTTCGTCCTAGTATGAAACTCTTCTAGAAGTTAAGCGTTCGCGCGAGACCGACAGAACATGGGTTCGAACCCCGCGACCGGGTTTGTGGATGCACATTACTGAAGAGTCCCATATTAAGACGAAACTACTGTCCAGTGCTTTCAGATTTTCTATGATGGTCTAGCTTCAATTGAATTGTAAATTCAACTAATAATTTTTTAAAACCTCCACAAAACCCTCTTCTGATCACTCCCTTTTCCACTAAACCCCTGAAAGTTTCAATCAATTCGCATTTAGTTAACAGTAGTTCGGTTAATATTAGACATGGATTTCTCTCACATTGTATAGAATAAATGTAAATATTAATTTTCTTTTCGATATAACATTTAGTCATCTTTTCTTTGCTGTTGATTTAACCTTCAATCTTTCAAAAATAGTTGATAATGAAGTTATACACAGATTAAAACAAGAAAATAATGGTTCATCATTTTCCTGATTAAACTTATTACTTACAAGTTATATATATATATATATATATGTCATTATATCTTAGTTCTTACTTCGGTGAATAAATAACGTTACAAGTAATGTAATTCATGAAAGTAGCTAATAGTTTGTCGTCATATGAATGCCTATCGACAATATAAAGAAATGTGTTCATTGGTCAGATCATAGAAACAAACTAGAAAAACCTTAAATAAATAAATTGAACAGTTTTATCGATCTAATTTGTTATTATTATGAGTATAGCTCACTTATGATTAACTATGGGATTAAAGTTAGGTTCTTCAAATCTACATATAAACACTACATTACTTTAAATATGCCGTTTGAAATCAGTATTTAAGTCGGTTATTTTTTCTAATACAACCTACCTAAATCACCTTACCTTCTTAGAAATATCTTGATCTCATAATAATAATAATAATAATAATAATAATAATAATAATAATAATAATAATAATAATAATAATAATAATAATAATAATAATAATAATAAATACGAATATTCGTCAAGATTAGAACGAAAAGTTTGACAGAAATTGGGCACCGAGTAAAGCGAAGTCATTATATGTGAAATTTATATTTGGAATAATCTCAGTGATTGAAATTCAAAATAATTCCAACGTTTCGTCCAGCTAACTTGTCTGAACTTCTTCAGGGTAATAAGCAAAATCAAAATCATTAAAGAAATATGTAGCCTTTTAATAATCATAACTTAAAAAGCTATATATTTCTTTGATTTTGCTTATTACTCTGAAGAAGTTCAGACAAGTTAGCTGGACGAAACGTTGGAATTATTTTGAATTTCAATCGCTGAGATTATTCCAAATATTAATTTCGTATATAATGAATAATAATAATGGTAATGGTAATAAAAATAGTTTGTTTAGCAGTTCACTAAATATAATATAATTTTACAAGCTATATGACAGATTATATGAAATTATTATTATTATTATGATACATTTTAGAGTTTATCCATCAAGAAATCAAAGACATTGCATGTTTTGTAGGGAGCTCCTCCTTTTTAAATCTCTTAATCACTAAAGATTCGGTTGGTCAGTCAGTTAGCTACAACATAGGACCAGGCACATATATATTCATCGATCCAAGTTGTCATACCTCATTAAAGATTACTTCTACTGATGTCTTGATCTCGTAAAATTATAAAAAGGGTAATTTTATCACTGTTCAGTATGTCCATTTCAAATAGCTAATTAAAAAAATAAGCGCTTAATTTTTTTCATTTTAGAATCTATTTGTCGGCTTCACCGTTGCCATGGAGATTAATATATCTAGTAGACTATCCGATAAATTGGTCAACGATTTGATTAGCATCTCTTTTCTCTGATTCAAACTAAATCGACATATTGTATTTAATTGATCTATAGTATCCTATAATTATCTTGATATTATATAATTATAATTAACTGTGTAATTCAGATAATTGATTTGCAAAACACTTTGGTGTACGTAATCTTATTTTATTATTTTTACATTAAACTATGAGCATACTTGCATAGTGAATTTAAAATTGAATGGTATTTAACTGAAAACAATATTGTTCACTAATATGTGGTAGCGAATATTGAAAATAAAATCCACTTTATATTGGTTATTCCGACTGACGTTAAGGACTGCAACTGATTAGTCTTTTATTAGCATATGTACATCCTGTGAGAATTACCTCGAGATCGTATCAAGTCATAAATATTCTAAACAGATGTGTATGGTCGTTAGTAATGGAAAACAAGACGCGCGTTTGGTCCTATATAGTACACATCACTTATATGTACCTAGACCGTGGATTTGACCATCGCTTCGGGACACAAACCTAAAAACGCTCATTTAAAACGCCATTGCGTTATCCACTCAGCTAATGAGTTTAGAAAGCTACTAGCTCGTGAAATATGATAAAGCTTAATACATTTGTACTGATCGTTTGAATGATTTCATTGGCGTTTAGAACTGCAATTAATCAATCTCTTATTAGCACATGTGCATCCTGTGAGGAATGCTTGAATTTCACTGCTAAAAATCATCCATATCTAGTCGCGTGGTTTATTGGACTAATCAAAAATTCAACTGATAAGTTTATTGTAATCACTGTTGTCATGGATTAAGATAAATACAATCTTGAATTGTTTACATATCATAAGGGAAACTGTCATTAGTGACAAACTACTAATAGTTTCCCAATTAACAAACTTCAGTTAATAAATATAAGACAGACAAACTGAAAATATATGAAAGCGAATAATTTTAAGCCTAGCTGATAAAGTACACAATTGATGATTTTGATAAGATGTGCATAACACCACATAATGTGATTGGTAATAAAAACAATTCATGTCATCTAATAACATGATAAATTTTTGATTGAAAACATGAGTTGATGTATGTTAAACCACCATTGGAAACCTGGAAGCAATGAATGGTCATTTCTCCCTAGTATGGGGCTCTTCAGTAGTGCTCATCCACGCTCCCACACACGTTTAAAATGTAGACCACTGAGCCATCATCTAACGTTGTTAATGCGTAACTCCAACTAATCTACGAGATTGCGCCACCATCTTTTACTGTCTGAGTTAGATACCTGTCTCTACCTGACACATACTGAGCTCCATTGGCCACGGCTTCTCACTAGAAATCCAAGAACTCCCTCAACAAGTTAGTCACTAGTGAGCACATTGTAATTATCAGCATAGAGTTGTGGAGATTAAGTTCTTGATTGAGATCATGAATTTATCGATGTTAGTCCACCGTTGAAAACTTGAAAGCACTGGACGGTCATTTCGTCCTAGTATGAGGCTCTTCAGCAGTGTGCATCAACAATCCAGTACACAGGGTTCGAACACAGGTCCTTCGGTTTCAATCATAAACTTAACAATCTCCACAACCCTAGAATGATATTATGATCAACTAATAAATTTTCAAAGTAAAGGGAGATTATTATTGTTATTATTATTTCACTTATGATCCATTCCATTTTTTTTAAAAAGATCTAGAAATAATAACAAGGAATTCCATCAAACACTTGAACGGATATTAATGGTAATATAATTGTATTAATGAAATATGTCCAAATAGAAGATTGTGAACTGTTTAATAATTTTGTTATATTATATGATTAGAATATATTCATATAATGCATCTATATTAACATATATGCATAAGTAATGAAGTAGGACCAGGCACATATATGCATCGGTCCAAGTTGCCATACGGCATTAGCACAACAAGATGAACACCAGATTTATAGGAGTAGTTAAGTCAATGGTGGTAATATATAAAAGAAAGATTGCATATAAGGATATAATACAGGAAGAAAGAATTAGTTCGTAGAAAGAAAGATATGAAGTAAATTTAATCTCAGAGTTCAAATGAAAACAGAGAGTGTATACACCTATGCCATTGTGATCCATTCTGAGCCATGTCACTAAGGGTCTCTAACCATTGGTTACGATAGTCACGCCCCAACGAAATAGTCTGCATCTCCCAACATGGTTCAGACTAGAAGTTAGTGACTTGAGAAACTGATGACACATTTTGTCTTGGCCGCCCCTAACTTTCTTCCAACCACCGATAACACTAGTCAGCGATGCGTGTCGTGGTAATATTCTTTGTTTAATTGGATTATAAATCAGTTTTCGATGAGAAATATTACGAAAATTACAATTGTTATGTTATGTTATGTTTTACTTTAATGAAATACAAACATGTAATTTACAATAATTAAACGTAGTTTTAAAATGTATAGAGTACTTATGTAGCTCTTTATTAATATTTTAAAGATTACTTTCAAATATCACATGGAATCGATATGATAGAACATGAAAGTGAACATTTATTCCATCTTGAAAGAGTAGTGCCTTCAAAATATACGTCCATAACTGAGTTGCAATATATATATATATATATACGGTTTAGAATTATGATTGTTATCAGAATGGGTTTTGTGGAAATTTTAGAAATTTCACTGGATGAAATCATGAGTCATTTGAAGCTAGATCACCATGGAAAACCTGGAAGCACTAGGCGGCCGTTTCGTCCTAGTGTGGGACTCCTCAGCAGTACGTATCCACGATCCTGCCCACCCTCGCGAGATTAGAACCCAGGATCTATCAGTATCACGTGAAAGCGCTTAACCATTAGACCACTGAACTGGCCGACATTCAACGGTGTTAATGTCTAATTTCAACCGATCAGCGAAATTACACCACCGTAAACCACTGTATTTAGTTAGTTGATATCTCACAACAGACCTGGTTGAACTCTAATGGTCACTGTTTCTCACTAGAATTGTAGGATATACCACTTGAAGCCAGTCACTAGTGAGCATATGAATATGAGCATAAAAATACATAATACATACAATAATCTATACAATTAAATTATTTAAATTAAAAGTCGTGATGAAATAGTGAGTTAAGCATCGATTTAATTCATTTAAAATCACAAATGTCTAGTAAAATGATAGATAGTTCATTTCTTAGGTAACTAAATTTGGTTTACTTTTTTTCTCTTGGTTTCTAAATGAAAATAAATTAATAATTATTTCAATAGTTAAGATCATGATTCAATTGAAGCACTGGATGACTGTATCGTTCTATTTTGTAATTCCTCAATAGTGCACGTCCACGATCCTGGTCCCTGAATGATTGGTACCCAAAACCTATTGATCTCACGCGCTAGCGCCTAACCACTAAATCACTGAGTCGTGATGAAATATTGATTTAAGCATTAATTTAATTCATTTAAAATCACAAATGTCTAGTAAAATGATAGATAGTTCATTTCTTAGGTAACTAAATTTGGTCTCCAACAAAAAAAAAAAATAAAAAATTAATTATTTATTGAAAAAAAAGACGGATAAACATTTTTTTTCATAGAAAATTATTCACCCATAACTTCGAATTTTTATGCTTAAAACGTATTCGAACAAAAATGTTACAGTTTACGATCAATAACAAAATTATTAAAGGTAACAAAATGTTTGTTCATTATCACTTGAGCACACACTTGCAAGTTCAGTTTAGTCAGTCAGTTAGTCGCATACAACGTTGGACAAAGTATATATATATGAATCGGCCCAAGCTGCCATACATTATAAGCTAAGCATGATGAATTCTGAATTCATAGAAGTAGTTCATCCAGTGATGGTGGTCTCATACTCAAGTGCCTATAACCTATAGACCACTGAGCTGGTCGACATCTAACGGTGTATATAAATTACTTCCTTGTTTAATAATTCAATCATCATACGTTCCAGATAAAGATCTTCTATGTTGAATCATGTGAATGATAGAATCCTTCATATTTTTACTTTGAAAATATATGAATTCATTATCAAGAAAGTATACAGTCAACATTGATACACTTTTGAAATCTGTTTGTTATGTATTTGTGTGTGTGTGTGTGTCTGTGTCTGAAGTTTTGTTGTTTGTTGTACCGGTATATTTATTATTTATGAAAATTCTTTATTTTTGTAAAAGTACAAATTCCGTATGGAAATGTGAACACAGTTAATAAAAAGGGTTATAATATTAGATTACGTAATATGAATAATAATAATAATAACCATAGATTTAGTGATTATAATAAGATGATTAAAATGTTTTTTTGTTATAATAATTAAAGGTCAATAGAGGTGTAAAAATAAATAAATATGGTGATATGATGAGTATTCATCAATCGAACAATCAGAATATAAGATATAAGTAAAGGGAAGAATACAGTAATAATAATAATAATAATAATAATAATAATAATAATAATAATAATAATAATAATAATAATTGGATAATCAAAATACCGAAGGCCAAGGTAACGATAACGATAAGACGTACTTCTTTTGTACGCATAGTTCTGGTTTAAGCTCCTGAATGGTAAGATCTTCGGCTATTTTTAAAAGTTCGATGCGAAGAAATCTGGGTAGATTTGAACAAATCATATAAACAAACTTAAATTCATTTCTTGGATCTGTGGAATGCTTACAGTCGATTAGGTGTTCAAGTATAGAACTCTTAACTGCTTTCGTTTTCCCCTTATAGAACCAAGCTGGAATATGTTCCCGTATCCGAGTTGGAAGCGAGCGCTTGCTACGGCCAATGTACCTTGCTCCACAAGAGCAGGTGAACTGGTCGATACACATTGAGGCGACCAGACGCGAAAGCTTGTCTTTTATGGATACGGAAAATAATTTCCTACTCGTGAAGTTTATTCGCAATTTAGCTGCATTAAATGTTCTTCCAATAGTTGTTGTTAGACGATTTTTGATTACTTCTGATGTTCGATCACCTTTAAATTCCAGACTTATATAAAGGTTTTTCTTCGTAACGGAGCAACTAGGTTTCTTATCACAACTACTCCTATTCATATTATTTTCTATGAACCGTTCTGGGTATCCATTCTCCGTCAGAGTTTTCTTGAGGAATTCAAGTTCTTCGTTAATGCATTCCGTACTGCATATCTGACGTATTCGATAACATAAAGGGTGGATGAGATTTCTCTTTCTACTTAACGGAACCCAGCTATAGAAGTTAGTTAGCTGTCCATTCCATGTTTGTTTTCTGAAGATTGATCGTTTTAAAGAACCATTACTCCTTCTCATCAGACGTACATTGAGAAAAGGAATTGATTGGTCCCGTCCTCTTTCTAACGTGAAGTCTATAGAAGGGTGGCATGAGTTAAAGGTGTTTAAAATATCCTCTAAATCAATATCATTGTCACAAACGATAAACGTGTCGTCCATATATCTAACGTATAGGTGAAATTGACTGATCATCGAGCTTAGTTGGTCGTTTTCTAATTTTGCCATGAAGCAGTCTCCTAAAATCGGACTTAATGGAGACCCCATTGCGATCCCATCCCTCTGTCTATATATCTCAATATTGAAACTAAACTGGACATTAAAAAGACAGCGTAACAATAGTTCTTTCAAGTGTTCAGTCGGCAAACCTAGATCAATGTTGTTGGAATCATTATACTCACATATATAACATATCGTTTCGGTTAAATGTACGTTAGTGAACAAAGAATTAACGTCATGCGATAACATTTGTTTTCCGGAAGTATTGACTTTTTTAATACGATCAATAAATTGAAAAGTATCATGAATAGGAAATTTAGATACTTGCCTTCTAACCGGTTCCAATATTTCCGCCATCCATTTGGCGATTCTGTGGTATGGTGAATCCGACATATCCAAAATAGGTCGTAACGGTAAACCCGGTTTATGTACTTTCGGTGGTCCATATAAGCGCGGGATGATTGAACCCATGTGACGTATGTGATTATATAAATCTTGGGTTATTAACTCCTTATTCTTAAGAATTTTAACAACACCTGTTAGCTGTTTTTCGATTTGCAATGTTTTATCAACTTCTTTAAGTTTGGAGAATTTAGTATCATCCTCTAGAACTAATTTCGTTCTATCCAAATATTCTTGGCGGTCAAGTAGTACTACACCAGCTCCTTTGTCAGGTTTACTTAGGATTAAATCCTTATTTCTTTTCAGGAGTATTAGCTGATCCAAATGGTTCTTAGTTAATAGGTTATTCTTACTACATTGTGCATTAACGTATCCATGACTGCAGTCCACTAATGTGAATTTAAAGTGCTGAACATTTTTTCTGAAGATGTTGGCACAAGATCATGAGTTTGATTTGATAGATTTTCGAATTGTATTTGTGTATGAAGTCTAGTAGTTTTGGAGGTGCTGTTACAGAACTTCGGACCCAATGATCAGGCCTGTTTTATCCGAATTCCTCTTCCTCTCAGTGAAAATATATCAGTTTTTTTTGGAGTATTCTCATTTTTCTGAATCTAACAGATTTAGTTGTACACGATTCATATTAATACATATGTGGTGTATGCTACTGATGTTGGCAGATATAAGTAGTATGTATCATGAATAGAAAGTGAAATACCTTGTGGCAGAAGGCTAAGAATGTTCGAAAGGAAGAAAGTTTGGACAGAGAATGCATGGTGTAAAGATAACGATGATGATGATTTGGAAGATGATGATGCGCACTGATGAGGAATCCCACATTAGAACGAAACGGCCATCCAATGCTTCGAGGTTTTCCATGGTGGTCTAGCTTCAACTGACTCATCATCTCAACTATTGAAAATATTATATTATGTACAAAAACCCTTCTGCTAGATCTAATAGATTATCTATAGTTTGATAAATGAATTGCTATGAATACAGTTTAGTAGCTTTATGCTGACTCCACATCTGAAGCAAGTTTCTTCTTCGGTTCTGATGGCCATTAAGATATATATATGTCACTAATCCTCGCATACAATCATCGACTTAAATCACGTTGTTGAATAAGTGCGTTAAATTGGTCAAAAACGAGAATGGATTTCGAAAATTCAGTAACGTTAAATGGCAGGTGGTTTCCATAATTTACCTTTCAATCACCTCAACGGATAAATTAAATTCTACTTTTATTATGACCAATAAATATCAGTATGGTATAAAACTGATCATAATAGCTTACAAAGGACTTTAAACTCGGTCTCTTCGTGTCACAGGTCTACTGATTTGAATTTTTGACTGATCTCAAAGTGATGAGAGAAAAGGTCTTGGAGTTGAGCGCAAACTTCATTCATCCATTTGGCTAAATAGCGTTTTTGGCATTGTAGCTCATATCAGTTCGTGATGAAAATCCCTTCATCAAATTCTTAACCTTACTCATCAACTGTAAATCATAATCTTTTTTCTTCACATTGGTTTATAACCCTCATTCTGAAGGTGACATTAACCCTTGACTTGTGTGCCTGATTGACTTGAACTGACCCGACTTGTGTGCTGCTGTTTGCCTGTAAAATACAATTTCTACGACTAACCCAAACTTCTTGATCGCGTTAGCGTTAGTCGGGGACAACAGACCAGATTAGTCTATCGAGATTCTGAATCCTTTGATGCGAAAAATACGTCACTGTCCTTTAATCGGTGGCCCTTTGAGATACAACATTTTCAAAGGTGGATATATGACTTTTTTCTAATGAAATAAATGAAGTTTTGTTACTTGAAATGAATCAACTTGAAAGTATATAATGATTACAGCAATATTTCACTTCAATACTAGAACTGATCATCATGTTAGTTCTCTATCACTTTCACACACAAACGGAAGCCTATTCATTAATAATTGTCATAATTTATTCACAGATATCACAATTGAATTATGATTTCTGGTTAGCGCTTTAATCTAAGCGAGTAAGTTTTCTACAGGATGTGGTTGCTATTGTTATGCCCAACAAAGAAATAAAAATAACTGAAGGTCATTTTAAAGAAATATCTAATAAAGGGAAAGAAGAAGGTATTGTTTGATTGAATGTTTCTATGGATGAGAGATTTAGTAGTTGGTTAGGTGTATGGTATTGGTTTGAGTCGTGAAGTGTTAGATGAACACTGGAATGTAGATCTATCTAGTTGATGAGCCTCAAACAGGACGAAACCTGTGTCCTGGATTTCATTACTAGTCACTTACAATATGTTCTTTGAATGCTTATGTACTTGTTGAGGCTAATGTCCTCAATATCTGACTCCAATAAATTATATCCCCGTAAACTGAGTATTTAAGGTAGGCTTAATCTCCTAGTAGAATTACGGATTTACTCGAGATTATTCAGAAGCCTGAACATCAGTTGTAGAGATAATTTAGTGTTAGTTATTAATAAAAATCCGCAAGCGTAGAGCGAGCAAGCACACGATGAAACAAAGTGAGTGAGTCTTTTTGTGTGTGGGTGTGTGTGTGTGTGTTAAAAATCCATATATATAGTTTTGAGAGTTAATCGGGTATTGATAAATTATCGATTACCTGCACAGTGCAACCAATAGGAGGATAGTTTAAGGGTTAATGTACAGACATGCATTTGATCATACACACTGAAATTAATATAGTGAATTAAGAGTCTGAAATGCACACAGAAATTAACGTGATGAATTGAGTGTCTGAGTTACAATGAGGAAACAAATGATGCAGTGGCCAAATGGGCTTGCCACATTCTAAGGTAATATCAGGACAATCCGTCAAGGATGCACATATGTTAATAAGAGATTGATAAATTGCAGACCTCAACACAACAATGAAAAGATTGAAGGAAAAATGTGCCAAGTGAATCTAAACCTATTACCATCGCACAAGCGTGTGGCTTTCAGGACTCATTAGCTAAGTGGATAACGCGAACGATACTAGGTTCGAGTCCCATAGTGAACATCAACTCAGAGATGCTGTTACATCCAACTGACACGTCTCAAATAGAACGAAACACATGTCAAACTGGATTCCACTACTAACCACTATCCATCTTTGCTTAACTAATTAGCTTGTTAAGAAGAATAAATAATAAACATTTAACACTTCAACTCATCTAATCAAATGATATTGGTCTTTTCTTACTTCGTATTTATATAGAATAACTGAGCAGTATCCAATGCTGTATTTTTTAGTGGCTCGTAGATCTGACTCCTATTTAGATCGCATAATTGTTGCTATCGCATTTTCTCGTTTATCATCGTCGACTTAAATCACGTTAGTCAATCACGGAATTTAGATAAGTCAATTAACGAGAATGGCCTTTGAATACATATATTTCGTAAGTAAAGTGAATGTGATAGAACAGAGCAAAATGACGCGCAGTGAAGATGGCTGGGAAGCCAACTCTATTTCAAGTCAGACATTACTCAATATTTATAGGCAGACAAACTAAACAACAGACATGTGATGAGTCATGGGACATGAAGTGTACACACATATACGCTCATATGAAAACAATCAAAACTGACAAGCGAATAATTAACAAGGTCAAAATATGGCTCAAGTAAAATGAATAAAATAGGATGTCCGAAAGTTAGAATAAGGTATATGGGCTTGCCATAATAACTGACACTACAGTTTACCCAGTCTTTAGCATTGAGCGAATACGACTAATGTTTAAGCGACTAGATATTAAGTGGACAAAAATGGAATATTATGTGGTTGTAGGTAGTCTTTCTTAGGTCTATATGACGTCTGAATAGGCCGGTTACGTTGTTAAGTCATGGACTATAAAACTGGATGACTTGGTACGAATCTTCAAAGGAACATCAACACCCTCAAGATTACAGATATATCTTACTGATGAGTGTTAAATAACATGAAATGTAATTGCGTAGTTATCTACTAACAATCTTCAACTACTTCACATTCATATTTCTTTATTATATTTATGGAATCGGAATGAATGTTCATGGTAGCGGGACATAGACTGGATTAAAGCATGCTCAATGCATGATTGCTTTGGTGCACGCTGATTGGCTAATTCTTATCCAATCAGCACTAGTCGATAGTTGGCGAATACTCTAGAATCTTCTCATGTAAAAACTATAAATATACTGACGTTTTCTCTATTGTTGCTTCCTACTGGCTTCTGGCTTGCATCTTGCTTCCATCTAACCTTGTTATTTGGAATATAACCTCTTTCCTGTTCAATCGTGTTCTGATTTGGGGTCTTGTCGAGTGAATCGGTGTCGAAGAATACTAAGCAATAGGAATAGCTGGGTTATAACCGTAAGAAAGAGATTATAACAGTGGCGACGGGGAAAAACTAAAGAAAAATGGCGATTTCTTTAGAACAGTTGCGGTTAATATTACAGCACCAGCAGAAGTTGTTAGCCTTGCAACAACAACTATTGAGCACACTTTTCACTCGACCAGAAAATAAGAGATCTGTTTATGATGCAGTAACAGACATTTCAGAAGCATATCGAGTGGATGGTTCAAATCCCGTTATACCTGAATCAGAACGTAATATTTGTAACGTTTCCGGCTCACAGCAAGAAAATCCTGTGCTGAATGCTCATAAAGTTGTGGCAATACGAGATGATCAAGAGCCAGACCCTGTAGATGAAGCCCGGAGTTCAGAATTGAATGAAGCACTACTGGTGCTGTCTAGCTCTGAAAATGAATTTCAGCTAGAACAAAATGATGGTCCACGTGATACTAGCCGAGAAAGCTATGGGGACTCGTATTCCGAAAATAACTGCAGTGACACGATGAACCCAATTATACAGAATGTTACTCAAAATCATTGTGAGACAGAAATTTATATTGAATCAGCTTGTCCGATTTCTAATGACAAGGTATCAGATATGGGTTCTCAGAATAATGCATGTTATTTTGATGAAATTTCTTATAAAAATGAGGAAAATATATCGGCTGAGTCAAATTATGGTCAAAAGTCTAATTTAATTTTGTTAGATGATGATTTTCATAATGATCCATTTTCCACTGATGAAATTCCTAATGGATTTGAAAGTAATGCTTCAGAAGAATTAAACTTTGACTTCAAATCAAAGGTCGTTCATTATCATCTAGTCGTTTCTAGTGGATCCGACATTCAATGCGAGAAACGTCGTTTAAATAAAGTCCTATTATTTGTAACTTGGAGATGTAAGGATCCGACATTGTTTCGCGGAGGAGGAGAATGTTGGAGAATTAAAAGTTATGCATACTTTTTTTTAAGAAAAATCAAAACGCCGGGAACAGATATGTCAGTCTCTGTACAAGAAAAAAGTGATAATTCTTCATTGCCTAGACGATGGACTAATCGAAAGCACAAGCCAGTCACTAAGTTGCATTTGGACCCTAGCACCAGATCCTACGAATCTGCTCAAAGGGGAGGTGTTAGCGGGACATAGACTGGATTAAAGCATGCTCAATGCATGATTGCTTTGGTGCACGCTGATTGGCTAATTCTTATCCAATCAGCACTAGTCGATAGTTGGCGAATACTCTAGAATCTTCTCATGTAAAAACTATAAATATACTGACGTTTTCTCTATTGTTGCTTCCTACTGGCTTCTGGCTTGCATCTTGCTTCCATCTAACCTTGTTATTTGGAATATAACCTCTTTCCTGTTCAATCGTGTTCTGATTTGGGGTCTTGTCGAGTGAATCGGTGTCGAAGAATACTAAGCAATAGGAATAGCTGGGTTATAACCGTAAGAAAGTGATTATAACAGTTCATCACTATGATTGAATGAATCCCTATTAGAACACGTGCTATTAAGTATTAAATTTGTCTCACATTGTTCCTACTCGCTCCCTTTCCACTCCTTTCTGTATTGTGTTTTATACTACTTATTTACATTCAGTAAGCAGTTGTATTCCCAACAATCTTGACACTTACGTCGTAACGCAATCTGTAGTGTAATATTCGGAAATGTTCACATATACTTATAACGTTTATTGTACTTATCATTGTATTTATCATTATAATTACTGTACCTTAATCGCTGTAGTGGTTATCCACATTTTCCATGATGTTTTGCTCTTTATTCGGATTTCCATTGGTCATAAACTGTTATCAAATTTAAACACAGCTATCAACCGTCTTTTGTACTATCGTATATTGAAATTATTCTTTATGTTACTGTTACAGGAAGACTTTTTGTTGACATACTTGAACGACGCGTTTAAACGCTCCAGACACCTCATAAGTTGAGGTTTGTAACTAAATTTTGTGTATTATTCAATAAAGAATCGCTATATTAGAGAAATCGTTGTTTTGGAAACTTCGGTTTTGCGCGTATCTCAATCGGGTGTTTTGGACGCTTCGGAAGATGTAACATTGAGGAGGCTTGATTCGTTCCATTAAAAGTGGAGTGATAATGAGTCATATCGTGATACATCCCTGAGAATCATTATACACTTACTTTTCTAATAATAGATATCAATTGGATAGTAATTAAAGTTCACAATATATGGTTTGGCAGTAGATAAACGACTGATATACATTATGTAATAATTGTGTTTTAATGGTAGTAACAATGAATGAGGTTAATAGTCTGAAAGAGGGATTAGTAGTACGTGTTCCATTCTCCTCCTCTGATTTTCGATTTTCCAAATGTTCTGTCTCCAAACATTCCACTTTCCATTAGTGATACTTACTATTTATGTCTGTCGAGATTGAATAACAGACATCACACTAAAACTACCGACTTCCTACTCGAGATGTGAAATTAGCTGACTGAGATACAGATAAAGACAGTACTATTCAGGGTTTTCCAACTCCCTTGACTAGATCATTCGTATCTAGCAACCTAGTTAAAATATCGGACATGCGCTTTTCTTCTTCTCAATTTTGTAAACAACAGTAATGCTACGAGAAAACATCAGTAGGATTTCTCTGGCAGCGTCTGTATACTCTCGACCGTACCATGGAATTCGGTAGCGAAAACAAATATCGTTCGTAGATTTTCGCCTAAACCGTTATTAAGAAAACAGTGAGCTGTTTCGATTCTCTACTGTCTTTCTGAAGTCATTTCATTGATGGATTTTCTTTATTTGTATTTTCTTAACGAAATAGCCTACTATTTTATATAGATGTTTTTAGACTACTTATCACAAAATTATAAGTAGTTAAAAAATCGTGTTGTACTTTTATTTTTCAAAACATGGAAAGTGAATTAACAAATACTTTATTTGTGTACTCAAACATTATTTTGCCCATTCTATATTTGCAGGAGTTTTACACTATAGAACAGGTTAATTCAATCAAACAATCCATGTAAACACAAAATGTAATCTCTTATCAAGCAAAGATGGATAGTGGCTAGCAGCGGAATCCAGGACATGCGTTTCGTTCTAATTGGGACTAGTCATCTAGATGTACCTGCATCGCGGTATTGATGTTCATTCCGGGACTCGAACCCATCGAGTTCATCCCTAAATAAGAATGGGAATATACAAGTAACAAAACATCAAGTGAATGTAATCTCTTATCGTTTATTTGATAATTTCTACAGATTACAATTGTATCAAAGTTGTATGGATACTGAACTATTCAATTGAAGACTTTGAAGTGTTAGTTAAATTATACCCTCTTTCTATCATCAGATAGAACGAGAAAAGTGCAACCTCTTCTAAATACACACGTTTCAAAATGACTTCCATGTAAGATCTTAAAGAGTAGGCAGTTACATCATAACAAATCTGCAATTTTAGGTTCAAGTCTATTATTAGAGCAGTACTACTAGTATCATAGTAGACCATAATTCTACGCTCCCACTGGTGGAAATTTTGAAATGCGCATTATACTATCTGCATCACATTAACAACTACCGGATAATCTATCACTATCAACACTACCAATACTACATCTGTAATTATTGTAGAGAGTAGGTAATAGTAAACAGATTTATTAAGTTATGCCCATACACATACTGCACAACTGAAATGTGTAAAATGTACATGATGTAAATAATTTGCCAAATTTTCTTTTATTGTTATTTCACAAACACCATCGTCCTTTCATTTCCGTTCTCATTTTAGTTGCTAACCGTTTAATCTCCTCTCCTCTTTTCTCTTCCTTCCGCTATTATCCGTCTGAATTCTACTTTCAATTTTTGAACCATTTCTATATTCTGAAATGAGATCAAAACCGAATAATGTTTTATCTTTAGCAGAAGATTAATTCAACTTTAACTATCCTGATACCCAGGCGTTTGAATTTAAATCGTGGATAGGCATCAGCTCTCTTTAGTTATGAAAATAAATCAACAATTTCTATGCCTAATTTGATTGTCTATATGATCGAGTGAAAAGCGATAACATAACGCATATTGTGAAAACTGAAGTTCATTTCCTCGAATCTCCATCGACTATCACTCTATTGTGTACTTATCAAGTGTTCAGATTATATAGATACATATAGAGAATGATTTCATTCAACATGATCTTTCCAATAACCCACTCAATATTGTTATCCGATTCATCATTCCGTAGTCCTTTTTCGGTCTATTTTTTACGGCTCACTCCAATCATAACCATCTTCCAACTGATTCATGTATATTTTCCATTTTATAATTTGATGTGGCCTAATATGTCTGTTTGCAAATAACGTCTGCTTTCGTAAGACAATGTTAGTTAAGTCTTGTTACTGACTTTTCAAATTGAGAGAAAGGAGTAGGTGTGAATCCATGGCATTGTGGTTTAATAAGGATTCGAATCATGGTAACTACCGCTTCTTGCACATAGATTTAGTTCATTAATATCATGATTTCAATTCATATTTTTGTCACGTGACAATAATATATTGATTCCATGCTACTTGAAATTATGAAGTCACGTTGTGGCATCGTCATTTCATTCGAAAATGCAAGGGAAATACCGAAGACATTGAAAACAAAGACACGTTCTAATACTTCATCAAAAAATGCTTATCAAACTGATCAGCAAACACTACATTAACAGAAAGAAAAAAATTGAATGGACTTATTATCCTATTCAACGTGAACAAAACATGTGCATACTGAAGATTGCGGAAAAATTGGATACTAGATGGACGATACACAAATCCTTCATCATCTAATAGCTGAACAAACAATATAGATTTGAGTGGGTCATATATATGGTTAACTATTTTCCGAATAATTTAGATGGAGAAGAAACATTTAGTGCTACGAAACACTTACAAATCAATTAGAATGAAAAATCCACCATTGTTTACACTGAGTTACTGCCTCAACGACATACACGGTTGAACTACACTGACAACAGATTCTCCTTAGAACTTCAGGAAATACCTCACGAAGCCAGTCACAAGTGAACACATGATCATTATTGCTCAAATGGGGTTTTGACCACACTCTAGTAATTTTTAACAGTTGATTTCATGGATCAATTATAGCTAGACCACCATGGAAAACACCAACCTAACAATTCAACTGTTAACGAATAGATTCCATTAAACAGATCAAAGATTTCAGTTCTCCTTCAACTGTGTAACTTGATTATTGATGACGAACAATATTGAAACAACTTGGTATCAGATGAAAGTTGATGTTGAATTCATTGGATTTTTCCTAGTTTGAAGTCGAATCAAACTCACTTCATATTGAAATGTATTCAGACGCTTGGATTTACGTGAATCAATACTCATCTTTGATTACAATAAATAAACTACTAACAACTTGTAAGTAGTTAAACGTTCACAATTAGGAGTATTCAGAATAAGTAGATTATTTTTCTCATTGACAATTTTTTTACACTGGGTGGTATTAATTTTCTGTAGTTGGTGGACAGTAGCGCAATTTCATGGATTGATTGCAGATACACGTTAACATCGTTGGATTCTGACCGGTTTAGTTATTCATAAGTTAAGTGATCGCACACGAAATCGAAGATCCTGGCTTCTAATCCCACGTGCAGGATCGTCGATAGGTATTATTGATGAATCTCAGATTTTCAATGATGGTCTAACTATAAAGATCTTTGAGAAATTATTGATTTTTGTGTATTGTTTTGAAATACTTTAACGCTAATAGACAATATATTGATACGTCTAACAAACTGATTTTATTACTTATTCATATTCCACGGAATTCCTGTACTGTGATAATACTATGGTGTGTGATACTGATATCGATAAATATAAGTAGTATGTATCATCAATCGAAAGTGGAATGTCTGAAGGTAGAAGGTTAAAAAAATTCAAAGAGAAGAGTACGACAATAGAAAGTTATTATTGTGGAAACGAAGGAACAATGGAGTATGAGACAATTGATTGACACATTGCCTATGAAATATTCACTGTATAGTTTTTAGATTTTATAAGGAGATTCTGTAATTCGAGGTCAATAAAGTTTGGTTGACCCATTTGTGCTTTTGTTCATTACACAGATAGTGTCGTCTATGAGGCTAATTGAATTCCAATATATAAATCCCTAGATTCTGACATTACCTTATACTCAATATTTCGTTTATATATTACTATCACTGAATTAACTACTTCTATGAATCCAGTGATCCTCTTGCTGTGTTAACGACATATGGCAACTTGGACTCATTCATATATGTGTCTGGTGCTTCGTTGTAGCTAACTCAGTGAATGATTGACTGACTGACATTACCTCTTAAGTTGTCATTATCTTTACAGCAGTTAACTGTGTTACTGGTTTCCGATTCGTCTCTTGATTTGTCATGGAAACTATCTTAATCTTGTTTATTGTACCGGTCAGCTGATGAGTTCATCAAAACAATATTATTCCAGGTACAACTGTACATCGTTACAATATATAATATCATCACAGATGTTTGAAATTCGTAATATGAATTGAAAAGAGTTGAAACAGTACTAAGTTGTGTGTACTACTGATGTTGACAGATATAAGTAGTATGTATCACCAATAGAAAGTGAAATACGTGGTGGCACAAGGTTTCGAAGCTCAAGAAAAGTAGAATGAGAATAGAGAATGATTGATGTGGAAACGAATGAACAATAAATTCTGAGACGATTGATGAAGCATTTACTGTATGGTTCTCAGATATTCTGTAGATCAATTAAGAAATTATATTACCTCTAATCCTATCCATTCTATACATATTTATGTATAAATATGAAGTTATCTTCTAAGTCAAGTTACTTCTATACTACTCAGTTATTGATTTTCAGTTTAAAGTTCAAAAGAATCTGATTATCATTAAAACTCTGAGATTCAAGTACATCCAGCTGACAAGTCCCAAATAGGATAAAACGAGCATCAAACTGGACTATACTACTAGTTAATATCCATCTTTGGATATAATCAATATATTGATTGATAATATAACAGCTAATAGGAATGCAGCCCATATGAAATGTTATTTCCTCAACAATAAATTTATCTTTCACTGGTTGAAATCATGAGTCAGTTGAAGCTAGATCATCATGGAACACCTGGAAGCACTGGATGGCAGTTTCGTTCTAGTATAAGACTCCTCAGCAATGTGCATCCATGATCACACCCCCTGCGAGATTCGAACGTTTATCTATTAGAAATGACAAGAGTATTTCAATACTTTTGTCTTCATTAATTAATAAACAAAATCGAGAGAGAGATAGACGTAGAGAAAAAAATAAACAAGAATTGACTTACAAAAAATTTCACTTTTTTTCATAGTTGCAATTAAAACAAAATTGATAAAAATAAATAGAGATAAAATAGGGGTGGTGCTGGTGCTGGTGGTGGTGGTGGTAAAAAGGGGGAAATCGAAAACTAAAGATTGTGTGAAATGTTTTGTTTTCTTTTCTCTTTTGTTACTAACAAAATCTTATTGTCCTCCCCCTCCTCCTCCTCCTCCCTCTTTTTCTTCTCCTTCTTTTACTTATTATTATGATCATCAATACTGTTTCTTTTCTTACTTCATTTGTATACAAAATTTTATTTATTTATTTGTTTACTTTGTATCGTTACACTTTGTATATAAACGGAATTCCGTTTGAAAGAATAAAAAAAAGTTTAAAAGGATAATCAAAAGCAAAAAAATCGTACAACATGAATGAAATTTTGTCTGTGATAAGGATGATGGGGATGATGATGATGATGATGGTGGTGGTGGTGGTGGTAATAGGTGATGGTTGTGAGAAGTAGGATGGTTCATTGAAGTTAAGGCAATTCAATGAAGGAATGAATGAATGAATGAGTTGACATCAAAACGCTTGACATCTTTTGTACGTTTTTAAGTTTAGGATAGAATGATTTTCATTTCTTTATGTATGTAATGCATTCACTGGGGGTGGAGATGGGGTGTGATAGGGTAACAGAATGAGAAAGTATTAGAGGTGTGTGTGGGTAAGGGAAGGAAAGATAAAGAAAGAATTTCACATTCATTGATTCTTCAAATAAGAAACATATATTTACTATTAATTATTTATCTAATAATAAACATTGAACAAGTTGCCACCTAGAATAAATAACTTTGATCAGAATAGAGCTGACATCCTACTGAGGAGTCTTACAATAGGACGAAACGGCCATGTAGTGCTTCAAGGTTTTCCATATTGGTCTAGCTTCAATTGACTCATGATCTCCACCATTGAGATTACTATAACATCAAAAAAACCTTTCTGATAGTTGTATAAATTAGTTGCTTAGATCTTCTGGTGAGACTATAATTTGTAGACGACCTTGGAGTGACGTTAAAGAGGCACTTAGAATGTCCACTTACTTACTAGGGTTAAAGGAGAGTTCTAATCCAATATGAAGAATAAGAATTGCAATTTACAATTGATAGTTAAGGATATGAAATGGATTTGGAGTTTTCATCACAAACTGTTATCAGCTTAAATGTCAAGACACTATTTAGCCAAATGGATAAAGATTCACTTGATATTGTTTGTTTGAATCTCCCAATTGATGTTTAGCACTGGAATTGATCAGTCTCTTACTGACATATGTGCATACTGTGCACATGCATGTGGCTATCAGGACTCAATAGCTAAGTGGATAACACGATTGAGCTTGGAGCGAACGGCAGTGGGCTCGAGTCTCGGAGTGAACACCAACCCCGGTATTCAGGTATGACCAGCTGACGAGTCTCAAATAGAACAAAACGTGTGACTTGGATCTCAATGCTATTCACTATCCATCATTGAATAAGATAGATATGGGATTTCATGCCGAAATCCAAATCCTGTTACCGTAAATCCGAATAGTTTGTCCATAAACTATAGTCTCGCCAATCTTTTTCTTGTTGTTTAGTATCATCTCCTAACACAATTTTAGATAAACCGTGTGTGACTGGTACATTCCATATACTACTACTATTACTACTACCTACAATCATCTAATATCAAACTAAAATGCTCTATATTATCCATCGTCTTATATTTGAACGAGATATATAGGATCTATGATTGTATACATGTTGACAACTCCACTTGTCACTCGTCTTAAGCTATTCCTGATCCCAAGCTCACACAAAACAAAATGGAGGATGGCTTAGATATAGGGTCATTAATTCTCAACCCATAGAAAAGAAGTTTGCCAAAAAAGGAAGAAACGTTAACCCTACATGTGAACAAAACGAATCAAAATGACAGCTGTTATGATAATTTATAGATTATCTTTATTATTGGTTTTTTGGAAAATTTTAAAACTAGAAAACAGACATTAATTCGAATGAAAGTTCTCAATAGAACAGTAACAAAATAGAAGGGTGGAAATGGTATGATTTTCCAAACTTGTGATCACCATGTGGAAAGAGTAAGATTGAGGTTGTTTTTGTGGAGATTATAGTAATATCGGCTCATTCGGAGACCGCAGGTCATGAGATCAATTCCTGTGTGCGTGAAAGATGTAGAAACTGGGTGTGAATTCTGCATGCAATATCGCGAATATGCACTGAGGAGGAGTACCCGTACTAGAACGAAACGGTCATCCAATGATTTCAAGTTTTCATAGTTGGTCTTACTTTAATCGATTCATTAATTCAACTATTAAATTAACTACAATCTCCACAAAACACCGTTTCAGATAATAATTATTGTGTGCTAACTAGTGGCTGGATTCAAGATAAATATCCTGGAGTTCTAGTGAGAAACCGTGACAAGTGGAGTTCAACCGTGTCTCTTGTGAGATAGTAACTCATTAAAGACAATGGTGGACGGTGGCACAATTTCGTGGACCGTGATAGACCTGCTGTAGGACTGAGATGTAATCACAATTGATTGACCACTTGGTGGTGACTAATGTCATGTGTGTCAAGTCCTTCTTAATGCAGATCGAATGCTATCGACCATGATGCAATGTGGCCACTAGTGTAGCTGGCCCAACATTACGTGCACTATTGTGATATTAGATGGTGGTTGGAGGCAGTCGATAGGAAACAGCTTGTTCGCGGCCCGGATAGCTCAGTGGTAACGTCTCTGACTGTGAAGCTGGGTGACACGGGATCGAATACATCAAGGTCCACAAGTTCCCTCAAGATTATAGGTACGCCTTTCTGACGGGTGCCAAGTAGCACGAAACCTGGGTCCAGGGTTTCCTGTCGACTATCTCCAACCACAATCTAAGACTTTCAACCTATTAGTTTATTACTAATACAATAGATAAATTGATTCATACATAGATTGATCAATACTTTGTACGCTTTTCTACCTGGAGAATGTGTATCACGCAATAATTTAATCACTTATTTGATAAACATGAATAATGATTCTATTAAAAGAAGACCAAGAAGAAGGAGATGGGGAAGATGGAGAAGAAGAAGAAGAGGAAAAGAGGTCATAACAATATTACAGATAACCGGAAATTGTTTACCTAATGAGAAATAAACATTTGTATCAAGATGAATGAAAGTATTACGAAACTAATTAACACTATCCTGTGTCTATAATGAAATAGATGCAAATGAAAAGAAGTTTACATATTTGCCATTGTTGTTGTTTTCTCATAGTTTCGAATTGGGTCAAAGATAGGATAACAATGTGCACTTATGATCTTGTTGGAAGTCGGACCTAAGATATTTAGTTCACATTATTGAGTGCTTTGCTTGTTTGTTCGCTTGTTTTCGAACTCATCTGGTTGATTTCTAGTGATTCACGATTTTAGCTTTTGTTAATTAACAACTACGATGTATTGGATTCACTAGGTATTTGAAATATTCCCATATTGTAAATTGAGAACAACATATAAAGCGAACAAAGTTGTTTTTGATTAGATCCTCATCAGGCTTTAATCCAATATACAGTAATGTCACAGGTTTAAATCATGAGTCAGTTGAAGCTAGACCACCATTGAAAATCTGGAAGCACTGGACGGCCGTTTCGTCCTGGTATGGGATTCCTCAGCAGTGCGCATCCACGATCCCGCACCACGCGCGGCTCGAACGCAGGACCTACTGCCTTCGCGCGCGAGCAATTAACCATTTCAAAAGTAGGACAACATGGATGGAAGTGGTTTAATTTGTTGATGTTTAGAAATTCTGTGATTTCCAATTGACATTGATCAATCAGTGGTTGACCTGACTTGATTTATGCCTACTACTATGTGTATAGTGGATGCAGTATCAACAAGTTATATTCCACTGATCCTGTATATCTGTTTGTGTGTGATTGATTGATTGATTGACTGAGAGACTGACTGACTGACTGACTGACTGACTGACTGACTCATACACTCGACAGTGTTCTCACATTTTCTTCTCCTCTTCTCTCCTCCACATTCTCATGTCGATCGTTAGCGTCGTTAGAGTCGTACTCACCACGCACACGTTTCTCCACTCTCCCACCTTCTTAACATCAATGCATTGGGAAACTAGACGACCAGCGATTCACAGAATTTACAAATTGTGTATGTGTGTGTGCATTTCAAGACTTTGGGTGTATTCAGTGATTAATTCGGGAAACAAGCCAACCTCAATAAAGATCGTGAATGATTAATGGTGTTGTGTGTGCGTATGATGGAGTTAGTGAGTGATTGGTTGAGTTGGTTGGTGGTTGAGTTGTATGTGTTGCGAATTGTAGTGATGAAGAATGTGTTGTTGGATATGGATGTAGAGTGAATGTGTGGAATTTGTGTCTGGTTATTGATCAGTGATAGTTGAGTGATTGTGATTGAAGTGAATTGAGTGAGTGAGTGAGTGAGTGAGTAAGTTAGCTGTGAGGTTAGGTGGGGTGATGTGAGGTGAGTGATACACATGAGATGTATGTAATTGGGAAAGAGGCCATCCGAAAGTAGCGGATGTTTCATGCCTCAGGAGAGTGGGCATCAGATGCCCTGTCCGACCTTGTGCAGGGGACTGCCAACCATCTCTCCTTTTCTGATGCACGACTTGTAGTCGACAACACTAACACACCTCACAACAACACGCTTCACACTCACATCTGCAACAGCTTTGCACATCTTAACGCAATCTTCTTCATACATCAACAAACACACCACACACTCTTCTACACATAATCTAAACTACGCTCCACACTCCACAATCTCATCACTCAACAACACTACTGCATAAACTGAACAATTCACCATCACCTCATCAGTAGTATATTCAGTTTACACAACGAATTCCCGATCATGCACTCCACTAAACAACAAACCACTGTCGAGCATTTCAGTAGCACAGTGAAGTCAACTAAATATCGTTGGTTTATTTTGTATCGCATTGCATTGCATTACATCGCATTGCATTCCATTGCGTTACGTTGCGTTGCGTTGCGTTGAGTTCCATTGCATCACATCCAATCGGGTTGTGTTCCATGCTGCTGCACCATCTCCTGGTCTCATAATACACTCACACACGTGATAGTCACAACTTGACAACTTCACGTCAGCAGCACATCTAAACACTTTTCACTAGTTGCATTACAGAGCAAAAACACCAGATATTTGTTCAGGCGAATATAACTCGGTTGACCGCGAATTTCATAAGTAGGACAACATGGATGGGAGTGGTTTAATTTGTTGATGTTTAGAAATTCTGTGATTTCCGATTGACATTGATCAATCAGTGGTTGACCTGACTTGATTTATGCCTACTACTATGTGTATAGTGGATGCATTACCTACAAGTGTTCGATGACAATGACGTAGATTAAATTCTTTTCATATTTTTCTTTCAAGGAACTAGTGTTTTCTTCCTGTATTATATCCTTATATGCAATCTTTTTTTTACTTTAATACCATTGACTTAACTACTTCTATGAATTCAGTTTTCATCTTGCTATGCTAATGAGTTATGGCATCTTGGACCGATGCACATATGTGCCTGGTACTGCGTTGTAACTAACGAACTGACTAACTATACGATGATCATTTTCATTTCAGGTCAAGACAATGAATGATAAAAGTGATGTTATTTATTTAAAATGCGATAATAATAATCGTAATCATAAATATCATACAACACAAATGTACAAATTTATATATCATTATATATAAGTAGTTTATAAGTAGTATAAATTCATAGGAATGATAATACTGTTTATATTGTTTTATCTCTTTATTCGTATCTTTCTTTCTTACTTTCTTTTTTATTTATTTTAATAAAGGAATAAAACAAAATTAATGAACAAGTAAGTTGTTATTTTTAGATAATTTTAAAAAATCTTTTGTTACTACTGATAAAGAATCTGTAAGTAATACTGGTGATTCATGAGGAGATTGTGTTGAACTATTATTCATTGTCATCCATGTTGAAGTTGAGGATGATGATGACGTTGATGATGACGTTGATGATGATGATGATGGATAAGAAAGCAAAGAATGATTGACTAAACTAAAAATGAATTTATAACAACCAAATTGTATAATTGAGCCATGTCTCAAAATAGCCGACCCTTCCCAACCAGTGATTAAATTGAATGAATCTGTTTTATCATTTTGAGCAAAATGTAAACTTGTACAATCACATATAGATGTCATATGTGATAAATCCTGATAAAGTATATGAAAGAAAAAGAAAAAAAGAGAATAGGTATAAATAAGGATAATAACAATGACTGAGAATGAGAAGAGTCAGTTCTCCTTCTTGAAATGAGCTGACAGGGAAATCCTACTTTTACTAGATTGTCGTCAATGGGGTTGTTGTTTATGAAATTTGGAGAAGGATGAAAGGCGAGTGTTGGACGCTTCAAATGGGTTGGTGAATATGAAGAATCCACCTAGGACAGTTGAAGAAACCTTCTTTTCAAACTGATGGTGTACATGGGCTCCATTATCCTGAGGGAACAAAAGGTGTATGAACTGATTGTTGGTGACTAGCTACCACGGAACTGCATCGCCTGACGTTGCTCCACTACCTTGTGAACTAGACCTGTAGGCCAAAGGCTCGAGGTGTGGCCTCCTAAGAAATGCACCTACGTCGGTTTGGTCACCTGAGCAGCACTCTCAGCCCTCACATAAATTGAATGATTTATGTGGAGCACATCTTTTTAGTAACTACGTGTACCATTGTTTATGTGTTTAAATAAAGTAAAGAATAATAATAAACGAGTGAGTTTGCCTTGTAACTAACTGAGACCTCAGTAGTAACGAGTCCCAATGATGATATTTTCTGTTGAATAATATCCATTTAAATGCATAGAGAAGTATGCAAGTTTTTCAAAGTGTAAATATGACTTGCTGCTGAATGTTAAATTTAGGGTTCGAGGATTTCTTGTGAATTTACTGGAAAACATTTAATTAGACTTTTTTAGTTTGCATTAAGGAATATAAATATAATTTAAACACATAAACATATGTAGGAGGCACCAAATAGGTATGCACCACACTTCACTATTCGATTTGTGTGAGAGATAATAACCGGATGCTACAACGGAAGCAAGTGGTTCTCGTAGAGGGATACACACGGAGCCTTTGACCAGTGGTCTAATCCACAAGACAGTGGAGCAATGTTAAGAGATGTAGTCATATGGTAACCAGTAACCAACAATAGATTCATACGACATTTGTTCCCTCGTGACCCTGGAGCCTATGTACACCATTGGTTTGGAATTACACTTTTTCAACTCCCCTACGTGGACGCTCCATATCCACCGACTAGCTAAAGCGCCGAACATTCGCTTCTCATCCTCGTAATCTAACAAAAAACACCCTCACCACGAAAAGGCAGTTAGTAGTACTCCCCTGTCAGTGATTATATACGCGTGGCCATTTGGAAGCGTTTCGATATTAAGAGTGGAATCTCTTCACCCTCGACCACACCAGGACATTCGAGGGCAATATTTCACAAAGACGATTTTTTACCACTATTATACAATATGCTATTTCGCACCAAGTCAACTAACTTAAAGTTGGAAAAACAATATAAAATAATAAGCATTGAATACAAATATGTTGTTCTCATTCGAACTGTGTCGACATTAAGGTATGTGCATGTACAATCACCTCTATACCATGAGATCGCAACTAGGTTACTCATGTCTAACAGTGAACATTAGAAGTGAAATCGACAAATTTACTACTAAGAAGTTACATTTCATAGTTTATATCACGAAATGAGTTTCATTATACAAGTTGTTAAATTTTTTGCCTACTCTCCCTCTTTCTCTTTTTTTTGATGGTGGTCGACAGGAGTATGAAGAGCTCGACAATTCAGGAAAAGCACTTTGTACATGACCTACAACTTCAGTCCCATTCACATGAACAAATGTAGATCAAGACAAACTGTGTAGCAGCAGCCACTGCAGCAGTAGGCCGCAACATACACAACGGAAAAAAGCAAGATCCTCAAATACAACACGAAGAACACCAGCTCAATCACAATTGATCGAGAAGCTCTGAAATAGGTGGAACCTTTCACGTATATGGGAAGCATCATCGATGAACAAGGAGGATCGGATGCAGATATAAGGGCGAGGACTGGCAAAGCAAGGACAGCATGCCTACAGTTGAAGAACATATGCAACAACCAACATCAAAGTCAGAATATACTATAACAATTTCGAAACAGTTCTACTGTACGGAGCTAAAACTTCGAGAACTACTACAACTATCATCAAGAAGGTATAAGTATTTATAAATAGCTGTCTGAGCAAGATACTCAACACAACAGCCTACTGTAGGAGAGAACAAACCAGGTCCCATCTGAAAAGGAAATTAGAAAAAAATTCTGGAGTTAAATAGGAGATATATCGCGGAAATCACCAAACTGCATCACGAGGTTAGCACTAACTTGGAATTAAATGGTGGCTGGAGGTAGTCGACAGGAAACCCTGGACCCGGGTTCGATTTGCACTAATAAGGACTAGACACGAATGACATTGATCGCCACCCAGTGATCAATCAATCGTGACTAACTTGGAATACTCAAGGCGAACGGAAAAGAGAAAGGCCAAAGAACACACTGAGTCGGGAATCGGAGGCAAACATGAAAAAAGGATGAATAGCAACTGGGGAAAAAGTGGAAAGGATTGCCAAGAAGAGATATGAATGGAGAATTGTGGTGGGCAGCCTATACTACTCGACGAGAGGTAACAGGAGTAAGTAAATAAGTAGATTCCCTCTTTGTTTGTTGATAAACCATTATCGAGATTTGACACAGGTATCAGCTGTAATTTGTACTATCATGTGTCACAACTAATCTTTATTTTATTATTGCAGTAAGCCTTTTTAATTTCAGACATACAGACGCGCTAAGAGCCACAGATACCTCATAAGTTGAGGTTTATTAGTAATTTGTCTATTTCTCAATAAAGAAATGTTATATTGTTATATTGTGAACTTTGGTTTCGCATGTATCTTAGTTGTATGATCAAACACATCGGTATTCAAAAAAATACGAATTAATGGATAGTTGTTTCTTTCTAGTAAGAGATTACACTCATAACTCCACTAGGAATAACAACCGGGAGCTTCAATTCTATTGACTAATATTTGATCATTAGAACAATTGGTTGTGGGTCCATTAAAATTATGTTCCGTTCAGGATAGACAGCAACAATCATCTACTGTCATTCAATGAATACTTGTAAATAATTCTTTTTCATTGACGTAATAAAAATAGATTTCAACTAAGTATATTTCACTTACTTCATGTCGTTTACTTAACATTTTCATTAGACGTTTAGGCGGTGAAGCACACAATTCCGAAATAACCGATGATGTTTCATAATTTGATGATAATTCTTTAGGAGCAGTTCTTATTAGATTACGAACTCGATGAACAAGATCGAAAGACTAAAAATGTGTTTGCGCATGAAGAGAAAGAGAGAGAGAGAGAGTAAAATGAAGAGTAGTAATTGTACATTGAAGAGATCTAGAAAATTATGAAGAAAGTAGAAAAAATTACATTAATGGATTAACCAATAGTACCAACGTGTCCCATTCCCAGTGGTAGCCAAACCAACATATGGAATCAGTCCACGGATCTATTTACTATTAGACTGGGCTATGTTGATAGGTAGGTGCAAACTACCTGATTGAGGTTCACATAATACCTGAGATCGGTAGCTAGAGATGTTTGGTGATATGGCTAAACATTTTTTCTGATGGTCAAAATGTATCCGTTGTTTGACTTTGCTTATATCCTGAAAAGTGAAATCACTCTCGAATTGTATTCTCTATGTCTGCTTTTTATTGCCACTGATATTACTACTACCACGACTACTACTCCGATCTCCCGCTTGGAAATTTCACTTAGCTGTTTTGATTCTTTGTTAAAAATTGTTCTGATGCATACATGTACCAGGTTTGACATCATCTGGACGGCTGTTTCGTTCTACGGTGGGACTCTTCAGCAGTTCGCATCCATGACCAGTGCTTCTTGGTTTTCTATGGTGGTGGTCCAACGTCAAATAACTCATGATCTCAACTATTAAAATTATAAGATTTCTATTTAACTTATTAATTGTTATTGCTTTATTGTACCAGAATTATTGTTAATTAATTATGCACTTACTACTGGACTGTTTTGTATTACTAATGGCCGAACCTAAGTTCGAATCCCACGAGGGAATTATGGATGCGCACTGCTGAGGAATCCCACAATAGGACAAAACGGCGTTTCAGTCCTTGCAGGTTTTGCATGATGATCTAACTCTGTTTAACCAAATTGAATGAATGAATTCGGCGCCGAGAATTCAAGGGCTGATTGGTTCATTGATAAATTATAGTTTCATCATTATTATCACAACAGTTCGCTAAATCTCATGGATTAGTTGAAGTTAGACGTTAACACCGTTGGATGCCGATCGTCTCAATGGTCTGGTAGTTAAGTGCTCACGCACGAGATTGGTAGATCCTGAGTTCGAACCTTGCGAGGCAAGATCGTGGATGAGCACTGTTGAAGAGTTTCACAATAGGACAAAATGGCCATTTAGTGATTTCAAGTCTTCCATGGTGATCTAGCCTTCAAATGACTTTTATGATCTCAACCATTGAAAGTTCTATTGAAATAAAACAAAACATTAAAATTACTTCTGGAATATAAATTAATTTTCTATCTATATCATTCCCATATATAATACCATCTACACGGGTACCATATTCACTATAATTAATTAATTCATAATGTTGTGTCCAATCATCATAGAAGATTGTAGCATGGTGTGATGATATAAATAAACATTTTTGATTATTTAATGAAGACAAATTATAATTAGCTAAACATAAATGACAATCTGGTGCTATAAAGAAAATGAAGTAAAAGAAATGAAATATATGATGTAATATATTAGTGAATAGTTTCTAATCAGTTACCAAGTATAAAGCCTCTCTGAATGCCCTGGTATGGACGAAGGTTAGGAAAGTCAGTTATCCTTCTCGAAATGTTATCACATGATTATGTGTATACAACTACTGTAAGCGAAGTTCTACTCACTACCCTCTCATGACATTACTGTTGTTTAGAAATTGAGAGGACAGAAAGAGAATATCCGGTAACTGAACTGAATTGATGGATATGGAAAATTCACCTAGGGGAGTTGGAAAACAGTGATTCCAAACCAATGATGCACATTGGTTCTAGGAACGAATGGCGTATGAACTGATTATTGATCACCGGCTACCGTATGACTGCATCTCCTGACGTTGCTCCACTACCTTGTGGATTAGACCTGTAAATCGAAAGCTCTGTGCGTGACCCCCTAAGAAAATTGCCTGCCTCGGTTTGTGCTACCGGATAAAGAATACTGATGAAAAGCCAATACTTCTCCACAAGAAGTAACAGGTGTAAATCAGCTACTTTCGAGTATATATTTCTCTCTGTTTATATAAAACGCCATATCTATGACCACATTGATTTATTATTATTATTATCCAATCAAATTGTTTTATCCAAATTAACAACTAAAAACTAAAATATGAAAATCAACATTTTAACCAATCAGAAGTTGATAAATTAAGAAAGAACATTTAAAATATACCTAGAAACAACAGTTAAATGGATAGATTCGTTTAAGCATGTATCTATGCATGTATGTATATATGTCTGTATATTTGTATGTATTTGTGTAAGTATGTGTGTGTATCTATGTAGGTATGTGATGAATACATAACATTGTCCTGTTTACTGATATTTCAACTCACTATTCCCATCATATTCATTTAACTCTTATTTATTCATTCATTAAATATCCTGATTGTTACTATGGTACATGAATCAATTCTATTGTGTTATAGCTACAATCATTATCATTATCCCATAATGATTACGTAACTCTTAATTGATGATACATATGCCTGTACAACAAACAACAAAAACAGACACACACGCAAATACATAACAAACATATTTACAACGTGTTTCAATGTTGACTACATACTTTTTCAATAACGAATTCATATATTTTCATGGAAAATATAAAAGTTTCTATTATTCACATGATTCAACACAGAAGATCTTTATCTGGAACGTATAATCATTGAATTATTGAATAAGGAAGTAATTTATATACACCGTTAGATGTCGACCAGCTCAGTGGTCTATAGGTTATAAGCATTCGAGTGTGGGATCAATATCACTGGATTCACTGCTTCTATGAATTCAATGTTCATCTTGATATACTAATGATGTATCGATGCATATATATACTTGGTCATACGCTGTATCTGACTAACTGATTGAACTGAACTGATTAATTCATCACCGTAATTGATATTTTGAAAAATTGAGAGTTTTCTACTAGTCACTAATCCTCGTATACAGTGATCGAATTAAATCACTTTGGTGAATAACTGCATTGAAAATTGGTCAAATATGAGAATGGATTTCGATTACGTATATTTTGTACACTCATTGATCTGGATAGACAAATCAGAGGAACGAAACGAAACAATGTGTAAGTGATATGACGTGTAAGCCACATCAATCTAATCAAGCATTAATTGATATTCATAGTCAAATCAATAATAAGTTAAAGAAATGTGATGAATTGGCATAAGGAGATGCAGTCACACACCCTCACATGAATACGGTGACGGTTGATAAACGAATGCTGAACAGGGTCAAAACGTGACTCGACAATCATGAATAAATTGCCTTACATGGAACCTATAATAAACCATATGGGTTTGACCTAGCAACCAACACTATACTTTCAATTCTAGTAGTAAGACAAAACCGTAGTCTAATGGTTTTTGATTTTTAATGATCAACTATTTGAAATGAGTCCAGGATGTAAACTGTAATTAATATTAAAAAAGAAGAATGTATTTGTAAAGTACCAATAACTCAGCAATGCGTCATCATGATCTCGTACGAGTGATTCAAACCTAGGAACTCTCTGTCTCGTGCAAGAATGCTTAACCTACAGACCGCTTAATCTATCAGCACTCAGTAGTGTGTATGTACAACTTCAAGCAACCCACGAAATAACTCCACCGTCCAATGATGTCAGGTTTTCCATGATCGACTAGCTTTAATTAACTCATGAATTCAACTATTAAATTACTCAAATTTTCACAAATCCTTCCTCTTTCTGAATAGTTTCTAAAAGCGGATATATATCTTTCTCTAATGTAAACAAAGAAGTTTTGTTTCTTCAACTGAATCAACTTGAAAGTATATACTGATCACAGCAATATTTCACTTCAATACTAGAACTGATCATCACGTTAGTTTTCTATCACTTTCACTCACATAGGGAAGTCTATTCATTATTAATCATAATAATATATTGATAGATATCACAATTGAATTGTGTTCGCTGGATAGCGCTTTTTCCTAAGCGAGTACGTGGGTACTTGTAACTCGAACCCAGGACCTACCAGTTTCGCACCAGTCGCTTAACCAACTAGACCAATGAGCCGGCACCCAACGGTGTTAATGTCTAACTTCAACCAATCCACGAAGTTGCACCACCGTACACTATTGTCTTCAGTGAGTTGGTATCTCACAACAGACCTGGTTGAATTCCACTGGTCATGGCTTCTCACTAAAAATAAAAAAAGTGAAAATCATTTAAGAAAGTATCTAATAAAGAGAAACAAGAAGGTATTGTTTATTTGAATGTTTCTATGGATGAGAAATTTAGTAGTTGGGTAGATGTATGGTATTGGTTAGAGTCGTGAAGTGATAGATGAACACTGTCATGTAGATCTATCTAGTTTATGAGTCTTAAATAGAACGAAACCTGTGTCATGCATTTCATTACTAGTCACTTACTATCTTTGTTCAGAATGCTTGTGAATTGAGGTGATGTCGAGGTAATCCGTATAGGATGCACATATGTTAATAAGAGATTGATAAATTGCAGCCCTTAACAACAATGAGAAGATTGAAGTAAAATAATACCAAGTTAATTTAAACTTACTCTCATTGCACAACCATGTGGCTTTCAGGACTCAGTAGCTAAGTGGATAACGCACTTATCTATTCAAAAATGAAGAATGTTTAAGCGAACAACTGCTTTCAATAATTTCATCATCAGGCTCTATACAGTTATAAGTCCATTATTATAATATTTTATAAAAGCCAAAGTTAAGGCATGACATTAATGAATTTCACAATGTTATGGGTTAAAAAATGGTGAACGTTTCCATCTGTTACGATATATTTGGATGCGCATTGCTGAGGAGTCCCACAATAGGACGAAACGGCCGTCCAGTGCTTCCAGGTTTTCCATGGTGGTCTAGCTTTAACTGGCTCATGATCTTAACTATTGAAATTACTATATTCTCCACAAAACCCCTTCTGATATATCTATATACTTGAAAATTGTATTATTTGCAAATTAGAAAAGTCATTCATTAAAGGTCAAGATGATTTGGGAGTAAAATGTTCAGTCACAATGAGTGAAGAATAGTATTATAGCAAAGTTGAAAATGCAAAAAAATGTTTTGTGTGAATAAAATGCGTTCAAACTATCTGGAACGCATATCCCTCGACTATACGACCTACCTAAGATTCACAAACTTGATGTTCCTTTACGCCCGATACTGGATATGGTAAATTCTCCATACCATTCAACAGCAAAATGGTTAGTTAAGTTATTAGAACCATTGCATCAAGAACTTGTTAAGCATAGTGTTAAAGATGTCTTTGAATTTGTTGATACGATTAAAAAAATCAATATAAATGGCAAAACCATGCTGTCACTAGACGTAACATCTTTGTAAGTTTTGATCGACTTACATGTACACAAATAAAACGACTACGGAGGATGAAGGAAAGAATGTAATGCTTCCTTCATCCACAGGTTTAAAAAATAGCTGTGTTTCTAGTTACACCGAAACTGATGTCCAAAGATGTCTCCAGTCACTGAATTCATCCCAATATTTAGGACCTGATGGTATCCCTAACCTCCTTTCTAAAAAATGTGCTGACGTCCTATGTTATCCGTTCACAACTATCTTTAACGAATCCTTCTCATCTAATCTCATACCGAATATGTGGAGAAAGATGAAGATAATTCCTGTACCCAAAAAAGCATTTGGTGATAAGAATGTAAAATTTACACCCATTGCAATAACTTCACCCTTCCTCAAAACAATGGAAAAATTATTAATACTTCCACTTCAGCCGACGATAGAAGAGCATATTGATACGTATCAGTTTTTCTAAAGACGCAAAGGAAGCACTTTAGATGCTGTTGCTGTTCTGCATCACAACATAGTGTTCAACCAAGAAAGGGGTAAGAAGTATGTTCGATGTGCTTTTATGGAATATACTTCAGCTTTTGTTTCTATACCAAGACGACGTTCACTTAATCTGCGTCAACACTGACAGCTGGATAACGAAATGATTATGTTCCTACCTTTCTGGAAGGGAGCAGTACGCTGTATTTGGAAGAAAGTGTTCAGAGTCTTTACTGTCTCATGAAGGTGTACCATAATGAGCTGTTCTTTCACCTCTTCTTTTCTCTTTTTTCTGCATGATCTGCCATCTTTCACAGAAAACACTTTTGTGAAATATGCGGATGATCTCACTATATGTATACCTATCTCTTCCTCTTTACATCCCATAGAAATGAATGAGTTTTTGTCTCGTATTGATTGTTGGTCTGGTGGTAATGGTCTCATACTTAATCCCTCTAAATGTCAAGCTTTTAACTTTAGCATGAGACATGAACGGAACCTAAACACTATTTTAAGATCCCATAATGCTTTTACCATCGGAGACTCTTTGATAAACTCAGTGTCGAAGGTCAATTATATCGGTGTCACCTTTTCCCCTGATCTGTCTTGGTCTTCTCATAATTTATTGTTATTGAAGAAGGTTTTCCGTCTGACTTACTACATAAATAGATTGCAAGCTCGTGGGATTACTCGTAATTTACTCTTACAATTTGTCAATTCTTGCATATTACCTATTATTCTTTACTGTTTCCATTATTCTTTCTCGGGCTTTTGAGAAAAGACTTTGTTGTATTGCGAAGAGTGCTAAAGGCATTTATCAATGTGTGTGGTGAGTATTTCTAGGTCATAATTAATATGGTTGCGGATAGACATCTTCTGGTTAAACGAGACGTAATTACACTAAAGTTCATGCACGCAAGCAAAAGTATAAAAGTTCTATAATACATTACCTAGTAAATACACACTGTGAAGAACAGGTTGTTAGAGTTTACCTTGTCAATAATCGGCCTTCCTAACATGTCTCTAATTTGAAAATTTGTACAGTTTTTCAGATTTTTTAAACTATTTTTCAGTAATCTTCTCTTTGTTCCTACTTCTTTGTGCAAGAAACTTGTTGAAATACTCTGTGCTGAGAATTCCTATTTTGTATGAAAATATAATAAAGAATAAAACTATTGATATAACGCTCGGATCCACTTGGTCTACATGTTTGGGATTTTAATTTATTTTAGACGGATATCTACGGTTGATTCCCTCCCAGTGTCTATTCTACAGGACCTCAACACAATTCAGATCAATAATACGTGATTAGCCTGATTAGAACATAAATATATTTTTACATTGAAAGGTCGACACAATCCAACATTAACGAACAATCAATAATAAGTGATAATAAGGATAGTGGAACAAAACACTCATCTTACATCTGACAAACTAACTACATGTGTGACTAAGCAAACATCCAATTCTTATCATACTGATCTGCACATCAAAAGCACTGTGAAGCTCTCATACTTTTGCTTGCATACATGGATTCTAATGTAATGACATCCCGTTCCACCTGAACATATACAAGGGGAAAGATATGAATGAAGGGGATTGTTAGTATCCGATATGGTAACATCTGCCAAACCTTAGGAAGACATTGGGTGTCTATCTACAATCATTATAATATTGATCTCAAAAGAATAACCAAATATCTTGCTAACTGCCTTCAACGCTCCTCGCAAAACAGCCAGAATATTGATAATGCAGAACCGTAAAGAATAATAGATCACATGCAAGAACCTACAAACTGTACGTCCAAATTGAGTACATACAACACATTTGCTAGTAACAATGTGAAGAATACACATGAAGTTATCAGTAGAGACTTACAGATAAATTTTAATCTAAATCTTACTTATCCTAAGCAGATTAGTTTTCTTCTCATAATTGGGTACTGATCAACAGCACAAAGTGTATAATGTATCATTGAATTTATTTTGATGTTGATTCATTCATGAAATGACACAACAATGTTTTGTTCGATAACAGATTGTAGTGCTCGAGGAAACGCCATTTTGATTGAGACTTATTCTCTGTGAGTAATGTCTATTAGAATCTGACTGATTACTTACATATCGAAATGAATCATTCTCAAAAATCACTTGAGTTTAGTTCTTCCAATCCGGCTGTTTACAGATTTCTTGACAGTCGTAGAATTGGGAAAACAATTTCAAGATCAAATAAAACTTTACCAACCGATTGTACGGAAATTTGTATGTAAAATGATCCATGTTATCGAATCAATGTTATTTCTGTTCGTATTACTGGCTGATTCACTTCGTATGTTTGAACTACCCTCACCTCATCATTTCGTTCACTGTAGTGAATCAAATTTCACTGAAAGTTGTCAAGCTTTTTTGGATTTAAAATGCTTCAATGTTTTATTCTGATTCGATGATTCAAACTGACCATTAAGAAGGTCAAATTTATTGTGATCATAATTACATTGTTAACCAATTATGGTGGTTGAAGAACTGGTCGTTATTCAATTTTCTTTCCTCCATCTTGAGAAGCTGAGCTATCGTTTATTCACCGTTCCTGACATTACATTTAATACAATTCCTAATAAGGAAAAAAAATTAAAAGAGGAAAAGTGTAGTTTACTTGAATCATTATGTAACAAATGATCATTATATAAATATCACTGTAACATGTCCTACGCATTTCCTTAATCAAGGTCATACCATACATTGATAAACAATAATTAGACAAAATATCACTATGGAAAAATCAATCTTTTATTCATCATATTCAGAAATTAGCTTAAATGTTATGAATTAGACTAATTGAAATAATCAAATTCATTAATTGAGTATTATAAATAAGAAACAAAAACGGGTATCCTGGATTCCATCATTAGTTACTATCCATCTTTACTTATAATCCTTGTGACTTAAGATCATATCGAAATAATCCATAAAGGATGCATTTATTATCAATAAGAGATTGATCAATTACAGTCTCAAAAACAACACCATGTGAATTTATAGTGTTTGTTAATTCAATGGAATATTTCTTCTTCTAATAAAAGAAAAGAAAAAGAACCAAAAAAAATCGATCTAGATATTGTAATTGATGAAAGAATGATAAACAGTAAGTTTAATTATATAAATATGTTGATCGATAATAAGTAGTATTTATGTAAATGACTGCATAAACTTATTATTACTTATTTACGTACGTCTGTTACTCCTTGTGAAGGAGCATAGGACGCTCAACAACATTCTTCATCCAACTTTGGCATGGACAATCCTTTCCAGCTCTTTCCAGTTGTTATTCATATCTGCTTCAATATCCGACGTAATGTGTTCTTTGTTCTTCTTTCTTTTCCATTTCCCTTCAGGATTCCAAGTTAAGACTTGCCTCGTGATGCAGGTTGATCAACTTACTATAGTGAATAATATAGAATAAAATAAAGAAATGGTCTTAAATGATCAAACTTATTGATTTTTGATCTACATTATTTTGATAGACATAAACTATCTTGTTGATAGTTTATATAATTGTTATAGTTTATGATTGAATATTATTTGTGACTTTTGCCCTGTTCATTATCATGTGATAAGATAATCAATTAGAATGTCGAATTAATATGACTTTGGCACTAACTTGTTAACGAACAAACAGATTGTTGCCTGTAATAACATGTTAATTGGTTGTCACTGGTGAATTGCTTTGATTTGATTGGTTAAAATCACAGTGACACAAACTCTTTTGATTGGATGTCAACATTTACACTTTTACATTTGAATTTTATTTCAATTTCAATTCCTCATTGTTCTTAAATGAAACTGTAACATCTAAACGAAGTCACATCCATTTTGTTTGACCAACACATTTTACTACTGGCTATTAATTGGTTTTAACATAATAAGAAGAAATGAATTTCGTAGCGATCATGCTGAAGTGGAACTAACAGTGTCCAGGTATATAGATTAAGGTAGTCAAATATTGTAATAATAAAGATGCAATGCATCCCGTCAAAAGTGTACTGTAGAACATTGTGAACGATTTCTTGAACCAGACAGAGATTTGTAGTTACAACAGTGATTATTGTATCTGATAACTAATAAATTTGTTAATTCACAAAGGAAGGAATAATTTCCATCTTCATATTTCAATTTATTATTGACATATATATCATTTGAGCTTGTATGAATTGTCATCTGAGTTGAAGTATACGAGTAAATCACTGTGGTTAGATAATGTCAAGGGTGAATGTGCAAATATGTTTTCTCTTCATACTGTACAGTTCTGTTGTTTTACATTAGAAGGTTTTCACTGGAATCGAAATGGCGTTTCCTCGAGCACTACAGTCTGTAATCGAACAAAACATTGTTGTGTCATTTCATGAATGAATCAACATCAAAATTAATTTCAATGATACATTATACACTTTGTGCTGTTGATCAGTACCCAATTATGAGAAGAAAACTAATCTGCTTAGGATAAGTAAGATTTAGATTAAAATTTGTTTGTAAGTCTCTACTTATAACTTCATGTGTATTTTTCACATTGTTACTAGCAAATGTGTTGTATGTACTCAATTTGGACGTACAATTCGTAGGTTCTTGCATGTAATCAATTATTCTTTACTGTTCTGCATTATCCGTTCTCTGGCTGCTTTGCGAGGAGCGTTGAAGGCAGTTAGCAAGATATTTGGTTATTCTTTTGAGATTAATATTAATATGATTGTAGATAGACATCCAATGTCTTCCTAAGGTTTGGCAGATGTTACCATATCGGATACTAACAATCCCCTTCATTCATATCTTTCCCCTTGTATATGTTCAGGTGGAACGGGATGTCATTACATTAGAATCCATGTATGCAAGCAAAAGTATGAGAGCTTCACAGTGCTTTTGATGTGCAGATCAGTATGATAAGAATTGGATGTTTGCTTAGTCACACATGTAGTTAGTTTGTCAGATGTAAGATGAGTGTTTTGTTCCACTATCCTTATTATCACTTATTATTGATTGTTCGTTAATGTTGGATTGTGTCGACCTTTCAATGTAAAAATATATTTATGTTCTAATCAGGCTAATCACGTATTATTGATCTGAATTGTGTTGAGGTCCTGTAGAATAGACACTGGGAGGGAATCTACCGTAGATATCCGTCTAAAATAAATTAAAGTCCCAAACATGTAGACCAAGTGGATCCGAGCGTTATATCAATAGTTTTATTCTTTATTATATTTTCATACAAAATAGGAATTCTCAGCACAGAGTATTTCAACAAGTTTCTTGCACAAAGAAGTAGGAACAAAGAGAAGATTACTGAAAAATAGTTTAAAAAATCTGAAAAAACTGTACAAATTTTCAAATTAGAGACATGTTAGGAAGGCCGATTATTGACAGGGTTAAATCTAACAACCTGTTCTTCATAGTGTATATTTGCTAGGTAATGTATTATAGAACTTTTACTTGCGTGCATGAACTTTAATGTATTTACGTCTCTTTCAGGCAAACGATATACAAGGAGAAAGATAATTGTCGAAGGGTTGGTTAGTATCTTATAAAATAAAAAATGCCAGGAGTTTGCATGACTTAAGATGTCTGTCCACAACCATAATAATTATAACCTCGAAAGATCATGCAGAAAAAAAGAGGTAAGAAGAGGTGAAAGAACAGCTCCTTGTGGTTCACTTTCATGAGATAGTAGAGACTCTAAACAATTTTCTACAGGTACAGTGTACTGTTAACTTCCAGAGAGGCAGGAACATAGCCAGTTGGTTATCCAGCTCTCAGTGTTGACGCTGATTACTTTGTTAATTAAACGTGGTCTTGTTATAGAATCAAGAGCTAAAGTATAGTCCAAAAAAGCGAATCGAACAAACGTCTTATCCTTTTTCAAGTTGAACGGTCGTAGGATTTTCATAAACGCGCCTGTATAGGTTATACGATTAATGGACATAATGAGACGTTAGAACAAAATAAAAAAACAGATAACTTGTTGAAATAATTAAATCGCGGAAACAGGTATCCCAGATATTCAAGCAGGCCGCCGTTATTAACCGATGCTGAGAATTCTACGTTTTAACAAACATATAGCAATGCATAATGAATAATGACAATTGCAGATTATCGTCTTTATTTCTCAATGTAGTTCGGTAATGACAGCCGAAACGATTGTCAACTCTTAAATGCTAAACACTACCGTTTTCGGATACTCTACGATCTACTTAATGCCATGTAGTCTTCACAAAGAGTCTTTGGAATAACTTACTGGTTACATGTGGTGTACCTCAGTGTATTTTATCATTCCAGACAGAAATTATTCTTTGTCAAATGATTTCTTCCTTCTCCAGTACATCTTCAACGGAGACAAATGAAATCTCTGTACAATGTTCATTGAATTGTCAACTGAGAGATTCTACAAAAGTCAACTTTATAAATTGAATTTTGACTGTACTTTTTCATAATTTTATTATGAAATACCTGAATTGACCAGGTGAGCACACTAAAGAAGTTAAAGTAATTGCTTTCTAATTGTTTATATCTATTACTCACACACCAACGTATTTACAACTGTTACACATCGTCATAACATAGGTTATCCACAAACATTCTCCATCTAACTCTGAGCTGAACAAACTCTCCGAGCTGTTTACGGTTTTCATTCACCTTTTTCATGTCTGCTTCCAACTCACGACACAGTGCGTTCTTTGGCCTTCCACTTGTCTGTTGCCCTTTAGTATTCCAATTTAGAATGTCGCATTCAAGGTTACTTTCATTCAAATGTGATTCCATTGATAGGTTCATTTATAAACACAATAAGTGTAAACATGAAGAAATCACTGATTATTCTCTAGACGAGTTGTTTAATAAATTATCTTACAATGGACAGTACAAATCCAATTTTGAATGAAAATTTCAATTTTGAATGATTCACTGTGTGATGCCGTGAACGGACCTCAGCTAACCAGTAACATCCTGATCACACTCTATTACCGATGGTTAAATAACAAACTGAATATATTAACATACATTTCAATGTAATAGATGCTTGTCAAATCACTTTCATAATTCCATATAATCGGTTTTCAATTAGTTTAGGATAATACACAAAATATTCGATTTATGACCATTGAGACATAAAAGTTTACATACCGATTAATCATATTCTATAAGTCAACCTAAACAATCATAATTATACTGAGAATCGTTCAGGAATCAAGTCTTATGCAGGACCTACCGGTCTCATGCCCGAGCGCTTAACACTGTCGATGTCCAACTCCAAACAATCCACAAGGACGAGCGTCATATCCACCATAGTCTTCAGTGAGTTAGTATCTCACAACGGACGCGTCGAACTTCACTGGTCACTGCATCTCACTAGATCTCCAAGAAATAACACTTGAAGCCAGTCACACATCAGCATATGTTGATTCATACCAGAAGGGTTTTTGTGGATATTTTAGTTATTCCAATGGTTGAACTCGTGGATGAGGACTGCTGAGGAGTACCGAAATAGGACGAAACGTTCGTTTAGTTCTTCCAGGCTTTCCATGATGGCCTAGCTTCGAATGACTAATTATTTCTATTATTGAAATTGCAATGCAAGTCCTCTACAACTATTATTAGTAATATGCAATTTCCATTAAGTTGGGATGTGATAATGGATAACCTATATGTAAAACAATAAGCATACGTTAATTAACTGATTGTATCAAAACAAATTCACCGCTCTTTTTTTGGGTTTAAATCTCATGTGTGAGATCAGGGATTCGCATTGCTGAAGAGTCCTATACTGAGGTAAAATGACCGTCCAGTGAATCCAAATTTTCTATAGGTCGTGGAGAAATAGCAACAAGTTATTGGTCTATGAAAATTGTTAGATTATTAAACATCTTTAAACAAGGCGAATTCATTTCAATAACACAAGATTCATAATCATAGCAGAATATTATGAATATCAGAGTAGAGGCTTGTGGAGATTATATTAATTTCAATAGTTGAATTCAAGAGTCAATGTAAGCTGGACCACCATTGAGAACCTGGAAGCACTAAACGGCTGATTCGTTCTAGTATGGGACCCCTCATAAGTCTACATTCAGAATCTTTTCTCATTGTTATTTAGAAATGTAATTGTGCATCTTGTGCGGAATGCATCAATATTGCCTTAGGTCACAGACATTATAAACACAGATGGATAGTTTCAAGCAGTGGAATCCACGACAAGCGTTTTGTCTTATTTAGGACCAGTCAGCTGGATATACTTACATCTCAGAATTGATATCCACTCTGGGACTCCAACATACTACTCGGTTTATAAACAAATTGAACAGACCACTTGATAGAAAAATAACATTTTTGCAAGATCTAACCAAAAGTGGCAATGGAATGCAAGTCATTATATACTGGAATGGTATAACTGAAGAATGGTTAATGATGTAATAACACACATTGAACTGATTGAGTGAGTAAGTGTGTGAGTGAGTGAGTGAGTGAGTGAGTGAGTGAATGAGTATGTGAATGAGTGAGCGAGTAAGTAAATAACTCAAAATATGTACCACATAAACTGATCGATTTGTGTTTGAACTGGGATACTACCGGGGTACTCAGATTGAAGCAGATGGTTTTCTTGGTGCGTTACCCACTCAGAACCGATGACCTAATGGACTAATCCGTCAGGAAGTAGATAAAAGTTCCGAGATGCAGTTTCGTGGTAGCAGATGGTCAACAGTTGGTTCATACTTTATTTGTTCCTTCAGGAAACTGGGGGCCACATGCATCATTGGTTTGGTATCAGGGTTTTCCAACTCCCTTGAGCAGATCCTCCGTATCTAGGAACGTAGTTAAAGCAATGAAATTTACTTTTCACCTTATCAATTTCGTAAACAACAGTAATGCTACGGTAAAACAAACCGTAGGATTTCTCTAGCAGTGGCTGTTTACGCATGGAAATGTGAGAGCACTTGTAGAGCGAGAGATGACGTTTCCCATCCACGAGTTCGCTTTTCCCCTTCTCAATTTCGTAAACTACAGTAATGCTACGAGAAGATAATGAGTAGGACTCTACTGCCAGTGGTTGTATGCACATGGTCATGTGAGTGAACGAATGGATCACTAAGTAATAGGATAACATAAAATATTATCTCTTATAGAGCAAAGATGGATAGTGGCTAGGAGTGGAACCCAGGACGTGCGTTTCGTTCCACATGAAACTCGTCACTTGGATGTACCTACATCACATTGTTGTTGATCACTCCGGAACTCGAACCTATCGATTTTAGCCCTAAATAATAATGGGAATATATAAGTAAAACAGCAACAAATGAATTTAATCTCTTATCGTTTATTTAATAATTTCTACAGATCACAGTTGTATCAAGGTTGTCTATATGAACCGTTTTAGCTTGATATCCAAGGGTATGAGGCTATAGAGCTTTTCTATAGTTTATGGATGCTGAACTATTCAAATGAAGACTTTGAAGTGTTAGGTATATTTTTCTCTCTATCTATCATCAGATAGAATGAGAAAAGTGCAACCTCTTTTAAATACACACGTTTCAAAATGAAATTATCTGAATGTGGGGATGTAAAAATCAGCGTGCTTTTTGCGTGTTAGATTTCTACGGAATGGGGTGGCTAACCAAATGCTCATTTCTTCTTCTTCATCCGGTCTTGCGGCCTGCAGAAGCCAAAGAGGTGCTCTGAGCGGAGTTTTGTGGAGATTATAGTTAATAGTTAAACTAGACAACCTGATAAATTTGGAAGAACTGAACGGCCGTTTCCTTCTAATATGTGATTCTTCACTAGTGCGCATTCACGATCCATCAAACGGGTCTCGAATTCGGGACTAACGAACTCGGTCACCAATGCTCAAGCTCTACACCACTCAGCTGGTCGACGTCCAACAGCGTTAATGTACAACTTCAATAGATCCATGATCTTGCACAAGCATTCATCAGATATCTGAGCTCAACATCCGTCTCTAGCCAACACGGATATGATTTTCAACTCTTCAAGAACTTTACTGAAACAATTAACTTTCATTCCTAGCTTTAAAATCAGATGCTCTGTGAGTTCGATCTAAGTTTTCATCATCTTCTGAAGGTATTGCTGTGGAGAGAATTTCCATAGATGGATAGTTTTAATATCTAACGATCCGATACCCAATTAGTTTCAGGCTTCTGAAATGCTGTCTTATATACACATAATGATATCGTTATCTTATTCATCCAGGACCTTCTACCAATCGCTTCCTGTAAGGAAAACTAAATAATTCATTGAAAGGTCTTCAGAACCTAAAATATAATAAAAGATAGTTAACTCATCTAACGTTCTCCAGAAAAACAAAGTGAATGATTAGTTCTCTGTTATCTTGATTCAAACATTATCAATCTTCGTGCCATTGCTAACATGGGTTTTAGAAGCTTAAAGAATATCAAGATCACTGTATGGTTTTATAACTATGATTAATCTTCTCGAAGTCCATTGCTTGAACCTATTCAGAAAGTGTATCAAGATATCTTTTGCTTGGAAGAATGATCTATTTTTCTTTCTATAAGTAATTAGTTCATATTTCTTGATGATGAAGTGACTTGATACTTTGCAGCTTTGTTGACTAAAACTGTACAAATAATTGTATATTGATGTATGAATGATGGAATTGACTCATTGTCAGCTCATAAAATTACATCATTTATTTGACAGGACTCATTTTACTTTGGATACGTAACCGGTTTTTTTTATTTCTTTTTATCGATTTGACTTCATGAATGTACATACATATTGAAAAATCCTATGGCTTACATAGTCTGCAGATGCTATTCATCCACATATTTTTGCATCATTCAAACTGATAATTCTTTTTGATAATGTGTACTACTAATGTTGGCAGATATAAGTAGTATGTATCATCAAGAGAAATATCTCGAGCACCAGTTCCCTCAAGATTACAGGTACACCTTGCTGACGAGTGCCAAGTAGCACGAAACCCGGGTCCAGGGTTTCCTGTTGACTACCTCCAACCACCATCTAAATCTCAATACATAGTGCCCGCAGTGCCGAGTCACCTAGACTGGTGGCCACATTGCAACATGATCGATAGCATTCGATCTGCACTAATAAGGACTAGACAAGCAAGACATTGATCACCACCCAGTGATCAATCAATTGTAATTACATCTCAGTCCTACAGGAGGTTAGTCACGGCTCGGATAGCTCAGTGGTAACGTCTCTGACTGTGAAGCTGGGTGACACGAGATCGAATCCGCCAGGGAGCACCAGTTCCCTCAAGATTACAGGTACACCTTGCTGACGAGTGCCAAGTAGCACGAAACCCGGGTCCAGGGTTTCCTGTTGACTACCTCCAACCACCATCTAAATTAAGGTGATGTCAAGACAATCCGTACAGGATGCACATATTTTAATAAAAGATTGATAAATTGCAGTCCTTAACATCAATGAGGAGATTGAAGTAAAAGAATATGTAGCCAATTTAAACCTACATGTACAAGCATGTGGCTTTCAGGACTCAGTAGCTAAGTGGATAACGCGAACGACACCAGGTTCGAGTTCCATAGTGAACATCAACTCTGAGATTCTGTTTCACTTAACTGACGAGTCCTGAATAGAACGAAATGCACGTATTTTCATTCCACTACTAGCCACTATCCATCTTCGTTTGAGAAGAGGTTACACTTTCTGTTTATCCCATTACTGAGTGATCCATTCGTTCATTACATGGATTGTCTGTTTAAAGGAACCTGTTCTGTAGTTTCAAACTCCTGCAAATAAAGATTGAGCGTAACAATGTTTGGGTACACAAATAAAGGATTTGTCAACTCAGTTTTCGTTAAAAATTACATTGATGTTTTGAGAAACTACAACAGGATATTTTAACTACTTATAATATTGTAATAAGTAGTCTAAAAACATCTATATAGAATAGTCAGCTAATTCGTAAACAAACTACAAATAAAGATAATCTATTAATGAAATGACTACTGAATGACAGCAGAGAATCTAAACAGCTTATTATTTTCTTGATGACGGTTTAAGAAAAAATCTACAAACAGTATTTATCTTTCCTCCCAAATTCCCTGGTACAGTCGAGAGTGGGTAATGACGGCTATCCTAACTGAAATACTCTCACATATCCACATGCATACAACCACTGACAATGAAGTTTTACTCATTACCTTATCGTATCATTACTGTTGTTTGCAAAATTGAGAAGGCGAAAAGCGAACTCGAGGATGAGAAACGTTATCTCTCCTCCTACAAATGCTCGCACATAGACATTCGTATACACCCACTGCCAGAGAAATCCAACTGACTGTTTTCCCGTAGCATTACTGTTGTTTACAAAATTGAGATGAAAGTCAAATATCCGATACCTTAACCAGGTTGCTGGATACGGAGGATCATCTCAGGGAAGTTGAAAAACCCTGATACCAAACCAATGATGCATAAGGGCTCCAGTATCCCCAGGGAAAAAATAACGTATGAACCAATTGTTGTTCACCGGCTACCACGGAACCGCTTCTCGTCATCTTACTCTACGGTCTTATGGATTACTCCTTTAAGTCATAGGCTCTGGGTGTAACACACTAAGAAAACCACCAGCTTCATTCTGTGTACCCGGGTAGTGTTCCAGCTCACACACAAATCGATCAGTTTATGTGGTACATACGTTGAGTTATTTACTCACTCAATCAATCGTTCACTCACTCGCACACTCAAGTACTCACTCACACACCCACCCACTCAGGCAATTACTTGCATACTCAATTACTCACTCATTCACTCAATTCACTCAATCACTTCAATGTGTGATATTCTATGTATTCGGTACCTAATAAGATCATTTCATTAAATAACGAATATCGTCATACATGACGTGTAATAATTCATTAAATTCTCTTATTCAATATTCAATTTCAATATCACTTATCGTATCATTGTTAAGTAGCTAAACCATGTATATTCATGTTCCTCTAATTATAAGCTTTATTTTGACTTACAGACTACTATTATGATACGATTAACCATTCTTGAGTTATGCCCTGTCAATTATGAATTACTCTGTCACATATTCCATTGCCACTTTTGGTTAGATTTTGTCAAAACGTTGTTTTTCTATCATGTGGTTTGATGTGGTGTGTTTAGTTTGTTTATAAACCGAGTAGTATGTTGGAGTCCCAGAGTGAATATCAATTCTGAGATGTAAGTATGTATAGCTGACTGGTCCTAAAAAGGACAAAACGCTTGTCGTGGATTCCACTGCTTGAAACTATCCATCTGTGTTTATAATGTCTGTGACCTAAGGCAATATTGATGCATTCCGCACAAGATGCACAATTACATTTCTAAATAACAATGAGAAAAGATTCTGAATGTAGACTTATGAGGGGTCCCATACTAGAACGAATCAGCCGTTTAGGGCTTCCAGGTTCTCAATGGTGGTCCAGCTTACATTGACTCTCGAATTCAACTATTGAAATTAATATAATCTCCACAAGCCTCTACTCTGATATTCATAATATTCTGCTATGATTATGAATCTTGTGTTATTGAAATGAATTCGCCTTGTTTAAAGGAGTAAATGTTGAATAATCTAACAATATTCATAGATCAATAACTTGATGCTATTTCTCCATGACCTATAGAAAACTTAGATCCACTGCATAGTCATTTCGTCTCAGTGTAGGCTTCCTCAGCAATGCGAATCCACGATCTCACTCGTGAGATTCAAACCTAAAACCTGTAGGTTTCATGCTCGCGAGCTAAGACTCTAGGCTACTGAACCGGCTGGCGGTCAACTGTGTTAACGTCCAATCCCTTAATCATTTTGTGTTATTCTTACAATCTGAAGCAGATTACTTTAGTGTCGCAAAAATATCTTTGTGATGTTTGATTCGAGTTTATTTTATGTCACAACATTTGAAATTAGTTTAAAACAAAGTTGAAAACGAAAAATTCATGAAGCGAATTTGCATTTTTACATTGAATTTGTGATATTTTATTTAAACTCCTTATGAATCATGTTGTGGTGTTTGCTACTGATGTCAACAGATATAAGTAGTCTGTTTCATCAATCGAATGTAACAATGTCTTGCTGACTGTACTGATTTAGTGGTACCCCTCAGCAGTGCTCATCCACGAGTCGTACCATTGAAATTACTAAAATATCCACAAAAGCCCTTCTGATATGAATCAATATATGCTCACTTTTGGCTAACTTCAAGTGGTATTTCCTGAAGATCTAGTAAGAAGCAGTAATCAGTAAAGTTCAACGCGACTGTTGTGACTCACCGAAATCATTCACCTGAGCTACAGTTCTTCTCTACTTTCTCGACATTGACAGTGTCAGATGTTGGTTGGCTCAGAGGTCAAGTGGTTTAGCGCTCGTGCATGAGACTGGTAGGTTCTGGGTGAGACTTGAATTGTGTTTATGGAGTCTTGTAGGTGAGATAGTGATACATAGAACGTGATTTATTGTTTAAAATAAAAATACTGATGACGAAGATTGAACACAATCTGACATCCGATAACCGTGAGACGGAACAACCAGTCGAATATAAATGCATCTAAATTAGTGATGACAGTTCCGCAGATACACAAACATGAGAATTCTGTAAGATAACAACAACTACGACTATATGAAATGAGATAGTAAACATTTTCTGTGATTATTGATGGCTGATGCCAAATGTTCTCTACGAGGATGATAGACTTCTTGCTACCAGCTTGCTCATAAGAAAATAATAAGAATTTCATTCATTTTTCTGCTGTGTGCTTGTCAGTCATATGAATGCATCATTAGAAAGCGACATTCCTTTCTATACTCAAAGTAAATATAGAACATTAGATAACCTGATCAATAATATAAAACAACAAAATCTTTGATCATTGACATTTCTACAAACACACGTTCAGATAATGTACACTATTATTTACACTAATGTTCAATTAAGAAAAATATTTCTTTTACAGAAACTCTAAGTAGATTAGAAGAACTGAAATAAATTTACTGATTTTCAGTAATATTCAAACACCTAATCGTGATTGAATCGCCAAAGTACAGTCCTCAGTGTGAACGGTTTCACGAGTGCGAGAGTAGCACGTGTTGTGTTCACGTCAAACAAATACTGTTCATCTAGGATAATATGTTACTGATGAACAGTCATATCATCTTGAGCCTCCGATGAAATACACTTTTGTTGTCAATCACACTATGGTCTTGAGTAATTAATGGATGTAAAAGGTGGCTGTCCACTTGATCAAAATGGAGAAGACAGATTTCAAACAAGTGAAACAACGAACAATTAGTGATACTCATTATGGAGCTGAAATCACGCATTAATATCTCTGTGATTATCTTTAATTAGCCATGTCAATTGACATGAGTTTGGAGAAATTCTATTGGAACAATTATCGGGTTATATCAAGCTCATTTTCATTTGTGCTGTTAGTGCACATCGTCGTAGCAAAATGGCAGTATGACATGTGATGAGGAATGAAAGTGCAACACATTTCTATTCTGTTCAACGTTGATGGTGAGATATACGGGACGTGGTTGTTGGACGAATTCCAGTCCAAGGGAACTGAAATAACTCATGAATATCAATGCCCACGTTAGCCCATTCCACTTCATTTCCCATGAGCTCCACTTCAATAATTTTGATTGTATTTGACAATTTTGTAGGCCAATATATTTTATCACAGACTACTACTGCAGCTCTGCTTCTGTTTAGAATTCAATAGAAATTGACCAAGTTAATGTTGTCAATAGTTCGATGTGTTCTAATCTAATCACAAAATTCTGTCAAACTGTTATTACTTTCTGTTTGTTCACGGTTATCTACATGTCATCACAGAATCTTCTTGCATTCTATCACAATGATCTAACAAAACTTTCTCCAGTCGTCATTATTCAAAATAAATTGTTCGGAATGTCAATGATGAGTTGAATACAAGTAAACGTGATAAAATCCGAATTCGTTTCTTAAACACTCAGTACAATCGTAACTGTCTCTCAAATTTGCAACGTCAATTTCATGTGTACACTTCTTGTAGCAAAATCGCAGTATGACATGTGATGAGGAATTAACATGTCGCATTTAATAGCTCACCTGCATTTAAACTCGTACACATTTAATTTTATCAACGTGATCTACTATTACGTTCATCATGAACATGTTCAACTCTTTTCAAGTTATTGCGTTCACAAGATTCAGTTAAAGGTTATCATTAGCAACATCGTATTGTGTGAAGAACAAATCAGCCTCCGATAAGGCGTAACAGTTGTATGAGTCAGTGAGTGAGTAATAAGTATAAACTTAGTAAACAAATTGTTTAATCTTGTCCAGCTTGTCCACCTGGTCAATTCACGTATTTCGCGAAAACATTGCGCAAAAGTACAGTGAAAATTCAAATTATACAGTTGACTTTGGTAGAATTCAGCAGTTGATAATACAATGAACATTACCCAAAACACTTCATTTGTCTCCGTTGAAAATATACTAAAGAAGAAAGAAATCATTTGACAAAGAATAGTCTCTTTCTGGATTGATAGAATACACTGAGGTACACCATATGTGACCAATTAGCTGTTTCAAAGATTTTTGTTAAAAGTGCATGGCATTCAGTAGACAGTAATGAATCCGCGAATGATAATGTTTAACATTTAGGAGTCGACACTCGTCTCTGCTGTCATCATCAAACTACATTGAAAGATAAAGACAATGATTTGTAATAGTCATGATGAATATCAGCTATATTCATTGCTATGTGTTTGTTCAAACATAAAATTCTCTGCATCGGGTACTCCACATTTCCTTTTACAAAAAATGGAAAAAGTTGAAGAGAATATATAATTCGAGTGGATGAACTACACGGAATTGAATGGGTTGTCTTTTGGAGAAAATTAGGAATCTGCACAACATTCTTAATTAGAAATATGGGTGAGAATACACGTTATTGACTAGGTCAATTCAAACAACCTGTTCGTCACAAAATATATTTGTTATTTAAGGCTGTTATAACGCTCGGTTTCACGTCATCTACACGTATGGGACTTTCATTTACCTTAGACAAATATCTAGTCTAGACTCACTCCCAATGTTTATTCTACAGAACTTCAACTCAATTCAGATCAATATTACGTGATTAGCCTGACTGCAACATAAATATATTTTCACATCAAAAAGTCGACATAATTCAACAACCAGGAACAATCAATAACGTGTAATGATAAGGAGAGAGGAAATAATAACTTATCTAATACCTGTCAGACTCGCTCATACATCAAAAGCATTGTGAAGCTTCTATTCTTTTGCTTGCATACATGTATTCTAATATACTGAAATCTCGTCCTACCAGGAGATATACACAGAGAAATATATAAATAAAGGATATGGTGAGTATCCGGTGAAGCAACAACTGCTAGGTGTCAGGAAGACATTGAACGTCTATATACAATCATATTTTCAATGATTTCAAAATATTAACCAAACATCTTGCTTACTACCTTCAGCACTCTTCGCAAGTCTTTATTTCACAAGCCCGTAAACGGAAAATGTAAAGAATAATAGGTTACATGCAAGAACTATCAAATTATACAGCCAAATTGAGTTTTTACAACATATTTACTTGTAACACTATGTAAAATACACAAGAAAGTAAAAGGAGAGACTACCCATTAGATTCTAATCTAGATCTCACTTATCCTGAACAGACTAGTTTTCTTCCCAGAATTAGGTACTGACCAACAGCATAGAGTGTACAATGTATCATTGAAACTAATTTTGATGTCGATTCATTCATGACTTTACACAATGGTGTTTTGTTATACAAAACTGTGGTGCTCGCGAATACAACATTTTGATTACTGTCAAAACCCTTCTAAGGTAGAACAAGGCACCTCCACTGTACCAAGAGAACATCTATTTGCAAGCTCAAATGACATGTGGAAATAGTTCATTGAAATACTAAAATGGAAATCAGTCCTTACCTTGCGTGTAAACAAATTTATTAGTAATCAGATACAATAATCACTGATGATCAAAGAGAATGGATGTGACTGCGTTAAGAAGTTACGATGAATTTCTATTGAGGTAAACTACTTTGAGTGAGATGATGAGCTGAGTATGAGCCGAACACGCGAGGTAAATGAGTGTATCGTATAAATTGAACTTCGATTCCATGAGATCACGTTCTTTTATTCACCTGAACCATTTCAGATTCAATTCTCCATATGATCTGTCCATACGAATTTCTATGATCTTGAACTTGTTTCCCGAGTTCTGTAAATGCGACGAAATCTGTCAACAAAAGGATTTGGAAGAATTTTAAAACGTGATTTTTGAGAGTGATTCATATCGATATGTAAGTAATCAGTCAGATTCTAATAGACATTACTCACAAACAATTGGTCTCAATCAGCCTCATCAAGTTGTGATTAACAGTTTTAAAGGATTCGGTTTGATGGAAATACATTTTGTGGTGGAGGCGCTATCCATATGTTTAGATCTTTTCGGTACATAAGACTAGAATTCCCGCGGAAATGTTACGAAGGTCAAGTCAGTTACTTTGATGATTCTTCTGATGGTAAGTCCATAATTTTCTTTGAACTAAAATTGTTATTGAGTTTTCTTGATCACAAATTAATCTCATGAATCAAAGTTGATTCAATTTCTTCAGTGAATCAGTCGCTTGCTCTTCATAACATGCCGAACCTTTTCCTCAAATTGTCTGTGATGTGACGCCTTATAGCTGATTCAATTAAATCCATGGAATTCCTTTAAATCTTCAATTTATTTCAAAGTCATTTATTCCATTCAATGTGAAATCGTCAATCAATTTGCATGTTTTCTTTATTAAAATTAAAGGTCAGATACTTAAGTATGAAAACAGAATGCACTACGGACGAATCTCAAATGCATTAAAAAGACATCTGAATGCTTGAGTTTGATGTTTTAAATGAAAGCGGGTTCTTATATTATTCAGTTGCAGTTTGTTTTGTTTCCCTTTCTCAAATTCATTTCGTATAATTGATATCTCATCGGTACGACACTTCTTTGTAGACTAAGTGAATCAAACCGAACAAATGTGTAGCAATGAGCTATGTTCTGAGTGGAGTCAGTTTGAACTTGTAAAGCCTACAAAATATCAAATCATATTTGTTATCTTTACATACTCTACTAGCACTTACTTGATTCATAATTAATTCAATTGTATCTCTGTAATCATATTCGTATGATTATGATCTCCGAATCCAGGCACTTCATGAAAGAGCTGAATATTGAACAACCATGAACATTCCGCCAGTACACAATGTTTTACTCGAACTTACCGAAGTCAGTTGATTGAAAAGTTCATTAAACCAATGAAGCGACATTATTCCTTGAAACATCTCCATTTCATGTTAATGTCGGAATGAAACAGATAACTTGTATGCAAAGGTAGTCCGGGTTACAAAGTACATTTATTAAAAGAGATGGATTTTCATTTCACAGATATTTCATTATCTATTTTCGTATTTTCAATAATTCAGAGGGATTATTCACTGTCAAATGATCTCATGAAGGAGAAAATAATGGTACACGTAAGTCAACACATATGAGACTTGCACACTTACATCTTCACGGATTGTGATCACTTCTTGTTGGTGAGATTCAAATCTCCTTAGAAACTGAAAATGTTAGAAGTACTTACTTTTTCGAAAAACGTTGATTGAATTATATGTGAAATCCACTCACCATTTGAATACATTAATTTTGACTTGAAGATCAGTTGACATGAACTGGTAATGATTAGATCTGAAAAGTCAAAAATTGATCACCATAGATACATTCAGGCACAATTTCACTTCGCCTGTTGAGAAACGTGATGATAATCCATTGCTTAAAAGAAAATGAATCGTGTTATATGTTCGTCACAAAGCCATTCCTGTGCACAGCATATTCATCTACGCTTCCATTTATCACATAGTCATTCCTATATATTGTCCTTTCAGATTAAGAAGTCGTTGAGACTACAGATACAAATCCATTCGTATCTCATCTACAACAAACAAACATTGTAGTCAGAGTTATTTGATCGATATGAATATCCATATGATATATCCGCATTATAACTTATCTGATATATCCGAATGAGCAGAGATCTTTTTATTATGAGAACGTAAGTTACAAAATTGAATGGACATACTATGTTTTTCAATTATGAATACTCTTGAAAAAGAAACCTTCTTGTTGCAAGAAAGCAATCGATGAAAGCTTTAAACATTGGAAAATTAGATAATGTTATCTACATAGACTTCAGCAAATTGTTTGGAAAAATGTCAACAAATAGACTTATATTGCTAACAAGATGCCAACAGATGGACAGCTATTGAAGCTAGAATGTCATGACAAGGATGGACCCTCCGTATAATGCCTTGAAATGTCTTTCATAGGTCGTAAACAGGAAGTCAGAGTAAATTGCAAGTGCTCCATCTGTAGACCAGTACTTGGTGAAGTACGTCAAGGCTCTGCTCTAGATCCTTTACTTTTTATGCTGCATATAAACTATCTCTCAAGTATAGTTCAGTCCACAATATTATTATACGCTTATGATGTGAAAATCTGACGGGAAATGATGAAAGGTGCAGATGCATGCGGTTATTTTTTCTAAATAATGTTTGATGCCCACCGACGCTGCAATTCATGTCGTCATGCACTTTAAAGATGCAAAGTCGAACAGCTACTGAATAGGAAAGTGCCTTTACCCGTAGATTGGTTTCACGAGGATCTTGGAGTGACCGTGATTCATGAATTTAAGGCCAATGATCATTGCTGGAAGGTTGTGTTTTACACGTTAACAACACTGTTAGTTTAAAGACGGACATTCACCAAGTTAGATACCAACATGATCACCACAGTATACACAATCTTCGTGAGAAATAAGCCTGAAAAATGGATTGACGCTGCAGGTTCTTATTTAAAAGTTGACCTGCAAAAAATGCTGAGTGCAGTTACCCGTGCAATTCCAGAACTCCGATGTTTACAACAAAAAGACAGGATTGAAATACAAGACCTCTTTACTGTGTCTTATCGTAGACGGAGATGTGACCTGATTTCGATGCACAGAATACAAAGAAATGATTTTGGACCCAAAATAATTTATCATTTGCTTCCCACTAGATGTGTTCATCTCAGGGAACAAAGTAAACGTGTAGTCAAGTCAAGAACAAACAAAATATACGTAGCATACAGGTTTTCACACATTCAAATTCTGAAGATTTCGATGAACAGATGGAAAGAATTTGTCTTACGACTAACTAGAATCCTCGGCATTAACAAACGAGCCTGCTACGCTTTCTTGATCAATTCCCTAAAACGTACTACTAAATCATGTATTGTGTACTAATTTGGAGTGCTGAGAAGAGAAACATTTCATGAAAACGTCGATAATTCCACCACGTTGCATAGTCATTCAGATCTGATGCGAATAACAGATATTAGAGTAATTGCAAAGCCAGTCACGGAGTTGACCACAAGTTTGGTACATGTTTATGCAGTGCTAAATTGCACTCACATAATTCTTGTGTATTTCGTAATGATGAATGTTTAAACTTTTGTACATTCGGTCGGTCTGTAGAACTACATTTACTGTTGCCACTAATGAAGATAAACCTTGTAGTTCGAATTTTAATAAATTGTGAGTTTCTAGTGATAACTTATCTCTGTACAACACTTCGGAAAATAATGTTCATACTCAGTAGCGACGATATACCTCCTTTGATTAATTCCATGACTGTTATGTTGAGATAGAAAGTATATAGTAATACCTCAGTCCAGAATTTAATGACGCTTTGTTCGCCTTATATAACCCTGAAACCAAACGTCAACTGGAAAAAAATTTTGTTCCACGTGACATTTGTTGAGAAAGCTGAAGCGATCCTCATCCTAAAAATAATTGATGCAGCAAAATAAAAACGAGAAAAAACATTTCAGAGGAATCAGTTCCTGAATATGAATCGAGTGCTTATCGGAAATCTGGTGCGATTTTGTTAGATGCTGATTTTCGAATGACATTCTTACTAAATTGGAGGGAAAACATTTCAGAAGAATCAAATCCTGAAGATGTCATGTTAAATGCTACTTGTGCTCATCATATTTGTTTTTTTGGTGGGAAAGTCAATAATTATTGATTCATTTTCCTCAACACATAAACATTGGTACAACAAGGCACAGAGTATATATGCGCCACATAAAACACTCGATCTGTGTGAGGGCTAGGCTTTATTCCATTTGCTGTGGAGTGTTCGACCTAAAGGTGCAATCCACAAGGCGGTGGAGCAACGTGGGAGATACAGTTTCATGGTAGCCTCTGACTAGTAACTAATTCACATGTCATTTATTGACTCAGGATCCTAGAGCCTGTGTGCACCATTGATTAGTACTCAGGGTTTTCCAATTCCTCTAAGTGGCTGCTTTATATCTCACAACAAGGTTTTTTCGCCAGCCATTTGTATTTGGCCCTCCCCTCATCGCGAGAAGTCAGTGAGTGGGTCGTCCTTGGCAGGAGATGTACGCACTTGGCCATCTGAGAGCATTTGGAGAGAAAGCTGACTCTCCTCACTCTCGGCCGTATCATGGCACTTAGGGGCTCCTAATGTGGAAACCTGAAAGAAGTTCAAAATCGATTTCAACCTAAAATTACATCGGATGATTCAATATCAAATGTTGTATATCAAATTTTATTTCATGGAAAAAACAGTGTTGGAAGAGCTTTGCTTCGAATTGCAGACATCAATGATATAATTATACACATAGGCATATTATTCAAATACGCTTCCAGAAACCAGATGACTGTGTCACACAGAGTCTATATGCAAAACATAGCTGAACAAATGAACGATAAACCTAAGGAGAAGTACAACCCATTAAAAAAATTCGGACTCCTATTTAAACTGTTAAGATTTTGATAATTTTACGAATTAATGGTTTCTTCGTACTTGATGGCCTATGATTTCGAATTCCAAATACAACAGGTTTGTGTGTGCTCATTCAGTTCCCCACAGCACAATTCAGAACAATGAAACCGAACATCTTTAGTGACAACCGTTAAGTATGTGTGCTCCGAAAACTGCGATTCATTGTGCAACGCTGGATACTTATCATTCAACAGCACTTAGCACACCAAACTATCAACTCAGTATCGGTATCCTTTGTGAAGCTGAGAAAGACAACTCCGTTTTAGCTCGTTTGGAGGAATAAGCTTTCAGTGAAACTGATGGCCGTTTATTGCTTCTGTCAGCAATATAAATTTGTAAAGAATCACAATCAATCTAAATTACACCGAATTAACCTTGGTTTGTCACTCATCATTAACTTAACAATGAATAATGAAGTAACGAAGGATGACGATGTACATTCACAACAAACTCATTGTTGATTGCAATTAACACAAAATCACGTAAACACATGACTACTAATTCCGAAAAAAGTGTTGTCAAACTCTCGTAAGAAAAGTCAGCTTCTGATGAATAAAGACAACGACGCAAATATTATAAATCATATTTGATATTTAATTAACAAGAATACATCGGCTATAACATAAACAAGCACAATATGTACATAGTTCCGTGAAGAAAAGTCCAAACCATTAAAATGAATAACTAAATCTAAAACTGTTCATTGAAATACGAAAAAGAAAATCGGAATTGGTCAGAATATTCGAATTTAGTTATGAGACTTTGTTGAGAATCAGTCACTATTTCTCCTTCCTTTATGCAACCATCTCCAAATAACACAACTGATGCATGCAGCAAAGAAGAAGACGACGGAAGGAATGACAATATACAGGTACCAAAGTGATTTGTTCTGTCTACTTTCTTCAGTTATTTCAAAAGTCGTATTTCGTAATGTTGTTTCTTTGTGATTGATGGGTGTCGACGTTGTCAAATCGTTAACATCCGGGCCCTTTTGAATAAACAAAACAGTAGCATTCATTACAATACATGAAATACGTTTTGATTAATTCACAGCACAATATGGTCAATAAGGGTGATAAAATAGAATTCAACACACAGTAACAAAATGTGCATTTGTACAATCATTCAGTACATTTAACACCGATTTGACATACCTTAAAATGGCAATCATTCACTTTAAAGAAATGATGATCCTGATGATGACTGTCAATGCACGTGTTCCATTTCTCACACCAAATACATTTTACATTCGGTGTTGTTGCATTCAGACATGCTTCACTTGAATTGTGTATTGGACAAATTGCTGTAAACGTAATAAGGTGATTTTATCATTTGAATTTTTAAACAGAAGTAAAGAGAATCACAATACATGGAACTATAAACTCAATGACATGATGGTGATTTCAGTGTTAAGTGACTATTTCATTCACCGGAGAGATGCTATCACAGAGCGTAATGCAATACTCAGTATACATTCGATTTCAATCATGTTCCACAACGGCATGAATGAAACAGGTTTGAATGTCAATTATGAACGATGAATTCTGACTAAAAAACTTGACAGAATTCAATGGCTGTTTACATTCGGACATACACACACGACGTTTACATTGAGTTCAGCAAAACGTACTGCATACTATGCTTTATCAATGCACAGTTTCTTCTCACGAAGGCAGTGCTGGAAGTTCAGTTGTTCTGAGACTACAAATTCAACTCAATCGTGGTGATTCAGTTGAACATTAAATGATGATAGAAATTGTTTTTCCAATCATCACTGCATTTTTTTTCTAAAAAGAATTTAGTTGAACTGAAGTCTCTTTTCATTTACTCAGTGTTCATATTCCTGAGAAAGAAATCAATTTCGCATTGTTAAATACATCAATAATTCTGAGATTGTCTATGATGAATATAAGTTTGGTGACGTCACATTTCTTCATCTTCATTTTATCGGATATGTATGACAAAGCAGAGATTTCGGAAAGTAGCCAACCGTTTTGATGTTAATCGCAATGACATGGATTGTTCTTGTGATTTCAATGCTCCAGAAATATTCCATATCACATGTACCAATAAGGAAAAACAAAAGCTACCTGGTCAATCCACAATCAAATAACTGTCACCTAATCTTTTTCCAGATTACTATCAACTCATACATCGTTTTGTGAGTTTGTCCACAAGACTTCAATAATCGTTCAAAATGAGTAACTTGTCATTCTTCATATTTAAAAATGAATCAACGTGTAGTTACTAATGGTAAGTGAAACGTGCTTTGAGACGGATGCCTGGATGTCATGTAGTAGATGACTGCAGTTACAAATGAAATTTCCAGCGTGTTGAAATAAAAAGGATGGAATCAAGTGTGAAAATAGTAAATGATGATAAATAAGGTTTAACATACTGCCGATGACTTCATACTCCACTAACGTGCCATTTTGCATCCATTCTACAGGAACAGATATCTTATGTTCTGTCTCACCTTATATGATAAATAGAAGAGAAAACACCTAACATTGAGATTTCTTTCTTGAGAAACAACCACAAAATTTAAGTTCGACCCTTTAAACATTTTTCACGTTTCAGCTTACAAATTAACAACATGGCAGTGTCAAATAAAAAACGAATAATGACTAGCGTTTCTTCTTATTTAAAAAGTCTCAGCTGGATATTCCTACATCTCGGAGTTGATGTTTACTGATGGACCGGAGCCCACGATCATTCAACTCAAACGCCATACTGATATTCACCTAACCATTCAGTCCAAACACTCACTGGTTTGTACGAAGCGTGAAAACGTATTTCATTACTGTTCTGTGAACTCAAACTTCCGTTCGATATTTATGACGGTATGGTGACATATATTCAGTGATTTTTGTAACAACAAAAATAAAAACCACATTTTTTCTCTAATTTGTCACACTTTGTTTGTAACCACATTTTTACTCAATATCTGTTGTTTTGCTGTATCACTTGTTAAAAAAGACGATGATAATTGTTTCGATGAATGAAATACGATTCTACTACCGCGTTGTTTAAAATATAGAGCACTATCTACGCCGCTTGTTCTTCTGTTTTATTGGCCACCGTTTGACTGAAGACTATAATAGTATTTATAACATCATTATAGGCCTTCCGACGCAACGTTGGACTTTTGGCGCGGATTGCTATTGTATAATACTATTGGACTACGTCTTCCTCATTACGTCATTGGTGCAGTCGCTTGCAGAAGAACACCTGTCAATCAAGTGAACTCAGTTTGTGGTCGTTGTTCTCACGAGGAAGTTCACAAGTAACATTCATTCTATAGTAACTGTTAGTGTCTGTTTGTTTAATATACCTTTTGTATTGCTAACAATATTTTGTAACCTTTTGGTTTTACTAACGGACAGACATCTACGTTTCTTTACTATTAGTTTTTTTTGGTATATCATCATTAACCTAGTGTACCAATATATTTTGCATAAGCTCCTTTTGTTTGGGAACCATCACAACGGCAATCGACTCCACTGTTAAGCACTATCCATCTTTGCCTACAACGCTTGTGACCAATGACAACATCGAAGCAATCATCACAGAAAGCGCATGAATCAATAAGAGAAAGGTGGGAGAATTCAAACGAGCAATATAGAAATGACAAATTTCATCATTTTTTACTGACTCTGTTATGCACTTCAATGGAGCAATATGTAGCACTTGACCAAATATTTGGAGCATGTTCTCACATGTGATCATGTAATACTGTATTCCGCTCATTCACTCAGCTTGAAAACTGAGCTTTACATTTCATCAACACATTGGATCGAGCTTTGTGTGCAGAAAACATTAGCTTCAGGTGCTACCTATTCATCACGCATGACGATATTTTATCTGCTTAATTTCGTCGTTCATATATGTCTGCCTCTTTCAGTTGATCGATCTCCACAAGTACCAAACGTTTCTTATAAACCATCTAAACTTTTGCGATAAAAAACATTCATACACCTTAGTTACTTTACTCCAGATAGCCGGTTATATGAGCCACAGCAAACAGATGATTGATTTTATACGTCACCGTACATGAAACTGTTAACATCATTATTTGCAAAGTTTCTTACCTGTTTCACATTGAAAGTATCCACGGATTCCGCACACTATATTGTTTGAAATTTCAAAAATATTCTGAAAGAGACATAGAACGAGGATTTGTCAGCACACAACCTCTTATATCAAAACAAATTGAACGACAGCTGTCAACTTCAGCCAAGTTTGATGATTTATTAGTCTATCATGAAATATGTTGACACACTGTGAGATGAAAATCTACGTCAGTTGTAATGAAATGTGGTTGTTAACAGCTTCATGGAAGCTGTGCTCAAATGATACATTATCGAATGTACCGAAAAGCTGAACATTTGAAGATGAAATACAGTCTGACAGAATACGACACATTACATACACTATTCTGACATACACTGCTTAGTAGTGTTTGACATGAACACATCGTTGTTACAACTGATGTCACTTCACTTCTAATTACTCACTCTTTAACAAGTGCTAGAGTGAGCTGTGTCATTAATAGAATAATTACAAAGTCAAGTAGTTTGTTTACACATCACAAAATGTTGATCTTTTTCTATTGTGTTTAGTGTAGCTTAATACACATTCGACAGTATTCATACGCATGAAATAGTAGAATGTTCTCAAGTACTTGAAACAAAACTAAATGTACATTCAGTTTTATAACTTACGTTCTCATAATAGATAGATATCTTCCCATTCGGATATAACAGATTAGTTACTATGGGTGTATTCTCTACAATTAAAAGACAAACGATACTTAGAATTTGAAAGATAGGTGTAACACAGCATATGCTCACTCACAAAGTGATCAAATTTAGTGTATAATTACTGAGTTGTGTCAAATGCTTTCTTCAGTCGGATTCGCACTCAAAACATTGAAGTGAACTTTATGTGAATGAAACGAGCATGCATCCTTCCAAACTAGTGTGAAATGCTAAGTTTCTGAATCTGCATTACTATTGTATTACTGTTGAATCATTGAAGGTGAAATACTGCATATATATTCGCACGTACGCAATAGTTTCTATAATTTTCATTGTAACTATCGACTCCAAGTACGTATGATATAAGTTGTGGAGCGTTTATTCACAAATGCAACTTGAGAATCGCATTGACTACCTAACATATGTATATTTAAATCGATCAAGTAACTGTGACCACAGTGTTTGTTTGTTGTAGATGTGAGATGAATAGATTTGAATGTGTAATCTTAACGACTACTCAATATGAATGGGTCATATATACAGGAATGAATATGTGATGAATGGAAGTGTAGATGAATATGATGTGCACAGAAATGACTTTGTGACAAACATATAACAGGTTTTCAAACAGGCGATGTGCATCAAGTCCCAATCAATTTGATCAAACGGTGAGTGGATTTCACATTTGGTTCAACCCTCATTTCTAGAAAAGTAACAAAGTTTTACATGTCAATTTTCTGAAAACTAAATTGCACAAACAGTGTGTGATCAAAAAGAGTAAAGAAGTAAGTGTGCAAATTTCACTTGTCATAAATAATGTTTACCTTTATCTTTTCCTTCAAGAGACCATTTGACAACGATTAATCCCTCTGAATAATTGAAAATGAAAATAGATTTTGTTAATCATCAATGTGTATAGCTGACCGAGATATACGGATGTAATTTAAATGTTCTAAGTGTTCTAGTTTGAGTAAATAATTTTGCACTAGTCGACTGTTCACGTTCGTTCATTAGTCCGCTGTGTCAGAAAGTGTTTGGATTCGAAAGTTGTATGAATATGAATCTGATTGAAGAGGTACAGTTGACTATACGATGGTCGGCAGAAGGCGACTCAGAGACATTAAACTTTTAGGAGTCAATTAAGTTCTAGAAAAGTATTTTTGGGCATCAAACGAGATTTGACAATTTGTCGGCTTCAATAGTACAAACTGATTTAAGTCAAAACATCGCTTATCACTGCAAATTTGTTTAGTTGGATTCACTCAGTTTATTGGGAGAAGTCGGGTCGATGAGATTCCATATGTGCAAAATGTATTTGAGAACAGTAAACAAAACAAACTGCAACTGAATAATTCAAGAAACTCACTTTCATTCAAAAGTTGACGTGACAATTCTCTTCCTAAATTATTCGAGATTTGTCCAATTATCTTGTCGTTTTTAAATATATCTAAATCACCTATATTTTTGTGAATGAAAACATACAGTTCGATTGATAATTTCACATGGAATGAATAAAATATAAATTGCATAAGTTGAACATGTAACATGGAGCATGTAAGTGATTCATTGAAGAAATCGGCGAGTCATAAGGAGCATGTAAGTGATTCATTGAAGAAATCGGCGAGTCATAAGGAGCATGTAACTGATTCATTGAAGAAATCGGCGAGTCATAAGGAGCATGTAACTGATTCATTGAAGAAATTGAATCCACTATGATTCATGCGATTAATTGGGGATCAAGTAAATTCAATAACAATTTTAATTCAAAGAAAATTATGGACTTACCATTAGGCCAAATTTCAAATTTACTGACTTCACTTTCAAAAGATTTTAACGAGAATTTTGGTTTAATAGGCTAAAAGGTGTAAATAAGTGGATAGTGCCTCAACTACAAAATGTAACTAACTCACTTCAATCTCCTTGTACTCATTAAAACTGCCATTCACAAATGGATGAGGTTGATTGAGATTAATGGTTTGTGAGTAATAATAATGATGTGACTGTATATGTCTATTACAATCTGACTGATTACTTACATATCGATATGATTCATTCTTAAAAATCACTTGTTCAAAGTTCACCCAATTCGGATGTTTACAAATTTCATCGCAGATACACAACACGGAAAATGCGTTCAAGATCATAGAAATTCGTATCAACAGATCATATGGAGAATTGAATCTGAAATGGTTCAGGTGAATAAAAGAACGTTATCTCATGGAATTAAATTTCAATTTGTACGATACACTTATTTACCTCTTGTGTTCAGCTAACACTCACCTCATCATCTTGTTCAAAGCAGTTAATGAAATTTCTCTAAAAATTGTCTGGTTTATATAGATTTATTAAGTGTTTGGTTGTTTTATTCTGATTTGATGATTCAAAGTGACCATGAAGGTCAAATTTCGTTCATTACGTTCATTATTGACCAATCATGTTGGTGAAATAACTGATCGTTATTCAATATTCTTCTATCTATTGAGAACCTGAACTGGAGTTTATCCACCGTTGTTTTATATTCCTGACCCCTGTTCATGAAACTGCTCTTGAATGTGATTAAACGTGATTTGTAATACACGGTTGATTAACTTGCTACTCAAAAATACGAACAAGCAATTCGTTGCCTGCAAATACCTCTTTATAGACTGTCATTGGTGTATTGTTTCTTTTTGATTGATTCAAATCAAAATGACACAAACTGTTTAGATGGGAATTCAGCATTTACACATTTACACGATTTCACCATAGTTTAATAAGAAAATATAACTTCTAAACGACGTCCTATTCATTCTGTCTGACCAACATAATAATGAAGACTAGATAAAGTGATGTCAGATCATTGTGATAAAATGCAAGAATTTTCTATGTTGACAGGAAGATAACTGTATACAAACAGAAAGTCATAAGAAATTAACAGATCTATGTGGATGTAGATTAGATCACATCAGTCCATTGAAAACAATACTTTGCTCGTTTTGTATTGAAATCTTAGGAGAAGCAGAGCTGTAGTAGTAGTAGTAGTCTGTGATAAAAATAGAGCGGTTTACAAAATTGCCAAATACATTGAAACATATTGAAGTGGAGTTCATTGGAAATGAAGTGGAATTGGCTAACGTGGACATTACAGATTGAAATGCTCTGAGTATGCAGAGTAATTTAATCCCTTCACTTCCCTGGAGAGAAAGATCAATATGCACAAAATGTACAAATAATGATGAGCTGAATATAACCCGATAGTTATTCCTGGAGAATTTCTCCAAACCTATATCAATTGACATAGCTAATTAGTGATAATCAGAGAGAGATATTGATGCATGATTTCAGTTCCATAATGTTTATCACTGATTGTTTAGTGTTTCACTTGTATTCCGTCTACTCCATTCTGATCAGGTGGAAACTCATCATTCAAATCACTAATTTACTCGAGACCATAATATATTTGATAACAAGAAAGTGTAGCTGGATCAATGAAGAACATAGCACTATACTCGATGAACTGTACCTGTTTGACCGGAATAAAACAAGTTACACTCTCGTCCTCTTGAAAACGTTCGCACTGAGGATTGTATCTTGACGATTCAAACGAGATTATATGTTTGAATATGACTCAAAATCAGCCCATCTATTTCAGTTCTTCTAATCTACTATGCGTGTTTGCACAAAACAATATTTTTCATAAAGTAAAACTAGTGAGAAAAATGATGATCATTATGTGAGTGTGTGATATGCCGATATCTGTCTGTCGACCTCATTTATTGTTTGTAGAAACGTCAATAATCATACTTGTTGTTATTTATCACCGTATTTTATCTTATTCATCAGGTTATCTGATGTTCTCTATTTACTTTGAGTATAGAAAGGAATGTCGCTTTCTAATGATTCATTCATATGACTGACAATCACTGACAAACACACAGCAGAATGATGAATGAAATTCTCAGTTTACAAATAGTCATTATTTTCTAATGAGTAAGTAAGTTAATGACAAGTAGTTTATCATCCTCGTAGAGAATATTTGGCACCAGCCATCAATAATCACAGAAAATATTTATCAGCTTCTTTCATATAGTTGTAGTGATTGTAATCTTACCGACTTCTGAAGTTTGTGTATCTGTGGAAGTCTCATCAATAATCTGGATACATTTAGATTTTACTGGTTGATACTTATCATGGTTATCCGATGTCAGACTGTAAATAATCATCATCATCATCATCATTTTAAACTCCACATCACGTTCAGTGTATCGTTGTATTTCTGTCACTGTCATAATTCTATATAATCGGTTTTCAATTAGTTCAGGATAGTACACAAAATATTCCATTTGTGACCAATGAGACATAAAAATTGTCATACTGATTAACCATATTTAATTACGCAACCTAAATTATCATAATTATACTGAGAATCGTTCAGAAATCTGTACTCTCTAATGATGAATGAGTGAAATTAACACAGTAAGGAAACTCGTTACTGTTTGAAAGAGAAACCACATAGAATCTCAATCATCATGTGTTTAATAGTGAGTTAATTTTTAAGGCAGTAATTCTCAGAGTTCTAATGAAACACAGTTACCGGAAGAACAGCCCAGTAATATCCGATGTGAGACTTATATCATCAATCACAATAAATGATATCTGAGGTTAGCAACAGTAAGCTATTCGATTGAAACCCAGTAAGCTTTCAGCACTCAGTAGCTAAGTGGATAACGCGAACGATACCAGGTTCGAGTTTCATAGTGAACATCAACTCTGAGTTGCTGTCACATCCGACTGACGAGTTCCGAATAGGACGAAACGCGCGTCAAACTGGATTCCTCTACTAGCCACTATCCACCTCTGCCTATATAAGTATTTAGCTTGTAAAGAAGAATAAACTGTAGTGACTTTGTCTCATTTGAGAAGTGTTAGAAGTGTCTCGGTGAAAACAAAGTAAAATAATACGGAGCGAATAATGGAAATGTAACACATCAACTCATCTAAAGTTCTCTTAGTTAATCAAACGATGTTTGTCTTACTTTAATACAAATTTATACAGAATACTTGAGTAGTATCCAATGATGTGTTAACCCATTATTTAGCGTTGAATAAATACAACTAACGCTTAAGCGACTAGATATCAAGAGGACTAAGATGAAATACTATTTGGTTGGAGGTAGTCTTTCTTAAGTCTATATGACGTCTGAATATCTCGGCTACGTGTTTACGTCATGGACTATAAAGCTGGATGAATTGGTTCGAATCCTCAAACGAACATCAATACCCTAAACATTGTAGAAATATCTTACTGATGATTGTTAAATAACATGAAACGTAATTGTGTAGTAATCTACTAACAACCTTCAACTACTTCACATTCATATTTCTTTATTATATTTATCGAGTCGGAATGAATATTCATCATTATGAATGAATGAATCACTATTAGAACACGTACTACAAAGTATTAAATTTGTCTCACATTTTTCCTACTCGCTCCCTTTCCACTCCTTTTATATTGTATTTTATACTACTTAATTACATTCAGTAAGCAGTTGTATTCCCAACAATCTTGACACTTATGTTGTAACGCAAGTTGTACTGTAATATTCTGAAATGTTCACACATACTTTTAACGTTTATCGTACTTATCATTGTATTTATCTTTATCATTACTGTACCTTAATCACTGTATAGGTTATCCACAGTTTCGTGCATTTGTTTAAATGTAACAGTTTCCATAATGTTTCGCTTTTGATTCAGATTTCCATTGTTCATAAACTGTTATCAAATTTAAACACAGCTATCAACTGTCCTTTCTACTATCGTATGTTGTACTTATTCTTCATGTTACTGTTACAGGAAGCCTTTTTATTTTCGGTTCTTTGCGTATCTCAATCGGGTGAGTTGGGCGCTTCGATAGATCTAACATTGAGAACGTTTTATTGGTTCCGTTAAACGTGTAATTATTATGTGTTACATCGTGATACAACAATTAGAATCGTCATAAATTTACCTTTCCAATCATAGATATCAATAGGATAGTAATTCAAGTTCACAATATATGGCTTGTCAGTAATTAATTGATTGATGTTTAATATGTACTAATTGTGTTTTAATGGTAGTAACAATGAATGAGGTTAATAGTCTGAATGAGGGATCAGTAGTATGTGTTCCATTCTCGTCCTCTGATTTTCGATTTTCCAAATGTTCTGTCTCCAAACATTCCACGTTCGATCAGTGATACATACTACTTATGTCTGTCGAGATTCAGTAGCACACATCACACTAAAACTACCGACATCCTACTCGAGATGTGAAATTAGCTGACTGAGATGCAGATGAAGACAGTACTATTCAGGGTTTTCCAACTCCCTTGACTAGATCATTCGTCTCTAGCAACCTAGTTAAAACATCGGGCATTGGCTTTTCATCTTCTCAATTTTGTAAACAACAGTAATGCAACGAGAAAACAGTCAGTAGGATTTCTCTTGCAGTGTCTGTATACTCTCGACCGTACCAGGGAATTTGTCAGCGAAAACAAATATCGTTCGTAGATTTTCGCTTAAACCGTTATTAACAGAACATTGAGCTGTTTCGATTATCTACTGTCTTTCTCAAGTCATTTCATTAATGAATTTTCTTTATTTGTATTTTCTTAACGAAATAGCTTACCATGTTATATAGATGTTTTTAGACTACTTGTTACAATGTTATAAGTAGTTGAAGAATCCTGTTGTAGTTTTATTTTTCAAAACATCAATGTAATTTTTAATAGAAACTGAGTTGACAGATCGTTTATTTGTGTACTCAAACATTGTTTTGCGCATTCTATATTTGCAGGAGTTTGAAACTACAGAACAGGTTCCTTTAAACAAACAATCCATGTGATGAACGAATGGATCATAGAGCATTAGGATAAACACAAAATGTAATCTCTCCTCAAGCAAAGATGGATAGTGTCTAGCAGTGGAATCCAGGACGTGTATTTCGTTCTATTCGGGACTTGTCATCTGGATGTACCTGAATCGCTGAGTTGATGTTCACTCTTAGATTCAAACTCATCGATTTCATCCCCCTTAATAAGAATAGGAAGATACAAGTAACAAAACATCAAGTGAATGTAATCTCTTATCGTTTATTTCATAATTTCTACAGATCACAATTGTCTCAAAGTTGTATGGATACTGAACTATTCAAATGAAGACTTTGAAGTGTTAGTTAAATTATTCCCTTTCATCTATCAACAGATCGAACGAGAAAAGTGCAACCTCTTTTAAATACACACGTTTCGAAATGACTTCCATGTAAGATCTTAAAGAGTAGGCAGTTACATCATAACAAATCTGCAATTTTAGGTTCAAGTCTATTATTAGAGCAGTACTACTAGTATCATAGTAGACCATAATTCTACGCTTCCACTAGTACAGATTCTGAAATGCCAAATAACATATTACTACGCATTATACTATCTGCATCACTTTAACAAAGACCGGATTATCTATCACTATCAACACTACTAATACTACATCTGTAATTATTGTAGAGAGTAGGTAATAGTAAACAGATTTATTAAGTTATGCCAATACACATACTGCATAATTGAAATGTGTAAAACGTACATGATGTAAATAATTTGCCAAATTTTCTTTAATTTTTATTTCGCAATCACCATCGTCCTTTCATTTCCGTTCTCATTTTAGTTGCTAATCGTTTAATCTTCTCTCTTCTCTGCTCTTCCTTTCGTTGTTCTCCGTCTGAATTCTACTTTCAATTCTTTAACAATACTATATTCATCTGTCCATACAAGTAAAACACTAAGGATTCTTTTTGTACGTGATTGCTTGCTTGATTTGAATTCCAAATACATTACATTGTTTCGTGTTTATCTAGTACTTCTTAGTTAAATTGCGTTGTTTCTGAGATTCTATGTTGATACCATGATTCAAATACTCCTAGTCATCATTGACTTCTACCATTACTAATTATACTTATGTTGCACGTATTATGATTACTCGAGGTGGTGAATCGAATTATGTTAGACGAACAAGAATGGGACTCCTCAACAACAATTTGCGACTATGCTCTGTTGTTCCCAATGACCAATAGCATCACACATGACATGGATGAACTGCAGAGAGAATTGTGTGTATGAAACACAGTTTTTGAATTTCGTCTACACGAAATCAAATAAGATTTGTGTTCAATTGATACTTTCAACATATGACAATGTGATCAATGTTATTCTGACAAAATTCCAAAGAATATAGAAATGATCACTAATATTTCTATCATTACACAACCCTGTGATGTAATGCAACCTTTCATCTGTCACACTGTTCAAAGGTATAGAGAAAAGATGTATCATCTGACTATGACAAAAGGTATGGATGTTTCAACGAGACATCATTGCAAATAACTGACATCTATGTACATATGTAGGGTATATAGATTCTGAGATAAGATCCAAACTGAATAATGTTTTATCTTTAGTGAAAGCGTAATTCAACTTAAAATATCTTGATACCCAGGCGTTTACGATCGAATACACATAAATGAATCGTGGATAGGCATCATCTCTCTTTAGTTATGAAAATAAATCGTGAATTTCTATGTCTAATTTGATTGTGTGTCAACATCGAATGTAAAACGATAACAGAAGAGAAGCTTATTTCTTCGAATGACTATCGATTATCACTCTATTGTATACTTATTAAGTGTCCAGATTATATAGATACATATAGAGAAAGACTTCATTCAACATGATCTTTCGAAAAACTTGCTCAATATTGTTATCCGTTTCATCATTCTATAATCTCTTTTCAGCTTATTATTTACGGCCTACTCTAATCATAACCACCTTCCAACTGACATATGTATATTTTCCATTTTATAATTTGATGTACCCTGGTATGTCTGTTGGCAAATTACATCTGCTTGTTACTGACATCTTGAATCGAGAAAAAGGAGAGGGTGTGACTCCACGAAGTTGTGGTCTGATAAGGATTTGAATCATGATAACTACCGCTTCTTGTACATATTAATGACTAGATTTAGTTCATTAATATCGGGATTTTGAATCATGGTTTTGTCACGTGACAATAATATATTCATTCCATGCTACTTGAAATTATGAAGTCATGTTGTGACATTGTCATTCTATTCGAAAACGCAAACAAAATACTCAGGACATGGAAAACCAGGACACGCTCTAACAATTCATCAGAAAATGCTTATCAAACCGATCAGCAAACACAACATTCATTATCCTATCCCACATGTACAACATCTTTGAAATCACAAAAATGAATTATTTGAGTCTTCCACAACTAGGTGTTTGCGCACAAGACCAAAAGAATCTTTACAATCTATACCGTACAATCTAGAGAACACAAGAACAATTGGAGGCAAACCAACCATCATATACCAAATGAATAATTGTGACTTATAGGAGGTTTACATTATAATAAGTAAATAAAGTGTTCTGGCAACAATAGTTGGAGGTGAGAATCCACGACATAGTTTCTCTGAAATCAATTCATGTGGATAATTGAAGATTGCGGAAAAATTGAATCACTGGATGGACGATAAAGAAATTCTTCATCTTCTAAAATCTGAACAAACAATATAGATTTGAGTAGGTCATATACATGCTTAACTATTTTCCAAGAATGATTAGGATGCAGAATAAACATTTGTGCTACGAAACAGTCACAAATCAAGTAGAATGCACAATCCACCATTGTTTTCACTGATTTACTGCATCAACATTATACACGGTTGAACTACACTGACCACGGTTCTCCCTAGAACTCCAAGAAATATCTTACGAAGCCAGTGAAAAGTGAGCACATGATGGTTATTGTTCAGATAGGGTTTCGACGATACTTTAGTAATATTTAATTGTTGATTTCATGGATCAATTAAAGCTACATCACCTTGGAAACCCCAATTGTGAGAATTCAAGTGTTACTAAGTAGATTTCACTAACCAGATCAATTATTTTAGTTCCAATTTAACTGTTTTACTTGAAGTCGAATCAAACTCACTTCATATTGAAATGCATTCAGATGCTGAGATTTAGATGGATCAATAGCCAACTTTGATTACAATAAATAAACTACTAACAACTTGTAAGTAGTAAAACTTTGACAATTAAGATTAATAAAATTAAGTAGATTAATTTGTCATTGACAATTTTCTTACACTGGGTGGTATTAATTTTCTATAGATGATGGACGGTAGCGCAATTTCATGGATTGATTGTAGTTATGCAATAACACCGTTGGATTCTGACTAGCTCAGTTATTCATAAGTTAAGTGTTCGCACACGACATCGAAGATCCTGGGGTCTAATCATACGTGCAGGATTGTCGATACGCATTATTGATGAATCTCAGATTTTCAATGATGGTCTAACTTTAAAGATCTTTGACGAATTATTGAATTTTGTGTATAGCTTTCAAATGCTTTACAGCTAATAGACAATATATTGATACGTTTAACAAACTGATTTTACTACCCCTTCATATTCTACGGAATTCCTCTACTGTGATAATACTATGGTGTGTTACTGATATCGATAGATATAAGTAGTATGTATCATGAATCGAAAGTGAAATGTCTGAAGGTAGAGGGTTAAAAAACTTCAAAGAGAAGAGTACGAGAATAGAAAGTGATTAGTGTATAAACGAAGGAACAATGGAGTATGAGACAATCGATTAACACTTTGCAAATGAAATATTCACTGCATGGTTCTCAGATTTCATCAAGAGGTTCTATTATTCGAGGTCAATAAAGTTTGGTTGACCCATCTTTGTTCTTGTTCATTCCACAGATAGTGTCGTCTATGAAGCTGACTGAATTCCAACATAGAAATCCCTAGATTCTGACATTACCTTATATGCAATCTTTCGTTTATATATTACTATCACTGAATTAACTACTTCTACGAATCCAGTGTTCATCTTGCTGTGCTAACGAGATATGGCATCTTGAAAACATGCATATATGTGTCTGGTCCTACGTTGTAGCTGACTCAGTGAATGAGTGACTGACCTACTGACATCACCTCTTAGCTTGAATATAAATTTATTGAAACCTAGTACTAACATGTGATGAAACAGCAGTTAACTGTGTTGCTGGTTTCCGATTCATCCCTTGTTTTGTCATGCAAACTATCATCATCTTGTTTGGTGTACCGGTCAGTCAATGATTTCATCAAAACAATATTAAGCCTAGTACAAATGTACATCACTACAAGATATAACATCACAACAGATGTTTGAAATTCATAATATGAATTGAAAAGAGTTGAAACAGTACTATGTTATGTGTACTACTGATGTTGACAGATTTAAGTAGCATGTATCACCAATAGAAAGTGAAATACGTGGTGGCACAAGATTTCGAAGATCAAGGAGAATGGAACGAGAACAGAGAATGATTGATGTGGAAACGAATGAACAATAAATTCTGAGACGATTGATGAAGCATTCACTGTATGGTTCTCAAATATTCTGTAGATCAATGTAGACATTATATTTACCTCTAATCCTGTTCATTCTATATATATTTATATATAAATATTAACTTATCTTCCAAGACAAGTTAGTTCGATACTACTCAGTTATTGATTTTCAGTTTAAAGTTCTAGAGAACCTGAATTCTAAAGATTGACGAATTGTCAAGATGTCAATACTTGAACACTTTTTTATATCCAGAAATTTATTCACATTCAATCACTAAGCAACAATGTTCTCAAACAGGTATAGATGAACATGGTATTAAAGCAAAAAGAAAGAAGGGGGTTAGTATGAGGGTGAGGATGGGAATCGAATCAATATTACTAGCATGTGAACCAAATTTAAAAGAGAGAATAATCAATTGATTTTAATTAGAAAATAATGTAAAAATGAAAAAAGAATTTTCTTTTTCTATGTTGTTGTTGTTGTTGTTATGGAAACAAGATAGATACAGAATAAACTAATGAAATTAGTAGGAATGATAAATTTGAAAGATAAGATGAAATTATTCATCATGTGGTTGATAACAATAATAATCAACAGTAACTCATCATCATTCCACATTTAAGTGAACAAATCGAACTTCCTCAATCATACGTGTTCTAATAGTCATTAAGTCAATTATATGAATTTCATTTGACCAAATCTGTTCGCATAGGAAATTCGGAATTGTTAACATCGATTAATTCACTTCATGAGAGTAAATTATATAACAAACTGGAATGTTCAATGTATGGAGTATACGATGAATACTTGCTCCGTAAACTATGAAATTAGATTTCATGTTATATAACATTCATCAGTAAGATATATCTATAATATTTAGGGTATTGATGTTCCTTTGATGATTCGAACCAATTCATCCAGCTTTATAGTCCATGACGTAACCACCTAGATATTCACAGGTCATATAGATTTAAGAAAGACTATTTCCAAACACAGAATATTTCATTGTAATCCTCTTGATATCTAGTTGCTCAAAACTTTAGTCGTATTTACTCTACGCTAGCTTACTGGTCCTTATTCACTGAATATTGTTTCTCGTTCGCAGATTAAGTGATAACTTCAACCATATATACCCGCTGACAAGGAATTCCTACTCACTGCCTTCTCACCAAGTGGGTGTTGTTTAAGAATGTCCGACACTTTAACTGAGTTGATGGATATAGTGGATCAATCAAGAGGAGTTGTAAAACCTACATTTCAAACCAATAGTGTACATAGACTCCATGATTTTGAGTAAACAAAAAGTGTAATAATCAATTATTGATTGCCGGCTAATATGTAACTGACGTCGTTCCACTACCTTGTAGATTGAACCCTTAATAAACATATCATAACCATATTTAGATATTTAGATATTATCGTTTATTTTTTCTATTTTAGATCAAAATCAACAAAGAAATATGAAATTCTAATGAACATATACCCTATTACATACCCTTTACATCTTGATGGAGTTTTGTTCACTGAGCTGCATGGTTTGACCAAACCTTCCAGCTCAGTGAACGAAACTCCATCAACGACATCCACCTTAGCTAGAAATCTTCTCCACTATCTCAACCCTTTACATCATTGAAATCAATATACTTTTATTTTTAACAAAGGTGAACTTTGTATTGATCTTCACTTTCAACAATTTCTCAACTGTAATACTTTATCCTTTTCTAATCGAATATGTAACTTCATTGATGTATATAGATCTATATGTATATACATTAGTCTCATCATCAATTCAGGTATCTTTCTAAAAAAAGTATACAATCTTTCATTGTACAATTTACAAAAGATCCTTAACAAAGTTATCATCATTGCTGATAATATATATGGCAACTCTTGAACTACTTAGATCTAATTGACAACTACTCAACTATTGTTATCATTAGGATCAATTATGATTTGATTGGATATTCATCTATCCTCATACGAACTCATAACTGCCTATATTAACTTCAAATTGGATGTTTATGCTTATTGTGAATGTGTTTCTTTTTCTTCTCTTATTACTTAATTAAGTAATACGCTACTTGTAATAATATGCCATAAATTAATAAACCTTTTGTGCATAATGAAATCAATCATTTAGGGGGGGGGTTGAGGCGTGGGGTTCTTGTTGACGATTAATTGTTGATGCATTCATTCATTGTAATTGCTTGTTAATATGAAAATGTAAATTGGAAACTTCACTTATGATTCTGACTTTCTGAAAAGGTATATGGAACATTTCCAAGAAAGCTCGTATTTCATTGAATAATTGATCAGTTTCGGGGTTGCGAGATTGTTAAGTTTTGATTAAGATGTATTAGAAATATTGCGCCCATCTGCTGAGATCATCAGATAATAACAGCGAGGTTAGATGCAAGGTATTAGGGAATGATGATAAGTCAGTTGATGAGGTTGTGAATCTTCATCAACTGAGATGGTTGGGCCACGTGTTACGTATGCCTGAACACCGATTACCACGACGTGCAATGCTCGCTGGTGTTAGAGATGAATGGACGAAAGTTAGAGGCGGCCAAACCAAAATGTGGTATCAGTCCATTACGTCACTAAATTCAAGTCTGATTTATGTTAATAGATGCAGACCACTTGGTTGGGAGCCATGTGACTATCGTAACCAGTAGTGGTTTGAGACTGTGAGTGACATGGCTCAGAATCGATCACAATGCTGTAGTTGTATACATTCGCTCTCTTCCCTTAAACTAAGAGATTAAAATCACTTCATATCTTTCTTTCTACGTACTAAATCTTTCTTCTTGTACTATATCCTTAGATGAAATCATTACCACTACTGACTTAACTACTCCTATGAATCCGGTGTTCATGTTGTTGAGTTAATGAGTGAGGCATGGCAACTTGGACCAATGCATATATGTGCCTAAACCAACGTTGTAGTTGACTGACTGACTGACTGACCAATCAGTAGATATCAGTAGCATACACCATACCATCATCTTGAAATCACTTTTATCTTTCATGATTGATTCAATAGTACACAATGTAGAATTCATTTTGGTTAATAATAAGTCGTTTATTTCCATTTATTTAATTCCTTTTATCCTTCTGTTCAATAATAATCAGACAATTTTCTTCTCTTTTTTCGTCTTTCACTTTGAATTTTTCATACACATGTGGAGTTAAGTGAAAGTTGGAGGAGGGGGGTTTTCTTCGTCTTCTTCTTTTTGTCGTATTTGTTGTTGTTGTCGTTGTTTATTTAAAGAATTAAAACTTGACAAGTTTGCGTGTTTTCATAATGAATCCTTAAATACCAATATGATTGTTTCTAATTGTTAAAAACCAACCAAAAATTAGGGGGGGTGGAGAAGGAGGAGAGTGGGGGGGGTAAGAATAAATTTATCATTAGATGAATGGATTGGTCTGTGTAATTTCAACTTAAAAATATCTACGTGATCATTTCATCAGTAGGTTTCAGAAATCAAGATCTTCAAATTCAGGAAAACGAGAACTGTAACATAATCAAACTTGATGGAGAAACTCTGGAAGATATGGAATCTTGAATGTACCTAGGGAGCATCCTAGATGAATAGGGAGGATTTGATGCAAATGTAATGGCGAAGATTGGCAAAGCAAGGAAAGTATTCCTACAGTTGAAGAATATATGGTACTCACAGGAACTGTCAACTAATATCAAAGTTCACAATCTTTATTAATAATAAGGTCAAGGCACCTCTACTGTATGAAACGAAAACATGGAGAACTACTACAATCATCATCAAAATGGTATAAGTAATTATAAACAACTGTGTATGCAAGATATTGAATATCCGTTGACTGGATACCATCAGCGTTAGAGATTAGTGTTTGTCATAATATCATTATCATTCAGCTTATACTCAAAAAGGTGTGTTATGCTAATGTCCAATCGTAGTATATGACGTTGATGTTCTAGAAAGCTCTATCACGTTCTGCTTGGATGGAAACTCTTTGGCTCCTTTAGGACTTTGGAGGCTCAGTCGTATATCTTGAAAACTAACCCTTACAATATCAAAAAAAAACAACTGATCACTGAAGACAGTCAATTTCTTTATTGAAATGATGATTCCACATACAAACATCATTGAATTGAAAGTGTACACGATCATTTAAAACACCAATGAATATATAATAACATTATATGAAAATCAAACCTAAGTTATCTGGTTTGTCTCTTGCCTAATAGATTAATCTTATTAGTAATCATTGTGAGTTCTTAAGTAAGCAATCTGAAATGATCAAAGTATAGCTGTAAATATAATGAACTGTTTAAGAGTTTGAACTGAGCGTTCTACACATATAATTCTTTTGTCCCTTGAAGTTCCTAGAAAGTTGACACTGACACCGCTGGATGCATTCAACCCAAGAGTCTAGAGGTTAAGTGTTCACGCGCGAAACCTAAGGTCCTGGGTTCGAATCTCATCTACGAAATTGCTCATTACCTCGATATTGCATCAAGTCACAAGCTTTATAAGTAAAGATGGATAGTGGCTAGTAGTGGAATTTTATTTGTGATTCGTCAGCTGAATATACTTGCATTTCTGAGTTGATGTTCATTCCGGGACTCTAACCTCTACCCCCTCAAAAAAAGAAAAGGAGTATTTAGCTTCAGAAGTGGTTTTGTGTAGATTGTAGTATTTTCAACAGTTGCGATCATGAGTCAATTGGAGCGAGACCACCATGGACAGTGGGGCAACATCATGAATTGGTTGAAGATAGACATTAACACCTTTGGATGCTGGTTGGTTTAGAATTTAAGTGCTCGCTCACGTAACTGATAGGTCGTGGTTTCGAATATCATGGGGCGAGATCACTGAAAGATCGTTTCGTCCCAGTATCTGACTCATCATCAAAAAAAGACAAATATTTATGATTATTTACATTCTAAATCATTGAAATATAGACTGAATGGAAGAGAATGAAAGACAAAAAGAGAGAAGGGAGAAAAGTTTAAAAAAAGAACTAATTTAATTTCTATATTACAATAACAACAACAACCGATTTCCGGTTGGACCTGGTTTGGTTATTCCTCTTTCTATAAACTAATCAATTGCATAGATAGATAGATAGATAGATAGATAGATAGATAGATAGATAGATAGATAGATAGATAGATAGATAGATAGATAAATTAGTGTATGTTATGGATAATTGACCAAAGGAAATGAATCGTTTCATTGCGTGACCATCTTAATTTCTCTTTCAATAATTGTCATCTCAATTCACTTTTATTCACATAATACAAAAATAAAATAGGAATTCAAATATGTTTTCATCTATTCCTTTCATTAAGGTCATGAATCGATCGATGTTTAGATTCTTAAACTTTAAACCACTAGTCTATAACAATTCAACAACATTAACATTTATTATGTCATCAGTATTTTTTTATTTTCATAAATTAAACTATAAATTAAATCAATGAAAGGATTAACTTCGTTTTAAATACCTCCCCATTTTGCATTGATAATAATGATAATAATGCGATCACCATGGTGTTATTATTTGTGAATTGGTATCAAAAAAAGCTGTCGTCTAAATTTCTGTCACAATGTAACATAATAATTAGAATATATATATATATATATATGCAGAAACAAATCTGTCTACTATTAAAGTGTTGAGGAAAAACAAGTTGTTGCTTGTTTATTGGTTTTACTTAATGATATTCATATATTGAAATAGATTTTATGTAATGGTTATATGACATTATGGTGTATAATGCATAAACAAGGGGAGTTATAAACTATTATAAAATTATATTAATTATAAGTGAATGAAAATAATAAGAAGGAAATTACTATTTTATGATCAATGTTCATTGAAGCCTATTCACAATAGAAATTGACAGTTAACCGATACACAAGTGGATAAATCATCTAACCTCACTATTACTTACCCGGTGATCCCAGCAGACGCCAGTAATATTTCTAAGGCATCTCTGGTCAAATACTAGTAGCTTACGAGTGTCTTCTACTTTTAATGTCCATGATTCGCTGCCGTAAAATAGAACGGAACGGACTGCCAGATAGTATACTCGTCTTTTCATTGATAGACGGATATCTCGCCTTAACAATTTTCATAGGAAACATATAAGTCGAATCTGTTGAACTACATATTAGAAGCCAGTTAAATTATGATGTATTTCGACTATCCATGATAACTGACTAATTAATAACACTGTGAAACTCTTTTTTTCACTCAATTGTTCAAATAAGTGTCTAAAATGTTATTTTAAAGCTTATTAGTAATGAACATATAACAATTTCACTTTTAAAAGATCTAGTTTTGACTCATTTTCTTACTAGGTACAAATTCATCTATTTGACTTAGAGCTATTCGCTAATTTGAACGCCTAGTGATATTATTCGATCATTCAAAATGAATATAAGGGTTCATTGTGTAAATGTTAGATTTCTTAGCTTATTAGGGTTGATAATACAATGTACATGTAGCTTTAAAATTAGGTAAGTTTATCATTTATCTTTAAAGATATAACTCAATATGATAACATTCTCCTGTTACTTGAGTTTTCTGCATGTATTCAAAGATGATTGTTTGTTATTCTGTCTATTCGACGTTCTATTCTGTTTATTGCTTTTATAATAAGATTTTCAAGCGGTAAATGTTTTAAACAGTAGAAATAATGTATCATTTCAACTACAGAGTTTTGATAAATTATTTGTTTGATTAACAGTTATCATTTAATCATTTATTGTTGAATCTTTTAAACTTCATTACAGTCAGATTATAAGGTTTATGGAGTTCATTCGATGATATAACATAATTCACGATTATATTTTTAATTATACCCTTAAATTGACAACCGATGAACAAATTTCACTTGAGGTTATAACCCTAAACAGATCATACATGTCTAATCTTACAAAGTGTAAATGATCATGATGTAATAGTTTCTCAAAATTTATGTAGTTAAGTCATTAGCGGAGATTATTTTTATACAATAACGGTTTCTTATCATGAATTGATAAACTATTAAATACAAGAGAACATTGAACATATTACTTTTTTTTATTAATATACCACTGTAAGGATTATCTGTTTAATTACCTTGTTAACTAAGACTTAATTATTTTGAGTTCCCTTTAACTCACTCAAGATTGAACATGAGTACTAAATCTCTAACAGTATATACAACAATTTCAAATAACTAAGTTGCTATCCACATTAATTGTTTAGATTAAACGTATGGAATGAAATCATCATAGTTATTGTTATTTCCATTAGTTACCGTTTACTTATACATAAACATTTAATTATCATTGAACAAGCAAACACAAAGTTTGCTGTTCGATTGATTACCAGTACAAATCGTAGTGCGAAAGGTGGGCAATACATTATATATATATATACTTAGGAAATTACAGTATTTCTTTTTCCGTGTATATTGTGGATGATCACATCATATGACATTTTATTACATTTATTTTAAAAAATTAATAGCATGCATGTAACCGTGGCATACTGAACAATACTCATTTTACATTACAAATCGAAAATATTTTCAGAAGGAGGGAGGTTTGTGAAGATTGTATCAATTTAATAGTTGAGTTCATGATTTGATTAAAACTAACTTCAGTTAATCCACGAAATCGCACCACCCTCCACCAACTCAACTATTAAATTACTACAAACCCTTTCTGATAATAATAATAATGTGCTCACTAGTGACAGTCTCTGAGATGTACTTCCTGGATTCCTAATGAGAAGCCGTGAACAGTGAAGTTTAAGCGGTTCTACTGTGAGATAGTAACTCACTGAAGACAATGTTGGACAGTGGCACAATTTGGTGGATTGGTTCATGTTAAACATTAACACCGTTGAATGCTGGTCATATCAGTAGTCTAAAGTTTAAGCGTTCGCGCGTAAGACCGAAGGTCCTGACTTAGAATCTTGCAGGTGAGATCATAGATGCTTACTACGACGAATTGGCCGTCCAGCACTTTCATGTTTTCCAAGATGGTTTAGCTCTAATTGACTCATGAACTCAACGATCAAAAATATTTGCCTTATAACAACTACTAATAATAAACAGTACATAAAAAGCCGATTTGTAATCAGTTTTTATTTATACATTTCATTCTAATTCCATTTTAATCTGTACGACTAAACATTCAAAATCATTGGTATGTTGCCCATCGATATATATATATATATATATATATATATATATATATATATTATTAATGAATACTGGCGTCATATACTACTATGACATCATAGAAATGATTTAATAGGAACTTATTAATATGGCTTGATGAAAAATTAATTAAGTGGAATATAATCATACTACTGATTATTATTATTATTATTATCCATCCCATTAACTTAATAAAGTTTAATGTCTATTACTGAAATATTGGTTACATAATTTATTTTATTTTACTACTTATCCTGTATCCTATTTTAGCTATTTTATTTACCAAACGAAACCATCTAACATTTTTATTATATGGTTGACACTATTAAGTTGAAATCTATCAAATAAGCTTAAATATACATTGTAGTGAAGGAGAACACAGATGAGGACAACCGAATGTGATATAAGCACAAAATAACAGACCGTTTCACTAAAACCTGAGAACCATACAGTAAATAATTAATTTGCATAACATCAAACAATTGTCTCAAATTTCACTGTTCCTTCTGTAAATATCAGTCCATCATTTCAGATTTCATTGTTTATGCATTCCTATACCAATTGCTTTCCGTTTCCGTTCTTTCCTTCTCGATATTCTATTGAAATACATTCTATTCTTGACCATCGTTGTATACTACTTATATGGATATAAGTAGCTCATACTACACGTAAATAGAACAATAATGGTGAATCACATAATTCTACATTTAATGTTACATTTAAGTCTATTCAAATAAAAATAAAATCGATTTAGTTTTTCTTAGTTTTTATGTGTTTTTTTATAAAAATTTTCATAAATATGTCTAATTTAAAGTTGATTGCTCTTTAGGAACTATTTTATTGAATGTATTTAAAGAATGATCGAATAAAATAAGGGAAAAACTTGAATAAAACAATATATGGATCTAGCTCAGTTTGTTGTTTTCCATTATATGATCACATTAAAACATTATTCAGCAACTAATAAAAGAAATTTAACAAGTTGAAATGTTGAGTCAGTTGAAGCTAGACCACCATTGAAAGCCTGGAAGCATTGGACGGCCGTTTCGTCCTGGTATGGGACTCCTCAGCAGTGCGCATCCACGATCCCGCACGACGCGGGGCTCGAACCCAGGACCTACTGGCTTCGCGCGCGAGCACTCAACCACTAGACCACTGAGCCGGCATCCAAAGGTGTTAATGTCTAACTTTAACCAATCAATGAAGTTGCGCCACCGTACACCATTGTCTTCAGTGAGTTGTTATCTCACAACATACCAGTTGAACTCCACTGGTAACGGCTTCTCACTAGAACTCCAGTAGTTTTTCCTGAAGTCAGTCACTAGTGAGCAGTTGATTATAATCAGAATGGGTTTTGAGGAGAATTTTAGAAATTTCACAGGTTGAAATCATGAGTCAGTTGAAAATGTGCACTGCTGAGGAGTCCCATACCAAGACGAAACGGCCGTCCAGTGCTTCCAGATTTTCAATGGTGGTCTAGCTTCAACTGACTCATGATTTCATTCTGTGAAATTAAGAATTAGATTTAGAGTTTTCATCACGAACTGACATCAACTATAATACCAAAAACTCTATTTAACCAAATACGTGAATGATTATCTCGCCGAAATTTAAAACCTGTTGTCGTAAGTTTGATTGGTTTGTCCATAAATCATAGTCCCGCCAAAAAATCTTTTTTAAAAAAATGAGTAAAAGTGATAAGAAGTGACAAATAAACAGATGGACAGTATGAAAACATTTTTTTTAATGTTGCACGCAACAACAACAAAGATAAATGTGTTAAATGTCTATCAGCGCATAAGAAGTAATCAAAAAGAGAAAAAGTATGTACTTCCAGTGTTTCCAGGTTTTCTATGCTGATCTAGCTTCAATTGACACATGATTTCAATCAGTGACATTTCTAAAAATCTCTCCACGAAACTCCTTCTGTATAATGACGATTTTAATTTGAAAAGTTCTATATTTATTCTATTCACTTAGAATTATCTTTAGATCTAAGTAACAAAGTGGAGAAAAGAAGAGAGAAAAAGAAAATGCAAAATAAAAATAAACAAAACAAAATATCATTTGATTAATTCAAGTGTTTTATTTACAAATTATCATCATCATCATCATCATCAATTGAATGTAATATATAGTATTCCTTAATTGATATTGTAGTGTCAGTTATTATGGCAAGCCCATCTACCTTATTCTAACTTGTGGACATCCTATTTAATTCATTTTACTTGAGTCATATTTTGACCTTGTCAATTATTCGCTTATCAGTCCTGACTGTTTTTATATGAGCGTATATGTGTGTGCCCTTCTTATCGCATTAATCACATGTCTGTAGCTTTATTCTGTCTGCCTTTAAATATGTAGTAACTCTTGACTAAAAAGGGAGTTGGCTTCCCAGCCATCTACCCTGTGCGTCATTTTGCTCTGTTCTATTACATTCACTTTACATACGAAATATATGTATTGTCAAGTCAATTCTCGTTATTCGACTTATTTAATTCCGTTATTGGATAACGCGATCTAAGTCGACAATGATATACGAGAATAGGCGATAGCAAACACTCATACAATCTAAATTGGAGTCAGATCATCGGGCCGCCACATTGGTGAGCCCTTCAACGAACATCGTCCGATTTAAGCGACGACAAAACTACGGGCCTCCCACAATATATTTATTATCATTTTAATTCATATAATGATATTTATTTTAGTAAACACAGGAAGTAACCTAAATATAAGAAATTCGGTTAAAAGTAATATGTGCTTTATTTGTAGTAGAACAACAAAAAACAAACAAGCAAAAACAGACACACACACACAAACAAACAAACAACCAAATAACATAAACATAATGAAGAATATAGAGAATGTGTATCTATGATATGAGCATAGATCACGAGTTGATTTGAAATCGATAAACTACTTGATGTAAGTAATAATAATAATAATAAAATAACATTAGAGACATTAGACTTAAGACTGTGTTGACATCATGGTGATAAGGTTCTATTTGAATATTGAGTTGGAATTAAATTATTAGAGATTTTAACTTTGATTATCATAATACACAACTGATAATGATGGTTATTAAAAATTTTTAAGTTCTGAAAGTGATAGTGTCTTATTGGAACATCGAGAATTCATTAAAATATGTCTGTTTGGACAGTATCATATTGTGAAATACACAAAAAGTGTTTATAATTGACATTATTATTATTATTATTATCATCACCATCATCATTATAGTCATCATGTTTTCTAAAACTAAATTCAAAAATGATAACAGTGACTGATGATGACAATTTGAGTAAGCAACAAAAACTGACATTGAATTCATGGAAAACAATTCATCATTGACAAGAATGAAGCATTTCAGAGGTTTACATTTCTTTAATTCTTTTGAAAATAGTGAGATGAATTTATGGAGAAAACAGTATTAGTTATGATTATTATTATTATCAATGTACATTGAAGTTATTCATTATCAGTAAACTTAGTGGAAAAGTTTACATAGTGAGAAGACATCATTTCAGTCGAGTGATTAGATGTAATTAGATAAATTGACTCATTTCTATTTTTACAATCAACTACTAGTTAACGTCAAAGTATAAGACGTTTGTAGTTTGGTTGTTTAGTTCAGTGGTCTGTGTATGGGTGTATATATGTGAACACTCCACTGGTGACACTCAACTGTTGTCTTCTTCTAATGAATATATTTATAATAAATGAATATTCCCCTGATGATATGATACGTCTAGTCGTTAATGCTTCTAAATATTTGTTTGATTGCAGAGATTTTCTCATGCATGAAAATATGAATATAGTAGTGAGATGGTTTTCTTAACTTTCGTTTCCACAGTTGTTGTCATAGCTACGTGTGAGAATAAGTTAAGACTTCAACTTTGTATGTGGAATAGTCGATTGTTGTTTGTTGTATCTAGTTTCCATCGGTATGACCGATTTTGTTTACCATGTGAATAATTCACTATGTCGCCCATCGGTCAGTTATTAAACATTAAATGGTTTTAAATAAGTGTGTTGTTGGAGTATGTATGTTGTTTCCTACTCATGCTTAAAGTCAATCACTGTTTGACATACAAACCATCTTATTTCCATTTTCAATATCCAACGTGGTGAACGTTGCTGAACACTTATTTTCCTATCTGAACAACTACTATATTTAGGATCAGTGAACTGATGCAATTAGTAACTGATATGAATTTGAATGTTTTTTCCTTATGACAGTTGGAGGACAATGTAACATATTTTCCCCAATTTCAGAATATTCGACATCTGACTACATACAATGTGTTTCAGTTTAGTTTTAAAGCAGATCGAATTTTATCGATCAAGTCGCAATGTGGCTACTGGTTTAGGTGTTTTGATTTCGTGGGAACTATGTTGAGATGTATAGTCGTGGATCGAGGTAGCCTACAGGAATCCTTGGTTTAATGTTATTTAATACTTGTGAGCAGGGATTACGTTTTATGTTTAGGGAAATGATGATCCCCAGATTATTCTATCCCTTATCCGGTGCATTACAAGTGCTAAAATGGTACGTTACCTAGATTACCTCCAAAATTCAGCTAAAAATTGAATTCTATTGTTGATATTTATACTAAGACTTTTATTAGTTTTCAATGATTATTCATTTTAAAATATTAAGTAAGTGTGAGATATGGCACACTATGCTTGTTAGTTTACGGGTTTTCGCGCACGTGTAACGTATTGTCGTGGATTTTATGTGTCGTTATTTATCAAAGATCAAATTACAAAGCAACAACAGAGCCAAAGTGCACACTACAAAACAGAGAACGCTAAATTAATGGTTTTGCTATTTATTTCGTGCTTTTTATGTAGCATAGGATGACTTATATATGAAAAAACTTGATACTCATGCAAACCAACCAACCCACGGCAATTGAAATACGGAATGACCGCCTCTAATCAAGCCGTTCAAGGTCGTTGAAACGAAAGGGCGGGCACATTTCAAAAGGACCTAACGTTTAAACCGTGCCGTGAGATATTATATATTCAATTTGAAATAAAGTATTATAATAAATATCCATCAATCGTTTCTTTGTTAAATAATGAGTTCCAACTATTCTTCTTTTCTGATAATAATTTGAAGATAATTTACTGATATAGATAATCTTTATAATGGCTGAGATTGTGAAATACTCTAAAATGTACGTAAACTTTCCTTCTAGAAAATATCATGTTGTCACCAATGAATAACTTGGTGATATTCCATCCATATTTTGTTAGATTTGTAATCGACTATAAACAGATCCTGAATTAAAAAGGAACTATAATCTGTGAATAAAAATTATAGACAGAATGTTTATGAAATTCATTGGATATAACATATTTATATTTTAATTAATAAAGATATTTAATGTTTATAACTCAATATTGTTTCATATTTATTATGTAAGATAAGGGAAATTATTGAAATAGATTTATCCATATTCTATTTATATTCATTATTTTATGATTGATTTTTACAATCCTCAATCTATTTGACAACCCTATTCCCAGATAGATGTAAGTTAAGTTAGCAAAACTATTTAAAGTATAAATATCTAGTTGTTGTTTTGTTTTTTGATGAAAGATCTAACAATGAAAGTAATCACAATCTTTGTAATTTATCTTATAATCTAACAAACTTAAGAATAAAATTGTAACTTAAGAGATATTTTATGAGCTGTTCTTATTTTGTTTCCTTAAAACATTTTATATTATCAAAAGGGGGTTTGTGGAGAATTTAATCATTTCATCAGTGAGTTCATGAATCAATTAAAGCTAGATCACTATGGAAAACGTGAAAGCACTAGACGGCGGTTTTGTCATAGTATGAGGCTTCTTGACCGTCGGATTCGAACCCAGGACCATTGGATGCCAGCTCAGTGGTCTACAACTTTAGCTTTAGTGCGCGAGGTCGATAGGTTCTGGGTTCGAATCTGACATGGGGATCGTGGATGCTCACTGCTGGGAAGTCCCATACTATAACAAAACGGTCGTCCAGTGCTTCATTTCATTTGAACAAATAAATGTTGTTACAAAGGGGCACCGACTGCAAGTATGCCACACAAATCACTTGATTTGTGTGTGGGCTGTGATACTGCAGGTGGTTTTCTTAGGTCTGATTCACAAGGCAGTGGAGCAACGTTAGGGGACGCAGTCCCATGGTAGCTGGTGACCAAATATTGGTTCATCCGCCATTTTTTTGCTCAGGATACTGGAGCCCATGTGCACCATTGATTTCGAATGAGGGTTTTCCAACCCCTCTAGGTCGACTTTTCATATCCACCAACCTGGTTAAAGCGTCAGACATTCGCTTTACATCCTCTCAATGTCGTAAAATATACCCTCGTCACGAGAAGCCATTGAGCATTTTGAGTGGAAGAGATGGCTCTCCCTCTCAACGCTCGACCATAGCAGAGCACTTGGCGGCTAGATTTTTCATGGTGGTCTAGCTCTCATTGACTCATGAACTCAACTATGTCACTTTGTATTATATTATATGATTATACTCACAAATTTATAAGGTATTTCTTTCATATAATATTAAGATATTTAAAATTATCAGAAGGGGTTTGTGGAGATTTTAGAAATTTCATTGATTGAAATCATCAGTCAATTGAAGCTAAACCACCATGGAAAACCTGGAAGCACTAGGCGGCCGTTTCGTCCTATTGCGGGACTTCTCAGTAGTGCGCATCCACGATTCAGCACCCCGTGAGATTCAAACCCAGGATCCATCGATCTCGCGCCAGGCGCTTGATCATTAAACCGCCGAACTGGCCGGCATCCAACGGCGTTAATGCCTAACTTCAACCAATCCACGAAGTTACACCACCGTACACCATTGTCTTCAGTGAGCTGATATCTCACTACACAGCTGGTGGAACTCCACTGGTAACGGCTTCTCAGTAGAACTCCAGGAGTATCGCTTGAAGTCATTCACTAATGAACAGATGATTATTATCAGAAAGGGTTTTGTGAAGATTTTCTAGGTTTTCCATGATGGTCTAGCTTCAATTGACTCATGATTTCAATTGGTGATATTTATAATTATTTTTCAGATTCATTTTGATTTTATATTGCAAAGATTAATTCATTGGTGGAATTCTATTGAATTTCATGGGAAAAATTTCTATAAATATAATTAGAATTGTTCATTTTGAATACAAATAATTTGATCGGTTAATCTATATATAAAGTTTCATATATAACTTGAATTGTTTTATCTTTTATGTATCTATGCTAATGATTAACATATATATTCATAAATATTATTTGTCAATCTATCAATTTCTATGCATGTATGCACGTATGTATGTATGTATGTATGAATGTATGTTTGTATGTATGTATGTATGTATGTATGTATGTATGTATGTATGTATGTATGTACGTATGTATGTATGTATGAATGTATGTATGTATGTATGTGTGTGTGTATCTATTTGTTTATACAGACAGATGAATAGAAAACAGACTTAAAAATAAAAATTATTATTATCATTATGATTTAACTATTTAACACTTGACTATTAAACAGTTTCAGATTCACTTAGTTACTGTGTGTGGATAATTCATTTATCTTTAATTACAAATTACATTTTACTTTTCGAAAAAAAGAAAAAAAAAACATTGTAATTTTATTAGGTTACTGTGATTGTATTGATCGTGTTCAATATATAAAATATATATGTGTATGTATCTATGACAACATACTTCTCCCTGCATTGTGCATCCTTTCAACAACAACAAAAAAAATAAAGCGGATTTTTAAAAAAGTGAAAAACAATATAGATCATTAAAAGAAAATGTTTTTGTTTTTTTAAAAAAGAACTAATATCGTCATTTAAACAATTCAAATACATAAATGTGAATTTTCTATTAAATGATTCCTTTTTATTAAATGACTATGAAACAAGGTAAATCAGTATTTGTAAGTAGTAAATTTCGTATGTTGAAACGTACGCATACAATGCATGTTGGATATACTGGACCGATGAATGAACCATCTGTAAGCTGATTTTATTTCCATAGTTATTATATATACATAATATTTGATCTGATTACGTAATAAAAATGATTATTATCTAAAGAAAGATTAGTTCAGCGAAGAGTTCTCTTGTCGGCAAATTCATTTTCAAATACTGATCAGTAGTATTATCATCCTGTAAAAATAAGTATATATATATTTGCGATTGTACAGTTTTGAAAGTAAACTCGCCGGAAAGAGAACTCTTCACTGAACTAATCTTTCTTATTTAATGTCTTAATGGATGTATTCCGTGTATTATCTAAAGAGCTATAAATATTGATCATTTTTTTCATGGATGATGTTAGTTATCTTTTAATAACTAATACCATGATTACAATCTATTCGCCATTCTACAGTGTATTAAATGTAAGTAGATGATGAAGACAAGAAAAAATAATCCCTTTTTTTCATTATAACACGTATGGAACTGCATAGCATCTTAATGTAAAATTTGAAATAATGAATGGGTGAATTATATTTTCATTGAAAACTTATCTTGTTCTTTATTTAATATTTAAGATTACAATTTTTATATAAAATAATTTTAACAGTGATTTTCATTTATAAAATTACTGTCAGTATGGGGTTGTGAAGATTGTTAAGTTTTTACTTGATGCAGAGGGGCCTAGGTTCGAATCTTGTGAGCGGGATTATGAAAAGTCTCATACTATGACGAAACGATCATCTAGTGCTTCTAAGATTTTAATGGTGGACTAATATTAATTTATTTATAATTTCAATCTAAAACTTAACAATCTTCACAACCACATAATGATAATAACCATTATATACTGACTAATGACTCGATTCAAGATGATTTCTTGGAGTTCTAGTGAGAAGCTGTGATCAGTGGAGTTCAATCCGTGTGGGATAGATGCAGATATCTATTTCAAACAATGGTTGTGCAGTCATTTATAAAATTACTAACTATTAACTCAATAATAGTGTATTTATTATGTTTATATTAGTATAAGTATTTTAAATATGTTTATTAATGTTTACGCATAGTATAGTCACAACTCTATTCATCTAGATGATAGATTTTTTTTTCCATTTTTTTTCTTTTATTATAAACAACACCATCATAAGTACATAATAAATAGAACTAATTCCTTTCGAAGTTTACACTGTAATTCATGAAAGTAGCTAATAGTTTGTCGTCATATGAATGCCTACCGACAATATAAAGAAATGTGTTCTTTGGTCAGATCATAGAAACAAACTAGAAAAACCTTAAATAAATAAATTGAACAGTTTTATCGATCTAATTTGTTATTATTATGAGTATAGCTCACTTATGATTAACTATGGGATTAAAGTTAGGTTCTTCAAATCTACATATAAACACTACATTACTTTAAATATGCCGTTTGAAATCATTATTTAAGTCGGTTATTTTTTCTAATACAACCTACCTAAATCACCTTACCTTCTTAGAAATATCTTGATCTCATAATAATAATAATAATAATAATAATAATAATAATAATAATAAATACGAATATTCGTCAGTTAAGTGGTCTAATGGTCAAGCGCCTGGCGCGAGACTGATAGGTACTGGGTTCGAATCTCGCGGCGGTAATATCTTGAAAGTGCACTGCTGAGGAGTCCCATACTTGGACGAAACGGCCATCCAGTGCTTGCAGGTTTTCCATGGTGGTCTAGCTTCAACTGACTCATGATCTCAATTGTTGAAGTTATTTACACTTATCAACATGAAGATAGTATAACCATTGACGACTACAATTACATTTTTGGTTGTAAGCGGTTGAAGAGAATGTTTCCAACACAATGATTTGATATTGTTTTGTTGTTGTTTTCCTTTATTATGTTAACCAAATGAAACAATGTCCTTTGCTTTGTATTCTAGAAATTTATCCATTTAGCATGTGAATGTATATGGTGGCGGCCGGTATTCGATATGATTCCTAAACTTAGTATATTGTTCATCTTGATAACCGTTACTAGATAACACCCAACGGTGTATAAAATCAGAAGATGAATACAAAGCATTGATTACGTTTATTATCACATCACACACAGATTGTCGAAACCATAAGCACACGAATAAAGAATGATATGCGAATGCCAAAGAGCTAACAAGCGAGTAAGTGAGTGAATTGATGAATAGGATTAAAATGTACATATATGAATGAATCATCGAATGATTTAAGAGACTAACACTAAAGCTAGCAAAATGAATATTAGCGTTGGCGGTAAGCAATGCTCAAGCATACATGTTCATATAAGCGTAACCAGATAAAATTACAACTGCATAGATAAGTTGTTATATGAATGACCGTCTGTTAATAAAAAGAGCTTAACCTAATTAAATATGAACAAATTCAAATGCTACAATATATTAGCTGAAATCACTAGAAGATATAACTATTTTAAACAAACAGTGTTTATATCTTTATTGAACTTACAAAAGTGAATTACTTCATTATTCACATGTATTTATGTATAAGTTAAAATTAATTAGATGTTTCACACAAAATAATTATAGTTACGTATTACATAATACCCTTGGGAAATCAAGCATTTCTACTAAATGTGAATAATAATGTATAAGGGGTTAACAGCTCCCTATACATGTTTTTTTCATTTAAATGATATTCATATTATAAACCTATTTAATAAAACAATGATGATATCTAGGCTACTGTCCTTTAGGGTTATGAACTGATCTAATTAAAATCTTGAAAAACAAATAAACACATTTAGATTGCTTATTAAACACTTGTTGGATTCCATTTGTTGAATTTGTTTTGGTTAAATTTATGTAATGATTAGATAAATAGTAGGGATTCTGGCTCAGTGGTCTAGAGGTTAAGTGTTCTCGTGTGAGACCGAAAAGCCTGGGTTCGAATCACGCAAGAAGGATCGTAGATGCATATTGCTGAGGAGTCTCATAATAAAATGAAACGACTGTCCAGGTTTTCAATGGTAGTCTAACATCAATCGGTTCATAATCTCAATCGATATTAGTAGGGAGTTAACTGTTAGTGTTAGAATAAATTATACTAATAAATAATCGATAAATAATATCTAATTTGGCAATCTATATCTATTTCACTGTAGACTGCAAAGTGTTTATTTATTTATTTAAATGATTAGTTCTTTGTTTCATATTGAAAAACAAACGCAACCTAAACTGTTCATGCAATAGATGGATAGATGTTGAATCACTGAAATTTTTATGAACTTCATCGAGGATCGATTAAATTTATTGAAGCCAAATCTAACTATAATCAATCTCTGTTAATTAGCACGGATGAAAAAGTAATGAATAAGAGATAATTTATGAATTTTTTTTTATAGATTTTTGTGTATCTTATGAAAATAATAGATTTGATTTTGTTACGATTTTATTAAATGGATAACATGAAATGATCAGCTGTTAGCTCCCAAATGCCCTTATACGGCCGAGAGTCCGGGCAGAGTCCGCTCTCCCTCTCGAAATGTTCTCACATGGACGCGCGTATATAGCCTTTGCCACGGAAGTCTTGCTCACTGCCTTCTCGTGGTGAAAGTGTTATTTACGAAATTGAGAGGACGAAAAGCGAATTTCCGGCGTTTTAACCGGGTCGGTGGATATGGAGAGTCCACCTAGGGGAGTTGGAAAACCCTGACTCCAAACCAATGGTGCACATGGGCCTCATTATCCTGAAGGAACTAATGGCGTATGAACCAATCGTTGGTAACAGGCTATCATGGAACTGCATCTTCTGACGTTGCTCCACTGCCTTGTGGATCAGACCCTCAGGTCAAAGGCTCGGAGTATGGCTCCAAGAAAACCACCTGCTTTGGTTTGGGCACACGGGCAGTATCACGGCCCGCACACATATCAACTGAGATCTGTGTGGCGTATATGTATTTGGTGCCTCCTTATATATCAATATGTATGTATTGAAATAAATAAAATAAATAAATAAAGATCATTGATTATACGAACATAGCAGTGCACATCCATTCTTTGTCTTGATACATTTTAGAGTTTATCCATCAAGAAATCAAAGACATTGCATGTTTTGTAGGGAGCTCCTCCTTTTTAAATCTCTTAATCACTAAAGATTCGGTTGGTCAGTCAGTTAGCTACAACATAGGACCAGGCACATATATATTCATCGATCCAAGTTGTCATACCTCATTAAAGATTACTTCTACTGATGTCTTGATCTCGTAAAATTATAAAAAGGGTAATTTTATCACTGTTCAGTATGTCCATTTCAAATAGCTAATTAAAAAAATAAGCGCTTAATTTTTTTCATTTTAGAATCTATTTGTCGGCTTCACCGTTGCCATGGAGATTAATATATCTAGTAGACTATCCGATAAATTGGTCAACGATTTGATTAGCATCTCTTTTCTCTGATTCAAACTAAATCGACATATTGTATTTAATTGATCTATAATATCCTATAATTATCTTGATATTATATAATTATAATTAACTGTGTAATTCAGATAATTGATTTGCAAAACACTTTGGTGTACGTAATCTTATTTTATTATTTTTACATTAAACTATGAGCATACTTGCATAGTGAATTTAAAATTGAAGGGTATTTAACTGAAAACAATATTGTTCACTAATATGTGGTAGCGAATATTGAAAATAAAATCCACTTTATATTGGTTATTCTGACTGACGTTAAGGACTGCAACTGATTAGTCTTTTATTAGCATATGTACATCCTGTGAGAATTACCTCGAGATCGTATCAAGTCATAAATATTCTAAACAGATGTGTATGGTCGTTAGTAATGGAAAACAAGACGCGCGTTTGGTCCTATATAGTACACATCACTTATATGTACCTAGACCGTGGATTTGACCTTCGCTTCGGGACACAAACCTTAAACCGCTCATTTAAAACACCATTGCGTTATCCACTCAGCTAATGAGTTTAGAAAGCTACTAGCTCCTGAAATATGATAAAGCTTAATACATTTGTACTGATCGTTTGAATGATTTCATTGGCGTTTAGAACTGCAATTAATCAATCTCTTATTAGCACATGTGCATCCTGTGAGGAATGCTTGAATTTCACTGCTAAAAATCATCCATATCTAGTCGCGTGGTTTATTGGACTAATCAAAATTTCAACTGATAAGTTTATTGTAATCACTGTTGTCATGGATTAAGATAAATACAATCTTGAATTGTTTACATATCATAAGGGAAACTGTCATTAGTGACAAACTACTAATAGCTTCCCAATTAACAAACTTCAGTTAATAAATATAAGACAGACAAACTGAAAATATATGAAAGCGAATAATTTTAAGCCTAGCTGATAAAGTACACAATTGATGATTTTGATAAGATGTGCATAACACCACATAAAGTGATTGGTAATAAAAACAATTCATGTCATCTAATAACATGATAAATTTTTGATTGAAAACATGAGTTGATGTATGTTAAACCACCATTGGAAACCTGGAAGCAATGAATGGTCATTTCTCCCTAGTATGGGGCTCTTCAGTAGTGCTCATCCACGCTCCCACACACGTTTAAAATGTAGACCACTGAGCCATCATCTAACGTTGTTAATGCGTAACTCCAACTAATCTACGAGATTGCGCCACCATCTTCTACTGTCTGAGTTAGATACCTGTCTCTACCTGACACATACTGAGCTCCATTGGCCACGGCTTCTCACTAGAAATCCAAGAACTCCCTCAACAAGTTAGTCACTAGTGAGCACATTGTAATTATCAGCATAGAGTTGTGAAGATTAAGTTCTTGATTGAGATCATGAATTTATCGATGTTAGTCCACCGTTGAAAACTTGAAAGCACTGGACGGTCATTTCGTCCTAGTATGAGGCTCTTCAGCAGTGTGCATCAACAATCCAGTACACAGGGTTCGAACACAGGTCCTTCGGTTTCAATCATAAACTTAACAATCTCCACAACCCTAGAATGATATTATGATCAACTAATAAATTTTCAAAATAAAGGGAGATTATTATTGTTATTATTATTTCACTTATGATCCATTCCATTTTTTTTAAAAAGATCTAGAAATAATAACAAGGAATTCCATCAAACACTTGAACGGATAACAATGGTAATATAATTGTATTAATGAAATATGTCCAAATAGAAGATTGTGAACTGTTTAATAATTTTGTTATATTATATGATTAGAATATATTCATATAATGCATCTATATTAACATATATGCATAAGTAATGAAGTAGGACCAGGCACATATATGCATCGGTCCAAGCTGCCATACGGCATTAGCACAACAAGATGAACACCAGATTTATAGGAGTAGTTAAGTCAATGGTGGTAATATATAAAAGAAAGATTGCATATAAGGATATAATACAGGAAGAAAGAATTAGTTCGTAGAAAGAAAGATATGAAGTAAATTTAATCTCAGAGTTCAAATGAAAACAGAGAGTGTATACACCTATGCCATTGTGATCCATTCTGAGCCATGTCACCAAGGGTCTCTAACCATTGGTTACGATAGTCATGCCCCAACGAAATAGTCTGCATCTCCCAACATGGTTCAGACTAGAAGTTAGTGACTTCAGAAACTGATGACACATTTTGTCTTGGCCGCCCCTAACTTTCTTCCAACCACCGATAACACTAGTCAGCGATGCGTGTCGTGGTAATATTCTTTGCTTAATTGGATTATAAATCAGTTTTCGATGAGAAATATTACGAAAATTACAATTGTTATGTTATGTTATGTTTTACTTTAATGAAATACAAACATGTAATTTACAATAATTAAACGTAGTTTTAAAATATATAGAGTACTTATGTAGCTCTTTATTAATAATTTAAAGATTACTTTCAAATATCACATGGAATCGATATGATAGAACATGAAAGTGAACATTTATTCCATCTTGAAAGAGTAGTGCCTTCAAAATATACGTCCATAACTGAGTTGCAGTATATATATACGGTTTAGAATTATGATTGTTATCAGAATGGGTTTTGTGGAAATTTTAGAAATTTCACTGGATGAAATCATGAGTCGTTTGAAGCTAGATCACCATGGAAAACCTGGAAGCACTAGGCGGCCGTTTCGTCCTAGTGTGGGACTCCTCAGCAGTACGTATCCACGATCCTGCCCACCCTCGCGAGATTAGAACCCAGGATCTATCAGTATCACGTGAAAGCGCTTAACCATTAGACCACTGAACTGGCCGACATTCAACGGTGTTAATGTCTAATTTCAACCAATCCGCGAAATTACACCACCGTAAACCACTGTATTTAGTTAGTTGATATCTCACAACAGACCTGGTTGAACTCTAATGGTCACTGTTTCTCACTAGAACTGTAGGATATACCACTTGAAGCCAGTCACTAGTGAGCATATGAATATGAGCATAAAAATACATAAAACATACAATAATCTATACAATTAAATTATTTAAATTAAAAGTCGTGATGAAATAGTGAGTTAAGCATCGATTTAATTCATTTAAAATCACAAATGTCTAGTAAAATGATAGATAGTTCATTTCTTAGGTAACTAAATTTGGTTTACTTTTCTTCTCTTGGTTTCTAAATGAAAATAAATTAATAATTATTTCAATAGTTAAGATCATGATTCAATTGAAGCACTGGATGACTGTATCGTTCTATTTTGTAATTCCTCAATAGTGCACGTCCACGATCCTGGTCCCTGAATGATTGGTACCCAGAACCAATTGATCTCACGCACTAGCGCCTAACCACTAAATCACTGAGTCGTGATGAAATATTGATTTAAGCATTAATTTAATTCATTTAAAATCACAAATGTCTAGTAAAATGATAGATAGTTCATTTCTTAGGTAACTAAATTTGGTCTCCAACAGAAAAAAAAATAAAAAAATAATTATTTATTGAAAAAAAAGACGGATAAACATTTTTTTTCATAGAAAATTATTCACCCATAACTTCGAATTTTTATGCTTAAAACGTATTCGAACAAAAATGTTACAGTTTACGATCAATAACAAAATTATTAAAGGTAACAAAATGTTTGTTCATTATCACTTGAGCACACACTTGCAAGTTCAGTTTAGTCAGTCAGTTAGTCGCATACAACGTAGGACAAAGTATATATATGTGAATCGGCCCAAGCTGCCATACATCATAAGCTAAGCACGATGAATTCTGAATTCATAGAAGTAGTTCATCCAGTGATGGTGGACTCACACTCAAGTGCCTATAACCTATAGACCACTGAGCTGGTCGACATCTAACGGTGTATATAAATTACTTCCTTGTTTAATAATTCAATCATCATACGTTCCAGATAAAGATCTTCTATGTTGAATCATGTGAATGATAGAATCCTTCATATTTTTACTTTGAAAATATATGAATTCATTATCAAGAAAGTATACAGTCAACATGGAAACACTTTTGAAATCTGTTTGTTATGTATTTGTGTGTGTGTGTGTCTGTGTCTGTGTCTGAAGTTTTGTTGTTTGTTGTACCGGTATATTTATTATTTATGAAAATTCTTTATTTTTGTAAAAGTACAAATTCCGTATGGAAATGTGAACACAGTTAATAAAAAGGGTTATAATATTAGATTACGTAATATGAATAATAATAATAATAATAACCATAGATTTAGTGATTATAATAAGATGATTAAAATGTTTTTTTGTTATAATAATTAAAGGTCAATAGAGGTGTAAAACTAAATAAATATGGTGATATGATGAGTATTCATCAATAGAACAATGAGAATATAAGATATAAGTAAAGGGAAGAATACAGTAATAATAATAATAATAATAATAATAATAATAATAATAATAATAATAATAATAATAATAATAATAATAATAATAATAATAATAATAATAATAATTGGATAATCAAAATACTTAAGGCCAAGGTAACGATAACGATAAGACGTACTTCTTTTGTACGCATAGTTCTGGTTTAAGCTCCTGAATGGTAAGATCTTCGACTATTTTTAAGAGTTGGATGCGAAGAAATCTGGGTAGATTTGAACAAATCATATAAACAAACTTAAATTCATTTCTTGGATCTGTGGAATGCTTACAGTCAATTAGGTGTTCAAGTATAGAACTCTTAACTGCTTTCGTTTTCCCCTTATAGAACCAAGCTGGAATATGTTCCCGTATCCGAGTTGGAAGCGAGCGCTTGCTACGGCCAATGTACCTTGCTCCACAAGAGCAGGTGAACTGGTCGATACACATTGAGGCGACCAGACGCGAAAGCTTGTCTTTTATGGACACGGAAAATCATTTCCTACTCGTGAAGTGTATTCGCAATTTAGCTGCATTAAGTGTTCTTCCAATAGTTGTTGTTAGACTATTTTTGATTACTTCTGATATTCGATCACCTTTAAATTCCAGACTTATATAAAGGTTTTTTTCTTCGTAACGGAGCAACCAGGTTTCTTATCACAACTACTTCTATTCATATTTTTTTCTATGAACCGTTCTGGGTATCCATTCTCCGTCAGAGTTTTCTTGAGGAATTCAAGTTCTTCGTTAATGCATTCCGTACTGCATATCTGACGTATTCCATAACATAAAGGGTGGATGAGATTTCTCTTTCTACTTAACGGAACCCAGCTATAGAAGTTAGTTAGCTGTCCATTCCATGTTTGTTTTCTGAAGATTGATCGTTTTAAAGAACCATTACTCCTTCTCATCAGACGTACATCCAGAAAAAGAATTGATTGGTCCCTTTCCCTTTCTAACGTGAAGTCTATAGAAGGGTGGCATAAGTTAAAGGTGTTTAAAATATCCTCTAAATCAATATTATTGTCACAAACGATAAACGTGTCGTCCATATATCTAACGTATAGGTGAAATTGACTGATCATCGAGCTTAGTTGGTCGTTTTCTAATTTTGCCATGAAGCAGTCTCCTAAAATCGGACCTAATGGAGACCCCATTGCGATCCCATCCCTCTGTCTATATATCTCAATATTGAAACTAAACTGGACATTAAAAAGACAGCGTAACAATAGTTCTTTCAAGTGTTCAGTCGGCAAACCTAGATCAATGTTGTTGGAATCATTATACTCACATATATAACATATCGTTTCGGTTAAATGTACGTTAGTGAACAAAGAATTAACGTCATGCGATAACATGTGTTTTCCGGAAGTATTGACTTTTTTAATAGGATCAATAAATTGAAAAGTATCATGAATAGGAAATTTAGATACTTGCCTTCTAAGCGGTTCCAATATTTCCGCCATCCATTTGGCGATTCTGTGGTATGGTGAATCCGACATATCCAAAATAGGTCGTAACGGTACACCCGGCTTATGTACTTTCGGTGGTCCATATAAGCGCGGGATGATTGAACCCATGTGACGTATGTGATTATATAAATCTTGGGTTATTAACCCCTTATTCTTAAGAATTTTAACAACATCTGTTAGCTGTTTTTCGATTTGCAATGTTTTATCAACTTCTTTAAGTTTGGAGAATTTAGTATCATACTCTAGAATTAATTTCGTTCTATCCAAATATTCTTGGCGGTCAAGTAGTACTACACCAGCTCCTTTGTCAGGTTTACTTAGGATTAAATCCTTATTTCTTTTCAGGAGTATTAGCTGATCCAAATGGTTCTTAGTTAATAGGTTATTCTTACTACATTGTGCATTAACGTATCCATGACTGCAGTCCACTAATGTGGATTTAAAGTGCTGAACATTTTTTCTGAAGATGTTGGCACAAGATCACGACTTTGATTTGATAGATTTTCGAATTGTATTTGTGTATGAAGTCTAGTAGTTTTGGAGGTGCTGTTACAGAACTTCGGACCCAATGATCAAGCCTGTTTTATCCGAATTCCTCTTCCTCTCAGTGAAAATATATCAGTTTTTTTTTTGGAGTATTCTCATTTTTCTGAATCTAACAGATTTAGTTGTACACGATTCATATTAATACATATGTGGTGTATGCTACTGATGTTGGCAGATATAAGTAGTATGTATCATGAATAGAAAGTGAAATACCTTGTGGCAGAAGGCTAAGAATGTTCGAAAGGAAGAAAGTTTGGACAGAGAATGCATGGTGTGAAGATAACGATGATGATGATTTGGAAGATGATGATGCGCACTGATGAGGAATCCCACATTAGAACGAAACGGCCATCCAATGCTTCGAGGTTTTCCATGGTGGTCTAGCTTCAACTGACTCATCATCTCAACTATTGAAAATATTATATTATGTACAAAAACCCTTCTGCTAGATCTAATAGATTATCTATAGTTTGATAAATGAATTGCTATGAATACAGTTTAGTAGCTTTATGCTGACTCCACATCTGAAGCAAGTTTCTTCTTCGGTTCTGATGGCCATTAAGATATATATATGTCACTAATCCTCGCATACAATCATCGACTTAAATCACGTTGTTGAATAAGTGCGTTAAATTGGTCAAAAACGAGAATGGATTTCGAAAATTCAGTAACGGTAAATGGTAGGTGGTTTCCATAATTTACCTTTCAATCACCTCAACGGATAAATTAAATTCTACTTTTATTATGACAAATAATTATCAGTATGGTATAAAACTGATCATAATAGCTTACAAAGGACTTTAAACTCGGTCTCTTCGTGTCACAGGTCTACTGATTTGAATTTTTGACTGATCTCAAAGTGATGAGAGAAAAGGTCTTGGAGTTGAGCGCAAACTTCATTCATCCATTTGGCTAAATAGCGTTTTTGGCATTGTAGCTCATATCAGTTCGTGATGAAGATCCCTTCATCAAATTCCTAACCTTACTCATCAACTGTAAATCATAATCTTTGTTCTTCACATTGGTTTATAACCCTCATTCTGAAGGTGACATTAACCCTTGACTTGTGTGCCTGATTGACTTGAACTGACCCGACTTGTGTGCTGCTGTTTGCCTGTAAAATACAATTTCTACGACTTACCCAAACTTCTTGATCGCGTTAGCGTTATTCAGGGACAACAGACCAGATTAGTCTATCGAGATTCTGAATCCTTTGATCCGAAAAATACGTCACTGTCCTTTAATCGGTGGCCCTTTGAGATACAACATTTTCAAAGGCGGATATATAACTTTTTCTAATGAAATAAATGAAGTTTTGTAACTTCAACTGAATCAACTTGAAAGTATATAATGATTACAGCAATATTTCACTTCAATACTAGAACTGATCATCATGTTAGTTCTCTATCACTTTCACTCACATTAGGGAAGTCTATTCATTAATAATTGTCATAATATATTCACAGATATCACAATTGAATTATGATTTCTGGTTAGCGCTTTAATCTAAGCGAGTAAGTTTTCTACAGGATGTGGTTGCTATTGTTATGCCCAACAAAGAAATAAAAATAACTGAAGGTCATTTTAAAGAAATATCTAATAAAGGGAAAGAAGAAGGTATTGTTTGATTGAATGTTTCTATGGATGAGAGATTTAGTAGTTGGTTAGATGTATGGTATTGGTTTGAGTCGTGAAGTGTTAGATGAACACTGGAATGTAGATCTATCTAGTTGATGAGCCTAAAACAGGACGAAACCTGTGTCCTGGATTTCATTACTAGTCACTTACAATATGTTCTTTGAATGCTTATGTACTTGTTGAGGCTAATGTCCCCAATATCTGACTCCAATAAATTATATCTCCGTAAACTGAGTATTTAAGGTAGGCTTAATCTCCTAGTAGAATGACGGATTTACTCGAGATTATTCAGAAGCCTGAACATCAGTTGTAGAGATAATTTGCTGTAAGTGATTAATAAAATTCCGCAAGCGTAGAGCGAGCAAGCACACGATGAAACAAAGTGAGTGAGTCTGTTTGTGTGTGGGTGGGTGTGTGTGTTAAAAATCAATATATATAGTTTTGAGAGTTAATCGGGTGTGGATAAATTATCGATTATCTGCACATTGCAATCAATAGGAGGATAGTTTAAGGGTTAATGTACAGACATGCATTCTATCATACACACTGAAATTAACATAGTGAACTAAGAGTCTGAAATGCACACAGAAATTAACATGATGAATTAAGTGTCTGATTTACAATGAGGAGACAAATGATACAGTGGCCAAATGGGCTTGCCACATTCTAAGGTAATATCAAGACAATCCGTCAAGGATGCACATATGTTAATAAGAGATTGATAAATTGTAGACCTCAACACAACAATGAAAAGATTGAAGGAAAAATGTGCCAAGTGAATCTAAACCTATTACCATCGCACAAGCGTGTGGCTTTCAGGACTCATTAGCTAAGTGGATAATGCGAACGATACTAGTTTCGAGTCCCATAGTGAACACCAACTCTGAGATGCTGTTACATCCAACTGACACGTCTCAAATAGGATGAAGCACGTGTCAAACTGGATTCCTCTACTAAAAACTATCCATCTTTGCTTAACTAATTAGCTTGTTAAGAACAATAAATAATAAACATTTAAAACTTCAACTCATCTAATCAAATGATATTGGTCTTTTCTTACTTCGTATTTATATAGAATAACTGAGCAGTATACAATGCTGTGTTTTTTAGTGGCTCGTAGATCTGACTCCTATTTAGATCGTATAAATGGTTGCTATCGCCTTTTCTCGTATATCATCGTCGACTTAAATCACGTTAGTCAATCACGGAATTTAGATAAGTCAATTAACGAGAATGGCCTTTGAATACATATATTTCGTAAGTAAAGTGAATGTGATAGAACAGAGCAAAATGACGCGCAGTGAAGATGGCTGGGAAGCCAACTCCATTTCAAGACAGGCATTACTCAATATTTATAGGCAGACAAAATAAACAACAGACATGTGATGAGTCATGGGACATGAAGTGTACACACATATACGCTCATATAAAAACAATCAAGACTGACAAGCGAATAATTAACAAGGTCAAAATATGGCTCAAGTAAAATGAATTAAATAGAATGTCCGAAAGTTAGAATAAGGTATATGGGTTTGCCATAATAACTGACACTACAGTTTACCCAGTCTTTAGCATTGAGCGAATACGACTAATGTTTAAGCGACTAGATATTAAGTGGACAAAAATGGAATATTATGTGGTTGGAGGTAGTCTATCTTAGGTCTATATGACGTCTGAATAGGCCGGTTACGTTGTTACGTCATGGACTATAAAACTGGATGACTTGGTACGAATCCTCAAAGGAACATCAATACCCTCAAGATTACAGATATATCTTACAGATGAATGTTAAATAACATGAAACGTGATTGCGTAGTTATCTACTAACAACCTTCAACTACTTCACATTGATATTGATAGCTAGATGGTTACATCATTGACTATAAAGCTTGATGACCCTGATTCGAATCATTAAAGGAACATCAATACCCTAAACATTGTAAATATATCTTACTGATGAGTGTTAAATAACATGAAACGTAATTGCGTAGTTATCTACTAACAACCTTCATCTACTTTAGATTCATATTTCTTTATTATATTTATCGAGTCGGAATAAATGTTCATCACTGTGATAGACTGAATCACAATTTGAACATTTATTATTGAGTGTTAAGTTTGTCTTACATTGTTTCTACTCGCTCCCTTTCAACTACTTTATATATTGTGTTTTATACTACTAAATTACATTGAGTAAGCAGTTGTATTCCCAACAATCTTTACACTTATGTTGTAACGCAAGTTGTAGTGTGATAATCTGAAATGTTCACACATACTTATAACGTTTATTGTACCTATCATTGTATTTATCATTATAATTACTGTACCTTAATCACTGTAGTGGTTATACACATTTTCCATAATGTTACGCTCTTGATTCGGGTTTCCATAGTTCATAAACCGTTATCAAATTTAAACACAGCTATCAACCGTCTTTTGTACTATCGTATGTTGTAATTATTCTTTATGTTACTGTTACAGGAAGACTTTTTGTTGACATACTTGAACGACGCGTTTAAACGCTCCAGACACCTCATAAGTTGAGGTTTGTAACTAAATTTTGTGTATTATTCAAATAAAGAATCGCTATTGCAGACAAATCGTTGTTTTGGGAACTTCGGTTTCGCGCGTATCTCAATCGGGTGAATTAGACGCTTTGATGGATCTAACATTGAGGAAGTTTACCTTTCTAATCATAGATATCAATAGGATAGTAATTCAAGTTCACAATATATGGTTTGTCAGTAGGTAATTGATTTATGTACATTATGTAATAATTGTGTTTTAATGGTAGTAACAATGAATGAGGTTAACAGTCTGAATGATGGATTAGTAGTATGTGTTCCATTCTCGTCCTCTGATTTTCGATTTTCCCAATTTTCTGTCTCCATATATTCCACTTTCGATTAGTGGTGCGTACTACTTATATCTGTCGGGATTGAGTAGCACACATCACACTAAAACTAACGACTTCCTACTCGAGATGTGAAATTAGCTGACTGAGATACAGATGAAGACAGTACTATTCAGGGTTTTCCAACTCCTTTGAGTAGATCATTCGTATCCAGCAACCTAGTTAAAACATCAGGCATTCTCTTTTCATCTTCGCGATTTTGTAAACAACAGTAATGATACGAGAAATCAGTCAGTAGGATTTCTCTGGCAGTGGCTGTATACTCTCGACCGTACCAGGGAATTTGGTAGCAAAAACAAATAACGTTTGCAGATTTTCGCTTAAACCGTTATTAACAAAACAATGAGCTCTTTCGATTCTCTACTGTCTTTCTAAAGTCATTTCATTAATGGATTTTGTTTGTTTGTATTTTCCTTACGAAATAGCTTACCATGTTATATAGATGTTTTTAGACTACTTATTACAATGTTATAAGTAGTTGAAAAATCTAATTGTAGTTTTATTTTTCAAAACATCAATGTAATTTTTAATGGAAACTGAGTTAACAAATCCTTACTTTGTGTACCCAAACATTGTTATGTGCATTCTATATTTGCAGGAGTTTTACACTATGGAACAGTTTTCTTCAATCAGACAATTCGTTTAATGAACAAATAGGTCATAAAGCATTAGGATAAACACAAAATGTAATCTCTTCTCAAGCAAAGATGGATAGTGGCTAGCAGTGGAATCCAGGACAAACGTTTCGTTCATCCGGATGTATCTGAATCCCAGAGTTGATGGTCCCTTCGGGACTAAAACCATCGATTGCATCCCTAAATAAGAATGGGAAGATACAAGTAACACAACATCAAGTGAATGTAATCTCTTATCGTTTATTTGATAATTTCTACAGATCACAATTGTATCAAAGTTGTATGGATACTGAACTATTCAATTGAAGACTTTGAAGTGTTAGTTAAATTATTCCCTTTCATCTATCATCAGATCGAACGAGAAAATTGCAACCTCTTCTAAATAAACACGTTTCAAAATGCCTTCCATGTAAGATCTTAAAGAGTAGGCAGTTACATCCTTCCGCTATTATCCGTCTGAATTCTACTTTCAATTTTTGAACCATTTCTATATTCTGAAATGAGATCAAAACCGAATAATGTTTTATCTTTAGCAGAAGATTAATTCAACTTTAACTATCCTGATACCCAGGCGTTTGAATTTAAATCGTGGATAAGCATCAGCTCTCTTTAGTTATGAAAATAAGTTGTGAATTTCTATGCCTAATTTGATTGTCTGTATGATCGAGTGAAAAGCGATAACAGAACGGATATTGTGAAAACTGAAGTTCATTTCCTCGAATGTCTATCGATTATCACTCTATTGTATACTTATTTATTGTCCAGATTATATAGATACATATAGAGAATGATTTCATTCAACACGATCTTTCCAATAACCCACTCAATATTGTTATCCGATTCAACATTCCGTAATCCCTTTTCGGTTTATTTTTTACGGCTCACTCCAATCATAACCATCTTCCAACTGATTCATGTATATTTTCCATTTTATAATTTGATGTGGCCTAATATTTCTGTTTGCAAATAACGTCTGCTTTCGTAAGACATTGTTAGTTAAGACTTGTTACTGACTTTTCAAATTGAGAGAAAGGAGTAGGTGTGAATCCATGGCATTGTGGTTTAATAAGGATTCGAATCATGGTAACTACCGCTTCTTGCACATAGATTTAGTTAATTAATATCATGATTTTGATTCATATTTTTGTCACGTGACAATAATATATTCATTCCATGCTACTTGAAATTATGAAGTCACGTTGTGGCATCGTCATTTTATTCGAAAATGCAAGGGAAATAACGAAGACATTGAAAACAACGAAACGCTCTAATACTTCATCAGAAAATGCTTATCAAACTGATCAGCAAACACTACATTAACAGAAAGAAAAAAATTGAATGGACTCATTATCCTATTCAACGTGAACAACACATGTGCATAACTGAAGATTGCGGAAATATTGAACAAACAATATAGATTTGAATGGGTCCTATACATGGTTAACTATTTTCCAAATAATTTAGATGCGGAACAAACATTTAGTGCTACGAAACACTTACAAATCAATTAGAAAGAACAATCCACCATTGTTTTCACTGAGTTACTGCCTCAACGACATACACGGTTGAACTACACTGACCACGAATTCTCCTTAGAACTTCAGGAAATACCTCACGAGGCCAGTCACAAGTGAACACATGATCATTATTGCTCAAATGGGGTTTCGACCAAACTCTAGTAATTTTTAATAGTTGATCTCATGGATCAATTATAGCTAGACCACCATGGAAAACACCATCCTAACAATTCAACTGTTAACGAATAAATTCCACTAAACGGATCAATGATTTCAGTTCTACTTCAACTGTGTAACTTGATTATTGATGACGAACATTGTTGAAATTACTTGGTATCAGATGAAAGTTGATGTTGAAATCATTGGATTTTTCCTAGTTTGAAGTCGAATCAATCTCACTTCATATTGAAAAGTATTCAGACGCTTGGTTTTATGTGAATCAATAATCATGTTTGATTACAATAAATAAACTACTAACAACTTGTAAGTAGTAAAACGTTCACAATTAAGAGTATTAAGAATAAGTAGATTATTTTTCTCATTGACAATTATTTTACACTGGGTGGTATTAATTTTCTGTAGTTGGTGGACAGTAGCGCAATTTCATGGATTGATAACACCGTTGGATTCTGACTAGCTCAGTTATTCATAAGTTAAGTGTTCGCACACGACATCGAAGATCCTGGGGTCTAATCCCACGTGCAGGATTGTCGATACGCATTATTGATGAATCTCAGATTTTCAATGATGGTCTAACTATAAAGATCTTTGACGAATTATTGATTTTTGTGTATAGTTTTCAAATGCTTTACAGCTAAAAGACAATATATTGATACGTCTAACAAACTGATTTTATTACTTCTTCATATTCTACGGAATTCCTCTACTCTGATAATACTATGGTGTGTGATACTGATATCGATAAATATAAGTAGTATGTATCATCAATCGAAAGTGGAATGTCTGAAAGTAGAAGGTTAAAAAACTTCAAAGAGAAGAGTACGAGAATAGAAAGTGATTAGTGTATAAACGAAGGAACAATGGAGTATGAGACAATCGATTGACACTTTGCCTATGAAATATTCACTGTATGGTTTTTAGAATTTATAAGGAGATTCTGTAATTCAAGGTCATTAAAGTTTGGGCGACCCATTTTGTTCTTGTTCATTCCACAAATAGTATCGTCTATGAGGTTAATTGAATTCCAATATATAAATCTCTAGATTCTGACATTACCTTATACGCAATATTTCGTTTATATATTACTACCACTGAATTAACTACTTCTATGAATCCAGTGATCCTCTTGGTGTGCTAACGACATATGGCAACTTGGACTCATTCATATGTGTGTCTGGTGCTTCGTTGTAGTCAACTCAGTGAATGATTGACTGACTGACTGACATTACCTCTTAAGTTGTCATTATCTTTACAGCAGTTAACTGTGTTACTGGTTTCCGATTCGTCCCTTGATTTGTCATGGAAACTATCTTCATCTTGTTTATTGTACCGGTCAGCTAATGAGTTCATCAAAACAATATTATTCCAGGTACAAATGTACATCGTTACAATATATAATATCACGACAGATGTTTGAAATTAATAATATGAATAGAAATGAGTTGAAACAGTACTAAGTTGTGTGTACTACTGATGTTGACAGATATAAGTAGTATGTATCACCAATAGAAAGTGAAATACGTTGTGGCACAAGGTTTTGAAGCTCATGAAAAATAGAACGAGAACAAAGAATGATTGATGTGGAAACGAATGAACAATAAATTCTGAGACGATTGATGAAGCATTCACTGTATGGTTCTCAAATATTCTGTAGATCAATTTAGACATTATATTTACCTCTAATCCTGTTCATTCTATATATATTTATATATAAATATGAACTTATCTTCCAAGATAAGTTAGTTCGATACTACTCACTTATTGATTTTCAGTTTAAAGTTCTAGAGAACCTGAATTCTAAAGATTGACGAATTGTCAAGAAGTCAATACTTGAACACTTTTTTATATCCAGAAATTTATTCATATTCAATCACTAAGCAACAATGTTCTCAAACAGGTATAGATGAACATGGTATTAAAGAAGAAGAAAGGAATGGGGTGAGAATGAGGGTGAGGATGAGAATCGAATCAATATTACTAGCATGTGAACCAAATTTAAAAGAGAGAATAATGAATTGATTTTAATTAGAAAATGATGTAAGAATGTTGTTGTTGTTGTTATGGCAACAAGATAGATACAGAATAAACTAATGAAATTAGTAGAAATGATAAATTCGAAAGATAAGATGAAATTATTCATCATGTGGTTGATAATAATAATAATCAACAGTAACTCATCATCATTCCACATTTAATTGAACAAATCAAACTTCCTCAATCATACGTGTTCTAATAGTCATTAAGTCAATTATATGGATGTCATTTGACCAAATCTGTTCGCATAGGAAATTCGGAATTGTTAACATCGACTAATTCACTTCATGAGAGTAAATTATATAACAGACTGGAATGTTGAAAGTATGGAGTATACGATGAATCCTTGCTCCGTAAACTATGAAATTAGATTTCATGTTATTTAACAACCATCAGTAAGATATATCTATAATATTTAGGGTATTGATGTTCCTTTGATGATTCGAACCAGGGTCATCCATCTAAATGGTCCATGACGTAACCACCTAGATATTCACACGTCATATAGATTTAAGAATGACTATTTCCAACCACATAATATTTCATTGTAATTCTCTTGATATCTAGTTGCTCAAAACTTTAGTCGTATTCACTCTACGCTTAAGATTGGGTAAACACATCATTGGATAATGCTCAATCATTCTGTATAAATTTGTATTAAGGTAAGACAAACATCGTTTGATTAACTAAGAGAAATTTAGATGCGTTGATGTGTTACATTTCCATTATTCGCTTCGTATTATTTTATATTCTTTTCACCCGGACAATTCTAAAACTTCTCAAATGAGACAAAGTCACTACAGTTTATTCTTCTTTACAAGCTAAATAATTATATAGGCAGAGATGGATAGTGGCTATTAGAGGAATCCAGTTTGACACGTGTTTCATCCTATTTGCAACTCGTTAGTTGGGTATAACATCATCTCCGAATTGATGTTCACCATGGGATTTGAACCTTGTATCGTTTGTGTTATCCACTTAGCTCCTGTGTTCTGAAAGCCACATGATTGTGCAAGGGGAATTTGTTCAAATTCACTTGACAATATTTTACCTCAATCTTCTCGTTGTGGTTAAGGGCTGCAATTTATCAATCTCTTATTAACATATGTGCATCCTATACGGATTGCATCGATATCACCTTAATTCACAAGCATTCTGTACATAGATAGTAAGTGACTAATAATGAAATTCAGGACACAGGTTTCGTCCTGTTTAAGGCTCATCAATTACATACATCTACATTCCTATGTCCATATATCACTTCACGACTCACACCAATACCACACAATCACCCAACTACTAAATCTCTCATCCATAGAAACATTCAAACAAACACTACCTTCTTGTTTCTCTTTATTAGATATTTCTTGAAAAGCACCTTCACTTTTTTCCATTTCTCTCTCTATTCAAAAATTAAAAGAAGGATTTTAAAAGAAAAACATCATTGATCATATTGATTGATTTTTCTCTCATTTTTTTCTTTATTTTCATTATCGATAAGAAAATTAATATCTACACGTTATACGAAGATAATTGATCCAAATTTGTTTCTCTTAGAGATAAGCTAAACAATGTGGTGTTATATCCCGATGAAGATTAAATTACAGGTAACTTCCGAGGACTATTAATGGACTAATATTCTATAAATATTCTTATTGTATAACTATTGAATCATTAGATTATGTATATTTATATTCCCCTTGTTATAAGCTTTATTTTGACTTATACTATATTATTGTACGACTTACGGTTCTTAAGCTATGCTCAGTCTATTAATTACTGTCCCCATCGTTCACAGCCACATTTTGGCATATTTGTGTACACATGTTATTTTCTATTTTATGGTACGTTGCGATCTGTCTGATTGATATATAAACCGAGTATGTCTGAAATAAACAATTCGATTCATGTTGCGGATGCTGGTATTGTGTTTTGGACTCAAACAGACGGGTTAGAAGGACCTAGGACCAATAAGGCGCTAGACTGCCCACACTAGTTGAACGTCATTGGTTGGCCTAGTGTGAAGATTCGTATAAGTCGTATTCGGATTGGTAGATAATTCATGTGATGTCATAACGGTTTTCATTATTTTTCTCTCGATTTTTGTTTTCTTTCTTTTCCTCAATAAATATTCTCTGAAGAAGTAGATTATCACGAGCGGCGAAACTTCAGAAGATCTAATTTTATTTTTTATTTTATGCATTATGACATCTAACTCCACCTGTAGCTCTTCTACAATTACCGATTGTCCTATGCATAGGTAATGGAGGAGTGTTGGGCATGAGATTAGCGACCACATTCAGTAGAATACTTACTCGCTTAGAAAAAAAGCGCTAACCAGAAAACATAATTCAATTGTGATATCTATCAATAGATTATTATGATTATTAATGAATAGACTTCCCCAATGTGAGTGAAAGTGATAGAGAACTAACATGATGATCAGTTCTATCATTGAAGTGAAATATTGCTGTAATTATTATATACATTCAAGTTGATTCATTTGAAGTAATGAAACTTCATTTATTTCATTAGAAAAAGATATATATCCGCCTTTTGAAACAATTCAGAAAGAAGAGGGATTTGTGGAAATTTGAGTAATTGAATAGTTGAATTCATGAGGTAATTAAAGCTAGTCGATCATGGAAAACCTGGAATCATTGGACGGTGGAGCAATTTTGTGGATTGTTTGAAGTTGAACATATACGCCACTGGTTGCTGATCAGTTAAAAGGTCTATAGGTTAGGCGATCTACCACGAGACAGAGAGTTCCTGGGTTCGAATCCCGTGTGTGAAGTCATGATGACGCATCGCTGACTTATTGGTATTTCAGAAATACATCCCTCTTCTATAATATTAATTATAGTAGACATTCTGTACTCATTTTAAATAGATGATCATTGAAAAATCGAAAATCATTAGACTACGGTTTTGTTTTAGTATGAGACTTGTAAGCAGTGAGTATTCATGATCTAATACAGGATAACTATGTGTCACAAAGAGTCTTCAAAATACTTGTGCAGACTGTAGTTTAATTAGCAAATATAATCAGAAGGAGGGTTTTGTAAAGCTTGTAGTGGTATTCAAAAATTATAATGTCAACCTATATTTTCATAGTAAAAATATAAAAGTTTCTATCATTCACATGTTTCAACACAGAAGATCTTTATCTGGAACGTATAATGATTGAATTATTAAAAAGGAAATAATATATTTTTATGTATAATGTATGGAATGAAATGCTAATCATAACATCGACTAGTAGATTAGTTAAAGTTAGTGGTTGACACTAAGCGACCGGCCAATATTATTCCCTGCTACCCATTTTAAAAAAATTGTGGGGTGTGAATGAAAAATTTAGGTATCGTTGATTGGTGTACTTGATTTGCAAGTGTCTGCTCAAGTGATAATGAACAAACATTTGGTGTTACCTTTAATAATTTTGTTATTGATCGTAAACTGTTCATCTTTGCAATGTGATGAGTTGAAATTGAAATCGCATCTAGAGCTGTGATTGGATGTCAGAATTTTCATTTTTTACATTAGAAATTTAATGATAATGAATAATTTTTTTTGTGTAATCTTAGTCTTGAAAAAAATTTAGACTTTTGAAGAAGAAGAAGACACCAACTTAATTGCATTACCGTGCAATCTTACTGTTAGTGAATGTGTATTGGGATAAATTTTTGTTTTCCGATCAAGCAGACCATGAATTGAAGTCGTTAGTTATCTTAACACGATTAAGTAAATGTATCTGTAACAATGTTACTTGCAAAATGTAATAAGAATATTTCAAATACCTGTCAAAACTTGTTATTCAACAATATAGAATATTCTATAGGGATTTTTTTAACTGCAAATATGCTGTTGACATTACGTGCAAAACATTGTTAAGCTCAATTGACGAGCACAATAATCTATTCATCACATGACTATTTACATAGACAAGTATTTTTTTGTCCTAATTTTAAACTGCTCAACTACAAAGAATGTACAGGTAGAAACAAGTAACACTTTTAATGGATTGGCAAAATAACACAATGGACAATCTTGCACTTATTTACGACACCATTTTTCCAGCGAAATTAAAACAACACTTTTCTACTAAGAATTACTGTTTGGAAAAGAACCCAATCACATAAATATTGTTTGCTATTTTCTGAGAGAAGTTATTACTATTTTGCTTCATTCACCGATCATTAACGATTAGCGTGATTTATGCATGCCCTATTCATTATTTTTTATCATGATGATTTATGGATTAGTTGCTACGCATATAACGTTTAATAAAATAACATACGATGTGTTAAGAAAAAAACTAATGGGAATACTTCGATGAATGATTTCTTTACTAATTGTGTATTAAAAATTTGACCACCTTTCAACGTCAGTTATTATTATCATCAACTATTAAAACTTAAATCTGACTTATGCATCCAAAAAGAGACTTTAATTAACTTATCACTACCATGGTAACCCCTTTTTATTTTTTATTTTATTTATTGATTTATTTTAAATTATTTATACTCCTCCCCTATTACATATTTCTTAAACCACATTATCATTCACACATTTCCACCACCTGATCCTCTTAAATTATCTTAACTTTTCAAATTCTATTTAATTATCATTACGTAATCTACCTTATAATTACTCAATTCCATTATTACACCACCCAACCCGAATTAATTCCGTTTGACCTCTGACCTGTTCTAGCATATATATGTATTTACAATTATTATTGTAACCCAGTTATTTACACTCATCTATGTCAAATTGTTTTCACTATATCTCAATGTAAAAATTCTATCACAATTTTGGTTTGTAAGCAGCTGACGAGAAACCTCGAAATAATATGAATTCATACTATTCTGCACCAATATTTGTTCTTGCTTCATTTAAATTCATAAAGGGAACCAATTGCATGAAATTTGGTGAACCGCTTTCAGAACACGCACCATTTCTCTACAAAGTCTGCTGCATTCTCCTCAAGCATATCATAAAGAACTTCACATTGGAATTACTATTACAATTATTAAAAAATTCATTGACAGTCATAATAAATCCACCCATAACATTGTTTCTTTGGAATTATTGCTGTATATTCTCATATTTATACCCAAAGTGACAGTTTTTCTTTTCGATGAGTCCTATATAATTTTTGTTGTCATTTTTTATTTCTTCATATTGTATATTTCAAACCTCAGTTTGTTATTAGTGTTGCTCCTTCGTACCATGTCAGTTGATAATTCGCTAAGCCTATCATTTAAATCTATTTTCGTGGGTGCCATTGCTGTTTCTTTACCTGTTTTTAATCCACGAATTGTTGAACTCTGGTTTGCTCGCTTAGAAAGCTTTTTTGTTGCAAACAAAATCACAAATCAGAGTTCGAAATTTAGTTACGCAAACTCACTGCTGCCAAACGACGTCATTGAACAAGTGCCTGATGTCATTTTTAAGCCGGATCCTGACTCACCATTCGATAGTCTAAAAAGAGAGGTTATTCGTGTCACATCTCTCACCGAACAACAGACAATTGATCAATTTTTAGCCAACGTGGAGCTGGGTGACAATACACCATCACAATTAAAACACCACATGACAAACTTATTAGGAAATCGTACAGTAGACAAACGTCTATTATATCAATTGTGGCTCAGACGTCTCCCTCAAAACATTCAACAGATATTTGCAGTTGGAGGCGAAGACGTCGATTTTGATAGGCTAGCAGACATAGTCGACAGAATTTGCGGGCGGTCTAAGATTCACCCTGTATCTCACATCCAATCAAGCTCAACTGACGAGATCGCCGAGTTACGACGATCAGTTGATACCCTTACCAAACAGATAGCCCAGATCCCATTATTGAATGCCTCCCACAGTAAATATAGAGAAACATCCAGAAACCGTAGACGTCGTAGTCCAAGCACTACTAGATACAACATTGGTTGGTACCATAGAATATACGGCAAACAAGCTAGAAAATGTACTCCACATTGTAACTTCGCAAGCACACAGAACTTCAAGACCGCTGGTTAATGATGACTTCAATCACTGTCAGGACAGCCGTCTGTTATATGTTATAGACAAAAGAACTGGTACACAGTTTTTAGTCGACACAGGGCAGAGGTTAGTGTAGTACCACCCACTGCATTCGAGGAAAACACACCTGACCCCAAACTAACACTACAAGCGGCAAACAGGTCTGGCATCAAGACGTACGGCAAAAGGCGGTTTCAAATAAATTTCGGTCCTAAATCTAATTTTTCATGGAGTTTCATCATAGCGGACGTCCTCGTTCCTATAATCGGCATTTATTTTCTGCAATTCCACAAAATACTGGTAGACGTCAGGAATAGGAAACTTGTCCTTGCCGATCACAGTAAGGAAATTAGAGGAATTATATCAAATGAGACTTCCATACATTTATTAGTCAAACCCCATCACTAGAACGACAAATACGTCAATTTACTTAATCATTTTCTAGACTTATTACGACCGAGTTTCAAACACGACAAACGGACCCATCACATAAAGACAGAGGGTTCACCAGTGTTCGCACGTCCAAGACGCCTTGATCCCTCTCGTCTGGCTATCGCAAAGAACGAATTCAACAAAATGATATTCCGATATTCCGTATAGTACCTAAGAAAAACTGTTCTGAAGTTAGACCGTGCGGTGACTATAGAGCTCTCAACAGCCGGACTATACCAGATGGATACTCTCTCCCACATTTGCGCGATTTCACACATAGCCTATCTGATGTGTCGATTTTTTCAAAAATTGATCTCGTCCGTGCTTACTATCACATTCCTATTCATTCGGACTATGTTCCTAAAACAGTCATTACTACCCCATTTGGACTATAAGAATTCGTCTGCATGCCCTTCGTATTAAGGAATGCTGCACAAAGTTTCTAGCGTTTTATTGACCAAGTGGTACGGGGCTTACCGTTGGTGTATGCTTACATAGATGATCTACTTATAGCAAGCAAAGATGAAAATGAACATCTAACTCATCTGAAATTGCTTTTTGAAAAGCTAAACGAGTATGAGTTAGCAGTCAATCCTGACAAATGTGAGTTCGGAAAACAACCCTTCACCTTTTTAGGTCACGTACTTGATAATCAAGGCATTAAACCAGCTCCTGAGGAAACACAAGCTATCAAAAATTATCCTTTACCTGATTCATTCAAGAACCTACGAAGTTTCCTTGGGATGATCAACTTTTACAGACGTTTCATCCCTAAATGTGCAGACTTAGCAAAACCGCTAACTGATTTATTACGGGGACGAACTAAACCATTAGCAATGACACTGCAAGTAATTCAAGCATTTGACCAGTTGAAAAGCGCTATAAGCACAGAGTCATTACTCGCACGACGAAAGGTTGATGCACCTTTAGCAGTAATGATAGACGCTTCTAATGTAGCAGTAGGTGCTGTACTTCAGCAACGTGTCAATCAACAATGGCAACCCCTTGCATTTTCCTCAAAAAAGCTAAATGCAACGCTAACAAAATATAGCACATTCGGTAGAGAATTGTTGGCTATCTACTTAGCCATCAAACACTTTCGCTATATGTTAGAAGGCAATTATTTCACGATATTTACTGATCACAAACCTCTAACTAAGTCATTGATGCACAATCATGATAAATACAGTCCGCGCAAAATTCGTCAACTAAAATTCATTTCACAATTCGCAGCTGATATACGCTATATTAAAGGCAATGCAAATGGGGCAGCAGATGCACTATCGAGATTAAATATCAATGCCTTCTCGATCTCTGATATAGACTATCAAGAAATGGCAAAGCATCAAAAGCTCGATACGGAGCTACAAAGACTTTTGCAGTATAAGGAAACGAAATTATTTTTCCAAAACATCCCCATAAACAACAAGGACACCTTAACTTGTGATACCTCAACAGGTAAAACTCGCCCCTTTGTACCTTACTGTATGAGACGAAACATTTTCGAGAAATTACACAATATATCTCATCCAGGCATAAAAGCCACTGTAAAGCTTGTTACAGATAGATATGTACGGCCAAACATAAACAAAGGCGTACGAAAATGGTCACGGGAATGCGTCCAATGCCAAAAGTCAAAAGTACATAGGGACATCATATCTCCTACAGGAATTTTTCCCACCGCTAGCGCTAGGTTCGAGCATATTCATATCGACATTATTGGAGCGTTACCAATTTCTAATGGTTACACGCATATATTAACATGTATAGATAGATTTACGAGATGGCCCATAGCTGTTTCGTTAAAAGATACGTCAGCATCAACAGTGGCGAAGAAGCTGGTGAAACACTGGATTACAAACTTCGGTGTCTCCACAACAATTACGACCGACCGTGGAACGCAATTCGAAAGCAATCTATTTCAGCAACTTACAGATACTTTCGGTATAAAGAGAATTAGAACCACTGCTTATCATCCGTCTGCTAATGGAATGATAGAAAGGTTCCACAGACAGTTAAAAGCCTCTTTGATGGCCGCACGAGGTCATTAAAAATGGGATATCAAGCTTCCTTTGATACTATTAGGCATTCGCTCAACCATCAAACAAGACTTCGGTTGTTGTGCTGCTGAGTTGGTTTATGGAACAACGTTACATTTGCTTGGTGAATTTTTTGACCGTGCAACAGATATTCCAGCAGATATGACCAACTACGTGCAACAATTAAAACAGCAGATGGAATCCATTAGGTCCGTTAAACCACGAACCCAAAAGGTGAAATCATTCGTACCCAATGAACTAGACAAATGCTCACATGTATTCCTTAGAAATGATAGAGTACGACAGCCATTACAGATTCCTTACGACGGCCCTTTTAAAATCATCCGAAAGGACACTAAAACGGTTACAGTGTAAAGAGCAGGTAAACATGATACTGATAGCATCGACAGAGTAAAACCAGTGTTTGTAGAAAACACTGAAAAACCCCCTGTAAAACCGTCTAAACCTGCAGCAGAGCAAGCACCACTCAAACTACCTGCAACAAACAATACTTTACATCAAAGTTCAGCAGCAGCAGAAACTACGACATGATTAGGAAGAAGGGTACACTGGCCAGATAGGTATGTAGCAACCACCATATTTGTCTAGACCAAATCGTGAGACTACTCTTATAACACACATAAAAATCCAACTTTATTTTGATTAATATTTGTTTTATTGTCCCCACGATTCATTATTATTATGCTCACATTTTAACTTGATACAATTCATTCATGTTAAATATACACTTGTATCTACATGATATGAAACGTTTCAACACACAAGCTGTTGTTATTGTAACTTAACGCTTAGTCATAATATTGAGTTGTACTTTTATTTTAAAAACAATTTCGTTCTTTATCTCTTTGTCGAACATAGATGTTCATCAAATTTTTTTTTTGATACATAAAAACATCAATGTTCTGGATGGGAGCTTATGTAGTAAGCCCATTCAACTAATGTGTCATTTGTCTAATCATTGTAATTCAGACACTTAATTCACTATGTTAATTTCAGTGTGTATGATCGAATGCATGTCTGTTTATTAACCCTTAAACTATTCTCCTATTGGTTGCAATGTGCAGATAATCGATAATTTATCCACACCCGATTAACTCTCAAAACTATATATATGGATTTTTAACACACACACCCACCCACACACAAACAGACTCACTCACTTTGTTTCATTGTGTGCTTGCTCACTGTACGCTTGCGGAATTTTATTAATCACTTACAGCAAATTATCTCTACAACTGGTGTTCAGGCTTCTGAATAATCTTGAGTAAATCCGTAATTCTACTAGGAGATTAAGCCTACCTTAAATACTCAGTTTACGGGGATATAATTTATTGGAGTCAGATATTGAGGACATTAGCCTCAACAAGTACATAAGCATTCAAAGAACATATTGTAAGTGACTAGTAATGAAATCCAAGACACAGGTTTCGTCCTGTTTGAGGCTCATCAACTAGATAGATCTACATTCCAGTGTTCATCTAACACTTCACGACTCAAACCAATACCATACACCTAACCAACTACTAAATCTCTCATCCATAGAAACATTCAATCAAACAATACCTTCTTCTTTCCCTTTATTAGATATTTCTTTAAAATGACCCACAGTTATTTTTATTTCTTTGTTGGGCATGACAATAGCAACCACATCCTGTAGAAAACTTACTCGCTTAGATTAAAGCGCTAACCAGAAATCATAATTCAATTGTGATATCTGTGAATATATTATGATGACTATTAATGAATAGGCTTCCGTTTGTGTGTGAAAGTGATAGAGAACTAACGTGATGATCAGTTGTAGTATTGAAGTGAAATATTGCTGTAATCAAAATGTACTTTCAAGTTGATTCAGTTGAAGTAACAAAACTTCATTTATTTCATTAGGAAAAGTTATATATCCGTCTTTAAAAACTATTCAGAAAGAAGAGGGATTCGTGGAAATTTGAGTAATTGAATAGTTGAATTCATGAGGTAATTAAAGCTAGTCGATCATGGAAAACCTGGAATCATTGGACAGTGGAGTAATTTCGTGGATTTCTTGAACTTGAACATATACACCACTGGTTGCTGATCAGTTCAAAGGTCTATAGGTTAAGCCCTCTGTCACGAGACAGAGAGTTCCTGAGCTCGAATCCCGTGTGTGAGGTCATGATGACGCATCGCTGACTTATTGGTATTTCAGAAATACATCCCTCTTCTATAATATTAATTATAGTTGACATTCTGTACTCATTTTAAATAGTTGATCATTGAAAAATCGAAAATCATTAGACTACGGTATTGTCTTAGTATGAGACTTGTAAGCAGTGAGTATTCATGATCTAATACAGGATAACTATGTGTCACAAAGAGTCTTCAAAATACTTGACCAGACTGTAGTTTAATTAGCTAATATAATCAGAAGGAGGGTTTTGTAAAGCTTGTAGTGGTATTCAGTATTTATAATCAAATTTCTTGTTTATTTATATGTCAATACTACTTAAATGAATGTGATTTTCACTGGAGATTTCTGTTTAGGCATAAATATGTTCTTTATGACATACCGCTAATCAGTGGAATGAGTAACATACACTCAGTAATGACTAGAGCTTTCAATCTAATGTATAACGAGAACTATACTTCAGTATGTATTGTGATTGAAAGAATGACTAATGGTAGTGAATACGACACGATGAAACTATAATGTCTGAAAACATTTGAGCAACGTTAATGTCACCTCCAGAGTAAGGGTTATAAACCAATGTGAAGAACAAAGATTATGATTTACGGTTGATGAGTAAGGTTAGGAATTAGATGTAGGGGTTTTCATCACCAACTGACATGAGCTATAATGCCAAAAACGCGATTTAGCCAAATGGATGAATGAATTTCGCGCTCAACTCCAAGATCTATTCTCTCATCACTTTAAGATCAATTAAAAATTCAAATCAGTAGACCTGTGACACGAAGAGACAGAGTTTAAAGTCCTTTGTAAGCTATTATGATCAGTTTTATGTCATACTGACATTTATTAGTCATAATCAAAGTAGAATTTAATTTATCCGTTGAGGTAATTGAAAGGTAAATTATGGAAACCACATACCATTTAACGTTACTGAGTTTTCGAAATCCATTCTCGTTTTTGACCAATTTAACCCACTTATTCAACAACGTGATTTAAGTCGATGATTGTATACGAGGATTAGTGACATATATAAATCTTAATGGCTTTCAGAACCGAAGAAGAAACTTTCTTCAGATGTGGAGTCATCATAAAGCTACTAAACTGTATTCATAGCAATTCATTTATCAAACTATAGATAATTACATCTAGCAGAAGGGTTTTTGCACAAATATAGTATTTTCAATAGTTGAGATGATGAGTCAGTTGAAGCTAGACCACCATGGAAAACTTCGAAGCATTAGATGGCCGTTTCGTTCTAATGTGGGATTCCTCAGCAGTGCTCATCATCATCATCTTCCAAAGCATCATCATCATTATCTTTACACCATGCATTCTCTGTCCAAACTATCTTCTTTTCGAACATTATTAGCCTTCTGCCACAAGGTATTTCACTTTCTATTGATGATACATACTACTTATATCTGACAACATCACTAGCATACACCACATACGTATTAATATGAATCGTGTACAACTAAATCTGTAAGATTCAGAAAAATGTGAATACTCCAAAAGGGACTGATATATTTTCACTGAGAGGAAGAGGAATTCGTATATATCTGGAAAACACTTTGATTTTGAATAGTAAAGCTGATGTGAATAGAATATTTACAATTAGATTAAAAGGGACAATAAAAAGATACAAATAATGAATTTCTTTTAGAAATTTCAAATTACATGACAATACTACTTATTTGTTCGATAGATTAGTAGGCAATGGGCAATGTTCTATTAATAATCAGACTATATTTTATGGATGACCTTTGAGTGGCTCCAAAATGATCTTGAGAATGTCCACCTAATTACTAAAGCTAACTGAGCATAAGGAACCTGTGTGGAGAAACAAAGATTATGATTCACATTTGATGGTTAAATATTAGGAACTAGATTCAAGAGAGGGAGGATTAATTACGAACTGACATAAACTATAATGGTAAAACGCTATTTAGCCAAATGGATGAATGAATTTCGCGCTATAAACCAAGACCTGTTATCTTAAATCTGATTGATTCATTCATAAATTATAGTCTTATCTTAGTATCATAATAAACTTGCAAAGTATTTACTAAATGTATCATTTGATTCAAAACTTGTTGATTGAATACAGTAATAGGTTGGTATAAAGAAGTTTCAAAACATTCAAACATATTTTCATTGAAGGATCTCAACAACTAAAGTCAACCAATTACCAGTGCGTGGTCAGCTAGTAGAAAACTCTCGATTTTTCAAAATATCAGTTACGGTGATGAATTGATCAGTTCAGTTTAGTTAGTCAATCAGTCAGTTAGTCGCATACAACTTAGGACCAAAAGTATATATATATGCATCGGTCCAAGTTGCCATACATCATTAGTAATATCAAGATGAACATCAAATTCATAGAAGTAGTTAATCCAGTGATGGTGGTCTCACACTCGAATGCCTGTAACCTATATACCACTGAGCTGGTCGACATCTAACGGTATATATAAATTACTTCCTTGTTTAATAATTCAATGATTATACGTCCAGATAAAGATCTTCTGTGTTGAAACATGTGAATAATAGAAACTTTTATATCATCGACGGAAATATACGAATTCATTACAAAAAATTATGTTGGGTAGTCACGTAGTAGGATGAAACGTCCGTCCAGTGCTTGCAGATTATCCATTATGTTCTTGCTTCAATTGACTCATGAACTCAACTATAAAGGAGAAGAATTGTAATTCTCAATTTCAATGTGTATATGGTTTATATGAATTGAATGATTTGTAAGCGAAGATTTCATGACCGTTCTGAACAACATTATCATTTAATTATTTGAAAAAAATAGAACTTTAGGAGGAAGAATAATAATTTCATAGGTCCTGAACTAAACTCGGCCTGTATCTCTTCCAGAGTTACTGCCGGTTCCAAGCCCAGGTAAAGAAGTAGTTGTGCATGTGGTTAGCGATCACATCCCGTAGAAAACTAACTCACTAAGAAAAAAAGCTAACCAGAAAAAATATGTCACAAAAAGTAAGTCCCGAACTAATTCGATCTATTTACATTAACTGTGATTATTACTTTGTATTGTGAATTTCATTGGTGTATATGTGGAAATTGATGCTCTTTAACCTGACTCACAGTTAACATCAGTCATTGTTTAGCAAACATGTGAGTGACATAACATTGAATCATTCAGTATCTAACTAATTAATGTGGGATATTTATTGTGGATAGAACCGGATGGGCACTGAAATTAAGTCAGTCAGGTTTTCCTATCGATTGCCATAAACTATATTCCATGGAATGTAGATATTCGGAATATTTGTTGGCTCAAATAAGAAAAACACACGCACGCCGTGTACGTGTGAATGGATAATGTTGAAAAGTAGATGGATTGCAATTATTTCAGCTAGTCGTTCATTTATTTCATTGACAATTCATCCTTTAATATCGATAATCAAACTCGGACCTGTTCATTGTTATCTCAGATAGCATTGATGGATCTTACTGCGATATGAAATTCATCATTCAAAACAATTGTACAAACGCTAGTTGTTATATCCCAACGAATATTATGGACAAATATTATACGTTTGTTAATAATATATAAGTATTCAGTAACTGAAATAAAGATGTCTATACTCCCCTCATTACAAGCTTTTCTTTGACCAGGACATTCTACGCAGCCAATCTTGCGTTGACCTTCTCTTGTTGACCAGCGATGTCTACTCAAACGAAGGATAATTAACCTGAGTTGATATCTTCTATGTACATTTACAAATTCAGCTGCTCCTGTGGAGATAGCTATATAGAGCATACTACCAAACAACTTAACCAACAAATGACTGAACATCTACCAACTTGGTACATAAAGGGCCAGATAAAATCTATTCGCAGATCTATCTTGACACATCTCATTGATAGCGGTTATGCTGTAGATAATTCGAAATCATTTCGAGTTATCTATCGTAAATCTCCATCATTTCCTAACGGAGATCGTTCCCGCCTCCTACATATAGCTGAAGCCATTGGAATTCGTACATATAACCCCAATTTATGTGAACAGAAGAAATACGTTACCCCCCTATCCCTTCCATGGCCAGTTATAACTTAACTAACGATGTATTTATTTTTTAAATATTTTTATTATTTTCATTTATTTTATTCTATTCGTGTTATCATTAACTTTATTTCCACATTCATTATTTTCAGAAGGAGTTTGTGGAGATTTTAGAAATTTTCACAAATTGAAATTATGAGTCAGTTGAAGTTAGACCACCATTGAAAACCTGGAAGCACTGGACGGCGCAACTTCGTGGATTGGTGGAAGTTAGACATTAACACCGTTGGATGCCGGGCGGCTCAGTGGTCCAATGGTTATGTGCTCGCGCGCGAAGCTTGTAGATCCTGGGTACGAATCCCGCAATGTGCGGGATCGTGGATGCGCACTGCTGAGGAATCCCATACTAGGACCGAACGGCCGTTCAGTGCTTCCAGGTTTTCAGTGGTCGTCTAGCTTCAACTGACTCATGATTTCACATCCATTATTTGTTTGTAATTTTCCGCCTCTTTGCATTCTTCACTATCTAATTATTTACACACATCTTATTACGTAATGATTTTAACGTTTTGTGAATACTATTCCTAGTCTATTTACCCATGTTTATTTGACCTTCTATTTCCAACGATTAAGTATTGATAAGAGTTTTGTTATTGTATTTTAATATTCTCACTATTATCAGTTCACCTGTCTTCCTACAATAAACTTGTCCTTTTACCTATTATGTGTAGAGGCTCATTGTATTTCATTGTGATTATTGACTCATATTGCCTTGATTGGTTTAACATTTTCTTATAAATATTCATGTATATTAGAGTAAAGCCTGATGACGATCTAACTGAAAACGATTGTTCGCTTATATGTGTTGTTCTAGTTTTCACAATGGGAATCTTTAAGATTGATAAATCATAGAAATTGGCTAAAGTTGAGAACTGAAGTGCTCCAGGATGTCTACGTAGACCAGATGAAACATAATTCAAACGAAACTGAGAACATCAGTTCTCTTAATGTAAGTGTGATTACCTGTTATTGGATAAAATAGCCTGAAGAGAGACACATTTCTTCAATGATTAATTGCTTGTGGTTGTATGTTGACAAACCTTCACATGGACTTCAAACTTCAGATTACAACGGAAATTAACGTAAATGATCTGACGTTTAAAATCAGAAGAAATTTTCAATGTGAAACAGGTAAGAAGCTTTAGAACAAATGTTGTTGACCTTTTAATTCATGGTGATGTGCACAGTCAATCATCTTTTTGCAGAGGCTCATAAAGCCGGCTATCTCGAGTAAAATATCTAATGTGCTTGAATGTTTTCTAACGCAAAAGTGTAGATGGCTATTTGGAGGCGTCTCACACCTACGGTTACTGATTGGCTGATCCAGACAAGAATATATGAATAACGAAATTATTCAGACTATGTATCAAACCATTTTTTCTCACTAACTTTCAGTAAGAGACTCACACTTGCAGTCATCAATAATATCACATTCCTTGCAAAGCGAAGTGTGTTTCGTATGAATCAGAAATGAAAAAGTGGTACATTGATCTGTAGCGCCTAAGAACACCAGTGGGAACAATCGAATATATTTGACACAAAATTACAGGACCTGTTAATAAAATCTAACAGTCATAAAGGAAATACGAAATTTGCAATACGTCCACCAATTGTCTCAGAATGGCTCAAACTTCATTGTTCTTGCATTCTCATACAAGTTGCATCCTGTTTCCATTCTTTACTGTTCGATCCTCTTGTCTCTCAGCTGCCAGACCTTCAGTTTACGACTAACATCATCTACTACTTATGTCAATATAAGTAGCACACATCACAATAGTTTCTTAAATTATACAATTGTACATTCTAATGAATGCGTCTCCGACTAGGAGTATAAAGCTCTGATAACTTTTGTCATTGACCTATTTCTAAAATTGTGTGACAATAATTTTCTGTATGTGGTGAACAGTGGGGCATTATCGTGGATTGTTTGTAATTAGACATTCACACCGTTGCATATCGATCGACTCATCGCTCTAGAGGCTAAGGGGTTTGCCCTATTATGTGTAGAGGCTTATTGTATTTCATTGTGATTATTATCGTTCTTGAGCTATACCCAGTCTATTAATTACAGTTCACTCATTCACAACAACTTTTGGCTAGTTCATGTGAGATGGTCTATAAGTGGTGCTTCAATGTCCGATGGATTCAACGTAGCTGGTCTATTCAAGAGTTCCTCGAAGTATTATACACATCTGTTCCTTTGGTCTTAGATCTCGGTGATTGTTTTGTAATTTATTCACTGAAGAATTGGCTTACACTTAGTCATGAAGCGTTCGATAATCTGATCATTCTAATCATTGGGACATTTTAATGTATAACACTCCATCGGATACCCAATGTATTTGAAATTATGAAGTTGAACATTGTTAATGTGACGTTCATTCTTGTATACAGTGTTCAGACAATTGAAATTAACATCTTAATATGAGTCATTACAATCCATTGTGTTTTACGTCGTTCGGTTATCAGTTGATGTAATTCATCCAGATGATTTACCAGCGAAGTCTATGTGTTGTACTTTTCATGTTAATGTAAATTTTACTTTATTTACTGGATAAAAGAGATAACGTATGAAAAGAAAGTAAATCACAAAAATTATAAATCTTATCTTCAATGAAACGCGTTTGTTTCTAAGGTAAGTAAGACAAACCAATTCATTTTAATTGAATACAGATTGAAGATTCAGTTCACATAAGAATTGAAATATTGATCAGAATGATTGATCTAGGTAAGTTAAGCTAACCCTGAGACTTCATTTAGTCCTGCAATCTATACACACATTAACAGAACATCGTTGTTAACACTGACAACATTATAGTGAATGCCTATTTTGCAAAATGTCAATCAATCATCGCAAACATGACTGTACCTTTTGCAAATATCAGTCAGTCATTTCAGAATTCATTGCTCCTGCATTGCTTTTTGTTTTCGTTGTTTCCTTCTCGAAATTCATGACCTCCTGCTGTTGGACATCCTTATTCTTCACTAATGTAATCTACTACTTATGTCGAAATAAGTAGCGCACACCACAATATCATACTTATATATTCGAACTCATATCATTTAGTGTAGTACTGAAGGAAGTCTCCTCTGAACTATCGTTGTACTGATGACAATGCATATCAGTAAATGTGTTGTATTCTGAGAGTCAATTTGGTCACGATTTATACATTCGATAGTGTAGAAATCAAAGTATCATTGTGTACCGTAGATTTATGTAATGTAATTCATGAATGACGTGGATAGAGTTCTCCAAAAAATGGATGGTGAAAAGGTGAGTTTACTTGAAGACACCGACATTTTATCAAAAAAATCAACTGCAGCTTTGGAGTAATTTCTTGACATTACGCTGAGTCTATGTGTACTAGTTCTTACTGCTTACTTTGAGGAAATAAAAAGTCCATACATGAGAATGTCAGATTGTTGGGGTTGATTTTAAGGATGCTCCTATAACATTCCAGCTCTCTTCACCAACGTTTGTGTTGCAATAGCAAAGCGAGATTTTCTGTCTTGATGATATAGGTAAACTAGCTTGAAACCTATGTCCAAGTATTACTTTTAACTAACTCCAATCATCCCAAATCAGAACATGGTCACAAATATTTGAATGTGGGTCATATTACAGTTCGATCTATGAGGTATGAAGATATGTATAAATGACCAGATAGGTATGATATTTGTCATTGCTCCGTATTGAATTAATCGTCAATACTAATCACTACATTTATCCACAAGTAACTTATTGTTCTGCATGTTTTTGTAAATTGACCAAATTGATAGATTCTTAACGACGGATAACTTACTTACGCTTGTTAGTCCTAATGGAGCACTGGACGCCAAACAGCATTCTCCAACCCATTTATTGTAATCTGGGCCTTCCCTTTGAGGTCTATCCAATTAATGTTCATTCTTCTCATGTCTGTCTCCATTTCTCGGCCCAATGTGTTCTTTGGTCTACCTCTCCTCCGTCGACCTTCAGGATTCCATGTGAAGGCCTGCCTTGTGACATAGTTGCGTGCTTTCCTCAATGTGTGTCCTATCCACTTCCAGCTCTTCTTTGATTTGATTCATTCGTCAGCTGGAATCTGTTTTGTTCTCTCATTTAGTAGGCTGTTGCTGATAATATCTGGCCAACAGGTTCGAAGTATTTTGCGTAGATGTCTGTTAATAAATACTTGTATCTTCAGGATGAATACTTCCGTAGTTCACCTGGTTTCCTCCCATACAGTAGAACTGCGTTCACATTTGAATCAGATCCACCATGTTCATCAATGAAACTGTCCAGATATGTGAAGGTTTTTAATTTTTCCGAATCTCCATCAATTGTGATTGCGTTGGTGCATTCTGTGTTGTATCGGAAAATCTGGCTTTTCCAGTTGTGTATATTGAGAGTTACTATCGTTGTGACTGTGCTAATCTGATCGTCCACTCCTGCATTTGTTTTTCTGTGTGTGATAAAAAAGTGGGTTTAAGTCAGATCATCGGCGAAGTCTAGATCATTCAGGTGTACCCTAGATGTCCACTGTATCTCATGCTTCGTCACAAACGTTTTTAATTTATGACCAAGCATCAGTGATAAATCGGATTTCTCTGTGTAACCTTGTGTGACAGCGAAGCATCATTTTCATATATATCTCGTCAAATTAACTTTAAGAGTTTCTTGCAATCAAGTAATCAGAATAAATTATATCCCCTGAGTTTCAGAATTCATTTTGTATTTAATGTATATACATTCTGATAATAATTACAGAATTCATGCCAGTAGTTTACAGATGTGATCAGCATTTAGACTGTGAAGTTAACTAAACTTGTACGTTTTAAAACAGATTATAAACACCGAACATCATCTAACTCAATCATAAAACCTCCTCAATAACATCGATTCGAAACGTGTATATGAGGTTTTTCAGACCAACGTGGCTGGCAGGCTTTTTACCGTTTCATCTTCGAGTGTTCATTCACGGAGGAATTCATCTGATTTCTATAGAAAAACTAACACGAATTTCAACATCAGATGATATTTCAAAATGTATTTGATCTCTTGTCAAATATGATAGCCCTCACACAACGACAGTATCCAACTTCAATCAGCATTCAAGACAAACATCCATCTGGTAAACAGTCGAGTGCGTCTATCCAGAATATCGTGAAGCGATGAATTTCTCTGCCATAGTGATTGAAATAAAACGAAACAAAGAATGTGATGTGGAGTTTTTCATGGAAATGATGATTGTTTATATTCTCACATTCAATAAACATGAGAAGTATCAACTAGTCGAGTCCAAACGTTTCTAGATTATTATAATTATGAGTCCCACCGCTATAAAATCTACGAAAGTGACATCTCGAGAATTCAGTAAGGTAATGAGCACTAATTTAAAATTAGATGGTAAATGTACACAGCTTTTAATCATAGCTGATACCAAATCTGCTCAAAAATGATAGAAAATTTTATTCATCTTTCTGCTGTGTGTTTGTCAGTGATTGTCACTCATGTGAGTGCATCGTTAGAAAGCGACATTCCTTTCTATACTCAAAGTAAATAGAAAACATCAGATAACCTAATGATTAAGATGAAATATGGTCATAAACAACAGAATCATTGATCATTGACATTTCTACAAACGACAAATGAGGTCAACAGACAGATATCGGCATATCACACATTCACATAATGTTCATCACTTTACTTCATCAGTGTTAGTTTAAGAAAAATATTGTTTTATGCCAAAACGCATAGTAGATTAGAAGAACTAAAATAGATGGGCTGATTATGTGGAATATTCAAACACATTTTCGTGATTGAATTGACAAGGTACAGCACACAGTGTGAACGGTTTCACGAGTACGAGAGTAGCGCGTGTTGTGTTCACGTCAAACAAATACAGTTCATCGACGATAATATGTTTCTGATAGATAATCTTATCTTTTGCATCCGTTCAAATACACTTCTTTGTTGTTATTCACATAATGGTCCCCAGTAAATTAGGGATTTGAAAGGTGAGTGTCCATTTAACTAAAGTGGAGAGGACGAAATACAAATAAGTGAAATAACAAACAGTCAGTGATATACATTTTGGAACTGAAATCACGCATAAATATCTCTCTCTGATTATCACTAATTAGCTATGTCAATTGATATAGGCTTGGAGAAATTCTCCAGGAATAATTATCTGGTTATATTCAGCTCATCATTATTTGTACATTTTGTACATATTGATCTTTCTCTCCAGGAAATTGAACGGATTAAATTACTCTGCTTACTCAGAGCATTTCAATCTGTAATGTCCACGTTAGCCCATTCCACTTCATTTCGAATGAACTCCACTTCAATATGTTTCAATGTATTTGGCAATTTTGTAAACCGCTCTATTTTTATCACAGACTACTACTACTACTACAGCTCTGCTTCTCCTTAGATTTCAATAGAAAATGAGCAAAGTATTGTTTTCAATGGACTGATGTGGTCTAATCTACATCCACATTGATCTGTTAATTTCTTATGACTTTCTATTTGTATACAGTAATCTACATGTCAATACAGAAAAGTCAAAACATTCTTACAGTCGTCATTATTATGTTCGTCAGACAAAATGAATAAAACTTCGTTTAGAAGTTATATTTTCTTATTGAACTATGATGAAATCGTCTAACAGAAGTTTTATTACAATGAAATTCAAGTGTAAAAGTGTAAATGCTGAATCCCCATCTAAACAGTTTGTGCCATTTTGATTTGAATCAATCAAATAGAAACAATACACCATTGACAGTCTATAAAGAGGTATTTGCAGGCAACAAACTGCTTGTTCGTATTTTTGAGTAGCAAGTTAATCAACCGTGTATTACAAAGCACGTTTAATCACATTCAAGAGCAGTTTCATCAACAGGGGTCAGGAATATAAAACAACGGTGGGTGAACTCCAGCTCAGGTTCTCAATAGATAGAAGAATATTGAATAACGATCAGTTATTCCACCACCATGATTGGTCAATAATGAACGAAATTTGACCTTCATGGTCACTTTGAATCATCAAATCAGAATAAAACAACCAAACAATCAATAAATCTATATATACCAGACAATTTTTAATGAAATTTCATTAACTGCTTTGAACAAGATGATGAGGTGAGTGTTAGCTGAACACAAGAGGTAAGTGTATCGTACAAATTGAAATTTGATTCCATGAGTTAACGTTCTTTTATTCACTTGAACCATTTCAGATTCAATTCTCCATATGATCTGTTGAAACGAATTTGTTTGATCTTGAACGCATTTTCCGTGTTGTGTAACTGTGATGAAATTTGTAAACAACCGGATTGGGTGAACTTTACAAAAGTGATTTTTATGAATGAATCATATCGATATGTAAGTAATCGGTCAGATTCTAATAGACATATACAGTCACATCATTATTATTACTCACAAACCATTAATCTCAATCAGCCTCATCCATTTGTGAATGGCAGTTGCAAGATATTAGAAGAGGATAATGTGAGTTGGTTACATTTTGTAGTGGAGGCACTATACACTTATATACACCTTTTAGTTTATTGAACCACAATCCCTGTTGAATTATTTTGAAAGTAAAGTCAGTAAATTTAAAATTTGGCCTAATGGTAAGTCCATAATTTTCTTTGAATTAAAATTGTTATTGAATTTACTTGATCACCAATTAATCGCATGAATCAAAGTGGATTCAATTTCTTCAATGAATCACTTACATGCTCCTTATGAAGCGCCGATTTCTTCAATGAATCAGTTGCATGCTCCTTATGACGCGCCGATTTCTTCAATGAATCACTTACATGCTCCATGTTACATGTTGAACTTAGGCAATTTATATTTTATACATTCCATGTGAAATTATCAATCGAATTGTATGTTTTCATTCACAAAATTATAGGTGGTTTAGATATATTTAAAAAGGACGAGATAATTGGAGAAATCTCAAATGATTTAGGAAGAGATTTTTCACGTCATCTTTTGAATGAGAGTGAGTTTCTTGAATTATTCAGTTGCAGTTTGTTTTGTTTACCGTTGTCATATTCATTTTGCATATACGAAATCTCACCGGCCCGACATTTCTCAATAAAGTGAGTGAATCCAACTAAACAAATGTGCAGTAATAAGCGATGTTCTGAGTTAAATCAGTTTGTACTATTGAAGCCGACAAATTGTCAAATCTCGTTTGATGCCCAAAAATACTTTTCTAGAACTTACTTGATTCCTAAAAGTTTAATGTCTCTGAATCGCCTTCTGCCGACCATCGTATAGTCAACTGTATCTCTATAATCATATTCATATTCATACAATTTTCGAATCCAAACACTTTCTGACACAGCGGACTAATGAACGAACGTGAACAGTCGACTAGTGCAAAATTATTTACTCAAAATAGAACACTTAAAATATCAAGTTTACATCCGTATATCTCGGTCATTTATATAAATTGACGATTAACAAAATCTAGCATCCAACGAATATCAAAAGACAATTAACAGCAGTGTAACATTCTCACTTAGAGAGATTGAAATGTTCATCATATCGCTGAAGTGACAATAATCCTTGAACCTTCCTCATAGGCGATGATCGAGCATTTCACCACACCATTTCATGTAAATGTTGGAATGAATCTGATAACTTGTATACAGAGGTAGTTCATGTTAAAACGTACATTTAATAAAAGAGATGGATTATCATTTTACACAAATTTCATTATCTACTTTTATTTTCAATAATACAGAGGGATTAATCGTTGTCAAATGGTCTCTTGAAGGAAAAGATAAAGGTAAACATGATTCATGACAAGTGAAATTTGCACACTTACTTCTTTACTCTTTTTGATCACACACTGTTTGTATAATTCAGTTTTCAGAAAATTGACATGTAAAACTTTGTTACTTTTCTCGAAAATGAGGGTCTAACCAAATGTGAAATCCACTCACCGTTTGATCAAATTGATTGGGACTTGATGGACACTGCCTGTTTGAAAACCTGTTATATGTTTGTCACAAAGTCATTTCTGTGCACATCATATTCATCTACACTTCCATTCATCACATAGTCATTCCTATATATCTATATATCCTTCCACATTGAGACATCGTTGAGATTACACATTCAAATCTATTCGACTCTCATCTACAACAAACAAACACTGTGGTCACAGTTACTTGATCGAGTTAAATATCCATATGTTAGGTGATCAATAAGATTCTCAAGTTGCATTTGTGATTAAACGCTTCACAACTTATGTCATGTATACTTGGAGTCGATTCTTTCAAGGAAAATTATAGAAAATATTGTGTATGTGCGATTATCTATGCAGTATTAGACCTTCAATGATTCAACAGTAATACAATAGTAATGCAGATTCAGAAACTCAGCATTTCACACTAGTTTGAAAGGATGAATGCTCGTTTCATTCACATGACGTTTAGTTCAATGTTTTGAGTGCGAATCCGACTGAAGAAAGCATTTGACAGAATTCAGTAAATATCCACTTGATTTGATCACTTTTTGAGTGAGCATATGCTGTGTTACATCTACCTTTCAAATACTAATTATCGTTTGTCTTTTAATTGTAGAGAATACACCCATAGTAACTAATCTGTTATATCCGAATGGGAAGATATCTATCTATTATGAGAACGTAAGTAATAAACTGAATGTACATTTAGTTTTGTTTCAAGTACTTGAGATCATCCTACTATTTCATGCGTATGAATACTGTCGAATGTGTATTAAGCTACACTGAACACAATAGAAAAAGATCAACATTTTGTGATGTGTAAACAAACTACTTGACTTTGTATTTATTCTTTTAATGACATAACTCACTCTAGTACTTGTTAAAAAGTGAGTAATTAGAAGTGAAGTGACATCAGTTGTAACAATGATGTGTTCATGTCAAACACTACTAACCAGTGTATGTCAGAATAGTGTATGTAATGTGTGGTATTTTGTCAGACTGTATTTCATCTTCAAGTGGTCGGCTATTCGGAACATTCAATAATGTATCATCTGAGCACATCATCCTTGAAGCTGTTAACAATCACATTTCATTACAACTGACACAGATTTTTATTTCACAGTATGTCAACATATTTCATGATAGACTGATAAGTCATAAAACTTGGCTGAAGTTGACAGCTGCCGTGATTAAGAATATCTATGTACACCAGATGGAACAGACTTTCAAAGAAAATGAGAATATCATAATACGTAATGTAATTGTGGTTAAGATAATTTGAACGAAGACTCACTTATTTAAATTTGTTTTGATATAAGAGGTTGTGTGCTGACAAATCCTCGTCCCATGTCTCTTTCAGATTCTTATTAAAATACGCGAAAATAAGTTGTCAGGAATCCGAGGAGACTTTCAATGTGAAACAGGTAAGAAACTTTGCAAAGAATGATGTTAACAGTTTGATGTACGGTGACGTATAAAATCAATAATTTGTTTGCTGAGCCTCATATAACCGGCTATCTGAAGTAAAGTAACTAAGGTGTATGAATGTTTTTATCGCAAAAGTTTGGATTTATTGATTGAGTTAACAGAGCAGGAATGAAATAGCCTTTCACGCTTCGTACAAACCAGTAGGTGTTTGGACTGAATGGTTGGGTGAATATCCGTATGGCGTTTGAATTGAATGGTCCTCAGCTCTTGTCCACGAGTAAAGATAAACGCCGAGATGTTGGAATATCCAGCTGAGACTTTTTAAATAAGAAGGAACGCTAGTCATCTTTCGCTCTTCGTTTGATGCTTCCATGTTGTTTATTTGTTAGCTGAAACGGTTGCTCATAAAGAAAATCTAAATGTTAGGTGTTTTCTCTTCAATTTGTCACACAAGGTAGGACAGAACATAAGATATCTGTTCCTGTAGAATGGATGCAAAATGGCACGTTAGTGGAGTATGAAGTCATCGGCAGTATGTTAAACCTTATTTATCATCATTTACTATATTCACACTTAAATCCATACTTTTTATTTCAACACGCTGAAAATATCATTTATAACTGCAGTCAGCTACTAAATGACATCCAGGCATCCGTCTCAAAGCACGTTTGACTTATCATTAGTAAATACACGTTGATTCATTTTTAAATATCAAGAATGACAAGTTACCCATTTTGAACGATTATTGAAGTCTTATGGACAAACTCACAAAACGATGTATGAGTTGATAGTAATCTGGAAAAAGATTAAGTGACAGTTATTTGATTGTGGATTGACCAGGTAGCTTCTGTTTTTTCCTTATTGGTACATGTGATGTCGAATATTTCTGGGGCATTGAAATCACAAGAACAATCCATGTCATTGCGATCTACCTCAAAACGATTGTCTACCTTCCGAAATCTCTGCTTTGTCGTACATATCCGATAAAATGAAGATGAAGAAATGTGACGTCACGAAACTTATATTCATCATAGACAGTCTCAGAATTATTGATGTATTTAACAATACGAAATTGAATATGAACACTCAGTAAATTAAAATAGATTTCAGTTCACCATGTGTTAGGCTACCGAAATATCATTTCCATCACTGAACGAATCATTCAATTATCCAATGATCAAATCTCCTTCATATTCATCGAATACAGTATTATCTTAATTATAGGCGAATTTTCTTTGGTCCAACTAGTCTGTTGCATTAACCGACAGCACACAGACCAGAATGCGGCCACATACTTTGATATGTTTCCTCATAATAAAACAACTAATATTCTTTTTGGAAAAACGGCAATGATGACTGAAAAAACAATGTCTATTATCATTTAATGTTCGACTGAATCACCATGATTGAATTGAATTTTTAGTCTAAGAACAACTGAACTTCCAGCACTGCCTTCGTGAAAAGAAACTGTGCATTGATAAAGCATAGTATGCAGTACGTTTTGCTGAACTCAATGTAAACGTCGTGTGTGTATGTCCGAATGTGAACAGCCATTGAATTCTGTCAAGTTTTTTAGTCGGAATTCATCGTTCATAATTGACATTCAAACTTGTTTCATTCATGCCGTTGTGGAACATGATTGAATTCGAATGTATACTGAGTATTGCATTATGCATTGTGATAACAACTCTCCAGTAAACGAAATACACTAAAATCACTATCGTTTCATTGAGTTATAGTTGCATGTATTGTGATTCTCTTTACTTCTGTTTAAGAATTCAAATGATAAAATCACCTTATTACTTTTACAGCAATTTGTTCAATACACCATTCAAGTGAAGCATGTCTGAATGCAACAACATCGAATGTAAAATGTATTTGGTGTGAGAAATGGAATACGTGCATTGACAGTTATCATCAGGATAATCATTTCTTTAAAGTGAATGGTTGCCATTTTAAGGTATGTCAAATCGGTGTTAGATGTTCTGAATGATTGTACAAATGCACATTTTGTTACTGTGTGTTGAATTCTATTTTATCACTCTTATTGACACAAATGCAGAATGAATTTCTCAATTAATATTTCATGTTTTGTAATGAATGCTACTGTTTCGTCTATTCAAAAAGAGCACGGATGTTATTGATGTGAGTACATCGACACTCGTCAATCATAAAGGAACAACATTGGGAATTTGTGAAGTTCAGGTTGGTGGAAACCTCAAGGAAACCACCCATTAAACCGATCAATACCCGATAAATATTTGATATTTAGTAATAAATGCTACTGTTTTGTTTTTCTATAGAATGCGACTACTGAAATAACTCAAGAAAGTGGACAGAACAAATCACTTTGGTACCTGTATATTGTTATTCCTTCAGTCGTTTTCTTCTTTGCTGCATGCATCGGTTGTGTTATTTGGAGATGGTTGCATAAAGGAAGGAGAAGTAGTGAATGATTCTCAACAAAGTCTCGTAATTTATCTAAAATATTCTGACCAATTCTGCTTTTCTTTTTCGTATTTCAATAAACAGTTTTAGATTTAGTTATTCATTTTAATGGTTTGGACTTTTCTTCACGGAACTATGTACATTTTGTGCTTGTTTATGTTATAGCCGATGTATTCTTGTTAATTAAATATCAAATATGATTTATAATATGTGCGTCATTGTCTTTATTCATCAGAAGCTGACTTTTCTTACGAGAGTTTGACAACACTTTTTCCCAATTAGTAGTCATGTGTTTACGTGATTTTGTGTTAATTGCAATCAACAATGAGTTTGTTGTGAATGTCCATCGTCATCCTTCGTTACTTCATTATTCATTGTTATGTTAATGATGAGTGACAAACCAAGGTTAATTCGGTGTAATTTAGATTGATTGTGATTGATTTTGAACTTGTTTCAGGTTTCCCACATTAGGAGCCCCTAAATGCCATGATAAGGCCGAGAGCAGGGAGAGTTAGCTCTCTCTCCAAATGCTCTTACATGGCCACGTGCGTACATCCCTTGCCAAAGACGTACTACTCACAGACTTCTCGCAACGAGGCGAGGACCAAATGCCAATGGCTGGCGAAAAAACGTTGTTGGATATAGAGTAGCCACATAAAGGAATTGGAAAATCCCGAGTACTAATCAATAGTGCACATAGGCTCTAGGATCCTGAGTGAATAAATGACATGTGAATCAATTACCATGAAACTGCATCTCCCGCGTTGTTCCACGGCCTTGTAGGTCGAACGTTCCACCACCTACTTCGTTTAGGGCACAAGTAGCATTTAAAATGATATTCCTAGGATTTTATTCCTCTGAAATGTTTTTCCTCCAATTTAGAAAGAAGGTCCTTCAACAATCAGCATCTAACGCAATCGCACTACATGTCCGATTAGCATTCGATTCATTCAACATATTTTTCTCATTTTCATGGGAAATCTCATCAGAAATATGCAAGTCATCATCACAACCCATCTCTGTTAAAAGAACATGAAGTTTGTGATAAGAATATGACTGATTAGAAACTTCTATCACACAGTTATTCTAACTTTCATTTGGTGCTCTCGTATTTTTTGTGCTACACCAATTATATTTTGCATAGTGGTAGATCCAGCTTTCTCAACAAATGTCACGTGGAACATAATTTTGTCCTAGTTGACGTTTGAATTCAGGGTTGTATAAGGCTAACATGCTTCATTCAATTCTGGACTGAGGTATTACTATATACTGTCTATCTCAATATAACAGTCATGGAATTAATCAAGGGAGATATATAATCGATATTGAGTATGAATATTATTTTACGAAATGTTGTACAGAGATAAATTATCAATAGAAACGGATAATTTGATTAAATCCGAACTACAGGGTTAATCATCATTATTGACAATACTAAATGTAGTTCTACAGACTAACCGAATGTAACCAATTGTACAATATTGTAGTCATTTATCATGACGAAATACACAGGAATTATGTGAGTGAAATTTACCACTGGACAAACATGTACCAAACTTGTGGTCAACTCCGTGACTGGCTTTGCAATTACTCTAATATCTGTTATTCGCATCAGATCTGGTGGGGTTATCGACGTTTTCATGAAATGTTTCTCTTTCCAGCACTCGAAATTAGTAAACAATACATGATTTGGTAGTACGTTTTTGAGAGATGCGCCAGAAAGGAAAGCAGGCTCGTTGATAATGTCATTGATCCGAGTTAGTTGTAAGGCACACTCTTTCCATCTATTCATCGAAAACTTCAAAATGTGAATGTGTGAAAACCTGTATGTATATTTTGTTCGTTCTTGACTTTCCTACACGTTGACCTTGTTCTCTGAGATGCACAGATCGAGTGAAAAGAAAATGAGTAGTTATTTTGGGTGTCAAAATCATTTCTTAGTATTCTGTGCATCGAAATCAGGTCACCTCTTTGTCTACGACAAGACACATTTAAGAGGTATTGTTTTTCAACCTTGTTTTTGTGGTAAACATCATAGTTCTGAAACCGCACATGTAGCTGCACTCAGTACTTTTGCCAGGATTTGCGGATCACTTTTCAAACAGAGACTTTCAGCCTGAACCCATTTTTAAGGCTTAATTCTCTTTAAGGTTGTGCATTCTTTGATGAACACGATAGCATTTAACTTGGTGAATGTCCATCTCAAAGCCCACAGTGTTGCAAACGTCTTAGCTGCAACCGCATGGCAATGATCGGTGGTCTTAAATTCATGGCTCACGGTCACTCCAAGATCCTTGGGAAACCAACCAACGGGTACAGGCACTTCCTTATGCTGTAGCTATTCAACTTGGCATCTTTAAAGTGCATGACGAAACAATTCGCCACGTCAGTTGGCATCAGGCATTCTTTAGAAACGTTAACCACATGCATCTGCATCTCTCATTATTTCTCGCACATTTTGACATTATAAGCGTATCATAATATTGTGGACTGAACCATACTTGAGAGATAGCTTTCATGCAGCATAAAAAGCAAAGGATCTAGTACAGAACCTTGAAGTACTCCACCAAATACTGGTCTACATATGGGGCACTTTCAATTCAATCTGACTTTCTGTTTACGACCTATAAAAAACATTTTAAGCCATTATACGGAAGGTTCAGCCATGCCATGATTTTCTAGCTTCAAAAGCAATCCATTTGTTGGCATATTGTTAGCAATAGAAGTTTACTTGTTGGCATCTTGTCAAACAACTTGCTGAAATCTATGTAGATAACATTCACTGATTTTCCATTGTCTAAAGCTTTCATCCTTTGCTTTCTTGCAACAAGAAGATTTGGTTTTCAAGCTTAATACATTCAAAAGTATTCATACTTGAAAACAGTTACATTTCCATTCAAATTTGTAACTTACGTTCTCATAATAGATAGATATTATCCCATTCGGATATAACAGATTAGTTACCTTGGGTTTAAATTCTACGACGAAAAAACTAACGATACTTATTATTTGAAGGATAAAATTAGGTGTATAATTACTGAGTTGTGTCAAATGCCTTCGTCAGTTGGATTTGCACTCAAAACATTGAACTAAACGTCATGTGAATGAAACGAGCATTCATCCTTTCAAACTAGTGTGAAATGCTGAGTTTCTGAATCTGCATTACTATTGTATTACTGTTGAATCATTGAAGGTCTAATACTGCATAGATAATCGCACATACACAATATTTTCTATAATTTTCCTTGTAACAATCGACTCCAAGTATACATGACATAAGTTGTGGAGCGATTATTCACAAATGCAATTTGAGAATCTTATTGACTACCTAACATATGGATATTTAAATCGATCAACTAACTCTGGCTACAGTGTTTGTTTGTTGAAGATGAGAGTCGAATAGATGTGAATGTGTAATCTCAACGACTTATCAATGTGAGTGGATAATCTTTAAGAATGACTATGCGATGAATGGAAGTGTAGATAAATATGATGTGCACAGGAATGACTTTGTGACGATTCATTTTCTTTGAACTAATGATTTATCGTCAACTTTCATCGAAGCATTTAAACGAAAATGAATCTCTGCATTCGTTTCCCAACAGGCGAAATGAGATTGTAACCTTATTTATCTATGGTAGTCAATTTTCGACTTTTCAGATCTGATCGTTATCAGTTCATGTCAACTGATCTTCAAGTCGAAATTAATGTATTCAAATGGTGAGTGGATTCACATATAGTTCAATCTTCATTCTTCGAAAAAGTTAGAACTTCTTACATTATCAGTTTCCAAGGAGATTTTATTCTCACAAATAGTGAGTGATCACAATCAGTGAAGGTGTAAGTGTGCAGGTCTCATATGTGTTGACTTACGTGTACCATTATCTTCTCCTTCATGTGATCATTTGACAGCGAATAATCCCTCTGAATTATTGAAAATACGAAAATAGATAATGAAATATCTGTAAAATGAAAATCCATCTCTTTTAATAAATGTACTTTGTAACCCGGACTACCTTTGCATACAAGTTATCTGTTTCATTCCGACATTAACATGAAATGGAGACGTTTCAAGGAATAATGTCTCTTCAACGGTTTATTGAATTTTTCAATTCAGTCAACTCGGAAAAAAAAATTTTACTTTCGCGAAATTTGTCCAATGATCTTTTGACTTAGTTAGATTAATTTAATATTTATCTGACAATAGATTAAAATAATCATTTTCTGAGATTCAGTTATACATCGATTCGGACAACAGACCGAAATTAATATATGTAAAGTTGATTTTTTAGGTATTCACGTTCGAGTAAAACGTTGTGTACTTGCGGACTGTTCATGGTCGTCCACTATTCCCCACTTTCAGGAAGTGCCTGGATTTGGAGATCATAAACATACGAATATGATTACAGAGATACAGTTGAATCAAGTATGAACCAAGTAAGTGCTAGTAGAGTATTGGAAGATAACAAATATGATTTGGTATTTTGTAGGCTCCACTTGTTCAAACTGACTCCACTCAGAACATAGCTCATTGCTACACATTTGTTCGGTTTGATTCACTTAGTCTACAAAGAAGTGTCGTATCGATGAGATATCAATTATACGAAATGAATGTGAGAAATGGAAACAAAACAATCTATAACTGAATAATATAAGAACCCACTTTCATTTAAAACATCAAACTCAAGCATTCAGATGTCTTTTTAATTCATTTGAGATTCGTCCGTAGTGCATTCTGTTTTCATACTTAAGTATCTGACCTTTAATATTAATAAAGAAAACATGCAAATTGATTGATGATTTCACATTGAATGGATAAATGAATTCGAATAAAACTGAAGATTTAAAGGAATTCTGTGGACTTAATTGAATCAGCTATAAGGCGTCACATCACAGACAATTTGAAGAAAACGTTCGTCATGTTACGAAGAGCATGCGACTGGTTCACTGAAGAAATAGAATCAACTTTGATTCATGAGATTAATTTGTGATCAAGTAAATTCAATAACAAATTTATGTCAAAGAAAATTATGGGCTTACCATCAGACAGAGCATAAAATTTACTGACTTAACTTTCAAAATATTTCAACGGGAATTCTGGTTCAATAAACTAAAACGTGTAAATACGTGTAGAGTACCTCCACTACAAAATGTAATCAACTCATTTGAATATACCTGTAATCATCAAAACTGCCAATCACAACTGGATGAGGCTGATTGAGACTAATTGTTTGTGAGTAATGATGATGTCGTAATATACCACTGGCTGTTAATAGGCATTCGGATTAGAAAAGATAATAAATTTCTTATCAATCTAGAAGAAGTGAAACTGACTGTGTCCAGTTATGTAGATTGAGGTCATCAAAGATTGTTATAATAAGTGCGTTTTTGAAGATTGGGAACGACTTCTTGAACCAGACACACATTTGTTTTTATAACAGTGATTATTGTATCAGAATACTAATGAATTTGTGTACACAGAAGGGAAGGACTGATTTCCATTTTAGTGTTTTAATGTTTTATTTCCTCATATCATTTGAGCTTACAAATAGATGTTCTCTTGGTACAGTAGAGATTGATTGTTCTATTTTAAAAGGGTTTTGACAGTAATCAAAATGTTGTTTTCTGTAGCATCACAGTCTTGTATAACAAAACACTGCTGTGTAAAATCATGAATGAATGAACATCAAAATTAGTTTTAGTGATGCATTGTACACTTTATGCTGTTGACCAGTACCTAACTATGAGAAGAAGACTAGTCTGTTCAGGATAAGTGAGATCTAGATTAGAACGTGATTGATAGTCTCTCCCTATACTTTCTTGCGTATTTTACATAGTGTTACAAGTGAATATGTTATAAGTACTCAATTTTGCTGTAACATTTGATGGTTCTTGCATGAAACCAATCATTCTTTACCGTTCTACATCTTCCGTTCACAGTCTTGTGAAATAAAGATTTTTCTGTTTTGTGAAGAGTGCTGAGAAAGTGAGCAAGATGATTCGTTAATATTTTGAAGTCACTAAAAATATGATTGCATACAGACATCAAATGTCTTCCTGAGGCCTGGCAGATGACATCTCATCGGACACTATCCATATCCTTCATTCACATCTTTCTCTTTTCATGTCTCCTGATAGAACGAGATTTCAGTTCACTAGAATACATGTATGCAAGCAAAAGAATAAAAGCTCCACAATGCTTTTGATGTGTGTGCGAGTCTGACAGGTATTAGATAAGTTATTACTTCCTCTGCCCTTATAATTACATGTTACTGCTTGTTCTTCGTTGTTGTGTTATGTCAGCTTTTTGATGTGAAAATATATTTACGTTCCATTCAGGTCAGTCACGTGTTATTGACCTGAATTGTGTTGACGTTCTGTAGAATAGACACTGGGAGGGAGTCTAGCCTAGATATTTGTCTAAGGTAAATGGAAGTCCCATACGTGTAGATGAAGTGAAATCGAGCGTTATAACAGCCTTAAATAACAAATATATTTTGTGACGAACAGGTTGTTCGAGTTGACTTAGTCAATAACTTGTATTCTTACACATATTTTTAATTGAGAATGTCGTACAGATTCCTAATTTTTTCCAAAAGACAACCCATTCAATTCCATGTATTTCATCTACTCGAATTATATACCCTTGTCAACGTTTTCTCTTTTTTGTAAAAGGAAATGTGGAACACATGATGCTTAGAATTTTATGTTTTAACAAACACATAGCAATGAATAAGGCTGATATTCATCATGACAATTACAAATCATTGTCTTTATCTCTCAATGTAGTTTGATGATGACAGCAGAGACGATTGTCGCGGATTCATGATTGTCTACTGAATGCCATGTACTTTTAACAAATAGTCTTTGTATTATCAACTGCTAAATTCTACCAAAATCAACTATATAAATTGAATTTTGACTGCACTTTTGCGTAATTTTATCGCGAAATACCTTAGTCGACCAGGTGAACAAGCTGGACAAGATTAAATAATTGCTTTCCAAGTTTGTACGCAATACTCACTGACTCATATACAGCTGTTACACCTTGTCGTAGCATAATTCGCTCAAACACATTCTCCATATAACTCTGACGTAGACAAACTATTCTAGTTGTTTTCAGTTGCAATTCAAACAAACAAACAGAAAGTAATAAGAGTTTGACAGAGTTCTGTGAATGTAGATTAGAACACATCGAACTATTGACAACAATAATTTGCTCAATTTCTGTTGAATTCTAAACAGAAGCAGAGCTGCAGTAGTAGTCTGTGATAAAATATGTCGGCCTACAAAATTGTCAAACACAATCAAACTTGTTGAACCGGAACTCATTTGAAATGAAGTGAAATGGGATGACGTGGGCATTACAGGTTTAATTGCTCTGATTATACAGAGTAATTTATTACGTTCACTTCCCTGAAAAGAAAGAACAAAATCCACCAAACGCACAAATGATGATGAGTTTAATAAAACCAGATAATTATTCGTGGAGAATTTCTGCAAACCATGCCAATTGATATGGCTAATTAAAGATAATCACAGAGATATTAATGCGTGATTTCAGCTCCATAATGAGTATCACTAATTGTTCGTTGTTTCACTTGTTTGAATTCTGTCTTCTCCGTTTTTGTCAAGTGGACACCCACCTTTTACATCCATTAATTACTCGAGACCACAGTGTGATTGACAACAAAAGGTGTATTTGATCGAAGGCCCAAGATGATATGACTGTTCATCAGTAACATATTATCCTCGATTAACAGTATTTATTTGACGTGAACACAACACGTGGTACTCTCGCACTCGTGAAACCGTTCACACTGAGGACTGTACTTTGGCGATTCAATCACGATTATGTGTTTGAATATTACTCAAATTCAGCAAATCTATTTCAGTTCTTCTAATCTACTTAGCCTTTCTGTAAAAGAAATATTTTTCTTAATTGAACATTAGTGTAAATAATAGTGTACATTAACTGAACGCGTGATATACCGATATCCGTCTGTTGACCTCATTTGTTGTTTGTAGAAATGTCAATGATCAAAGATTTTGTTATTTATCACGATATTTCATCTTATTAATCAGGTTATCTGATGTTCTCTATTTACTTTGAGTATAGAAAGGAATGTCGTTTTCTAATGATGCACTCATATGACTTACAATTACCGACAAGCACACAGCAGAAAGATGAATAAAATTCTTTATCATTTTAGAGTAGATTTTGCACCAGGTGTGAATAAACTCTGTAGCCATTTACTATCTAATTCCAAATAAGTGTATTGATCATAATCCTACAGAATTCTATTGTGTTTATCATCCATGCCTTGCGTGTCGGTCGAACTCACATAATTAACCTAAACACTTTTAGACGATACGTTAGATGATACTTCTCATGTTTATTGAAAGTGGGATTGTGAAAACTCACTATCATCATGAAAAACTACACATCACGTTGTGTGTATCTTTTTATTTCGATCAATGTGACGTAGAAACTTATCGTTACACGATATTCTAGATAGACACACTCGACTGCTTACCAGTCTTATGTTTGCGTTAGGTCCAGAGTTCGGATCATGCGAGCCAAGATCGTAGATGGGCCCTGCAGAGAAGTCTCACCATAGGACGAAACTACTGTTCATTGCTTTCAGGTTGTCCATAGTAGTCTAGCTTCAATCGATTCATGTTCAAAACCATTGAAATTACAATAATACCGAAAAAATCCCTTCTGATATGAATCAAAGGATGTTCAGAAAGATTTAAACACTGAAAAGCTACATTAACGAAAGCTGTTACCAAGCGCGTCTCTGGCGTTGTCGGAAAATTCGTTTGTTTTAAGATTAATGACTATCAAACCCGCTAACAGCTGCACATTACATCCGACATGTCACTTATGAGCAGTAAATTCTGCATCCGAAGAAACGTTAAAATGTACAGGTTAGATACATTGTGAAGCTACAGTCAATGAATTAATGGAGAAGGGAGTAATAGTTTTGAAACGCCGTTCGTAACTCGTCTTGTTGGGTCTTGACTGGATAGAGAGTTGGCAGTTAACAGACCGTCACGCAAACTCGATCTACACCAACGTCAGTACACTGAATGTGGGAGAGCAACACTCAGTTGAGTCGTTGTTTAAGCGACTCGTTGAGGAACTTGGAGGATGCACTAAATGTTTAACCACTCTTGGTCTTCGATTACAGTAGAAGCCGGTGTTTTGATCTAAATAATCTGTAGCCCATGCTGCTCTCGCATCGGTTGAAGAAATGCTTGAACGACTTCATGAATTAGTTTTTTTGAATCGGTAAACGTCTAGGAATAAGCTGCATGGATAGCAGTACTTGAGAAGACAAATCACGCGTCCTTTTATGTGCCGATTGATTAATCGAGCTATGGCAAGCCCTACGAAGTCTTCACTAGCCCTTAACAATATATGTATATATGTGGTTGAGACTAAAGTTAGTGTTCTGAACCCACGCCAGTCATTAAAACACGTTCACATTCAGCTCTCCGAACATTCACTAGTTTACTGATCATCAAATCCGAATCGATTCCATGTTTGCCTCAACCAATCAAATCACGGTATCCCATTCGAGAAGTATTTTTATTCGGTATTTCGTGACTAGAATGGTGGAATCTTATGAACACTGGAGACTAGATAAACACATAGTTGACTGCTGCTCGGTGAACAATTAGTATACTCACTTCGTAAACCCATACTTCAATAACCCTACTGAAAACAAATTTAAAAACTTCTTTCTCAATGCTGTAAAATAACGGTAAATATCAGGTAGGATGGTATATTAAACTGTGAAATAAGTTACGCAATACAGAGTATTGATCGATAGAACGAATGAAGAATTATTTAAGAGCACTTGTCAGTCAGAAATGATTGCACAAGTGTGGAAAACAAAATAGGACAAAATGTGAGTTAGATTATGAATAGGGTTCATTCGCCGGAACTTATGATTATCGAAATAAAAATAAGGATCATGTACAAATAATTCACGAATGTGAACATGAATTCATACATAGCGTTTCCGCTGTCTGTCCATGAAGGTTTTCACCTAATACACTTTCAAATGATTACTTTTTACGGTACCTTAATATTTGTAAGAATACACGATTCTATGAACTGTTTGTATTCAATTTTGTTGTATAATATTCACTGACGTGACGTATACTGATTGTGACTGCTGACAGACATAAGCGGTAGGCAACACCAGTCGAAAGTGGAATGTCTACGAACTGGAAGCAAACAAGACAATAAGTGAAATGCCGGAACAGTGAGGCATGTAAGAGTCAATTTGAAGATGTGCAAATGATGCAATGGAATTATGATCTTTACATTTTATTAACTCACTTTGTGAATTTGCATCAAACAATAAATTGGTCTTCCTCAATCGACTTATATGCTCGTCGCGATATAACTGAAAAATAATAAAAAGAGTTTTATCGCCGAGAAATGCTTTGTACATAATGGATGTTATTCATTTTCCATAATCATACTGTCGAAATGAATCATCCAAATAGTGGTCAGATTCAAGGTAGAATGAGTCGTTTCAAGTGACAGTTTGTGAACAGAGGATTGTTTGTATTGAAAGGAGAGGATAAATTGTTCGGTGTTAAGATGATCAATGTGAAGGTTTGACTTGACAGTTATGTATCGTGTTAACAGCGATCTGCCTATATCCGTCAGTTTCGAAATCACTTAGACGACTGAATCAAGGACTATTTGAATCAAGATGCCAGAGCTCTGCATCCAGAAGAAATATGTTCAGCTGCTTGATTTACATTGATGCACGTCTGGATTTAATGGTGAGTGATCTTCATGTGTGTTGTGAAGACATCATTCGATTATAATTCATGCAACTCCATTCTTTCTATTTTCAAAGCTTAAAGTCATTCACACATCATGCCATAATTAACATTGAATCACAAGATATTGTTGGGAAATTCACCCAGCAATCACCACTATTTACCACTATGTACCTCATTCGTTCAAATTTTACACTTTGCATGACTTCTCATTTGGGATAACATAACTGTCCCTTACGCCATCCAATCCATCTTCATTTGTCATTAATATTTTGACAAATTCATTCAATGTGTCACATCATTACATGTCACATCTTAACAGTATTAAAAGAAACATTATACTATAAATCTGATCGCTGTTTGAGTTATTTATTTGGATAATATAACTATGGTAAGTGAAGAGAATTTCATCAAGATAACTTGTTTTTAACTGTTTAAGCCACTGTAAACAGATCTCTTTCTCAGTCTGTGGACGATGCTCCATTTCGAATGTTATTATGGAGAGTTAAATGAGTCACTTTTTAGCATGAACATGCATAATATCACTTCCGAATGATGTGATTGTCAGTTGACATTTGCATTCTGACTTATTGGAATTCAAGTATGGGAATGTTTAGTCAATAATGTGAGAGTTGATTGAAGAGACCTTATATTTTGTTTACGAAATTTTTCGCAGAATGAAAATTGTTCTCTCCTAATACGGTTTTCTTGATCCGTCAATCTGGATTGTTTAACAAAAGTAACAAAATAACCAGCAAATTAAAATATAATCCAAACATTTTAGAGTATATGGTTGTGTATATGTTTGATCAGTTTGTAGAGGTTTTGACTAATAACACCAGTCGATGAATGTCAAACCACCTTTGAAAACCTGGAAACACGAACAACAGTTTCGTTCTGGAATGAGACTGCTCGGCAGTGTGCATCCACGATTTTGCACTCGCAGCCCAATTATAGGAGTTTTTGCAGCATCCTGAATGGTTGTTTTGTGCACAAAAATTACACGAATACATTCATGAGCAGTTTCAACTAAGACAGTAATTTTGCGCAATATTGGAGAACAGATTTATTTAATTAAGTTAAATTGCTTTAACGGGAAAACGAGATTTGTTCAAGTAGACTGCAATCCAGAATATCACACCTGGAAATCTCATTAAAATCACAATTCACAAATAATGATGAAATACTTTTTGTCAATAATTTGAAAACTAAACATAATCTCATGTTATTACAATGTTGATGATTGATGCGTCTCAATGACTTCTGTGTTGTATATTCGGTATCCACTGAAAAAGTGAGTCACATAAATTACTAGATCCAATGAAGCCTACATAATTCTGATAGTTTACTCAGAAGTGTTCCTATATTCAAAACCTTTGAACTGGAATTCGTTCAAAAACCACATCACCTATATCTCACCACAAACGTTGAGCAGAATAGTATTGTTGCATTTTCATTCCTCATCATATGTCATACTGTCATTTCGCTACAACAATGTGCACAAACAGCACAAATGAAGATGAGCTTGATATAAACAATGTTTATTCCTGGAGAATTTCTTCAAACCCATGTCAATTGACATGGCTAATTAAAGATAATCACAGAGATATTGATGCGTGTTTTCAGCTCCATAATGAACATCACTAATTGTTCCTTGTTTCACTTATTTTCATTTTGTCTTCTCCATTTTGGTCAAGTGAACACCCATCTTTTACATCGATTAATTACTCGAGACCATAGTGTGATTGACAACAAAAGGTGTATTTGATCGAAGGCCCAAGATGATATGACTGTTCATCAGTAACATAGTAACCTCGATGAACAGTATTTGTTTGACTTGAACACAACACGTGCTACTCTCGCACTCGTGAAACCGTTCACACTGAGGACTGTACTTTGGCGATTCAATCACGATTAGGTGTTTGAATATTACTGAAAATCAGCAAATCTATTTCATTTCGTGGATGTGCACTGCTGAGGAGTCCCGCAATAGGACAAAACGGCCGTCCAGTGCTTCCAGGTTTTCAATTGTGATGGTCTAACATCATTTGGTTCATGATCCCGATCAAAAACTTAAGAATCTCCAGAACTCCTATACTAGTAATCAACATGTGCTCACTAGTGACTAGCTTCGTGAGGGAATTCTTGGAGTTTTAGTGAGAAGCCGTGACCAGTGGAGCTAATCCTTGTCGGGTAGAGACAGTTATCTACCTCAGTACAATGGAAGTTGGTCGCACAATTTCGTGGATTGGTTGATGTTAGAAACTATCACCACTGGATGCCGGCTCAGTGGTCCAGTTGGTTGAGCGTTCGCGCGAGACCGAAGGCCCTGGGTTCGAATCCCATTGAAGAAATCTTGACTCAGAATGTAAGAAGAGCCGTACAAAAAAAATTTAATGCTTCCAGATTAAATGAAATCTTCTACAACTATCTCAAGATAAGAACAGCCAACAAAGACAGACTGCCTGAATTCGCCAAATCTATGTGTATCTATCATTTCAACTGCTCCTGTGGAGCCAGTTATATTGGGCGTACAATTCGGCAAGTCCGTCATCGCACTACTGAACATCATCCGTCGTGGTTAAACAAAGGACAGGTAAAAGTGATTAAAAGTTCTATTCTCTCTCACTTGGTTGACACAAATCATCAAGTCGAATTGAATAAAGCTCTTAAGGTTATCTACAATATCCCATCTAATTTGTCACATGGTTTACGAGTGCGCCTCTTGCACATTGCGGAAGCCATCGCAATCCATGTTCACAAACCTGACCTTTGCATTCAAAAGAGATTCGTACAACCACTTTCCCTGCCCTGGCCATCAATTTAAGATTTCCTTCAAAAGAACTATTTTTCATACTTCTTCCATTTGTTTTTTTTTAAATTTTGTAATTTTATTTCTGTTGCTTTTAAAATTAATAACTTCTCAACATTCATCTCTTGATTCTTACGTAACTACCATCCTATTGACCATCCGTTAAAATTCTGTTCCTTCTTTGTTTCTTATATTACGCAACATAGAAACTTCTTGATTACATTGAATATTAATAATCCTCTTTCTTCCAATTAATCAATGTTAATTTAAATGTCATTATGTAATTAATTATTACGTAATGTATCTACTCGATGAGCATTATATTACTATTGTAAAACGTATATATATTAGTGTAGAGCCATGATGAAAAACTAATTGAAAAGAAATTTCTTCGCTCAATTCCTTCCTTCTTTATTTCAGTTCTTCTAATTTACTTAGCCTTTCTGTAAAAGAAATATTTTTCCTAATTGAACATTAGTGTAAATAATAGTGTACATTAACTGAACGCGTGATATGCAGATATCTGTCTGTCGACCTCATTTGTTGTTTGTAGAAATGTCAATGATGAAAACTTTTGTTGTTTTTCTCCATATTTTATAATAATAATTAAGTTATCTGATGTTTTCTATTGTGTAGTTAGCGTGATATTTACTTTGAGTATAGAAAGGAATGTCGCTTTCTAATGATGCATTCATATGACTGACAATCATCGACAAACATACAGCAGAAAAATGAATTAGATTCTCATTTTGCAATTACAGATTAGTTTCTAATGAGAAAATGAGTAGATAGCAAGTAGTCTATCAACCTCTCAGAGAATATTTGGCACCAGCCATCAATAATCACAGAAAATGTTTACCATCTTAATTCATATAGTCGTAGTTATTGTAATCTTACAGAATTCTCAAGTTTGTGTATCTGTGAAACTGTCATCACTAATCTCGATACACTTACATTCGACGCGTTGATACTTCTCACGGTTATCGGATATCAAATTGTGATCAATCGTCGTCATCAGTATTATTATTTTAATTAAGAAATCACGTTCTATGTATCATTATCTCACCGACAAGACTCCATAAACACAATTCAAGTCTCACCCAGGATATATCAATCTCATGTGCGCGCGCTAATCCACTTGACCTCTGAGCCAACCAGCATCCATAACTGTCAACGTCGAGATGGTGGAGAAGAATTTTAACTCAGGTGGATGGTTACGGCGAGTGACAACAGATGCGTTGAACTTCACTTCTCACTAGATCTGCAAGAAATACCACTTGAAGCCAGTCAACAGTGAGCATATATCGATTCATATCACAAGGGCTTTTGTGGATATTTTAGTAATTTCAATGGTACGACTCGTGGATGAGCACTGCTGAGGGTACCACTAAATCAGTACAATCAGCAAGACATTGTTACTTTCGATTGATGAAACAGACTACTTATATCTGTCGACATCAGTAGCAAACACCACAACATGATCCATTCGGAGTTTGAATAAAATATCACAAATTCTATGTAAAGATGCAAATCTCCTTCATAAATTTTCCGTTTTCAACTTTGATTCAAGCTAATTTCAAAGGTTGTGACATAAAATAAACTCGAATCAAACATCACAAAGATATTTTTGCAACAATAAAGTAATCTGCTTCAGATTGTAAGAATAACAGAAAAGGAATAACAGATTGGACGTTAATACAGTTGACTGCCATCCGGTTCAGTAGTCTAGAGGTTAAGCACTCGTGCATGAAACCTATGGGTTTTCTTATTTGATACTGACGAGTGAGATCGTGAATACGCTTTGCTGAGGAGTCCTATACTGAGACAAAATGACCATCCAGTGAATCCAAATTTCCTAAAGGTCGTGAAAAAATGGCATCAAGTTATTTGTCTATGAATATTGTTAGATTATTCAACATCTTCTTTAAACAAAGCTAATTCATTTGAACAAAACAAGATTCATAATCATAGCACAATAATATGAATATCAGAGTAGAGGCTTGTGGAGATTGTGTTAAGTTTAATAGTTCAATTCATGAGTCAATGTAAGCTGGACCACCACTGAAAATCTAGAAGCACGAAACGGTTGATTCATTCTAGTATGGGACCTTTGAATAATGCACAGTCTCGATCTCTTCTTGATGTTATATAGAACTATAATTGTTCATCTTGTGCGGACTGCCTCGATATTGCCTTGGGTCACAGACTTTATAAACAAAGATGTGTAGTGCCAAGCAGTGGAATTTAGGACATGCGTCTTGTCCTATTTAGGATCAGTCAGCTGGATATACTTACATCTCAGTGTTGATGTCCACTCTAGTACTCTAACATACTATTCGGTTTATAAACAAACTAAACAGAGCACATCAAACGACATGATAGGAAAACGACGTTTTTACAGGATCCAACCAAAAGTGGCAATGGAATGTGGGACAGAGTAATTCATAATCGACAGGGCATAACTCAAGAATGGTTAATCGTATCATAATAATAGTCTATAGGTCAAAATAAAGCTTATAATTAGAGGAAAATGAATATGCATGGTTTAGCTTCTTAACAATGATACGATAAGTAATATTGAAATTGAATATTGAATAAGAGAAGTTAATGCATTATTACACGTCATGTATTGTGGTATTCGTTGATTGTTATTTAATAAAATGATCTTATTATGTAACGAATACATAGAATATCACACATTGAAGTGATTGAGTGAAGTGAGTGAATGAGTGAGTAATTAATTATGCAAGTAATTACCTGAGTGAGTGTGTGTTAGAGTGAGTACTTGAATGTGCGAGTGAGTGAATGAGTGAGCGAGTGAGTCAATAACTCAACATATGTACCACATAAACTGATCGATTTGTGTGTGAGCTGGCATAACTGTCAGTAGGATTTCTCTGGCAGTGGCTGTATACACATGGGCATGTGAGAGCATTTGTAGAAGGAGAGATAACGTTTCTCATCCTCGAGTTCGCTTTTCGCCTTCTCAAGTTTGTAAACGACAGTAATGCTGGGAGATGGTAAAGTGTAAGACCCCACTGTCAGTGGTTGTATGCATGGGTTCATGTGAGAGTATTTAGAATAGGAGAGCCGACTCTAACCACTCTCGACTGTGCCAGGGCATTCGGGATGAAAAACAAATACCGTTAGTAGATTTTCACTTAAACCGTTATTAAGAAAACAATGAGCTGTTTCGATTCTCTACTGTCTTTCTGAAGTAATTTCATTAATGGATTTTGTTTGTTTGTACTTTGTTTACGAAATAGCTCACTATTCTATATAGATGCTACCAGACTACTTATTACAATCAAAGATGGATAGTGGCTAGCAGTGGAATCCAGGACGCGCTGTTCGTCCTGTTTGGGACTCGTCAGGTGGATGTACCTGCATCTCAGAGTTGATGTTCACTCTGGGACTCGAACTCAGTACCGTTCGCTTCAAACGCCATCGCGTTATCCACTTAGCTACTGAGTCCTGATATCCACTTGCTTGTGCAATGGGGTGAAGTTTAATTTACTTGATGTTGTTTTTACTTGAATCTTCCCATTGATGTTTTAGGACTGTAATTGATCAGTCTCTTATTGGTATACGCACAGTATGCACATATGCCAATAAGAGACTGATCAATTTCAGTCCTAAAACATCAATGGGAAGATTCAAGTAAAAACAATATCAAGTAAATTACTTGTTACAATGTTATAAGTAGTTAGAAATTCCTGTTGTAGTTTTATTTTTCAAAACATCAATGTGATTTTTAATAGAAACTGAGTTGACAGATCGTTTATTTGTGTACACAAACATTGTTATCCCCATTCTTTATCTGCAGGAGTTTGAAACTACAGAACAGGTTCCTTTAATCAGACAAACCATGTAATGAAAGAATGGATCATCAAGTATTAGGATAAACAGAAAATGTAATCTCTTATCAAGCAAAGATGGATAGTGGCTAGTAGTGGAATCAAAAAACGTGCATTTCGTTCTATTCGGGACTCGTCAGTTAGGTGTAACAGCATCTCAGAGTTGATGTTCACTATCGGACTCGAACCTAGTGTCGTTCGTGTTATCCACTTAGCTAATGAGTCCTGAAAACCACATGCTTGTACATGTCAGTTTAAATTGGCTAAATATTCTTTTACTTCAATCTTCCCATTGTTGTTAAGGACTGCAATTTATCAATCTTTTATTATCATATGTGCATCCTATACGGATTGCATCCATAATACTTTTATTCACAAGCATTCTGAACAAAGACAGTAAGTGACTAGTAATGAAATGCAGGACACAGGTTTCGTCCCATTTAAGACTCATCAACTAGATATGCTTTTATTTCAGTATTCATCTAACACTTCACAACTTAAGCCAGTACCATACACCTACCCAACTACTAAATCTTAATCGATAGAAACATTCAAGCAAACGCTACCTTCTTGTTTCTCTTTATTAGAAATTTTTTTAAATTGACCCTCACCGTTTTTATTACTCTGTCTATTCAAAAATCATATTGATTGATTTTTTCTATTTTTCCTTATTTTTTTCTTTTATTTTTTCATCATCAATAAGAAAATTAATATCTACACGTTATACGAAGATAATTGATCCAGATTTGTTCCTCTTAGAGATAAGCGGAACAATGTGGTGGTGGGATGATTTTCACTTTTGTAACGTTTAGAATGATCTTCAAAGAAGGTTAAGTATTCGTGTGATTTAAATCGATGATTCTATACGAGGATTAGTGACATATATCAATCTAAATGGTCATCAGAACTGAAGAAACTGGAGTGGGATGTGGATTCAACGAAAGCCTACAAAACTGTATTCATAACAATTCATTTATCAAAGTATAGATAATCTATTAGATCTATCAGAATGGTTTTTGTACATAATATAGTAAGTTCAATAGTTGAGATCATGAGTCGATTGAAGCTAAACCACCATACAAAACCTCAAAGTATGGGACGGCCGTTTCGTTGTATTGTGAGATTTCTCAACAGATTCGCTTGATCCTACAGGATAAAGAGTGAATAAAGTTTCTTTTTCTGCTTAATGGAACCCAACTATGGAAGTTCTTGTATTGTCCATTCCTAGTAGATTTTCTGTTTAGAGATCTCTGTAAAGAACCGTCATACATTCTTTTCAATCGGACATCAAGAAAGTGAAATTCATGGTTTACCTCTGCTTCTGAGGTGGCAATTATTGAAAATATTCGGGATTTCATTGTGGTCCATGTCCATATATCTCTCATTTAAATGAAATCTCTCAATTATTGTTCGAAGTACAGACTTTTCTAGATTAGACATGAACAATTAGGCAGGAAGGGACCTAATGGAGATACCATTATAACTCCATCTATTTGTCTATAGAAAACATCAATAAATCTAAATTGCACGTTGAGCGTACATCGTAGTAGTAGTTCTTTAAGGTAATGTTCTGGGATACACATATCAAGATTATTGTTTTCTGTGAGAGGGACATTTGTAAAAAGAGAAGTGACATCTATTGAGAACATTTTCTTACCGGTTACGTTGATATTTCTGATTGAGTCGACAAATTCAAAGGAGTCAAGAGAATTGTATTTATTGATGTGATTTTTAACAGGTTGCAAAATGTCAGCTAACCATTTAGCGACCAAGTGATAAGGAGAATTGTTCATATTAACTATAGGACGTAGTGGGACATTATCTGTTCCAATGACACAACAAATGTGAAACTATTTCATCTTCAACAGACCATCATCAAAGATGGTTATCCACCGAGATTCGTTGATAGCAACTTGGCACCCAGACTTCATGACAAAGCATCGACAGTAGAGAAGAAAACTCTGTTTATGAATATGGAAACTAAAGGAGAAATCCTAAATAAACGCATTTTGAAATCATTGAAAAAAAATACGCAGCTAAGCTCCGAATCGTTTTCTCTTGCCGACCTACGATTATGGGTGTGTTGAGAACAAACTTCTGCTTTGGGCCACATCAATGTGCATATATAAATTTACTTGCTCATGTGGGGCAAGTTACATAATCCGCACAAAACGATGATTGTCCGAACGCATCGTGGAACATTATCCGGTCTGTCTCTCTTAAACGGGGAACGTACAGGAGCACTTAATTAACTGTGGACACATCACTTCAAACGACTCTTCATTTAAGGTAGTCTACAGAGTCAAAGGAACTGGATAGAAGGGGGTTGAAATCAATATTTTATTCACCGCACAGGCATTGGCACTCCACAAACTCAAGCTTGTACTTTGTGTGCAGAAACGAATTGTCCAACCTCTTATCCTTCTTTGGATCTAATTCCTTTGATGGGTATGTTTCCTTGTGTTTTTTGCTTTTGGTTGTTTTCCTTCAATTTTACTAGATTATTATCGGTAAATTTTTTAAAATTACTATTTTGCACTTTAAACTCTAATCATTCAGTATTATGAACTTTGTTGTTTGTCGCTTTTCTTCCTTATCTGTTAACTGGACTTCTTATCAGACCCATAAATGATTTCGTTTCTTACCCCTCGATTAGTATGTTAACCTCATTTGATATTTATTCTCAAATCCGTTTTGTGATATAATCCATTCTATCCCTCTATAGACATACGTTTTGAATATCTAACTATATATACGAATGTACTGCTTAAGTAAATGATTTCGTCGAAAAGAGAAAGATTTTCTTCACTGAATTCTCTTTTTCTTATTTAATGATACTATGGGTTATTTTAATGATCCAAATGTATTTGGTTAACCAAATTGATATCACTAGCAAAATCAATGAAACACGGTGTTTCTTTTTGGTTGGTTGACTGATGAGACTATAATTTATGGATGACCAATGCGTAACAATGAAGTGAGCTGGAAACTATCCACCAACTAACTGAAGCATCTAAATGAGGGTGATAAACCTGTGTGAAAATTAAAGATTATGATTTACAATTGATGATTGAAGGTTGAAAATTAAATTTAGAGGCGGAGGAAAAGTGGGTTTTCGTCACGAATTGACATGAGCTATCATGTCAAAAACTCTATTTAACCAAATGAATAAATTTCGCTCCATAATTCAAAACTTGTTATCTTTCCTCTGATTGATTAATTGAGAAATGCATGCATGCATTTATGTACGTATGTAGGTATGTATGGTAAGTAGGTAAGTAGGTAGGTGGGGATCTCTATAACTATGTGATGAATACATAACTTTGTCCTGTTCACTAATATTTAAACTCACTATTATCATCATATTCATTTAACTATTATTTATTCATGAAATATCCTCATTGTTACTATGGTATATGAATCAATTCTATTGTGTTATAGCTACAATCATTATCATTATCCCATAATGATTACGTAACACTTAGTTGATAATAATTATACCTGTACAACGAACAACAAAAACACAAACATACACACAATTACATAACAAAGATATTTGAAACGTGTTTCAGTGTTGACTAGGTATATTTTTAATAATGAATTCATATATTTTCATGGAAAATATAATAGTTTCTATCATTCACATGATTCAACACAGATGATCTTTAACTGGAACGTATAATGATTGAATTATTAAACAAGGAAATAATATATTTATATGTATAATGTATAGAATGAAATGCTAATCATATTATAGATTAGTAGGTTAATCAAAGTTAAGCATCAACACCGTTATATGTTGACCAGCTCAGTGGTCTATAGGTTATATGCATTCGAGTGTGAGACCATCATCACTGGATTAACTACTTCTATGAATTCGATGTTCATCTTGACATACTAATGATGTATGGCAGCTTGAGCCGATTCATATATATACTTTTGGTCCTACGTTGTATCTGATTGACTGACTGAACTGAACTTATCAATTCATCACCGTAACTGATATTTCGAGATATCGAGAGTTTTCTACTAGTTGACCACGGAATGGTATTTGGTTGACTTTACTTGTTGAGATCCTTCAATGGAAATATGTTTGTCTGTTTTGAAACTTCTTTATACCAACCTATTACTGTATTCAATCAACAAGTTTTGAATCAAATGATACATTTAGAAAATACTTTGCAAGTTTATTATGATACTAAGATAAGACTATAATTTATGGATGAATCAATCAGATTTAAGATAACAGGTCTTGGATTTCGGCGCGAAATTCATTCATCCATTTGACTAAATAGCGTTTTACCATTATAGTTTATGATATTTCGCAATTAATCCTCCCTCCCTTGAATGTAATTCCTAATCTTTAACCATCAACAATGAATCATAATCTTTGTTTCTTCACACAGGTTCCTGATACTCAGTTAGCTTTAGTAATTAGGTGGACATTCTCAAGATCATTTTGGAGCCACTCATTGGTCACCCATAAAATATAATCTCATTAATAATAGAACATTGCCTATTGCCTACTAATCTATCGAAGAAATGAGTAGTATTGTCATGTAATTTGAAATTTCTAAAAGGAATTCATTATTTGTATCTTTTTATTTTCCCTTCTAATCTAATGGTAACTATTCTATTCCGTTTAGGTTCTCTATTCAAAACCTAAGAACTTTCCCTTCCTGTTATTGAAAATATATCATTTCGTTTTGATATATTCCCATTTTTCTGAATCTTGCAGTTTTAGATGTATACCATTAATAGAAATAATTATGTGGTGTATTCTACTAATGTTGACAGATATAAGTAATATTTATCATCAATCGAATGTGAAATGCCCGATGGCAGAAGGTTATGAATGTTCGAAAAGAAGAAAGTTTGTACAGAGAATGAATGGTATAATGATAATGATAATGATGCGCACTGCTAAGGAGTCCCACAATACAACGAAACGGCCGTCCAATGCTTTAAGGTTTTGCATGGTGGTCTAGCTTCAATTGACTCATGATCTCAACTATTGAAATTACTATTTTATGTACAAAAGCCCTTCTGATAGATCTAACAGATTATCTATAGTTTGATAAATGAATTGCTAAGAATACAGTTTAGTAGGCTTTCGATCACTCCAAATCTGACTCCAGTTTCTTCGGTTCTGATGACTGCTTAGATAGATAGATATATATCACTAATTCTCTTATACAATCATCGATTTAAATCACATTGGTGAACAACTGCGTTATATTGATCAAATACGAGAATGGATTTCGATTACGTATATTTTGTACACTGATTGATCTGGATAGACAATCAGAGGAACGAATCGAAACAATGTGTAAGGGATATGGCATGTGAGCCACATCAATCTAATCAATCATTAATTGATATTTATGGTCAGATCAATAATAAGTTACAGAAATGTGATGAATCTTGATAAGAAGCTGCAAACACACACGCTCACATGAAAACGGTGAAGGTTGATAAACGAATAATGAACAGGGTCAAAATGTGACTCAACAAGGATGAATAAATTGCCTTGCATGGAACCTATAATAAATTATATGGGTTCACATATACTTATAACGTTTACTGTACTTATCATTGTATTTATCATTATCATGACTGTACCTTAATCACTGTTGCGTTGATCCACATTTTTGTGCATTTGTTTAAACGCAACATTTTCCATAATGTTTTGCTCTTGATTCGAATTTCCATTGTTCATAAACTGTTATCAAATTTAAACACAGCTATCAACTGTCCTTTCTGCTGTCATATGTTGTAATTATTCTTTATGTTACTGTTACAGGAAGATTTCTTACTTCATACTTGAAGGACGTGTTTAAACGCCGCAAACACCTCACAAGTTGAGGTTTGTAACTAAATTTTGTGTATTATTCAATGAAGAATCGCTATTGTAGACAAATCGTTGTTTTGGAAACTTCGGTTTAGCGCGTATCTCAGTCGGCTGACTTGGACGCTTCGGAAGATGTAACATTGAGGAAGTTTGATTCGTTCCATTAAAAGTGGAATGATTATGAGATACATCGTGATACAACACTGAAAATAATCATACACTTACTTTTCTAATCATAGATATCAATAGGATATTAATTAAAGATCACAATATATGGTTTGTCAGTAGGTGAATGATTGATGTACAATATGTAATAATTGTGTTTTAATGGTAGTAACAATGAATGAGTTTAATAGTTTGAAAGAGGGATTGTTATTATGTATTCCATTCTCGTCCTCTTATTTTCGATTTTCCAAATTTTCTGTCTCCAAACATTACACTTTCGTTTAGTGATACATACTACTTATGTCTGTCGAGATTGAATAACAGACATCACACTAAAACTACCGACTTCCTACTCGAGATGTGAAATTAGCTGACTGAGATACAGATGGAGACAGTACTAATCAGGGTTTTCCAACTCCCTTGACTAGATCATTCGTATCTAGCAACCTAGTTAAAACATCGAGCATTGACTTTTCATCTTCTCAATTTTGTAAACAACAGTAATGCTACGAGAAAACAGTCAGTAGGATTTCTCTGGCAGTGGCTGTATACTCTCGACCGTACCAGGGATATTGGGAGCGAAAACAAATACCGTTCGCAGATTTTCGCTTGAACCGTTATTAACAAAACAATGAGCTCTTTCGATTCTCTACTGTCTTTCTGAAGTCATTTCATTAATGAATTTTCTTTACTTGTATTTTGTTTACGAAATAGCTTTTATATAGATGTATTTAGACTACTTATTACAATGTTATAAGTAGTTGAAGAATCCTGTTGTAGTTTTATTTTTCAAAACATCAATGTAATTTTTAATAGAAACTGAGTTAACAAATCGTTTATTTGTTTACCCAAACGTTCTCATAAGCATTCTATATTTGCAGGAGTTTTACAATATAGAACAGGTTTCTTCAATCAGACAATTCGTGTAATGAACGAATGGATCATAAAGCGTTAGGATAAACACAAAATGTAATCTCTTCACAAGCAAAGATGGATAGTGGCTAGCAGTGCAATCCAGGACGTGCGTTTCGTTCTTTTTGAAACTCGTCATCCGGATGTACCTGAATCCCAGAGTTGATGTTCACTCCTGGACTCAAACCCATCGATTGCATTCCTAAATAAGAATAGGAAGATACAAGTGAATGTAATCTCTTATCGTTTATTTAATAACTTCTACAGATCACAATTGTATCAAAGTTGTATGGATACTGAACTATTCAATTGAAGACTTTGAAGTGTTAGTTAAATTATTCCCTTTCATCTATCATCAGATAGAACGAGAAAATTGCAACCTCTTCTAAATAAACACGTTTCAAAATGACTTCCATGTAAGATCTTAAAGAGTAGGCAGTTACATCATAACAAACCTACAATTTTAGATACAAGTCTATTATTAGAGCAGTACTACTATTATCATAGTAGACCATAATACTACACTCCTCCTCCTCTTCCTCTTACTCCTACTACAGATTCTGAAATGCCTAATAATATGTTACTACACCATGTAATACCTGCATCATATTAACAATTACCGGACAATCTATCACTATCGACACTACCAGTACTACATCTGTAATTAATATAGAGAGTAGGTAATAGTAAACAGATTTATTAAGTTATGCCAGTACACATACTGCATAACTGAAATCTGTAAAACTTACATCATATAAATAATTTGCCTAACTTCCTTTAATTGTTTTTACACAAACACCATCGTCTTTTCATTTCCGTTCTTATTGTAGTTCCTAACCGTTTTATATTTTCTTCTTTTCTCTTCCTTCCGCTATCACCCGTCTGAAGTCTACTTTCCATTGAAGTGAAATAATATCAGGTGAATTTAAACTTAATACCATTGCACAAGTATGTGGCTTTCAGGACTCAGTAGCTAAATGGATAACGCGAACGATACTAGATTCGAGTCCCATAGTGAACATCAACTCTAAGATGATGTTACATCCAATCGACGAGTCCCAAATAGGACGAAACGCTCGTCAAACTGAATTCCACTATTAACCACTATCCATCTTTGCTCAAACAAATATGGAGCATGTTATAAGAATAAATTGTAGTGACTTTGTCTCATTTGAAAATTTTAGAAATTCCCGGGTGAAGAGAATGTGAAATAATATGAAGCAAATAATGGAAATGCAACAATTCAACTCATCTAAAGTTCACTTAATTAATCTAACGATGTTTGTCTTATCTTACTTCATATTTATACAGAATAATTGAGCAGTATCCAATACTGTGTTTACCTAGTCTTTAGAGTTGTGGAAATACGACTAACGTTTAAGCAACTAGATATCAAGAGGACTAAGATGAACTACAATGTGGTTAGACGTAGTCTTTATTAACTCTACATGACGTGTGAATAGCTTGGTGGTTAGGGTTAGGGCAAGTATTCATCGTATACTCCATTTATTCGACATTCCATTTCATTAAATAATTTACTCCGAATAAGTGAATTAGTCAATGTTAACTATTACGAATTTCCTATCCCGATAGATTTGGTCAACTGAATTCCATATACTTATATTACGGGTATTACGACCAATTAAGATGGTGAATCGAATAATGTTAGATGAACATTCTAAACCTGGATGAAGTCAACGACCGTTCTCTCCAAAAATAGGACTCCTTAACAACATTTTGCGATCATGGTCTATTGTTTCTGATGAGCAATAGCATCACATATGACATGGATGACCTGCACAGGGAATTATGTGTATGAAACACAGTTTTTAAATTTCGTGTTCACGAAATCAAATAAGATTTGTGTTCAATTGATACTTTCAACATATGACAATGTGATCAATGTTATTCTGACAAAATTCCAAAGAAGTTGGGAATCATCACTAATATTTTTATCATTACACAACCTTGTGATGTAATGCAACCTTTCATCTATCATACTGTTAAAAGGTATAGAGAAAAGATGTATCATCTGACTATGACAAAAGGTATGGATGTTTCAACGAGACATCATATCAAATAACTGACATATATGTACACATAAAGGGTAAATAAATTCTTAGATGAGATCTAATCTGAATAATGTTTTATCTTTAGCAGAAGAGTAATTTAACTTAAATTATCATGAATCGTGAATTTCTATGCCTAATTTGATTGTCTGTATGATCGAATGAAAAGCGATAACAGAACGGATATTGTGAAAACTGATGCTCATTTCTTCGAATGTCTATCGACTATCACTCTATTGTATACTTATCAAGTGGTCAGATTATATAGATACATATAGAGAATAAATTCATTCAACATGATCTTTCGAATAACCCACTCAATATTGCTTTCCGATTCATCATTTCATAATCTCTTTTCAGTCTATTATTGACGGCCTACTCCAATCATAGCCAACTTCCAACTTATTTATGTATATGTTTTATTTTATAATTTGATGTAGCCTGGTATGTCTGTTTGCAAATTACGTCTGCTTGTAAGACATTGTTAGTTAAGGCTTTGTTATAACTTGTGAACCTATGTGCTCTGTATATTGGATAACGCAACGATACCGCCAATCAGAGATCAGCGAATTATCGATCGAACCAGTGACGCGTAAAACACGTGCGAGCAGTCTAGAGTTTTGATTGTCACGCTTCCTGTCTAGCCTAACCCAGTTAAGTCGAGAACCCTTATCTCAGACTCTGCGATATGAAGCGTTTAGTTCAACCATACTCGGTTTATATATCAACCAGACAGACCACAACATACCTTAAAATAGAAAATATCATTTGTACAATATTTGTCCAAAAGTGGCTGTGAATAAGGGAGGTAGAGATTAACAGACAGGGCATAATTCAAGAATGGTAAATCGTATAATAACAGTTCATAGGTCAAAATAAAACTCATAATAACAGGGACATGAATATGAATAGTTTAGTTACACGATAAAAATATACACATAGTATTGGCCCATATATGGATCCCAAAAATTACCATTCATTATTCTCATAGAGATATAACGGGCTTGTTACTGACTTCTCAAATCGAGAGAAAGAAGTGGATGCGAATCTAAAGCATTGTGATTTAATAAGGATTTAGCATATGAATCATGGTAACTATCGCCTCCTGAACATAAACATGACTAGATTTAGTTCAATAATGTTGGGATTCTGATTCATGATTTTGTCACGTGACAATAATATATTCGTTCCATGGTACTTGAAATTATGAAGTCATGTTGTGACATTGTCATTTTATTCAAAAACGCGTAAAAAATACCCAAGACATTAAAAACCACGACCCACTCTAATACTTCACCAGGAAATGCTTATCAAACTGATCAGCAAACACTACATTAACAAAACATGTATTGAATGGATTCATTATCCTATCCCATGTGTACAACAACTTCGAAATCACAAAAATGAATTATTTGAGTCTTCCATGAATAGGTGTTCGCGCACAGAACCAAAGAAATCTTTACAATATATACTGTACAAACCAAAGAACGCACGAACAATTGGAGGCAAATCAACCATCATATACCAGATAAATAGTTGCGACTGATAGGAGAATTACATTATACAAAGTAAATAAAGTGTTCTGGCAACAATAGATAAAGGTGAGAATCCACGACATAGTTTCTCTGAAATCAATTCATGTGGATAACTGAAGATTGAGGAAAAATTGAATTACTAGATGTACGATACACAAATGCCTCATATTTTAAAATCTGAACAAACAATATAGATTTGAGTGAGTCAAATACATTCTTAAATACTTTCCAAATAATTTCGATGCAGAAGAAACATTTAGTGCTACGAAACAGTTACAAATCAATTAGAATGAACTATCCACCATTGTTTTCACTGAGTTAATGCCTCAACGACATACACGGTTGAACCACACTGACCACGGATTCTCCCTAGAACTTCAGGAAATACATCACGAAGCCAGTCACAAGTGAGCACATAATCTTATTGTTCAAATGGGGTTTCGACGATACTTTAGAAATTTTAAATAGTTGATTACATGGATCAATTGAAGTTAGACCACCATGGAAAACCCCATTCTGAGAATTCGACTGTTACTAAATGGATTTCACTAATCAGATCAATAATTTCAATTCTACTTCAACTGTGTTACTTGATTATAGATGACAAACTGTCTTGAAATAACGTGATTTCAGATGAAAGTTGATGTTGAATTCATTGGATTTTTCCTAGTTTGAAGTCGAATCAAACTCACTTCATATTGAAATGTATTCAGATGCTTGGATTTACATGAATCATCTTTGATTACAATAAATAAACTACTAACAACTTTTAAGTAGTAAAACTTTTACAATTAAGATTAATAAGATTAAGTAGATTAGTTTTGTCACTGACAATTTTTTTACACTGGGTGGATTTAATGTTCTATAGATGGTGGACGGTAGAGCAATTTCACGGATTGATTGTAGTTAACATCGTTGGATTCTGACCGGTTTAGTTATTCATAAGTGAAGTGTTCGTACACGAAATCGATGATCCTGGTGTCTAATCCTATGTGCAGGATCGTCGATGCGCATTATTGATGAATCTCAGATTTTCAATGACGGTCTAATTATAAAGGTCTTTCACAAGTTATTGACTTTTGTGTATAGTTTTAAAATGCTTTAAAGCTAATAGACAATATATTGATACGTCTAACAAACTGATTTTACTACCCCTTCATATTCTACGGAATTCCTCTACTGTGATAATACTATGGTGTGTGTTATTGATATCGATAGATATAAGTAGTATGTATCATCAGTCGAAAGTGAAATGTCTGAAGGTAGATGGTTAAAAAACAACTCAAAAAGAAGAGTACGAGAATAGAAAGTGATTAGTATGGAAACGAAGGAACAGTGAAATATGAGACAATTGATTGACACTTTGCAAATGAAATATTCACTGTATGGTTCTCAGATTTTATCAAGGGATTCTATAATTTGGGGTCAATAAAGTTTGGTTGACCCATTTGTGTTCTTGTTCATTACACTGATAGTGTCGTCTATGAAGCTTGTTGTAACGGGTGACTGCAGGTTATGATCAGCAGCGTTTTATATCGATCGATCACAGTGACACGTAAACACGTACGAACGACCTAGTGTCCTGAATGGCCCTGCTTCGCTGTCTAACCCAGCCAGTTGAGTCCAGAACGCAATTTACAGCCTCTGAGATATGAATCATTGTATTTCAGACATACTCTATTTATATACTAACCAAACATACCACATCGTACCATAAAAATAGAAAACAACATTTACACAATATTAAACAAGTGAAGTAAATATCGACCAATAGGGAATGTACATTTAGCGTCCAAGGACAACATTAGACTTAACATGATAATTATTGGTATATTTTTCTGCACATCCTAACAAAGCTAATTGAATTCCAACATATAAATCCCTAGATTCTGACATTACCTTATATACAATATTTCGTTTATATATTACTACTACTGAATTAACTACTTTTATGAATCCAGTGTTTATCTTGCTGTGCTAACGAGATATGGCAACTTGGATCCACGCATATATATCTGTCTGGTCCTACATTGTAGCTAACTGAGTGAATGAGTGACTGACTGACATTACCTCTTAAGTTGTCATTATCTTTACATAAACTGATCCATATATTAGATTGAATATAAATTTATTGAAACATAATACTAACATGTGATGAAACAACAGTTAACTGTGTTCCTGGTTTTCGATTCATCCGTTGGTTTGTCATAGAAACTATCTTCATCTTGTTTATTGTACTAATCAGCCAATGAGTTCATCAAAACAATATTAAACCTGATAGAAATGTACATTATCCCAAGATATAATATCACCACAGAGGCTTGAAATTATTGATATGAAAAAGAAAAAAAGTTGGAACAGTACTGTATTGTGTACTATTTATATTGACAGATATAAGTAGTATGTGCCATCAATCAGAAGCAACAATATCTGTCGTTAGAAAGTTAAGAAGGTCGAAGTAAACAGAACAACAACAAAGAATGGTTGGTGTAGAAACGAAAGAACAATGAGGTTGGAGACAATTGATTGATATTTTGTAAACGAAGTATTATATTTTAATGTATAGTTCTCAGATATTACTTAGGGATTCCGTACTACTGTATTGAAATACATTCGATTGTCCCCTCTCGTGTGTTCTCATTCACTACAATAGTATTAGTATTAGTAGTCGTATTATCATTAGTAGTCGTAGTGGTGGTAGTAAATCTCGTCGTCGTCGTACTAGTAGTCGTAGTCCTCGTCGTCTTCATATTAGTAATAGTCATAGTAGTAGTATTGACTTACTTATTTTCAAAATCTATGAAGATAACTTTATATCTGATAAACGAAAATAATCAATAATTCCATCAGAACATTTTCTCACTTATTTTTTTTTAATTTTTCATTCCTTGTTTGTTAGAATAAAATTTATTGAATGAATAAAAATGATGCAACGTTTGAATCGTCCGGTAAAGAAAAACGAAATCAAGTTAGCAATTGCTTCATAACAAATAAAAAGAAGGATTGAAGTTAGATATTTACATGGTTAGATAATGACTAATGTGAGGGTCTAGTGATGAAGTGTTCACGTTCGAGATCGAAGGTTATGGGTTCGAACTTCACCGGGTGAAATAGTTAAGGCGCAAGATTGAAGAATTCCCGTACTAGGACGAGATAGTTGGCCAGTCTTGCAAATTGAACGTCATATTTGTCTCTTAAGCTATTTTGTAACTCTCAAAGCTAGAACTATACAGCGATCTGAACACGAGAGAGAAGACGCGCAGTATGCGAGAAGTACCTTACTTCAAATGTTCGTTTCAATACAGAAAATATAAAGTTTTAATAATATTTTAAATGTCCTTGAGTTGCTCGAAGATTCTGGAATGCTACTAAACATAGTAGCAGTATTGCAATCAGTCAATCAGAACTTCTACATGTGACGTCTCACTTCCTTGATATTTCTAGCTTAAACTTCAAGTGAACGGTGATTGGATGAAACGCTTCTTAATGTTACCTTATCCTTGCTTGTCTTTTGCAAGAAATCTGCTGGATCACACCAACACAATGCTTCTAGGTTTTTCATGATTGTTTAACTATGATTGATTCATGAACTCAACTATTCAATCAAACAATCATACTTCTTTTGACTATTTCAATGGGTATTCTATTTATATGAGTTGAATAGCTTATGAGTGAAATTTTCATGATCGTTTTGAACAGTGTTATCACTTAGTTCTTAGAATATATAGAAATTGGTGTTATTAACCGTGCCCTGAAGTTAACATCAGTTGTTGGCTAGCAAATATATGAATTACATAATATGAGAAGCCGTAACCAGTGAAGCTGATCTGCGTCGTATAGAAACAGGTACCTATCTCAAAACAATGGAAGATGGTCACGCAGTTTTGTGGATTGTTTGATGTAAGACATCAACACTGTTGGATGTCGGCTCAATAGTTTAAATGTTAAGCACTCACACACGAGATTGAGAGCCCTGGGTTCCAATTCTGTGAGCGGGATCGTGGATATGCACTGCTGAGCAGTTCCATACTAAAACGAAACGGCCGTTCAGTGCTTACATTCATTCAATGGTGGTCTAACATCGATCGGTTCATGATCTCAATCAAAACGTGATAATCTCTACAACCCTATACTGTAAACATGTAATCATTTAAAATCTAACTAATTATAATGAATTACTGCTTGTGGATACAACCTGATAGGTACCAAAATTAAATCAGTCAAGTGCTTCGTACGATCATCATAAACTATATTCGATTGAATGCAGTTATTCATGGAAGACATCGTACCGTTTATATTGCAATAGATCAGGTTGAGAACCAGATTCAATGAAATCATTCTAGCCAGTTGTTCATTTGTTTCAGTGACAATGCATTCTCTAATATTGATAGTTTCATTCAAAAGTAAGATGGTGGTTGGAAGTAGTCAACAAGAAACCAAGGATTCAGGTTTCGTGATATTTGGCACTTGTCAACAAAGTTTACCTGTAATCTTGACGGAACTGATGCTTTTAAACAGATTCGTTCCCGTATCATTTATCTTCACAGTTAGAGAGACGGTATCTCAACATAGTGCACAAAATTTCGAATCACTCGGATGAGTGGCCAAATTGTTACTTGTTCAATAGGACTCAGTCTGCACTAAGAAAGACCTGACATACATGAGATTGATCACCACACAGAGATCAATCAATTGTCAACTCATAGGTGCTATTTTTGATCTCAGAAAGCATTAGGCGAACTTGCTTCAACCTGGAATCGATCATTCAAAACGCTTGACTAATCTACTTTAATGACTAGTTATGATTAAACGTCTTCAGAAATTTGATATTCATCAGTTTCAACATTCTCATTGAATGTTTTGTTCAATCAACCAGATAAAAGATTGGTCATATTCCTACTAATTCATATTGATTTATTTACATATTATAGACTGATGTGAATACCATGTGTCCTGATATTCTTCTAACGTCCTCATAAATTCCTCGACTTCATCTAATTCCCAGCAGTAATTAACAGCCCCACCTCCACATCAAGTGAACTTGAGCAACGAAAGCATTGAAAATCAACTAAAAAGAAAGTCAGTATCATAAAATTATTCATCTAGATAATGAATCTTTCCCATTATTTCCATGGTCTATTTCACCAGTGAATGTTGTAATAATACCAAATACTTTTGATGAAACCAAGAAAAAGAAACACACAGCCGTAAGGGAGAGGATTGGGAAAACAAGGACAGCATTCTTGGATTTGAAGACGATATGGAACTAAATATAACTGTCTGTCAACTAATATCAAAGACAGAATCTTCAATACGAACGTCAAGACAAATCTACTGTATTGAGCTGAAACGTCCAGTATTACCATAATCATCATCAGAAAGGTACAAATATTTATAAACAATTGTCTATGTAGGATACTCAATGTTCGTTGATGTTGACATCATCAGAGACAGCCGATTGTTGAATAGGACAAACTACTCTTCAAGCAGAAGTGTAAATATTGAGAAGATGTTGAAAGTGTATGAGAAATACATTGCCGAAATCATCAAACTGCATCATGAATCAATCACTAACTTGAAATCTCTAATGAAAACGGAAAAGTGTAAGGCCAAAGGACACATTACGTTGAGAATTGGAACTACACATGTTAAAGATGAATAGCATCTGGAAAGAACTGGAAAAGATTATTCCGAACATTTATTTTATTTATTTGAACACGTAGATATTTGTACAAGGTGGTACCAGATAAATATACGCCACAGAAATATAATGAGATTTGTGTGAGGGCCGTGATACTGCTTGGGTGCCCAAACCGAAGCAGGTATTTTTCTAAGGCGGCCACACCAAAAGCTTTCGATCTAAAGATCTGATCTACAAGGCAATGGAGCTTCTCAAGAAGATGTAGTCACCTGTTAGTCGGTGACCAACGATTGATTCATACATCATTTGTTCGCTCAGAGACTGCGGCCCATGAGAACCATTGGTTGGGAATCAGGGTTTTTCAACTCTTCTAAGTGGACTCTACGTGTACATCAACCGTGTAAAAGCGACAAACATTCGCTTTTCCGTTCTCTCATTTTTGTAAACAACACCCTCGCCACGAGAAGGCAGTGAGTAGGACTTCCTTGGCAGAGGCTTTATACGCATATCCATATGAGAGCATTTCGAGACCGAGAGAACAGACTCTCCCCACTCTCGGCCATACGAGGGCATCTGATAAGGCCTATGCTCTTCCATGAGTGCGGACACAGATGTAACATAGTTTAGCATGGAAATTTAAGTTGATTGTGTCTTGTCTTTTTCAAGTTTTTCTTAATGAAGCCTTAAAAGGATGATTGTTTTATTAATTCCGTTTTGTGTTTTATGTCTCATTTCATAATTAATTGAACAACTGAATAGAGCTAGTTAATTAAGCTTAAAAATTTTTTAATGCTATATTCACATTTGACTGATCGAAAATGTCGCGGTATTGTTCAATATTCAGTGATGATAATCCCCTAAATGCTCTGATACGGACGAGAGTGGGGAGAGTTCGCTCTCCCTTAAAGAATACTCTTAGTTTGTCACGTGCATATAACCACTGACAAGGAAGTTCTACTCACTGACTTCTCGCTGTGGGGGTATTTTTCACGAGACTGGAAGGACGAAAAACGAGTACCTGTTGCTCTAACTGGGTTGCTGGATAAGGAGAATCCACCTAGAGGTTTAGAAAACCCTGATTTTAAACCCATGGTGTCCAGGGACTTTAGAATATTGAGTGAATAAGTGGCATATGAACCAATTATCAGTCACCGGTTGCCATGTAAATTCATCTCCTTATGTTGTACCACTGCCCTGTGGATAAGACCTGTAGGTCGAAGGCTCCTGGTGTGGCTCCATAACAAGATCACGTGTTTGGATTTGGACACTCCGTCAGTATCTCAGCCCTCACAAGTCGAATTACTCGTGTGGTGCATATATATTTTGTGCTTCCTTGTACCAATTATTATGTGTTTAAATAATAAATAATAATAATGAGTGATATAATGGTTAGTTTGTAACCAGTATTTGAAGAAAATTCACTTGATATCGTATACTTGAATCTTCTTTTTGAGGTTTAAGAACGCTAGTACTAGATTCCACTACTATCCACTGTCCACCTTTGTTTATGGTGCTTGTTATTAAAAGCAGTATCGAGGCAATACACCCAGTACGTACATATGCCAACAGGATACTGATCAGCTGTGGTTCTGAATGACATTGAAAAGATCCAATTAAACGACAATACAAAGCGAATTTAAATTTCACACACTTGCACAAGCAAGTGGCTATCAGGTCTCAGCAGCAAAGTGGTTAATGCGATGGTGTTTGAAGCAAATGGTACTGGATTCGAGTTCTGGAATGAACGTCAAATTGTTCATGCAAGTACAAGCATCTGAGGAGTCACAAATTGAACGAAACGCTCGTCAAACTCCATCCCACTGCTAACCACTATCCATCTATGCCTACAATACTTGATCTGTTTTAATCATAATGAGCTCATGATAATTAGTACTCACACCTAACCGCTGGTCACATCAAAGTAGTATGTTGAATCGGATAATGCGTAGTTGAAAAAACTATAGAAGAGATCACTCGACGAAATGATTGACTGTTGAACTACACAATATTGGAGATTAAGTACTTTTCAAAAGATTTCATTGTCAAATCTAAATTTTGACGGTGACTTCCAGTCACCTAACAGAGATATTAAAGCAGTTTGAGCTAATGCATAAACGTTCACTATACCTTGATGAATTAGACATGGTACATTGGATATCTATTCAATCAGATGGTAAAATTAAACCAACCATATCTCTTACATAATTCACAGTATTAATGATTCATCGAATAATAACCAATCCTATGATATACAATGACTTGACCAAATTCACATTCAGTCAAAAACCTATTGTTTAATAATGATGGTAATAAGTGTACACATGAACAGCACACACTATGTGGATTATCATTGAGGAAAAGCCTTACTCAACAACTTACTACAACTAGTCTCCAACTGTCGGTTACAAATGTCATCCTTATCTAGTCAAGAATGTAGCTGAACACTGTCCCACCTTACTTACTTACTTACGCTTGTTAGCCTTATGGAGGAACGTGGTCCGCTCACTAGCACTCTCTATTCAATTCTGTCTTCCTCAACCAGTAGGCTTCAACATACATAAGGGAAAAAACAACATCCTTAAATGCAATACGGAGAACACTAACCCGATCATACTTGATGAAGAAAGCCTGGAACAGGTGGGAACACTCATATATCTGGGCAGAATCTTCAATAAACTTCGACAATCAAATACAGATGTAAAAGTGAGGATTAGTAAAGCAAGGGCAGCATTCATACAGTTGAAAAATCATATGGAACTAAAAACAACTATCAACTAATATCAAAGTCACAGTCTTCAATATGAACGTTTTACTGTATGCAGCTGAAATTCGTACAACTACCACAACCATCATCGAAAAGGTACAAGTAACTATAAGCAATTGTCTGCTTAACACACTGAATGTCAGATGGCCGAATACCATCAGCAACAGCTTACTGTGGAAGTGAGCAAACCAACTTCTATCTGAAAAGAAAACTACGAAAAGACATTGAAAGTGGATAGAACATGCATTACGGAAATCACCAAGATACATCACAAGACCAGCCCTAACATGGAAGCCTGAATGGAACCAGAAAAGTAAGAGGCTAAAGAACACACTACATCAGGAATTGGAAGCCAAAATCATAAGGATGAATAGCATCTAGAAAGAACTGGAAAAGATTATCGAGGACAGATTTTGATGAAGAATGCTGACGGTTGACCTATGCTCCTCCATGAGGGCGTTGTCAGGTCTAACTAAGTAGGCAAGTGTATACACATACATAGTTTATTAATAATTCATTTTAACACCATCTAAGTATGAAACAATCTTCAGTGTTAATATTCAATTCATTCTGACAGTTCAATGATAAATTATGTCAATACTAATTAATTTATTACTATAAGTAGGTTGTTAATGCAACAGTAAACGGATTCCCTCCTTCCTTTTCATTTCTATAAGGAAACAATAACCCTGATGTAAGTTGACTCTTTACTTGCCTTTATACCATTGAATGAGTGAGTGTATGTAAGTGTGTGTTGAAAGTGGAGAGGGGACAGTTGAGTCAAATGAATAACCATTCATACCATAATACACTTACATAAATGACTGAATGTGTAAAAGTAGTAGATGAATATATAAATAAAAATTTCTGCTAAGTACATAATACAATAATGAAGTGTAATATTGTATGATATTGTTAGATTGGTTAGTGAGAATATAAGAAAATATGTGGCAATCAGGACTCAGTAGTTAAACGAATAATACTATGGCGTTCGAAGCAGATAGTTGCTGCATTCCAGTACCAGAGTAAACATCTATTCTAAGATGCAGGTACATCCAAATGACGAGCCTTAAATTGAACGAAAACGTTCATCCGTGATTCCACTGCTAACCACCAACCATTTTTACTTCGAAGAAAAATATGGTATAAAAATTAGTAATTCTAGTCTAATAGAGTTTATTTGACGAAGCTAAACCTATTTCCCATTTTGTCTGTTATTGTTATTGTCTAGGAAACGTGTTTTTTTAACGTTGAGAACTCGTTAGTTTTAAGTAATCTACGAACACTACTACTACTACTGAGCTGTGTGCTACTGATGTCGACAGATATAAGTAGTATGTATCATCAATCGAAAGTGAAATACCTGATGGTGGAAGGTTAAGATCGAAGAGAACGAGGACAGCGAATGATTGGAATCGAAAAAACAATGAATTCTGGCTCTCAGACACTATTAAGACGTTCTATAATTTTATATTCAATTACATTCCATTGTTCCCACCTGTGTTTCTGTTCAATATAATACAACTACTCCTACTCCTACTCCTACTGCTACTCCTATTATTATTATTATTATTAATATTATTATTATTATTACGACTACTACTAGTACTACTCACACCAGAGTACGTATGGACATCAAGTGTCATTTAACTTGATTGTTATTCTGTATCGATAATGGTGAATATCCATATTCCTTTCGAACTCGACAAACTTACCACATAAGCTTTTAGTTCAATTTCACGTTCAGCATGAGACAACTATCAGATTTTATTTTTGGTTTATACTATTTTATAATCAAATTCTGAGTTTACTATTCAACTACACTGAATGATGATGAAATCAGATTATTCTCATCTGAAGGTATTATTAAGAACCAGAAAGAATCAAACAACAATTTCGTATAAGCGTACACCTACTCCTTCGGCGGTCGAACCTAAAATCACCACTCTCATACTAAATTAGCTGTTCATTATTTACTAATTTTTCACTGATCGTTAAGTGAAAATCAATTTCTTTCTATTGAAATCATGAACCGATTTTAATTTCTAACTTCAATCAATCCACTTAAATGAGTGACCATGTTCCATTGTACTCCCATAGATATCTATCTCCATCCGACACGGATTAATTAGTGAGTTATTCAATGATTACTGGTTTTCACTGATTGTCAAACTGAAATCAATTTTCTGATCTAAACTCTCTCGTTCTCATTTTCCATCATTTCAACTTTTCTTTAGAATGAAAGTGATAAAGAAACAAGATAAAATAAAGAAAAAATAAAAGGAGGGAGAATAATTGAAATCGAACTCATTTCCTGTGTCAAGTCATTCAAACAAAAAAGGGGGGTAAAATTTTTTACCAATATGTCTTCATTAGTAATGAGACAAAAATTAAAAAATGAAGAAAAAAATAGAGAGAAAAGAACTGAAGAGAAGAAAAAAGTTACAACTTTCACGCCATCTATCACATTCCATTTTAAATGGGATAATTAGGAGGCAGAGGAAGAGAGAACGGGGGCGAAAGCAAAAAAAAGAGAAAAATAACAAAAAAAGAAAGAAATATACAAGTTATCATTGATCTGATTAAAGAATGAAACAGAGTAAAGAAAATGGAAGTGAAAATCCACACACACACAACGAGAAATTGAATCTGTTAATGATAATGTTCGATAAATAATCGTGTGTGTGTGTGTGAGGGGTATGCGAGCGAGCCAGTGAGTGAAAGTGCGTGTGTGCGTGTGTATGTGCGTGAGAATAAGGGTGATTTTGCGTGTTACTAACTAATTTGTTTATCATTTATAAAGTAAACAGATAAGCCAATAAATAAATAAATATCACTTTCGCTATTCCTTAATGTTGATATTTAGTTTAGTTTTATAGTTGATTTAAATGATTGTTTCATTTTAATTATTGATTTATGAAGTAGAGTTTACTTTGGTAAACATTGTTCATTATTTAAAACGGAGGGGGGATTGTGAAGATTTTAGTCTGTTCTGCGATGTTAACTCACTGAAAACAATGGTGTACGGTGGCGCAACTTTGTAGATTGGTCGAACGTAGACAATAACACTGTCGGATGCCGGCAGGCTCAATGGTCCAGTTGGTTAGTGCAAGACTGATAGGTCCTGGATTCGAATCTCGCGGGGTGCTTGATCATGGATGAGCACTGATGAGAAGTCGCACAATAGGTCGAAACGACCGTCGAGTGCTTCCAGGGTTTCCATGGTGGTCAAGATTTAAATGACTCATTATGTCAACCAGTGAAATTTCTAAAATCTCCACAAAACCGCTCCTGATAAGATTTTAGCAGTTATATTAATTGAATTCATGAGTCAATTAAAGTTAGACCATCATGGAAAACTTGGAAGTACTGGATGTTGCATGAGACTGTTAGTCGTGGTTCCGAATCCTGAGAGCGGGATCGTGGATGCGTACTGTTGAAGAATTCCATATCAGAATGAAATAGCCATTTAGTGCTTTCAGTTTTTCTATGATGGTCTAGCTTCATGCAATTTATGAATTCAACTGATAAATTACTACAATCTCCATAGTTAGTTAGTTAAATGATATTCCCTTGTGGGCCAGGATAAATTTACATTTGTTTTGAGGAGAACCAGACACTTTCCGAACTTTCACGTGACAACCCAAACAGTACAACTGAATCCTGTCTAAAAAGGGAGCCGGAGACTGCCCAAGCTTAAATTTTATAACCCGAGCAGTACAGCTCAATCTCGATTCACAGAAGAAACAGACATCGTAACCAGTGGATTTCAACCAATTGTCAACTTGATGAGTTACATTACTATAAGTCTATGCAAAACTACTTTTGCATGTTTTATTTCGATTCTAAACTAGATGAAAATGTGAATATGGAATTAACTGTTGATCAGATTAACAATCCTTATGATACTAACAAGTTCAGGATACAGAGTTCCTTATTGATGACCTCCGACAATCACTATGTGAAATGATTAACTATGGAACAATCTCAACCTTTTAAACTCTCATCTCATTTACCTGTGTTTCTGAACAGTGCTAGACTTTGACGATACAATCTCTTGAGTGGAACATTTATTCAGTGATAATGAAAGAGAAACATTGTCCACAACAACAATAACAACTAATTACTCTATATAGTTGGGATACAATTTCATTATGACTTATTAAGATAATAACATAGGGGATATTTGTTTGTTTGTTTGACTGTGATGGTTTACTGTTCCTTAAAGTTTATCCTAATTGATACTGTTTATCTGGTTGAGTGTTTTTTTCTATTAAACGTCAAATGTGATCCTATTGTTTTCATTCATTCATTCACTCATTCATTCTGTATTATCGTTGATCATCAGCATAGGATTATTATCACTTGTTCCTTATGATTCAACGAATTGCATATTCATAAATACACTTGTATGTAAATATATTACAAACTAAATGTTTCGGATTAAATTAACTATCCTCATCTGATTATGATCCACTGTCTTCTCTCAGCCCCACCCTTCACTCACTCTCTCTCACACACACACTTCTTGTGTCCATCGTGTTTGTTTTATGAATTGTATCTATGTATACATCAGAATGAATGAATGATTGATTTTTGTTGTTGTTGATGATGCTTCTCTTTGATTTGTTTCTTCTCTTACGTAGTCATTACTGAACTGATGTAAATTATGATTATGACTATATTAAGGATACAACTTGGAATTAGATCAAATAAAATGGTTTTTGTATTTCTGTATATTCTTCATAGTGAAATGTTTAAAGGAACTTTTGATTGTTCCACTACTAGTCATCATACATTCAAGCTTATAACACTTGTGACTTGAGACAATATCTAGGTAATCCGTACAGGATTCACATATGCCAATAAGAGACGGATCAATTGTTCTCTTAAACATCAATGGGAAGATTCAAGGAAACAACAACCATGTCAAATGAGTTTATTTTATATAAATGGTAAACTACTTTTAGTAGTATAGATTTGTTTTAAAAATATTAACAGAGAGATATGTTAGTAGTGAGATATTGTGGTATGTGCTACTTATATTGACATAAGTAGTAGATGATGTTAGTCGTAAACAGAAGGTCTGGAAGCAGAGAGACAAGAGGATCGAACAGTAAAGAATGGAAACACAATGCAATTTGTATGAAAACGCAAGAACAATGAAGTCTGAGTCATTTTTAGACAAGTGAGTGATAATTTGCAAATTATGTATTTACTATTTGATTGTTAGATTTTAATAACCAGTCATGTAATTTTGTGTCAAATACATTCGATTGTATTCACTAGTGTTCTTGTTCATTACAATATAACTACCATTTGAGTTATAATGAATAAATGATACAGATATTCGCCATATTGATCAGATTCTCCTATTTTGTGGTTGGTTGATAAACATTCATAGTCTTCCTGGATCAAATCTCATGGTAATGGACTATGAGAACTACTTATTTCTTATGCAGAACAATTAATTTTTAAGAATATATCGTTCACACTACAGTAGTTGAGACCGTGAGTCAATTGAAGCTAGATCATCAATGAAAACCTGTAAACACTGGACGGCCGTTTCGTCCTATTGCTGGACACTTCAGCAGACCGTATACACGAACATGCTTTGCGAAGTCCCAACACAGGACCAATCGTTTTCGTACGCAAACGCTTAACCTCTAAACGACTAAACCTGCATCCAACGGTGTCGAACTTCAACCATTTCACGAAATTAGGCCACCGTATACCACTGTCTTCAGTGAGTTACTATATCACAACAGACCTGGTTGAACTTCACTGGTCACTGCTTCTCACTAGAACTATAGGAAATACCTCTTGGAGCCAGTCACAAGTGAGCATATGTTGACTAATAACAGAAGGAGATTTTGTGAATATTATAATAGTTGAGATCATGAGTCACTTGAAGCTAGACCATCTTTGAGAACCTAGAAGAACCGGACGGCTTATATATTTGGTATGGAGAAGGACTAGAATTTTTATATTCAAAATTTTACAATGGAACTGTGGAGAGCTTAACCACAGGCTCTTGGTCTGTGATTGATTGACAAGGATATTTGTATCACCAATGAACATATTTATACACTGCGTGCACTATATATTGAGATTAGATGGTGGTTGGAGGTAGTCGACACGAAACTCTGGACCCGGGTTTCGTGCTACTTGGCACTCCTTAGCAAGGTGTACCAGTAATCCTGATAGAACTGGTGCTCCCTGGCTGATTCGATCTCATGTCACCCAGCTTCACAATCACAGACACTATCAGTGAGCTATCAGGGCCGCGACCGACCTCCTGTAGGACTGAGATCTAATGACAATTGATTGATCACTGGGTGATGATCAATGTCATGTGTGTCAAGTCCTTATTACAGAATATCTTAGTAACATCTGTAAATCATACAGTGAATAATTCACTTGTAAAATTTTGGACAATTGGCTCAGACTTCATTATTCCTTCAATTTCCATGCTAATAAATCTCTTTTATTCGATCATCACAAGATTTTCTGTCACCAGGCATTCTACTTTCAATTACTGTTACATACTATTACTTATATCTGTCGATATCACTAGCAGATATCACATTTGTACGACTATTCATCTATCAGGCAACCCATTAGTTATTTTGGAAATCTATTTCAATGTCAACTCCTTGTCTGTTTATAGATGACTTATAGAGTCCTATTAGATTTAGAAATTGCTCTTACCAAAGGCTGCTCTGGATAATTTACTTAGATCTGTTACCCTCAATAGACCATAGCTAACATTCTCAAGGTTGATAAGCGAATGATAAATCTGGTCAAAATGTGACTTGAGATGGATGAATAAATTAGCCTGTCTGGAAGCCAGAATAAAGTATATGGGCTTGCATAGTAACTGACACTACAGAACGAACACTACACACCATAAATAGGAAACTGCAATTCATACAATAACTACATCACTTATGATGCAAAACTAAGTGACAGCCGTATAATTAATTAACAGTAATTTATGAACGGTTAAAGGTACATCAACAGTCAGTCACTCAAATAAAATCTTACAATTGAGCGAGTGTAGTGGCATTGTGCCCAAACCACACAATCATCGAAGCTGAACATGAGACAATTGGGGAAATAGATGTTGAACATTCAACGCGGAAGAAAACCCAACAACGGAGAGGGCGAGAACTATGAATTAAATTAATTCGAGTTTATCTGATGGCGTTGCTCGGCCATGCAGGCGTGGTCCCTACTGAATGTTACCTTATATCTTTTATTCATGTTGAATATATTGTTCCTTCTTCAGCCTTAGCTTATTCTTCATCATATAATGTTATTTTTTAACGGTGCAGTGAGTTGATGTAGACGGTTATCTGACTTCCACGTTGATCTTATGGATTAGGCAGTTATATCATGACAAGTCTATAACTTTAGGATTAGGTCTATTATTAGCGCAGTACTAATATCTTAGTAGACCATAATTCAACAGCTGTATACAAAATGCCGTAAAATTAATTTTGGATATGTACCCAATAAAATATATAATTCCGCTTGAAGCTCCTCTAGGGCTCTGCCAGTCCCGAACCCGTATAAAGGAGAAGGGTTTGATATAGGGTTGGCTACCCCAGCCAGTATACTTCTACCTGGGGTGAGTGAGAGTCAATTTCTTTCTATTGAAATCATGAACCGATGTTTATTTCTAACTTCAGTCAATCAACTACCTCGTGTGAGATCGTAGATATGCACTACCACTGAAGAGTCCCGTACTGAAACAATACGGTCGTCCAGTGTTTCCAGAGTTTTCTATGGTTGCATCTAAGTCCGATCAACTCATGAATCGAACTCTTATACCATCGAAAAATGAATTTCAATGATTAAAACAAAATTGAGATTGATTTTTTTCTTTTTTATTTTAATCTAACAAAATTTATTATAAAATGAATCAATCAATTAGGTAATTGTAATTTTTTATTTATCTAATTTCCCCTTATTGCATCATCATCTATCTCCACTCCATCGTGTTTTTAAAACAACAAGCACAACAACAACAACAACAACAAAAAGGAAAAGAGAAACAATGAAAAGTAAAGCGGCAATGAAAACAGATCCAAAGAAAAGTAAAAGCACATTCCTTAGATTTTGGTGACATTAAGCAACTTGTTAAAAGAGGAAATCTCCATCTGATTCATTCTTATTCTTATTTTAAATCTAACATCCATTCATTCATTCCTTTAATCACTCTGAATTCCAATTTTCTAACATTAATATTAGATGAAACTTCCTGTAAGAATTTATTTTTGGTCACTCAGTAGAGATAACATTTTTTCTCTATATTCACATTTATTGATAACGACCACCCCAGAATCTTTGTCAGATCTGAGGATCACAATATCTGACCTACTTTGGAGGATTTTTAACGAAATGTTTAGTAGTCAAAATACTCCTTTGACTGACTTGAGATCAGTGAAAGTGGTGGACAACGTCAACCAATTTCACCTTTAACCAATTTTTCCTATCCAGGGTATTTGGGACAAGAGGATTCAACTGATCATAGAGATTTTCAAATTGAGCATCTATCGACAGATCAGAAATCTTGGTATGTTCATCGGAGAAATTGAATCCGATAGATAGGGTTTCTTTCTTAAATACAGAAAGCTTAACAGTTGATAAATTTGATACATATTTATTCGAGTTAAATTGAAATAAATTTCCATCATTATCATACATAAGAGATTTACTCAAATTTTGTTAAGTAGTATGAGTTGTTTTAGCAACTACATTACTGCAAAAATTCATAAATTTAATACGACATACAACAGCGAGAGAGAGATTAGATAATACGCATGATCCCTGAGTATGAAGTTCAATTAGTTTATTCAACTTATCATTAGATTTTTCTTTATTGGGATTTTGTCAGCCACAAAAAAGATTAGAGACATTAGCATGCAATTTATTAGATCGTAAGAATTTATAAAAATGTAAAACTCCAATTTTACCATTTCCGATACAATTTTGCATTTCAGATTAAAAAGTTCATCTACACCGTTTAGTACAGGACGAAGGGAGTTTTCTTTTCAAGAATTTAAAGCAATTAATCCTTTTTTATAAATTTTGATAGAACAAACAACAACAAAAATATAATTGAGATGGGGCACAAAATTAACATTAATACAACATTTAGAATGTTGTACAGAATTCTTAAGTTTGTTGAAACCTTGACTATTCGTAAATTTAAACCACCCCCTCTTATGTGTACAAAAACAATTTGTCGTAACCTTGAATTTACCTTGGTAATCCTTAAGTCATTTTATGGCCTAGGATAACGCGACAATTTCTTATTCTTTCTCTCCCCTTAGTTATTTAATTTGTACTTTTATTCGTTTGACCTTTATTAATTTTCATATAAATATGCCTTGACAAGTCATATGTGTGACCAGATTGTTCGAAATGTATAGCGCAAATACATCTCACATTTTTCAGATCAACTCCGTCTTCTCATTGTTCTATTGAAATTTATAAAAGGGACTAATTGCTTTAAATATATGTGAACATTTCAGAATGTCACAGTACAACTCGAGTTATAACATAAGTGTGAAAGTTGTTCGGAATACAACTGCTTACTGAATGTGAATAAGTAGTATAAGACAATATACAAAAGAGTATAAAAGGAACAAGTAGGAACAATGTAAGACAAACTTAACAAATATCAATAATTCAATTAAAAGACTAAAATCGAATAATTAGAAGATTCGACTTATTTAAAAATAACCAATTTAAAGAATAAAAAAGAAAGAGAGAGAAAAATAGAAAGAGCAAAGTTATGAGTTGTAATTCCATGGTAGCCGGTGATCAATAATCGATTCATGTGCTATTTGTTTCATGAGGATACTGGAGCCCGTGTAAGTTATTAGTTTGGAATCATGGTTTCCCAACCCACCTGAGTAGATCCTCTGTATCCACCAACCTGGTTGAGGTACCGGACATTCGATTTTCATCCTCTCAATTTTGTAAATAACAGTAATCCTTCGATGATACAGTCAGTAGAATTTCTCTGGCAGTGGCTGTATACGCATGGCCATGTGAGAGCATTTGTAGAAGGAGAGCTAACGTTCGATTTTCCCCTTCTCAATTTCGTAAACAACAGTAATGCTGCGATAACGTAATGAGTAAGACTTCACTGTCAGTGGTTGTACGCACGTGGTCATGTGAGAGTATTTCGAGTGGGATAGCGGACTCTACCCACTGTCGACGGTATCAAGTAATTTGGGAGCAGAAATAAATAGCGTTCATAGATTTTCGCTTAAACCGTTATTTAAGAAACAATGAGCTCTTTCGATTCCCTGCTGTCTTTCTGAAGTCATTTCATTAATGGATTTTCTTTACTTGTATTTTCTTAACGAAATAGCTTACCATGCTATATAGATGTATTTAGACTACTTATTACAATGTTATAAGTAGTTGAAAAACCATGTTGTAGTTATATTTTTAAAAACATCAATGTAATTTTTAATGGAAACTGAGTTAACAAATCGTTTATTTGTTTACCCAAACGTTGTTATGCGCATTCTATATTTGCAGGAGTTTTACACTATAGAACAGGTTCCTTCAATCAGACAATCCATGTAATGAACGAATGGATCACTAAGCAATAGGATAAACAGAAAATGTAAGCTTTTCTCAAGCAAAGATGGATAGTGGCTTGCAGTGCAATTCAGGACGTGCGTTTCGTTCTATTTGAAACTCGTCATCTAGATGTACCTGCATCGCAGAGTTGATGTTCATTCCGGGACTCGAATTCAATGATTGCAGCACTTAATACGAATTGAAAGATACAAGTAAAACAACACCAAGTGAATGTAATCTCTTATCGTTTATTTAATAAATTCTACAGATCACAGTTCTTTCAAAATTGTCTCTGTGAAGCGTTTTAGCTTGATATCTGAAAGTATGAAGCTAGAAAGCCTTTCTGTAGTGTATAGACACTGAACTATTTAAATGAAGATTTTGAAGAGTTAGGTATATTTTCAACTTTATCTATTGTCAGATAGAACGAGAAAAGTGCATCCGCTTTTAAATACACACGTTTCAAAATGAAATTATCTGATTGTCGGGTTGCGGGAATCGGCGCTTCTTTTGCGTGTTATTTTTCAACGGAATGGTGTCTCTAACCTCATGCTCAAACCTCCACCTTCATTCGGTCTTGGATTAAATATTACAAATCACTCATTCAAACTGTTAACATTATTCTTTGTCATTACCATTAAAACACATATAAAGCTACATCCATTCGCCCACAGTCACCTTAACTTGTAATTAGCATTCATAATACTACGCATATTACATAGTATACATGAATTAATTACGTACTAATAAACTGTATAGGTTGAGTGTATGATGATTCTAAGGGTTTTATCAAACTGTATAATGATACTAATCAACTGTTTCAATATGAATTCATTGTAAGTAGTAAAACGTTGATTTCATGGATCAATTATAGCTAGACCACCATGGAAAACACCATCCTAACAATTCAACAGTTAACAAATAGATTCCACTAAACAGATCAATGATTTCAGTTCTACTTCAACTGTGTAACTTGATTATTGATGACGAACATTATTGAAATTACTTGGTATCAGATGAAAGTTGATGTTGAATACATTGGATTATTCCTGGCTTGAAGTGAAATCAAACTCACTTCATATTGAAATGTATTCAGATGCTTGAATTTACATGATTCATCTTTGATTACAATAAATGAACTACTAACAACTTGTCAGTAGTAAAACGTTCACAATTAAGATTAATAAGGCTAAGTAGATTAGTTTTTTTCACTGACAATTTTTTCACACTGGGTGGTATTAATTTTCTGTAGTTGGCGGACAGTAGCGCAATTTCATGGATTGAAAACACCGTTGGATTCTGACTAGCTCAGTTATTCATAAGTTAAGTGTTCGCACACGACATCGAAGATCCTGGGGTCTAATCCCACGTGCACAATCGTTGATGCGCCACTTGCATACTACTCACTTATTGATTTTAACTTTAATGTTCAAGAGAACCTGATTTCTAAAGATTGAGAAGTTGTCAAGAATTTAATACTTGAACACTTGTTTATATCTAAAATTTATTCATATTCAATCACTAAGCGACAATGTCATCATACAGGTATAGATGAACATGGTATTAAACAAAACGGAAGAAGAGGGTCGTATGGGGTTGAGGATGGAAATAGAATCAATATAACTAGCATGTAGACCAAATTTAAAAGAAAAAATAATGAATTGATTTTAATTAGAAAATAATGTGACAATGTTATTGTGGTTGTTATGGCAACGAGAGAGATACAGAATAAACTAATGGAATTTGTAGGAATAATAAATTGGAGAGATAGGATGAAATTATTCACTTAATCATTATCTCTGTCATATTGATATACATACATATATGATACTTATACGTTGAGTATATGTAAATGAATGTGTGTGACATGTACTTTCCTCTTTACTTTTATACGTATGACTGGAATGCAAAGCCTGTATAAGTCATGAACTGATTGACGTTAAATCACTATTGAAGATCATGAAGCACTGAACGGTCATTTCGTCTTAGTACGAATCTCCTCAGTACTGGATTGGTTGAAGTTAGACATTACCACTGTTGGATGTGGGCTCACTGGCCTAGAGGTTAAGGGTTGATACGCATAACGTAGGTCCTGGGTTCAAAACCTGAGCAATAGTTATGAGTTCCACAATATGACGAAACGATTAACATTGGTGGTCAAACATCAAACGATTCATGATCTCGATCAACAACTTGATAATCGCCACAACCCTATATTGATAAATTTCTATTCGTCAAACAAATAGAATATTATGGTATCATGGAAGGGTTATGTTCACCTATTCTTCAACAACCCTATATTATATTGCTACGTTCATCTAGCGCTTTCTAGGTTTTAATAGTATCTAGAGTGATGTGAAATTAATCATTCATGAATACAATCGATAAACTAATCAAATCTTTAAAAATTCTCTACAAAAAATCTGTCATTGTTGATGTTAATGACTGAATTTAATCAATCCAGATGTATTGAAACCGTTATCATCTACAAACTGACCCTATTTGGGATAATTACTAGCAATAGAAATAACGATATACGATTCATTCTGATTCCGACTTCCCAACAGCGTGTACAATGGTTTGGGCTGAACAATATACCTGATCGTATGCGTTTACACTTGAAGGTTTTAACTATTGAAATACTGCAATCCAATATTAGTATCTTGGTCCTCTTGATGTGTAAATGCTTAAACTTTAGTCGCATTTCCACAACGCTAAAGACTGAGTAAACACATCATTGGATACTGCTCGATGATTCTGTATAAATAGGAATTAAGATAAGACAAACATCGTTTAATTAACTAAGAGAACTTTAGATGAGTTGATGTGTTACATTTCCATTATTCGCTTCGTATTATTTTACATTCTTTTCACCCGGACAATTCTAAAACTTCTCAAATGAGACAAAGTCACTACAGTTTATTCTTCTTTACAAGCTAAATACTTATATAGGCAGAGATGGATAGTGGCTAGTAGAGGAATCCAGTTTGACTCGTGTTTCATCCTATTTGCAACTCGTTAGTTGGGTATAACATCATCTCCGAATTGATGTTCACTATGGGATTCGAACCTTGTATCGTTTGTGTTATCCACTTAGCTCCTGTGTTCTGAAAGCCACATGCTTGTGCAAGGGGAATTTGTTTAAATTCACTTTGCAATATTTTACCTCAATCTTCTCGTTGTTGTTAAGGGCTGCACTTTATCAATTTCTTATTAACATATGTGCATCCTATACGGATTGCATCGATATCACCTTAATTCACAAGCATTCTGTACATATTTAGTAAGTAACTAGTAATGAAATTCAGGACACTGGTTTCGTCCTATTTAACACTCATCAACTAGATAGATCTACATTCCAGTGTTCATCTATCACTTCACAACTCAAACCAATACCACACAATCACCCAACTGCTAAATCTCTCATCCATAGAAACATTCAAATAAACAGTACCTTCTTGTTTCTGTTTATTAGATATTTCTTGAAAATCACCTTCACTTTTTTTCCATTTCTCTCTCTATTCAAAAATTAAAAGGAGGATTTTAAAAGAAAAACATCATTGATCATATTGATTGATTTTTCTCTATTTTTTTTCTTTATTTTCATTATCGATAAGAAAATTAATATCTACACATTATACGAAGATAATTGATCCAAATTTGTTTCTCTTAGAGATAAGCTAAACAATGTGGTGTTATATCCCGATGAAGATTAAATTACAGGTAACTTCCGAGGACTATTAATGGACTAATATTCTATAAATATTCTTATTGTAAAACTATTGAATAATTAGATTATGTATATTTATATTCCCCTTGTTATAAGCTTTATTTTGACTTATACTATATTATTGTACGACTTACGGTTCTTAAGCTATACTCAGTCTATTAATTACTGTCCCCATCGTTCATAGCCACTTTTTGGCATATTTGTGTACACATGTTATTTTCTATTTTATGGTACGTTGCGATCTGTCTGATTGATATATAAACCGAGTATGTCTGAAATAAACGATTCCATTCATGTTGCGGAAGCTGGTATTGTGTTTTGGACTCACACTAACGGGCTAGAAGGACGTAGGACCAATAAGCCGCTAGATTGCCCACACTAGTTGAACGTCATTGGTTGGCCTAGTGTGAAGATTCGTATAAGTCGTATTCGGATTGGTAGATAATTCGTGTGATGTCATAACAGTTTTCATTATTTTTCTCTTTTTTTTGTTTTCTTTCTTTTCCTCAACAAATATTCTCTGAAGAAGTAGATTATCACGAGCGGCGAAACTTCAGAAGATCTAATTTTATTTTTTATTTTATGCATTATGACATCTAAGTCTACTTGTAGCTCTTCTACAATTACCGATTGTCCTATGCATAGGTAATGGAGGAGTGTTGGGCATGAGATTAGCGACCACATTCAGTAGAATACTTACTCGCTTAGATTAAAGCGCTAACCAGAAAACATAATTCAAATGTGATATCTATCAATAGATTATTATGATTATTAATGAATAGACTTCCCCAATGTGAGTGAAGCTGATAGAGAACTAACATGATGATCAGTTCTAGTATTGAAGTGAAATATTGCTGTAATCATTATATACTTTCAAGTTGATTCATTTGAAGTAACAAAACTTCATTTATTTCATTAGAAAAAGATATATATCCGCCTTTTGAAACAATTCAGAAAGAAGAGGGATTTGTGGAAATTTGAGTAATTGAATAGTTGAATTCATGAGGTAATTAAAGCTAGTCGATCATGGAAAACCTGGAATCATTAGACGGTGGAGCAATTTCGTGAATTTCTTGAACTTGAACATATACACCACTGGTTGCTGATCAGTTAAACGGTCTATAGGTTAAGCCCTCTATCATGAGACAAAGTGTTCCTGGGCTCAAATCCCGTGTGTGAGGTCATGATGACGCATTGCTGACTTATTGGGATTTCAGAAATACATCCCTCTTCTATAATATTAATTATAGTTGACATTCTGTACTCATTTTAAATAGTTGATCATTGAAAAATCGAAAATCTTTAGACTGCGGTTTTGTCTTAGTATGAGACTTGTAAGCAGTGAGTATTCATGATCTAATACAGGATAACTATGTGTCACAAAGAGTTTTCAAAATACTTGACCAGACTGTAGTTTAATTAGCTAATATAATCAGAAGGAGGGTTTTGTAAAGATTGTAGTGGTATTCAAAAATTATAATGTCAACCTATATTTTCATAGTAAAAATATAAAAGTTTCTATCATTCACATGTTTCAACACAGAAGATCTTTATCTGGAACGTATAATGATTGAATTATTAAAAAGGAAATAATATATTTTTATGTATAATGTATGGAATGAAATGCTAATCATAACATCGACTAGTAGATTAGTTAAAGTTAGTGGTTGACACTAAGCGACCGGCCAATATTATTCCCTGCTACCCATTTTAAAAAAATTGTGGGGTGTGAATGAAAAATTTAGGTATCGTTGATTGGTGTACTTGTTTTGCAGGTGTGTGTGTTTAAGTGATAATGAACAAACATTTGGTGTTACCTTTAATAATTATGTTATTGATCGTAAACTGTTCATCTTTGCAATGTGATGAGTTGAAATTGAAATCGCATCTAGAGCTGTGATTGGATGTCAGAATTTTCATTTTTTACATTAGAAATTTAATGATAATGAATAAATCTTTTTGTGTAATCTTAGTCTTGAAAAAAATTTAGACTTTTGAAGAAGAAGAAGATACCAACTTAATTGCATTACCGTGCAATCTTACTGTTAGTGAATGTGTATTGGGATAAATTTTTGTTTTCCGATCAAGCAAACCATGAATTGAAGTCGTTAGTTATCTTAACACGATTAAGTAAATGTATCTGTAACAATGTTACATGCAAAATGTAATAAGAATATTTCAAATACCTGTCAAAACTTGTTATTCAACAATATAGAATATTCTATAGGGATTTTTTTTAACTGCAAATATACTGTTGACATTACATGCAAAACATTGTTAAGCTCAATTGACGAGCACAATAATCTATTCATCACATGACTATTTACATAGACAAGTATTTTTTTGTCCTAATTTTAAACTGCTCAACTACAAAGAATGTACAGGTAAAAACAAGTAACACTTTTAATGGATTGGCAAAATAACACAATGGACAATCTTCCATTTATTTATGACACCATTTTTCCGGCGAAACTAAACAATTCTTTTATACTAAGAATTACTGTTTGGAAAAGAACCCAATCACATAAATATTGTTTGCTATTTTCTGAGAGAAGTTATTACTATTTCGCTTCATTCACCGATCATAAACGATTAGCGTGATTTATGCATGCCCTATTCATTATTTTTTATCATGATGATTTATGGATTAGTTGCTACGCATATAACGTTTAATAAAATAACATACGATGTGTTAAGAAAAAAACTAATGGGAATACTTCGATGAATGATTTCTTTACTAATTGTGTATTAACAATTTGACCACCTTTCAACGTCAGTTATTATTATCATCAACTATTAAAACTTAAATCTGACTTATGCATCCAAAAAGAGACTTTAATTAACTTATCACTACCATGGTAACCCCTTTTTATTTTATTTATTTATTTTAAAATATTTATACACCTCCCCTATTACATAATTCTTAAACCACATTATCATTCACACATTTCCACCACCTGATCCTCTTAAATTATCTTCACTTTTCAAATTCTATTTGATTATTATTACGTAACCTACCTTATAACTACTCAATTCCATTATTACACCACCCAATCCGAATTAATTCCTTTTGACCTCTGACCTGTTCTAGCATATATATATATATATTTATAATTATTATTGTAACCCAGTTATTTACACTCATCTATGTCAATTGTTTTCACTATATCTCAATGTAAAAATTCTATCACAATTTTGGTTTGTAAGCAGCTGACGAGAAACCTCGAAATAATATGAATTCATACTATTCTGCACCAATATTTGTTCTTGCTTCATTTAAATTCATAAAGGGAACCAATTGCATGAAATTCGGTGAACCCCTTTCAGAACACGCACCATTTCTCTACAAAGTCTGCTGCATTCTCCTCAAGCATATCATAAAGAACTTCACATTGGAATTACTATTACAATTATTAAAAAAATTCATTGACAGTCATAATAAATCCACCCATAACATTGTTTCTTTGGAATTATTGCTGTATATTCTCATATTTATACCCAAAGTGACAGTTTTTCTTTTCGGTGAGTCCTATATAATTTTTGTTGTTATTTTTTATCTCTTCATATTGTATATTTTAAACCTCAGTTTGTTATTAGTGTTGCTCCTTCGTACCATGTCAGTTGATAATTCGCTAAGCCTATCATTTAAATCTATTTTCGTGGGTGCCATTGCTGTTTCTTTACCTGTTTTTAATCCACGAATGGCTGAACTCTGGTTTGCTCGCTTAGAAAGCTTTTTTGTTGCAAACAAAATCAAAAATCAGAGTTCGAAATTTAGTTACGCAAACTCACTGCTGCCGGACGACGTCATTGAACAAGTGCCTGATGTCATTTTTAAGCCGGATTCTGACTCACCATTCGATAGTCTAAAAAGAGAGGTTATTCGTGTCACATCTCTCACCGAACAACAGACAATTGATCAACTTTTAGCCAACGTGGAGCTGGGTGACAATACACCATCACAATTAAAACACCACATGACAAACTTATTAGGAAATCGTACAGTAGACAAACGTCTATTATATCAATTGTGGCTCAGACGTCTCCCTCAAAACATTCAACAGATATTTGTAATTGGAGGCGAAGACGTCGATTTTGATAGGCTAGCAGACATAGTCGACAGAATTTGCGGGCGGTCTAAGATTCACCCTGTATCTCACATCCAATCAAGCTCAACTGACGAGATCGCCGAGTTACGACGATCAGTTGATACCCTTACCAAACAGATAGCCCAGATCCCATTATTGAATGCCTCCCACAGTAAATATAGAGAAACATCCAGAAACCGTAGACGTCGTAGTCCAAGCACTACTAGATACAACATTGGTTGGTACCATAGAATATACGGCAAACAAGCTAGAAAATGTACTCCACATTGTAACTTCGCAAGCACACAGAACTTCAAGACCGCTGGTTAATGATGACTTCAATCACTGTCAGGACAGCCGTCTGTTATATGTTATAGACAAAAGAACTGGTACACAGTTTTTAGTCGACACAGGGCAGAGGTTAGTGTAGTACCACCCACTGCATTCGAGGAAAACACACCTGACCCCAAACTAACACTACAAGCAGCAAACAGGTCTGGCATCAAGACGTACGGCAAAAGGCGGTTTCAAATAAATTTCGGTCCTAAATCTAATTTTTCATGGAGTTTCATCATAGCGGACGTCCTCGTTCCTATAATCGGCATTTATTTTCTGCAATTCCACAAAATACTGGTAGACGTCAGGAATAGGAAACATGTGCTTGCCGATCACAGTAAGGAAATTAGAGGAATTATATCAAATGAGACTTCCATACATTTATTAGTCAAACCCCATCACTAGAACGACAAATACGTCAATTTACTTAATCATTTTCTAGACTTATTACGACCGAGTTTCAAACACGACAAACGGACCCATCACATAAAGACAGAGGGTTCACCAGTGTTCGCACGTCCAAGACGCCTTGATCCCTCTCGTCTGGCTATCGCAAAGAACGAATTCAACAAAATGATATTCCGATATTCCGTATAGTACCTAAGAAAAACTGTTCTGAAGTTAGACTGTGCAGTGACTATAGAGCTCTCAACAGCCGGACTATACCAGATGGATACTCTCTCCCACATTTGCGCGATTTCACACATAGCCTATCTGATGTGTCGATTTTTTCAAAAATTGATCTCGTCCGTGCTTACTATCACATTCCTATTCATTCGGACTATGTTCCTAAAACAGTCATTACTACCCCATTTGGACTATAAGAATTCGTCTGCATGCCCTTCGTATTAAGGAATGCTGCACAAAGTTTCCAGCGTTTTATTGACCAAGTGGTACGGGGCTTACCGTTGGTGTATGCTTACATAGATGATCTACTTATAGCAAGCAAAGATGAAAATGAACATCTAACTCATCTGAAATTGCTTTTTGAAAAGCTAAACGAGTATGGGTTAGCAGTCAATCCTGACAAATTTGAGTTCGGAAAACAACCCTTCACCTTTTTAGGTCACGTACTTGATAATCAAGGCATTAAACCAGCTCCTGAGGAAACACAAGCTATCAAAAATTATCCTTTACCTGATTCATTCAAGAACCTACTAAGTATCCTTGGGATGATCAACTATTACAGACGTTTCATCCCTAAATGTGCAGACTTAGCAAAACCGCTAACTGATTTATTACGGGGACGAACTAAATCATTAGCAATGACACCGCAAGTAATTCAAGCATTTGACCAGTTGAAAAGCGCTTTAAGCACAGAGTCATTACACGCACGACGAAAGGTTGATGCACCTTTAGCAGTAATGACAGACGCTTTTAATGTAGCAGTAGGTGCTGTACTTCAGCAACGTGTCAATCAACAATGGCAACCCCTTGCATTTTTCTCAAAAAAGCTAAATGCAACGCTAACAAAATATAGCACATTCGGTAGAGAACTGTTGGCTATCTACTTAGCCATCAAACACTTTCGCTACATGTTAGAAGGCAATTATTTCACGATATTTACTGATCACAAACCTCTAACTAAGTCATTGATGCACAATCATGATAAATACAGTCCGCGCAAAATTCGTCAACTAAAATTCATTTCACAATTTGCAGCTGATATACGCTATATTAAAGGCAATGCAAATGGGGCAGCAGATGCACTATCGAGCTTAAATATCAATGCCTTCTCGATCTCTGATATAGACTATCAAGAAATGGCAAAGCATCAAAAGCTCGATACGGAGCTACAAAGACTTTTGCAGTATAAGGAAACGAAATTATTTTTCCAAAACATCCCCATAAACAACAAGGACACCTTAACTTGTGATACCTCAACAGGTAAAACTCGCCCCTTTGTACCTTACTGTATGAGACGAAACATTTTCGAGAAATTACACAATATATCTCAACCAGGCATAAAAGCCACTGTAAAGCTTGTCACAGATAGATATGTACGGCCAAACATAAACAAAGGCGTACGAAAATGGTCACGGGAATGCGTCCAATGCCAAAAGTCAAAAGTACATAGGGACATCATATCTCCTACAGGAATTTTTCCCAACGCTAGCGCTAGGTTCGAGCATATTCATATCGACATTATTGGAGCGTTACCAATTTCTAATGGTTACACGCATATATTAACATGTATAGATAGATTTACGAGATGGCCCATAGCTGTTCCGTTAAAAGACACGTCAGCATCAACAGTGGCGAAGAAGCTGGTGAAACACTGGATTACAAACTTCGGTGTCTCCACAACAATTATGACCGACCGTGGAACGCAATTCGAAAGCAATCTATTTCAGCAACTTACAGATACTTTCGGTATAAAGAGAATTAGAACCACTGCTTATCATCCGTCTGCTAATGGAATGATAGAAAGGTTCCACAGACAGTTAAAAGCCTCTTTGATGGCCGCACGAGGTGATTACAAATGGGATATCAAGCTTCCTTTGATACTATTAGGCTTTCGCTCAACCATCAAACAAGACTTCGGTTGTTGTGTTGCTGAGTTGGTTTATGGAACAACGTTACATTTGCTTGGTGAATTTTTTGACCGTGCAACAGATATTCCAGCAGATATGACCAACTACGTGCAACAATTAAAACAGCAGATGGAATCCATTAGGTCCGTTAAACCACGAACCCAAAAGGTGAAATCATTCGTACCCAATGAACTAGACAAATGCTCACATGTATTCCTTAGAAATGATAGAGTACGACAGCCATTACAGATTCCTTACGACGGCCCTTTTAAAATCATCCGAAAGGACACTAAAACGGTTACAGTGTAAAGAGCAGGTAAACATGATACTGATAGCATCGACAGAGTAAAACCAGTGTTTGTAGAAAACACTGAAAAACCCCCTGTAAAACCGTCTAAACCTGCAGCAGAGCAAGCACCACTCAAACTACCTGCAACAAACAATACTTCACATCAAAGTTCAGCAGCAGCAGAAACTACGACAAGATTAGGAAGAAGGGTAGACTGGCCAGATAGGTATGTAGCAACCACCATATTTATCTAGACCAAATCCTGAGACTACTCTTATAACACACATAAAAATCCAACTTTATTTTGATTACTATTTGTTTTATTGTCCCCACGATTCATTATTATTATGCTCACATTTTAACTTGATACAATTCATTCATGTTAAATATACACTTGTATCTACATGATATGAAACGTTTCAACACACAAGCTGTTGTTATTGTAACTTAACGCTTAGTCATAATATTGAGTTGTACTTTTATTTTAAAAACAATTTCGTTCTTTATCTCTTTGTCGAACATAGATGTTCATCAAATTTTTTTTGTTTAATAATTCAATGATTATACGTCCAGATAAAGATCTTCTGTGTTGAAACATGTGAATAATAGAAACTTTTATATCATCGACGGAAATATACGAATTCATTACAAAAAATTATATGGTCAACACTGAAACACGTTTCAAATATGTTTGTTATGTATTTGCGTGTGTGTCTGTTTTTGTTGTTCTTTGTACAGGCATATTTATTATCAATTAAGAGTAGTTACGTAATCCTTATGGGATAATGATAATGATTGTAGCTATAACACAATAGAATTGATTCATGTACCATAGTAACAATCAGGAGATTTAATGAATAAATCAGAGTAAAATGAATATGATGAGAATAGTGAGTTGAAATATTAGTAAACAGGACAAAGTTATGTATTCATCACATACTTATATACCCACATAGATACATACATGCATAGATACATGCTTAAAGGAATCTATCCATTTAACTGGTGTTTCCACGTCTGTTTTAAATATTATTTCTTAATTTATCAACTTCTGATTGGTTAAAATGTTGATTTTTATATTTTAATTTTTTGTTTCTAATTAGTTGATTGTTTTCATGCCCCTGGTCACGTGCACAAACGCTTAACCTTTAGACCACTGAGCCGACATCCAACGGTGATTAGCAGTGACATTCAAAGCAATGACACATGGTCTTTGGAAAATGTCAGTAAATGATAATAAATATCATACCAGTTGAATTGATCAATAGTTAAAAGGAGTCATCAACTTGGTGTATAATATGTAAGGTGTTTTCTGTGAAACATACCCAGTTCAAGTTTCAATATGAATAACAATATCAAGATGTAGGTACATTCAACTGACAATTTCAAATTAGGACGAAACTCAGGTACTGAATTCTCTTGCTAGTCACATCCCTCCTCGCTTTCTTTGTCAATATATTTGGCCTAATTGGCAGTATCGATACGCTGTATATTAACAGGCTACAAGTTAAAGCAATTGAAGATAGTTTGAAAAATTCTGCATCCTCAATATCCCAAAAAGGAGTCAAGATCAATCAGGAATTGAACAAAAATCAGTATGAATATTTCCAACAATCAACATACAGAACTGTCGTCGGTATCCTTGGAAGACAATGATTGTTTGTTAGTCATACAGTATTTTTTTATTAACTTGCTTATCCATATATGAACCAAAAAATAATCCTGAAGTGACCATATTCTTTGAAACGTTGTCATAAGAGATGAGCAATTGACCACATCATTACATGTAAATTTGAGAATAAACATGATAACTTGTATGCAAAGGCAATTCGTATTGAAATGTACATCATATAGATATTTCATTATCTATTATACCGTCATTATTTCAGAAGAATTAATCGCTGTCAGATGGTCTCTCACTCAAAATCTCATTGATACACGTAAGTGAACACATTGAAATTCAAAGACCAGCATCCTCACTCATTGTGATTACTCACAGTTTGTGCGATTCCTAATAAGTTTGTCATGTGGTGTTTTAATTGTGATGGTGTATTGTCACCCAGCTCCACGTTGGCTAAAAGTTGATCAATTGTCTGTTGTTCGGTGAGAGATGTGACACGAATAACCTCTCTTTTTAGACTATCGAATGGTGAGTCAGAATCCGGCTTAAAAATGACATCAGGCACTTGTTCAATGACGTCGTCCGGCAGCAGTGAGTTTGCGTAACTAAATTTCGAACTCTGATTTGTGATTTTGTTTGCAACAAAAAAGATTTCTAAGCGAGCAAACCAGAGTTCAGCCATTCGTGGATTAAAAACAGGTAAAGAAACAGCAATGGCACCCACGAAAATAGATTTAAATGATAGGCTTAGCGAATTATCAACTGACATGGTACGAAGGAGCAACACTAATAACAAACTGAGGTTTGAAATATACAATATGAAGAAATAAAAAATAACAACAAAAATTATATAGGACTCACCGAAAAGAAAAACTGTCACTTTGGGTATAAATATGAGAATATACAGCAATAATTCCAAAGAAACAATGTTATGGGTGGATTTATTATGACTGTCAATGAATTTTTTAATAATTGTAATAGTAATTCCAATGTGAAGTTCTTTATGATATGCTTGAGGAGAATGCAGCAGACTTTGTAGAGAAATGGTGCGTGTTCTGAAAGCGGTTCACCGAATTTCATGCAATTGGTTCCCTTCATGAATTTGAATAGAGCAAGAACAAACATTGATGCAGAATAGTATGAATTCATATTATTTCGAGGTTTCTCGTCAGCTGCTTACAAACCAAAATTGTGATAGAATTTTTACATTGAGATATAGTGAAAACAATTGACATAGATGAGTGTAAATAACTGGGTTACAATAATAATTGTAAATACATATATATGCTAGAACAGGTCAGAGGTCAAAAGGAATTAATTCGGATTGGGTGGTGTAATAATGGAATTGAATAATGAGAAGATGGATTACGTAATAATAATCAAATAGAATTTGAAAAGTTAAGATAATTTAAGAGGATCAGGTGGTGGAAATGTGTGAATGATAATGTGGTTTAAGAATTATGTAATAGGGGAGGAGTATAAATATTTTAAAATAAATAAATAAATAAAATAAAAAGGGGTTACCATGGTAGTGATAAGTTAATTAAAGTCTCTTTTTGGATGCATAAGTCAGATTTAAGTTTTAATAGTTGATGATAATAATAACTGACGTTGAAAGGTGGTCAAATTTTTAATACACAATTAGTAAAGAAATCATTCATCGAAGTATTTCCATTAGTTTTTTTCTTAACACATCGTATGTTATTTTATTAAACGTTATATGCATAGCAACTAATCCATAAATCATCATGATAAAAAATAATGAATAGGGCATGCATAAATCACGCTAATCGTTAATGATCGGTGAATGAAGCAAAATAGTAATAACTTCTCTTAGAAAATAGCAAACAATATTTATGTGATTGGGTTCTTTTCCAAACAGTAATTCTTAGTATAAAAGAATTGTTTAGTTTCGCCGGAAAAATGGTGTCATAAATAAATGGAAGATTGTCCATTGTGTTATTTTGCCAATCCATTAAAAGTGTTACTTGTTTTTACCTGTACATTCTTTGTAGTTGAGCAGTTTAAAATTAGGACAAAAAAATACTTGTCTATGTAAATAGTCATGTGATGAATAGATTATTGTGCTCGTCAATTGAGCTTAACAATGTTTTGCATGTAATGTCAACAGTATATTTGCAGTTAAAAAAAATCCCTATAGAATATTCTATATTGTTGAATAACAAGTTTTGACAGGTATTTGAAATATTCTTATTACATTTTGCATGTAACATTGTTACAGATACATTTACTTAATCGTGTTAAGATAACTAACGTTTTCGATTCATGGTCTGCTTGATCGGAAAACAAAAATTTATCCCAATACACATTCACTAACAGTAAGATTGCACGGTAATGCAATTAAGTTGGTGTCTTCTTCTTCTTCAAAAGTCTAAATTTTTTTCAAGACTAAGATTACACACAAAGAATGATTCATTATCATTAAATTTCTAATGTAAAAAATGAAAATTCTGACATCCAATCACAGCTCTAGATGCGATTTCAATTTCAACTCATCACATTGCAAAGATGAACAGTTTACGATCAATAACATAATTATTAAAGGTAACACCAAATGTTTGTTCATTATCACTTGAGCACACACTTGCAAATCAAGTACACCAATCAACGATACCTAAATTTTTCATTCACACCCCACAATTTTTTTAAAATGGGTAGCAGGGAATAATATTGGCCGGTCGCTTAGTGTCAACCTTAACTAACGATTTATTTATTTAATTTAATTTTTTTATTATTTTCATTTATTTTATTCTATTCGTGTTATCATTAACTTTATTTCCACATTCATTATTTTCAGAAGGAGTTTGTGGAGATTTTAGAAATTTTCACAAAGTGAAATCATGAGTCAGTTGAAGTTAGACCACCATTGAAAACCTGGAAGCACTGGACGGCGCAACTTCGTGGATTGGTGGAAGTTAGACATTAACACCGTTGGATGCCGGGCGGCTCAGTGGTCCAATGGTTATGTGCTCGAGCGCGAAGCTTGTAGATCCTGGGTACGAATCCCGCAATGTGCGGGATCGTGGATGCGCACTGCTGAGGAATCCCATACTAGGACCAAACGGCCTTCCAGTGCTTCCAGGTGTTCAGTGGTCGTCTAGCTTCAACTGACTCATGATTTCACATCCATTATTTGTTTGTAATTTTTCGCCTCTTTGCATTCTTCACTATCTAATTATTTACACACATCTTATTACGTAATGATTTTAACGTTTTGTGAATACTATTCCTAGTCTACTTACCGACGTGTGTTTGACCTTCTATTTCCAACGATTAAGTATTGATAAGAGTTTTGTTATTGTATTTTATTATTCCTACTACTATCAGTTCACCTGTCTTCCTACAATAAACTTGTCCTTTTACCTATTATGTGTAGAGGCTCATTGTATTTCATTGTGATTATTGACTCATATTGCCTTGATTGGTTTAACATTTTCTTATAAATATTCATGTATATTAGAGTAAAGCCTGATGACGATCTAACTGAAAACGATTGTTCGCTTATATGTGTTGTTCTAGTTTTCACAATGTGAATCTTTAAGATTGATAAATCATAGAAATTGGCTAAAGTTGAGAACTGAAGTGCTCCAGGATGTCTACGTAGACCAGATGAAACAAAATTCAAACGAAACTGAGAATATCAGTTCTCTTAATGTAAGTGTGATTACTTGTCTTTGTATAAAATAGGCTGAACGGAGACACATTTCTTCAATGAATAATTGGTTTTGACATATGTGGTTGTGTGTTGACAGATCTTCACATGGACTTCAAACTTCAGATTACAGCGGAAATTAACGTAAATGATCTGACTTTTGAAATCAGAAGAAATTTTCAATGTGAAACAGGTAAGAAGCTTTAGAACAAATGTTGTTGACCTTTTAATTCATGGTGATGTGCACAGTCAATCATCTTTTTGCAGAGGCTCATAAAGCCGGGTATCTCGAGTAAAATATCTAATGTGCTTGAATGTTTTCTAACGCAAAAGTGTAGATGGCTATTTGGAGACGTCTCACACCTACGATTACCGATCGGCCAATTCAGACAGGAATATATGAATAACGAAATTATTCAGACTATGTATCCAACAATTTTTTCTCACTAACTTTCAGTGAGAGACTCACACTTGCAGTCATCAATAATATCACATTCCTTGCAAAGCGAAGTGTGTTTCGTATCAATCAGAAATGAAAAAGTGGTACATTGATCTGTAGCGCACAAGAACACCAGTGGGAACAATCGAATATATTTGACACAAAATTACAGGACCTGTTAATAAAATCTAACAGTCATAAAGGAAATACGAAATTTGCAAAACGTCCACCAATTGTCTCAGAATGGCTCAAACTTCATTGTTCTTGCATTCTCATACAAGTTGCATCCTGTTTCCATTCTTTACTGTTCGATCCTCTTGTCTCTCTGCTGCTAGACTTTCTGTCCACGACTAACATCATCTACTACTTATGTCAATATAAGTAGCACACATCACAATAGTTTCTTAAATTATACAATTGTACATTCTAATGAATGCGTCTCCGACTAGGAGTATAAAGCTCTGATAACTTTTGTCATTGACCTATTTCTAAAATTGTGTGATAATAATTTTCTGTATGTGGTGAACAGTGGGGCATTATCGTGGATTGTTTGTAATTAGACATTCACACCGTTGCATATCGATCGACTCATCGCTCTAGAGGCTAAGGGTTTGCCCGTGAGACAAAATGTCCTGGATTCCAATCTCGTTTCGGGATCATGGATGTGCAATGTTGGGTAGTCACGTAGTAGGATGAAACGTCCGTCCAGTGCTTGCAGATTATCCATGATGTTCTTGCTTCAATTGACTCATGAACTCAACTATAAAGGAGAAGAATTGTAATTCTCAATTTCAATGTGTATTTGGTTTATATGAATTGAATGATTTGTAAGCGAAGATTTCATGACCGTTCTGAACAACATTATCATTTAATTATTTGAAAAAAATAGAACTTTAGGAGGAAGAATAATAATTTCATAGGTCCTGAACTAAACTTCGCCTGTATCTCTTCCAGAGTTACTGCCGGTTCCAAGCCCAGGTAAAGAAGTAGTTGTGCATGTGGTTAGCGATCACATCCCGTAGAAAACTAACTCACTAAGAAAAAAAGCTAACCAGAAAAAATATGTCACAAAAAGTAAGTCCCGAACTAATTCGATCTATTTACATTAACTGTGATTATTACTTTGTACTGTGACTTTCATTGGTGTATATGTGGAAATTGATGCTCTTTAACCTGACTCACAGTTAACATCAGTCATTGTTTAGCAAACATGTGAGTGACATAACATTGAATCATTCAGTATCTAACTAATTAATGTGGGATATTTATTGTGGATAGAACCGGATGGGCACTGAAATTAAGTCAGTCAGGTTTTCCTATCGATTGCCATAAACTATATTCCATGGAATGTAGATTTTCGGGATATTTGTTGGCTCAAATAAGAAAAACACACGCACGCCGTGTACGTGTGAATGGATAATGTTGAAAAGTAGATGGATTGCAATTATTTCAGCTAGTCGTTCATTTATTTCATTGACAATTCATCCTTTAATATCGATAATCAAACTCGGACCTGTTCATTGTTATCTCAGATAGCATTGATGGATCTTACTGCGATATGAAATTCATCATTCAAAACAATTGTACAAACGCTAGTTGTTATATCCCAACGAATATTATGGACAAATATTATACGTTTGTTAATAATATATAAGTATTCAGTAACTGAAATAAAGATGTCTATACTCCCCTCATTACAAGCTTTTCTGTGACCAGGACATTCTACGCAGCCAATCTTGCGTTGACCTTCTCTTGTTGACCAGCGATGTCTACTCAAACGAAGGATAATTAACCTGAGTTGATATCTTCTATGTACATTTACAAATTCAGCTGCTCCTGTGGAGATAGCTATATAGAGCATACTACCAAACAACTTAACCAACAAATGACTGAACATCTACCAACTTGGTACATAAAGGGCCAGATAAAATCTATTCGCAGATCTATCTTGACACATCTCATTGATAGCGGTTATGCTGTAGATAATTCGAAATCATTTCGAGTTATCTATCGTATATCTCCATCATTTCCCAACGGAGTTTGTTCCCGCCTCCTACATATAGCTGAAGCCATTGGAATTCGTACATATAACCACAATTTATGTGAACAGAAGAAATACGTTACCCCCTATCCCTTCCATGGCCAGTTATAACTTAACTAACGATGTATTTATTTTTTAAATATTTTTATTATTTTCATTTATTTTATTCTATTCGTGTTATCATTAACTTTATTTCCACATTCATTATTTTCAGAAGGAGTTTGTGGAGATTTTAGAAATTTTCACAAATTGAAATTATGAGTCAGTTGAAGTTAGACCACCATTGAAAACCTGGAAGCACTGGACGGTGCAACTTCGTGGATTGGTGGACGTTAGACATTAACACCGTTGGATGCCGGGCGGCTCAGTGGTCCAATGGTTATGTGCTCGCGCGCGAAGCTTGTAGATCCTGGGTACGAATCCCGCAATGTGCGGGATCGTGGATGCGCACTGCTGAGGAATCCCATACTAGGACCGAACGGCCGTTCAGTGCTTCCAGGTTTTCAGTGGTCGTCTAGCTTCAACTGACTCATGATTTCACATCCATTAGTTGTTTGTAATTTTTCGCCTCTTTGCATTCTTCACTATCTAATTATTTACACACATCTTATTACGTAATGATTTTAACGTTTTGTGAATACTATTCCTAGTCTATTTACCCATGTTTATTTGACCTTCTATTTCCAACGATTAAGTATTGATAAGAGTTTTGTTATTGTATTTTATTATTCCTACTACTATCAGTTCACCTGTCTTCCTACAATAAACTTGTCCTTTTACCTATTATGTGTAGAGGCTCATTGTATTTCATTGTGATTATTATCGTTCTTGAGCTATACCCAGTCTATTAATTACAGTTCACTCATTCACAACAACTTTTGGCTAGTTCATGTGAGATGGTCTATAAGTGGTGCTTCAATGTCCGATGGATTCAACGTAGCTGGTCTATTCACGAGTTCCTCGAAGTATTATACACATCTGTTCCTTTGGTCTTAGATCTCGGTGATTGTTTTGTAATTTATTCACTGAAGAATTGGCTTACACTTAGTCATGAAGCGTTCGATAATCTGATCATTCTAATCATTGGGACATTTTAATGTATAACAATCCATCGGATACCCAATATATTTGAAATTATGAAGTTGAACATTGTTAATGTGACGTTCATTCTTGTATACAGTGTTTGTACAATTAGTCATTACAATCCATTGTGTTTTACGTCGTTCGGTTATCAGTTGATGTAATTCATCCAGATGATTTACCAGCGAAGTCTATGTGTTGTACTTTTCATGTTTATGTAAATTTTACTTTATTTACTGGATAAAAGAGATAACGTATGAAAAGAAAGTAAATCACAAAAATTATAAATCTTATCTTCAATGAAACGCGTTTGTTTCTAAGGTAAGTAAGATAAACCAATTCATTTTAATTGAATACATATTGAAGATTCAGTTCACATAAGAATTGAAATGTTGATCAGAATGATTGATCTAAGTAAGTTAAGCTAACCCTGAGACTTCATATAGTCCTGCAATCTATACACACATACACAGAACATCGTTGTTAGCTTTGACAACCTTATAGTGAATGCCTATTTTGCAAAATGTCAATCAATCATTGCAAACATGACTGTACCTTTTGCAAATATCAGTCAGTCATTTCAAAATTCATTGCTCCTGCATTGCTTTCTGTTCCCGTTGTTTCCTTCTCGAAATTCATGACCTCCTGCTGTTGGACATCCTTATTCTTCACTAATGTTATCTACTACTTATGTCGAAATAAGTAGCACACACCACAATATCATACTCATATATTCGAACTCATATCATTTAGTATAGTACTCAAGGAAGTCTTTTCTGAACTATCGTTGTACTGACGACAATGCATATCAGTAAATGTGTTGTAACCTGAGAGTCTAGTTGGTCACGATTTATACATTCGATGGTGTAGAAATCAAAGTATCATTGTGTACCGTAGATTTATGTAATGTAATTCATGAATGACGTGGATAGAGTTCTCCAAAAAATGGATGGTGAAAAGGTGAGTTTAGTTCAAGACACCAACATTTTTTCAAAAAAATCAACTGGAGCTTTGGAGTAATTTCTTGACATTACGCTGAGTCTATGTGTACTTGTTCTTACTGCTTACTTTGAGGAAATACAAAGTCCATACATGAGAATGTCAGATTGTTGGAGTTGATTTTAAGGATGCTCCTATAACATTCCAGCTCTCTTCACCAACGTTTGTGTTGCAATAGCAAAGCGAGATTTTCTGTCTTGATAATGTAGGTAAACTAGCTTGAAACCTATGTCCAAGTATTACTTTTAACTTACTCCAATCATCCAAAATCAGAACATGGTTACAAATGTTTGAATGTGGGTCATATTACAGTTCGATCTATGAGGTATGAAGATATGTATAAATGACCAGATAGGTATGATATTTGTCATTGCTCTGTATTGAATTAATCGTCAATACTAATCACTACATTTATCCACAAGTAACTTCTTGTTCTGCATCTTTTCGTAAATTGACCAAATTGATAGATTCTTAATGACGGATAACTTACTTACGCTTGTTAGTCCTAATGGAGCTTTGGACGCCAAACAGCATTCTCCAACCCATTTATTGTAATCTGGGCCTTCCCAATGACGTCTATCCAATTGATGTTCATTCTTCTCATGTCTGTCTCCATTTCTCGGCCCAATGTGTTCTTTGGTCTACCTCTCCTCCGTCGACCTTCAGGATTCCATGTGAAGGCTTGCCTTGTAACATAGTTGCGTGCTTTCCTCAATGTGTGTTCTATCCACTTCCAGCTGTTCTTTTATTTGATTCATTCGTCAGCTGGAATCTGTTTTGTTCTCTCTCTTGGTAGGTTGTTGCTGAAAATATCTGGCTAACGGGTTCGAAGTATTTTGCGTAGATGTCTGTTAATAAATACTTGTATCTTCAGGATGAATACTTCCGTAGTTCTCCTGGTTTCCTCCCATACAGTAGAACTGCGTTCACATTTGAATCAGATCCACCATGTTCATCAATGAAACTGTCCAGATATGTGAAGGTTTTTAATTTTTCCGAATCTCCATCAATTGTGATTGCGTTGGTGCATTCTGTGTTGTATCGGAGAATCTGGCTTTTCCAGTTGTGTATATTGAGAGTTACTATCGTTGTGACTGTGCTAATCTGATCGTCTACTCCTGCATTTGTTTTTCTGTGTGTGATAAAAAAGTGGGTTTAAGTCAGATCATCGGCGAAGTCTAGATCATCCAGGTGTATCCTAGATGTCCACTGTATCTCATGCTTCGTCACAAACGTTTTTAATTTATGACCAAGCATTAGTGATAAATCGGATATCTCTGTGTAACCTTGTGTGACAGCGAAGCATCATTTTCATATATATCTCGGTAAATTGACTTTGAGAGTTGCTTGCAATCAAGTAATCACAGTAAATTATATCACTTTGTATTTAATATATATACATTCTGAAGATAATAATTACAGAATTCATGCCAGTAGTTTACAGATGTGATCAGCATTTAGACTGTGTTTGTCTTTGATTTGATTACCATTTCTGTTGGCGTCTTAGTTAATTACGATATTAAGCTAGTATATGTCATTCGTGAGGTCAACTAAACTTGTTTGTATTAAAACAGACTATAAACACCTAACATTGTCTCACTCAATCATAAAACCTCCTCAATAACATCGATTCGAAACGTGTATATGAGGTTTTTCAGACCAACGTGGCTGGCAGGCTTTTTACCGTTTCATCTTCGAGTGTTCATTCACGGAGGAATTTCAACATCAGATGATATTTCAAAATGTATTCGATCTCTTGTCAAATCCGATAGCCCTCACACAACGACAGTATCCAACTTCAATCAGCATTCAACACAAACATCCATCTGGTAAACAGTCGAGTGCGTCTATCCAGAATATCGTGAAGCGATGAATTTCTCTGACAGAGTGATTGAAATAAAACGAAATAAAGAATGTGATTAGAAGTATCAACTAGTTCGGTCTAAACGTTTTTAGATTATTATAATTATGAGTCCCACCGATATAAAATCTACGAAAGTGACATCTAGAGGATTTGTTAAGGTATTGAGCACTAATTTAAAATTAGGTGTAAATGTTCACAGAGTTTATTCATAGCTGATGCCAAATCTGCTCAAAAATGATAGAGAATTTTATTCGATTTTCTGCCGTGCGTTGTCGGTGATTGTCAGTCATTTGAGTGCATCATTAGAAAGCGACATTGCTTTCTGTACTCAAGGTCAATAGAGAACATCAGATAACCTAATGATTAAGATAAAATATGATGATAAACGACAGAATCTTTGATCACTGACATTTCTAAAAACAACAAATGAGGTCGACAGTCAGATGTTGGCATATCACACATTCACATAATGTTCATCACTTTATTTCATCAGTGTTAGTTTAAGAAAAATATTGTTTTATGCCAAAACGCATAGTAGATTAGAAGAACTAAAATAGATGGGCTGCTTGTTCGTATTTTTGAGTAGCAAGTTAATCAACCGTGTATTACAAAGCACGGTTAAACACATTCAAGAGCAGTTTCATCAACACGGGTCAGGAACATAAAACAACGGTGGATAAACCCTAGTTCACGTTCTCAATAGATAGAAGAATATTGAATAACGATCAGTTATTCCACCACTATGATTGGTCAATAATGAACGTAATGAACGAAATTTGACCTTCATGGTCACTTTGAATCACCGAATCAGAATAAAACAACCAACCACTCATAAAATCTATATAAACCAGACAATTTTTAGTGAAATTTCATTAACTGCTTTGAAGAAGATGATGAGGTGAGTGTTAGCTGAACACAAGAGGTAAATGAGTGTATCGTACAAATTGAAATTTGATTTCATGAGTTAACGTTCTTTTATTCACTTGAACCACTTCAGATTCAATTCTCCTTATAATCTGTTCATACGAATTTCTTTGATCTTGAACGCATTTTCCGTGTTCTGTATCTGCGATGAAATTTGTAAACAGACAGAGTGGAAGAACTTTACAAAAGTGATATTTATGAATGAATCATATCGATATGTAAGTAATCGGTCAGATTCTAATAGACATATACAGTCACATCATTATTATTACTCACAAACCATTAAACACAATCAGCCTCGTCCAAATGTGAATGGCAGTTTCAAGATATTCGAAGAGGATAATGTGAGTTGATTACATTTTGCAGTGGAGGTACTATCCACTTATTTACACCTTTTAGTTTATTGAACCACAATTCCCGTTTAAATATTATGAAAGTCAAGTCACTAAATTTACAATTTGGCCTGATGTTAAGTCCATAATTTTCCTAAAACTAAAATTGTTATTGAATTTACTTGATCACCAATTAATCTCATGAATCATAGTGGATTCAATTTCTTCAATGAATCACTTACATGCTCCTTATGACGCGCCGATTTCTTCAATGAATCACTTACATGCTCCTTATGACTCGCCGATTTCTTCAATGAATCACTTACATGCTCCTTATGACGCGCCGATTTCTTCAATGAATCACTTACATGCTCCTTATGACGCGCCGATTTCTTCAATGAATCACTTACATGCTCCTTATGACGCGCCGATTTCTTCAATGAATCACTTACATGCTCCTTATGACGCGCCGATTTCTTCAATGAATCACTTACATGCTCCTTATGACGCGTCGATTTCTTCAATGAATCACTTACATGCTCCATGTTACATGTCCAACTTATGCAATTTATATTTTATTCATTCTATGTGAAATTATCAATCGAATTGTATGTTTTCATTAACAAAACTTTAGGTGTTTTAGATATATATAAAAACGACAAGAAAATTGGAGAAATCTTTAATTATTTCCGAAAACCTTTTTCACGTCAACTTTTGAATGAGAGTGAGTTTCTCGAATTATTCAGTTGTAGTTTGTTTTATTTACTATTCTCAAATACATTTCGCATATAAGGAATCTCAACGACCCGACATTTCTCAATAAAGTGAGTGAATCCAACTAAACAAATGTGCAGTAATAAGCGACGTTCTGACTTAAATCAGTTTGTGCTATTGAAGCCGACAATCTATCAAATCTTACTTGATGCCCTAAAATACTTTTCTAGCACTTACTTGATTACCAAACGTCTAATGTCTCTTAGTCGCTGTCTGTCAACCATCGTATAGTCAACTGTATCTCTTTAATCATATTCATATTCATACAATTTTCGAATCCAAACACTTTCTGACACAGCGGACTAATGAACGAACGTGAACAGTCGACTAGTGCAAAATTATTTACTCAAACTAGAACACTTAGAACATCAAGTTTACATCCGTATATCTCGGTCAGCTATACACATTGATGATTAACAAAATCTAACGTCCAATAAATACCAAAAGACAGTTACTCAGTCAAAAACATTTGAGAAAATTTTACGGAAGTGTTACATTCTTCTCACTTAAAGAGAGATTGAAATGTTCATCATATCGTTGAAGTGACAGTAATCCTTGAACCTTCCTCATAAGCGATGATCGAGCATTTCACCACACCATTTAATGGAAATGTCAGAATGAATTTGGTAACTTGTATGCAGAGGTAGTCCATGTTAAAACGTACATTTAATAAAAGAGAGGGATTTTCATTTTACACAAATTTCATTATCTACTTTTATTTTCAATAATTCAGAGGGATTAATCGTTGTCAAATGGTCTCTTGAAGAAAAAGATAAAGGTAAACATCATTCATGACAAGTGAAATTTGCAAACTTACTTCTTTACTCCTTGTGATCACCCACTGTTTTTGTGATTCAGTTTTCAGAAAATTGACATGTAAAACTTTGTTACTTTTCTGGAAAATGAGGGTTGAACCAAATGTGAAATCAACTGACCGTTTGATCACACATTGAATGGGACTTGAAGCTCAGTTGACATCGACTGAGAAAAATTAGATATGACGTGTAAAATATTGATGTTCACTGCCTGTGTTTTATGTTCGTCACACAGTCATTCCTGTGCACATCATATTTATCTACACTTCCATTCATCGCATAGTCATTCCTATACATTATCCACTCACATTGATGATTCGTTTAGATTACACATTCACATCTATTCGTCCTTCATCTACAACTAGCAAACATTGTAGTCAGAGTTAGTTGATCGATTTAAATATACATATGTTAGGTAGTCAATGCGATTCTCAAGTTGCATTTGTGATTAAACGCTCCACAACTTATGTCATACGTAATTGGAGTCGATTGTTACAAGGGAAATTATAGAAAATATTGCGTATGTGCGAATATATATGCAGTATTAGACCTTCAATGATTCAACAGTAATACAATAGTAATGCAGATTAAGAAACTAGGCATTCAACACTAGTTTGGAAGGATGTATGCTCGTTTCATTCACATGAAGTTTAGTTCAATGTTTTGAGTGCAAATCCGACTGACGAAGGCATTTGACACAACTCAGTAATTATACACTAATTTTGATCACTTTGTGAGTGAGCATACGCTGTGTTACACCTATCTTTCAAATTCTAATTATCGTTTGTCTTTTAATTATAGAGAATACACCCATAGTAACTAATCTGTTATATCCGAATGGGAAGATATCTGTCTATTATGAGAAAGTAAGTTATAAACTGAATGTACATTTAGTTTTGTTTCAAGTACATGAGATCATTCTACTATTTCATGCGTACGAATACTGTCGAATGTGTATTAAGCTACACTGAACACAATAGAAAAATATCAACATTTTGTGATGTGTAAACAAACTACTTGACTTTGTATTTATTCTTTTAATGACACAAACCACTCTAGCACTTGTTAAAATGTGAGTAATTAGAAGTGAAGTGACATCATTTGTAACAATGATGTGTTCATGTCAAACACTACTAACCAGTGTATGTCAGAATAGTGTATGTAATGTGTCGTATTCTGTCAGACTGTATTTCATCTTCAAATGGTCGGCTATTCGGAACATTCAATAATGTATCATCTGAGCACAGCTTCCATGAAGCTGTTAACAATCACATTTCATTACAACTGACGTAGGTTTTTATCTCACAGTGTGTCAACATATTTCATGATAGACTGATAAATCATCAAACTTGGCTGAAGTTGACAGCTGCCGTGATTAAGAATATCTATGTACACCAGATAGAACACACTTTCTAAGAAAATGAGAATATCATTATACGTAATATAAGTGTGGGTAAGATAATTTGAACGAAGACTCACTTATTTAATGTTCAATATGTTTTGATATAAGAGGTTGTGTGCTGACAAATCCTCATCCCATGTCTCTTTCAGAATATTTTGGAAATTTCAAACGTTGCACGGTGCCAAATCCGAGGAAACTTTCAATGTGAAACAGGTAAGAAACTTTGCAAAGAATGATGTTGACAGTTTGATGCACTGTGACGTCTATGATTAATTATCTGTTTACTGAGGCTAATATGACCGACCATCTGGAGTAAGGTAACTAAGGTGTATGAATGTTTTTTATCGCAAAAGTTTAGATGGTTAATAAGAGACGTTTGGTTTTTGTGGAGGTTGATAAACTGAACGAGGCAGACATATATGAAGGACGAAATTAAGCAGATAAAATATCGTCATGCGTGATGAATAAGTAGCGCCTGAAGCTAATGTTTTCTGCACACAATGGTCGATCCTATGTGTTGATGAAATGTAAAGCTCAGTTTTCAAGCTGAGTGAATGAGCGGTATACAGTATTACATGATCACATGTGAGAACATGCACCAAATATTCGGTCAATTGATACATATTGCTCCATTGAAGTGCATAACAGAGTCAGTAAAAAATGATGAAATTTGTGATTTCTATATTGCTCGTTGGAATTCTCCCACCTTTCTCTTATTGATTCATGCGCTTTCTGTGATGATTGCTTCGATGTTGTCATTGGTCACAAGCGTTGTAGGCAAAGATGGATGGTGCTTAACAGTGGAGTCGATTGCCGTCAAAAATATCGAACGGAAGTTTTAGTTCACAGAACAGTAATGAAATACGTTTTCACGCTTCGTACAAACCAGTAGGTGTTTGGGCTGAATGGTTAGGTGAATATCAATATGGCGTTTGAGTTGAATGATCCTGGGCTCTGGTCCATCAGTAAACATCAACTCTGAGATGTAGGAACATGCAGCTGAGACATATTAAATAGGAAGGAACGCTAGTCATCATTCGTTTTTTATTTGATGCTCTCATGTTGTTTATTTGTCAACTGAAATGAGAAAAATGTTCAATGGGTTGGACTTGAATTTTGCGGTTGTTTCTGATAAAGGAAATCAAAATCTTAGGTTTTTTCTCTTTGATTTGTCACAAAAGGTTTCATAAAACAAACGACATCTGTTCCTGTGGAATGGATCAAAAATGGCACGTTAGTGGAGTATGAAGTCATCGGCAGTATGTTAAACCTTATTTATCATCATTTACTATATTCACACTTAAATCCATCCTTTTTATTTCAACACGCTGAAAATTTCATTTGTAACTGAAGTCATCTACTAAATGACATCCAGGCAACCGTCTCAAAGCACGTTTGAGTTACCATTAGTAAATACACGTTGATTCATTTTTAAATATCAAGAATGACAAGTTACCCATTTTGAACGATTATTGAAGTCTTATGGACAAACTCACAAAACGATGTATGAGTTGATAGTAATCTGGAAAAAGATTAAGTGACATTTATTTGATTGTGGATTGACCAGGCAGCTTCTGATTTTCCTTTTTTCGTACATGTGATATCGAATTTTTTGAAGCATTGAAATCACAAGAACAATCCATGTCATTGCGATTAACCTCAAAACGATTGGGTACTTTCCAAAATCTCTGCTTTGTCGTACATATCCGATCAAATGAAGGTGAAGAAATGTGACGTCACCAAACTTATATTCATCATAGACAGTCTCAGAATTATTGATGTATTTGACACCATGTGTTAGGCTACCGAAATAACATTTCCATCACTGTGAGAGTCATTCCATTATTCAATGATCAAATCGCCTTCATATTCATCGAATACAGTATTATCTTCATCATAGGCGAATTTTCTTCGATCCAACTAGTCTGTTGCATTAACTGACAGCACACGAACCAGACTGCGACCATATACTTTGATATAATTTCTCATAGTGAAACAAATAAAATCTTTTAAGGAAAAATATGACAATGATGATTGGAAAAACAATCTCTATCTTCATTTATTATTCGACTGAATTACCATGATTGAATTGAATTTTTAGTCTAAGAACAACTGAACTTCCAGCACTGCCTTCGTGAAAAGAAACTGTGCATTGATGGAACATAATATGGAGTAGGCTTTTCTAAACCCAGTGAGAGCATTGTGTGTACATTTCTGAATGTAAACAGTCAGTGAAATCCGTCAATTTCGCCAGTCGGAATTCATCGTTTATACTTGACATCCAAACGTGTTTCATTAAATCCAAACATTCCGTTGTGAAACATGATTGAAATCGAATGTATACTGAGTATTGCATTATGCATTGTGATAACAACTCTCCATTGAATGAAGTAGTCACTTAACACTGAAATCACTATCATGTCATTGAGTTTATAGTTGCAAGTATTGTGATTCTCTTTACTTCTGTTTAAAAATTCAAATGATAAAATCACCTTATTACTTTTACAGCAATTTGTCCAATACACAATTCAAGTGAGGCATGTCGAAAAGCAACAACACCGAATGTAAAATGTATTTGGTGTGAGAAATGGAACACGTGCATTGACAGTCATCATCAGGATAATCATTTCTTTAAAGTGAATGGTTGCCATTTTAAGGTATGTCAAATCAGTGTTAGATGTTCTGAATGATTGTACAAATGCACATTTTGTTACTGTGTGTTGAATTCTATTTTATCACCCTTATTGACAGTAATGTGTTATAAATTAATCAAAACGTATTTCATGTATTGTAATGGATGCTACTGTTTTGTTTATTCAAAAGAGCCCGGATGTTAACGATTCGACAACGTCAACACCCATCAATCACAAAGAAACAACATTAGGGATTACGAATTTTGAAATAACTGAAGAAAGTAGACAGAACAAATCACTTTGGTATCTGTATATAATAATTCCACTGATCGTCTTCATCGCTGCATGTACCGGATATGTTACCTGGAAATATTTGCATAAAAAAAGGAGAAGTAGTGAATGATTCTTAACAAAGTCTCATAACTAGACTCGAATATTCTGACCAATTCTGCTTTTCTTTTTCGTATTTTAATGAACAGTTTTAGATTTGGTTATTCGTTTTAATGGTTTGAACTTTTCTTCACGGAACTATGTACATTTTGTGCTTGTTTATGTTATAGCCGATGTATTCTTGTTAATTAAATATCAAACATGATTTATAATATTTGCGTCATTGTCTTTATTCATCAGAAGCTGACTTTTCTTACGAGAGTTTGACAACACTTTTTTCGGAATTAGTAGTCATGTGTTTACGTGATTTTGTGTTAATTGCAATCATCAATGAATTTGTTGTGAATGTCCATCGTCATCCTTTGTTACTTCATTATTCATTGTTAAGTTAATGATGAGTGAAAAATCAAGGTTAATTCGGTGTAATCTAGATTGATTGTGATTGATTTTGAACTTGTTTCAGGTTTCCCACATTAGGAGCCCCTAAATGCCATGATAAAGCCGAGAGTAGGGAGAGTTAGCTCTCTTTTCAAATGCTCTTACATAGCCACGTGCGTACATCCCTTGCCAAGGACGTACTACTCACTGACTTCTCGCGACGAGGTGAGGACCAAATACGAATGGCTGGCGAAAAAACGTTGTTGGATATAGAGTAGGCACATAAAGGAATTGGAAAATCCTGAGTACTAATCAATAGTGCACACAGGCTCTAGGATCCTGAGTGAATAAATGACATGTGAATCAATTATTAGTCAGCGACTACCATGGAACTGCATCTCCCGCGTTGTTCCACCGCCTTGTAGATTGCAACTCTAGGTCGAACGTCATACCACCTACTTCGTTTAGGGCAACCAAAAAATACCTCAGCCCTGACATCGAGTGAGTGATTTATGTGGCGCATATATACTCTGTGCCTTGTTGTAACAATGTTTATGTGTTGAAGAAAACAAATAAATAAATATTGACTTTCCCACCAAAAAACACACATTATCAGCACAAGTAGCATTAAAAATGATATTTCCAGGATTTGATTCCTCTGAAATGTTTTTCCTCCAATTTAGAAAGAATGTCCTTCAAAAATCAGCATCTAGCGCAATCGCACTACATGTCCGATTAGCATTTGATTCATTCAACATATTTTTCTCATTTTCGTGGGAAATCTCATCAGAAATATGCAAGTCATCATCACAACCCATCTCTGTTAAAAGAACATGAAGTTTGTGAAAAGAATATGACTGATTAGAAACTTCTATCACACAGTTATTCTAACTTTCATTTGGTGCTCTAGTATTTTTTGTGCTACACCAATTATATTCTGCTTGGTGGTAGATCAAGCTTTCTCAACAAATGTCACGTGGAACATAATTTTGTCCTAGTTGACGTTTGAATTCAGGGTTGCATAAGGCTAACATGCTTCATTCAATTCTGGACTGAGGTATTACTATATACTGTCTATCTCAATATAACAGTCAAAGAATTAATCAAGGGAGGTATATAATCGATATTGAGTATGAATATTATTTTCTGAAATGTTGTACAAAGATAAATTATCAATAGAAACGGAAAATTTGATAAAATCCGAACTACAGGGTTAATCATCATTATTGACAATAGTAAATGTAGTTCTACAGACTAACCGAATGTAACCAATTGTACAATATTGTAGTCATTTATCATAACGAAATACACAGGAATTATGTGAGTGAAATTTACCACTGGACAAACATGTACCGAACTTGTGGTCAACTCCGTGACTGGCTTTGCAATTACTCTAATATCTGTTATTCGCATCAGATCTGAATGACTATGTAACGTGGAGGAATTATCGACGTTTTCATGAAATGTTTCTCTTTCCAGCACTCGAAATTAGTAAACAATAGATGATTTGGTAGTACGTTTTTGAGAGATGCGCCAGAAAGCAAAGTAGGCTCGTTGGTAATGCCATTGATCCGAGTAAGTTGTAAGGCATACTCTTTCCATCTATTCATCGAAAACTTCAAAATGTGAATGTGTGAAAACCTGTATGCTACGTATATTTTGTTTGTTCTTGACTTTCCTACACGTTGATCTTGTTCTCTGAGATGCACAGATCGAGTGAAAAGAAAATGAGTAGTTATTTTGGGTGTCAAATTCATTTCTTAGTATTCTGTGCATCGAAATCAGGTCACCTCTTTATCTACGACAAGCCACATTTAAGAGGTATTGTTTTTCAACCTTGTTTTTGTGTTAAACATCATAGTTCTGAAACCGCACAGGTAGCTGCACTCAGTACTTTTGCCAGGATTTGCGGATCACTTTTCAAACAGAGACTTTCAGCCTGAACCCATTTTCAAGGCTTCATTCTCTTTAAGGTTGTGCATCCTTTGATGAACACGATAGCATCTAACTTGGTGAATGTCCATCTCAAAGCCCACAGTGTTGTAAACGTCTTAGCCGCAACCGCACGGCAATGATCGGTGGTCTTAAATTCATGGCTCACGGTCACTTCAAGATCCTTGGGAAACCAATCAACGGGTACAGGCACTTCCCTATGCTGTAGCTATTCAACTTGGCATCTTTAAAGTGCATGACGAAACAATTCACCTCGTCAGTTGGCATCAGGCATTCTTTAGAAACGTTAACCACATGCATCTGTATCTCTCATTATTTCTCGCACATTTTCACACCATAAGCGTATCATAATATTGTGGACTGAACCATACTTGATAGATAGCTTACATGCAGCATAAAAAGCAAAGGATCTAGTACAGAACCTTGAAGTACTCCACCAAATACTGGTCTACAGATGGAGCACTTTCAATTCAATCTGACTTTCTGTTTACGACCTATAAAAAACGTTTTCAGCCATTATACGGAAGGTTCAGCCATGTCATGATTTTCTAGCTTCAATAGCAATCCATTTGTTGGCATATTGTTAGCAATAGAAGTTTACTTGTTGGCATCTTGTCAAACAACTTGCTGAAGTCTATGTAGATAACATTCACTGATTTTCCATTGTCTAAAGCTTTCATCCTTTGCTTTCTTGCAACAAGAAGATTTATTTTTCAAGCTTAATACATTCAAAAGTATTCATACTTGAAAACAGTTACATTTCCATTCAAATTTGTAACTTACGTTCTCATAATAGATAGATATTATCCCATTCGGATATAACAGATTAGTTTCCTTGGGTTTAAATTCTACGACGAAAAGACTAACGATACTTTTTATTTGTAGGATAAAATTAGGTGTATAATTACTGAGTTGTGTCAAATGCCTTCGTCAGTCGGATTTGCACTCAAAACATTGAACTAAACTTCATGTCAATGAAACAAGCATTCATCCTTTCAAACTAGTTTGAAATGCCTAGTTTCTGAATCTAAACTACTATTGTATTACTATTGAATCATTGAAGGTCTAATACTGCATAGATATTCGCACGTACGCAATATTTTCTATAATTTTCCTTGCGACAATCGACTACAAGTACGTCTGACATAAGTTGTGCAGCGTCTATTCACAAATGCAACTTGAGAATCGCATTGACTATCTAACATATGGATTTGAATGTGTAATCTCAACGACTTATCAATGTGAGTGGATAATGTATAGGAATGACTATGCGATGAATGGAAGTGTAGATAAATATGATGTGCACAGGAATGACTTTGTGACGATTCATTTTCTTTGAACTAATGATTTATCGTCAACTTTCATCGGAGCATTTAAACGAAAATGAATCTCTGCATTCGTTTCTCAACAGGCGAAATGAGATTGTAGCCTTATTTATCTATGGTAGTCAATTTTTGACTTTTCAGATCTAATCATTACCAGTTCATGTCAACTGATCTTCAAGTCGAAATTAATGTATTCAAATGGTGAGTGGATTCACATATAGTTCAATCTTCATTCTTCGAAAAAGTTAGAACTTCTAACATTTTCAGTTTCTAAGGAGATTTGAATCTCACCAACAAAAAGTGATCACAATCCGTGAAGATGTAAGTGTGCAAGTCTCATATGTGTTGACTTACGTGTACCATTATCTTCTCCTTCATGAGATCATTTGACAGTGAATAATCCATCTAAATTATTGAAAATACGAAAATAGATAATGAAATATCTGTGAAATGAAAATCCATTTCTTTTATTTAATGTACGTTGTAACCCGGACTACCTTTGCATAGAAGTTATCAATTTCATTCCGACATCTACATGAAATGGAGATGTTTCAAGGAATAATGTCTCTTCAATGGTTTATTGAACTTTTCAATTCAGTCAACTCGGAAAAAAATTTCACTTTCACGAAATTTGTCCAATGATCTTTTGACTGAGTTAGATTAATTTAATATTTATCTGACAATAGCTTAATATAATCATTTTCTGAGATTCAGTTATACATCGATTCGGACAATAGACTGAAATGAATATATGTAAAGTTGATATTTTAGGTATTCAAGTTCGAGTAAAACGTTGTGTACTTGCGGACTGTTCATGGTCGTCCACTATTTCCCACTTTCAGGAAGTGCCTGGATTTGGAGATCATAATCATACGAACATGATTACAGAGATACAGTTGAATCAAGTATGAACGAAGTAAGTGCTAGTAGAGTATTGGAAGATAACAAAAATGATTTGGTATTTTGTAGGCTCCACTTGTTCAAACTGACTCCACTCAGAACATAGCTCATTGTTCGGTTTGATTCACTTAGTCTACAAAGAAGTGGTATCGATGAGATATCAATTATACGAAATGAATGTGTGAAATGGAAACAAAACAAACTATAACTGAATAATATAAGAACCCACTTTCATTCAAAACATCAAACTCAAGCATTGAGATGTTTTTTTAATTCATTTGAGATTCGTCCGAAGTACATTCCGTTTTTATATATAAATATCTGACCTGTAATTTTAATAAAGAAAGCATGCGAGTTGATTGATAATTTCACGTTGAATGTATTAATGATTTCAAAATAAACGGAAGATTCAAACGCGTTGCATGGACTGCATTTAAGCTGCCATAAGGTGTCACATCATAGACAATTCGAAGAAGAAAAGGTATCCAAAGTAGTTCGGCATGTCATAAGGAGCAAGCGACTGATTCACTGAAGAAATTGAATCAATTTTGATTCATGAGATTAATTTGTGATCAAGTAAATTCAATAACAAATTTATTTCAAAGAAAATTATGGGCTTACCATCATACAAAGCATAAAATTTACTGACTTGACTTTCGTAATATTTCAACGGGAATTCTGGTTCAATAAACTAAAAGGTGTAAATACGTGTAGAGTACCTCCACTACAAAATGTAATCAACTCATTTGAATATACCTGTAATCATCAAAACTGCCAATCTCAACTGGATGAGGCTGATTGAGACTAATTGTTTGTGAGTAATGATGATGTCGTAATATACCACTGGCTGTTAATAGGCATTCGAATTAAAAAAGATAATAAATTTCTTATCAATCTAGAAGAAGTGAAACTGACTGTGTCCAGTTATGTAGATTGAGGTCATCAAAGATTGTCATAATAAGTGCGTTTTTGAAGATTGGGAACGACTTCTTGAACCAGACACACATTTGTTTTTATAACAGTGATTATTGTATCAGAATACTAATGAATTTGTGTACACAGAAGGGAAGGACTGATTTCCATTTTAGTGTTTTAATGTTTTATTTCCTCATATCATTTGAGCTTACAAATAGATGTTCTCTTGGTACAGTAGAGATTGATTGTTCTATTTTAAAAGGGTTTTGACAGTAATCAAAATGTTGTTTTCTGTAGCATCACAGTCTTGTAGAACAAAACACTGCTGTGTAAAATCATGAATGAATGAACATCAAAATTAATTTTAGTGATACATTGTACACTCTATGCTGTTGACCAGTACCTAACTATGAGAAGAAAACTAGTCTGTTCAGGATAAGTGAGATCTAGATTAGAACCTATTTGGTAGTCTCTCCTTATACTTTCTAGCGTATTTTACATAGTGTTACAAGTGAATATGTTGTAAGTACTCAATTTTGCTGTAAAATTTGATGGTTCTTGCATGAAACCAATTATTCTTTACTGTTCTACAACTTCCGTTCACAGTCTTGTGAAATAAAGACTTTTCTGTTTTGTGAAGAGTGCTGAGAAAGTAAGCAAGATGCTTGGTTAATATTTTGAGGTCGTTAAAAATATGATTGTATATAGACATCAAATGTCTTCCTGAGACCTGGCAGATGACATCTTATCGGACACTATCCATATCCTTCATTCACATCTTTCTCCTTTCATGTCTCCTGGTAGAACGAGATTTCAGTTCACTAGAATACATGTATGCAAGCAAAAGAATAAAAGCTCCACAATGCTTTTGATGTGTGTGCGAGTCTGACAGGTATTAGATAAGTTATTATTTCCTCTGCCCTTATAATTACATGTTACTGCTTGTTCTTCGTTGTTGAGTTATGTCAGCTTTTTGATGTGAAAATATATTTACGTTCCATTCAGGTCAGTCACGTGTTATTGACCTGAATTGTGTTGACGTTCTGTAGAATAGACACTGGGAGGGAGTCTAGCCTAGATATTTGTCTAAGGTAAATGGAAGTCCCATACGTGTAGATGAAGTGAAATCGAGCGTTATAACAGCCTTAAATAACAAATATATTTTGTGACGAACAGGTTGTTTGAATTGACCTAGTCAACAACTTGTATTCTCACCCATATTTCTAATTAAGAATGTTGTACAGATTTCTAATTTTTTCCAAAAGACAACCCATTCAATTCCATGTAGTTCATCTACTCGAATTATATACACTTTTCAACGTTTTCTTTTTATGTAAAAGCAAATGTGGAACACACGATGCACAGAATTTATTGTTTGAACAAACACATAGCAATGAATAAAGCTGATATTCATCATGACAATTACAAATCATTGTCTTTATCTCTCAATGTAGTTTGATGATGACAGCAGAGACGATTGTCGACTTTCATATGGTAAACATTACCGTCCGCGGATTCATGATTGTCTACTGAATGCCATGTACTTTTAACAAATGGTCTTTGTATTTTCAACTGCTAAATTCTACCAAAATCAACTATATAAATTGAATTTTGACTGCACTTTTGCGTAATTTTATCGCGAAATACCTGAATCGACCAGGTGAACAAGCTGGTTATGATTAAATAATTGCTTTCCAAGTTTTTACGCAATACTCACTCACTGACTCATATACAGCTGTTACACCTTGTCGTAGCACAATTCGCTCAAACACATTCTCCATATAACTCTGACCTAGACAAACTATTCTAGTTGTTTTCAGTTGCTATTCATCCCTTTGATGTCCGATTCGAAATCATGACACAGTGTGTGTTATTTGGCATTCCAATTTTCTGTTGCTCTTCAGCATTCCAAGTCAGCGCCTGCTTCAAGATGCAGATTGAGGAACTTTGTGATATATGTCCGATTCTCAAAAGTCAGCTGATTTGTTCTCTCTCACAGTACGCTGTTGCTAATGATAACCTCTCAACGGATATTGCGAATCTTGTGAAATCAATAACTTGAAAATAATTGAACATTTTCATGATGAATGTAATAATAGATCACGTTGATAAAATTAAATGTAAACAAGTTTAAATGCAGGTGAGCTATTAAATGCGACATGTTAATTCCTCATCATATGTCATACTGCGATTTTGCTACAACAAGTGTACACATGAAATTGACGGTACAAATTTTGGGTGACAGTTACGATTGTACTGTGTGTTTACGAAACGATTTCGGATTTCATTACGTTTACTTGTATTCAACTCATTATTGACATTCCGAACAATTTATTTTGAATAATGACGACTAGAGAAAGTTTTGTTAGATCATTGTGATAGAATGCAAGAAGATTCTGTGATGACATGTAGATAACCGGGAAAAAACAGAAAGTAATAAGAGTTTGACAGAATTCTATGAACGTGGATTAGAACACATCGAACTATTGACAACAATAATTTGCTCAATTTCTGTTGAATTCTAAACAGAAGCAGAGCTGCAGTAGTAGTCTGTGATAAAATATATTGGCCTACAAAATTGTCAAATACAATCAAACTTATTGAAATGGAGCTAATGGGAAATGAAGTGGAATGGGCTAACGTGGGCATTGATATTCATGCGTTAATTCAGTTCCATAATGAATATCACTAACTGCTCGTTTTTTCACTTGTTTGAATTCTGCCTTCTCCATTAATTACTGAAGACCATAGTGTGATTGACAACAAAAGTGTATTTGATCGGCAGCTTAAGATGATATGACTGTTCATCAGTAACATATTAACCTCGATGAACAGTATTTGTTTGACGTGAACACAGCACGTGCTACTCTCACACTCGTGAAACCGTTCACACTGAGGACTGTACTTTGGCGATTCAATCACGAATAGGTGTTTGAATATTACTCAAAATCAGTAAATTTATTTCAGTTCTTCTAATCTACTTAGCGTTTCTGTAAAAGAAGTACTTTTCTAAATTTAACATTAGTGTAAATAATAGTGTACATTAACTGAACGCGTGATATGCCGATCTCTGTGTGTTGACCTCATTTGTTGTTTGTAGAAATGTCAATGATGTAAACTTTTGTTGTTTTTCTCCATTTTTTATAATAAAAATCAGATTATCTGATGTTTTCTATTGTGTTGTGAGAGTGATATTTACTTTGAGTATAGAAAGGAATGTCGCTTTCTAATGATGAATTCATATGACTTACAATCATCGACAAACATACAGCAGAAAAATGAATTAAATTCTTATTATTTTCTAATGAGCAAGTTGATCGCAAGTAGTCTATCAACCTCTCAGGGAATATTTGGCACCAGCCATCAATAATCACAGAAAATGTTTACTATCTTAATTCATATAGTCGTAGTTATTGTTATCTTACAGTATTCTCAAGTTTGTGTATCTGCGGAATTGTCATAACTAATTTAGATGCATTTACATTCTACTGGTTGTTCCTTCTCACGGTTATCGGATGTCAGATTGTGTTCAATCGTCTTCATCAGTATTAGTATTTTAAACAAGTAATCACGTTCTATGTATCATTCTCTCATCTACGAGGTTACATAAACACAATTCAAGTCTCACCCAGGATATATCAGTCTCATGCGTGAGCGCTAAAGCACTTGACTACTGGGTCAACCAACATCCAACACTGTCAATGTCGAGAAGTTAGAGAGCAACTGTAGATCAGGTGGATGATTTTTGTGAGTCACAACAGACCCACTGAACCTCATTGATTACTGCTTCTTACTAGACATCCAGGTAATATCACTTGAAGCCAGCCAACAGTGAGCATATGTTGATTCATATCAGAAAGGCTTTTGTGGATATTTTAGTAATTTCAATGGTACGACTCGTGGATGAGCACTGCTGAGGGGTACCACTAAATCAGTACAATCAGCAAGACATTGTTACTTTCGATTGATGAAACATACCACTTATATCCCCCGACATCACTAGCACACACCGCAACATGATTCATAAGGAGTTTAAATAAAATATCACAAATTCAAAGTAAAAATGCAAATCTCCTTCATAAATTTTTCGTTTTCAACTTTGTTTCAAGCTAATTTCAAATTTTGAGACATAAAATAAACTCGAATCAAACATCACAAAGATATCTTTGCAACGCTGAAGTAATCTGATTCAGATGATAAGAATAACAAATAATGAATAACAGATTAGACGGTAATACGTTTGGATGCCATCCGGTTCAGTAGTCTGGTGGCTAAGCTCTCGAGCATGAAACCTATAGGCTTTTGATTTGATACTGACGAGTGAGATCGTGGATTCGCATTGCTGAAGAGTCCTATACTGAGATGAAATGACCGTCCAGTGAATCCAAATTTTCTATAGGTCATGGAGAAATAGCATCAAGTTATTGGTCTATGAAAATTGTTAGATTATTAAACATCTGCTTTAAACAAGGCGAATTCATTTCAATAACACAAGATTCATAATCATAGCAGAATAATATGAATATCAGAGTAAAGGCTTGTGGAGATTGTGTTAAGTTTAATAGTTCAATTCATGAGTCAATGTAAGCTGGACCACAATTGAGAACCTAGAAGCACTAAACGGCTGATTCGTTCTAGTATGGAAGCCCTCATTAGTCCACATTCAGGACCTTTTCTCATTGTTATTTAGAAATGTAATTGTGCATCTTATGCGGAATGCATCAATATCGCCTTAGGTCACAGACATTATAAACACAGATAGATAGTGTCAAGCAGTGGAATCCACGACAAGCGTTTCGTCTTATTTAGGACCAGCCAGTTAGATATACTTACATCTCAGAGTTGATATTCACTCTGAGACTCCAACATACTACTCGGTTTATAAACAAACTGAACAAACCACATCAAATCACATGATAGAAAAACAACGTTTTTACAATATCTAACCAAAAGTGGCTAAGGAATATGTCACAGAGTAATTCATTATCGACAGGGCATAACTCAAGAATGATTAATCGTATCATAATAGTAGTCTGTAGGTCAAAATAAAGCTAATAATTAGAGGAACATGAATATACATGGATTAGCTACTTAACAATGATACGGTAAGTAATATTGAAATTGAATATTGAATAAGAGAATATAATGAATTATTACACGTCATGTATGACGATATTCGTTGATTGTTATCTAATAAAATGATCTTATTAGGTAACGTATACATAGAATATCACACAATGAAGTGACTGAGTGAAGTGAGTGAATGAGTGAGTAATTGAGTTTGCAGGTAATTGCGTGAGTGTGTGTGTGTGAGTGAGTACTTGAGTGTGCGAGTGAGTGAATGGGTGAGCGAGTGAATATATAACTCAAAATATGAACCACATAAACTGATCGATTCGTGTGTGAGCTGGAACACTACGCGGGTAAACAGAATGAAGCGAGTGGTTTTCTTAGTGTGTTACACCCAGAGCCTATGACTTAAAGGAGTAATCCATGAGGCCGTAAAGTAAGATGACGAGAAGCGGTTCCGTGGTAGCCGGTGATCAACAATTGGCTCATACGTTATTTTTTCCCTGGGGATACTGGAACCCTAATTCACAAGCATTCTGAACAAAGATAGTAAATGACTAGTAATGAAATCCAAGACACAGGTTTCGTCCTGTTTGAGGCTCATCAACTAGATAGATCTACATTCCAGTGTTCATCTAACACTTCACAACTTAAGCCAGTACCATACATCTACCCAACTACTAAATCTCTCATCCATAGAAACATTCAAACAAACAATACCTTCTTGTTTCTCTTTATTAGATATTTCTTTAAAATGACCATCACCGTTCTTATTTCTCTGTCTATGCAAGAATTTTAAAAAAATTTGATCATAGTGGTTGATTATTCTCTATTTTTTTCTCATTTTTTTCTTTATTTTCATCATCAGTAAGAAAATTAATATCTACATGTTATACGAAGATAATTGATCCAATTTCGTTTCTCTTAGAGACAAGCGAAACAATATGGTATTGTGTCTTTCACATTTGTAACCTTCATATACATTTGGAAAGATCTTCAAAGAATTCCGTGTAATTTTCCTTTCTCTCTCTCCGCCTTTTTCGTTTCCTTCTTTTCTTTAATAAACATTCTCTGAAGAAGTAGCTTATCATGAGTGATAAAACATCAGAAGATCCAATTTTATTTTTTAATCTCTGCATTATGACATTTATCTCCACCTGTAGCACTTCTACAGTTACAGACTGTCCTATGCATAGGTAATAGAGGATTGTTGGGCATGAGATTAGCGACCACATCCAGTAGAATACTTACTCGCTTAGAAAAAAAAGCGCTAACCAGAAAACATAATTCAATTGTGATATCTATAAATATATTATTATGATTATTAATGTATAGACTTTCCCAATGTCAGTGAAAGTGATCGAGAACTAACATGATGATCAGTTCTAGTATTGAAGTGAAATATTGCTGTGATCAATATATACTTTCAAGTTGATTCAGTTGAAGTAAAAAAACATCATTCATTTCATTAGAAAAAGTTATATATCCGTCTTTAAAAACTATTCGGAAAGAGGAGGGATTTGTGAAAATTTTAGTAATTTAATAGTTAAATTCATGAGTTAAATAAAGCTAGTCCATCATGAGAAATTCGGAATCATTGGACGGTGGAATAATTTCATGGATTGTTTGAAGTTGGACATATACACCGCTGAGTGCTGATTGGTTAAGCGGTCTACAGGTTAAGTGTTCGTGCACGAGACAGAGTACGAATCGTGACTGCGTGGTCATGTTGACGCATTCTTATTTAATATTAATTACAGTTGACATTCTGGACTCATTTTAAATATTTGATCATTGAAAATCGAAAATCATTAGACTACGGTGTTGTCTTGGTATAAGTCTTGTAAGCAATAAGTATTCTTGATCTAATACAGGATAACTATATGTCACAATGGGTCTTCAATACACTTATCCAGTCTCCAGTTTAATTAGCTAATGTAATCAGAAGGAGGGTTTTGTAAAGATTGTAGTGGCATTCAGTATTTTTGATCAAATTTCTTGTTCATTTGTATGTCAATACTACTTAAATGAATGTAATTTTCATAGAAAATTTTTCTTTAGACATAACTGTGTTCTTTATCGCGTACTGCCAATCAGTGGAACAAGTAACATGCATTCAATAATGACTAGAGCTTCCAATCTAATGTATAACGAGAACTATAATTTAGTATGTAATGTGATTAAAAGAATGACTACTGGTAGTGAATACGACACGATGAGACTATAATGTCTGAAAACATTTGAGCGACCTTAATGTCACCTTCAGAGTGAGAGTTATAAACCAATGTGAAAAACAAAGATTATGATTTACAGTTGATGAGTAAGGTTAGGAATTAGATGAAGGGGTTTTCATCACCAACTGACATGGACTACAATGCCACAAACTCTATTTAGCCAAATGGATGAATGTGTTTTGCGCTCAACTGCAAGATCTATTCTCTCATCATTTTGATATCAATCAAAACGTCACGACAGTAGAACTGTGACACGAAGAAACCGAGTTTAAATTCCTATGTCAGCTGTTGTGATTAGTTTTATACCATACTGACATTTATTAGTCATAATCAAACTGGAATTTAATTTATCCGTTGAGGTGATTGAAAGGTAAATTATGGAAAACATCTGCCATTTAACGTTACTGAGTTTTCGAAATCCACTCTCGTTTCTGACCAATTTAACGCACTTATTCAACAACGTGATTTAAGTCGATGATTGTATACGAGGATTAGTGACATATATATATATCTTAATGGCCATCAGAACCGAAGAAGAAACTTGCTTCAGATGTGGAGTCAGCATAAAGCTGCTAAACTGTATTCATAGCAATTCATTTATCAAAATTAAGATAATCTATTAGATCTAGCAGAAGGGTTTTTGTACATAATATAGTAATTTCAATAGTTTAGATCATGAGTCAATTGAGGCTAGACCACTATGTAAAACCTCGAAGCATTGGATGGTCGTTTCGTCTCATTGTCAGTTCAGTTCAGTCAGTCAATCAGATACAGTGTAGGACCAAAAGTATATTTATGAATCAGTCCAAGTTGCCATACATCATTAGTAATATCAAGATGAACATCGAATTCATAGAAGTAGTTAATCCAGTGATGATGGTCTCACACTCGAATGCCTATAACCAATAAACCACGGAGCTGGTCGACATCTAACGGTGTCAATGCTTAACTTTAACTAATCTACTAATCGATGTTATGATTATCATTTCATTTTATACATTATACATATAAATATATTATTTCTTTATCTAATAGTTCGATGATTATACGTTCCAGATAAAGATCTTCTATGTTGAAACATGTGAATGATAGAAACTTTTATATTTTCCATGAAAATATATGAATTCATTATTTAAAAAGTATATAGTCAACAGAGAAACACGTCTCAAATCTGTTTGTAATGTATTTGTGTGTGTGTGTCTGTGCTTTTGTTGTTTGTTGTACAGGTATATTTATTATCAACTAAGAGTTACGTAATCATTATGAGATAATGATAATGATTGTAGCTATAGCAGTCTAGAATCGATTCATATACCATGGTATACCATGGTATAGTAGGGAGGACAAAGTTATGTTTTCATCACATACTTACATAGATACCTATCTACCTACTTACCTCCTTACCTACATACCTCCCAAAATGCACGCATGCTTCTCTCAAATTAACCAATCAGAGGAAAGATAACAAGTTTTGAATTATGGCGCGAAATTTATTCATTTATTCATTTGGTTAAATAGAGTTTTTGACATGATAACTCATGTCAATTCGTGACGAAAACCCACTTTTCCTCCGCCTCTAAATTTGATTCTTAACCCTGAACCATCAATTGTAAATCATAAACTTTAATTTTCACACTGGTCAATAAACCTCATTTAGCTGCTTCAGTTTGTTGGTGGATAGTTTCCAGCTCACTTCATTGTTACTCATAGGCCCTCCATAAATTAAAGTCTCACCAATCAATCAATTAGAACAAAAAAAACACCGTGTTTCATTGATTTCACTAGTGATATCAATTTAGCTAACCAAATACATTTGGATCATTAAAATAACCCATAGTATCATTAAATAAGAAAAAGAGAATTCAGTGAAGAAAATCTTTCTCTTTTCGACGAAATCATTTACTTAAGCTGTACATTCGTATATATAGTTAGATATTCAAAACGTATGTCCATAGAGGGATAGAATGGATTGTATCACAAAACGGATTCGAGAATAAATAACAAATGAGGTCAACATACTAATCAAGGGGTAAGGAAGAAAATCATTTATGGGTCAGATAAGAAGTCCAGTTAACAGATAAGGAAGAAAAGCGACAAACAACAAAGTTCATAATACTGAATGATTAGAGTTTAAAGTGCAAAATAGTAATTTTAAAAAATTTACCGATAACAATCTAGTAAAATTGCAGGAAAACAACCAAAAACAAAAAACACAAGGAAACATACCCATCAAAGGAATTAGATCCAAAGAAGGATAAGAGGTTGGACTGTTCGTTTCTGCACGCAAAGTACAAGCTTGAGTTTGTGTAATGCCAATGCCTGTGCGGTGAATAAAATATTGATTCGAACCGTCTCCGATCCAGTTCCTTTGATTCTGTAGACTACCTTAAATGAAGAGTCGTCTGAAGTGATGTGTCCACAGTTAAGTGCTCCTGTATCGAACTAGTGATTGTTTTACGTTCTACGTTTTAATAGAGCCAGACCGGATAATGTTCCGAGATGCGTTTTGATAGTGATCGCTTTGTGAGGCCTATGTAACTTGCCTCACATGAGCAGCTAAATTTATATATGTACATTGATCTGGCCCAAAGCGGAAGTTTGTTCTAAACATCCCCACCAATGATTTCGAAATCCGTTTATTTAGGATTTCAGCAGCCGTGTCTCCTTTAAATTCCATATTCATAAATAAAGTTTTCTTCTCTACTTGCCTTGCATGGAACCTATAATAAACTATATGGGTTTAACCTAGCAACTAACACAATACTTTCAATTCTTTGTTGTTTATCACACTTCAACTCGCCTGACGTTTTCTTGGTTAATAAAACGATGTTTGTCTTATCTTAATTCATATTTATATAGAATAACTGAGCAGTATCCAATGATGTGTTTACCCAGTTTTTAGCGTTGTGAGAATACGACTATGAAATATTATGTGGTTGGAGGTAGTCTTTCTTAAGTCTAAATGACGTCTGAATAGCCCGGTTACGTGGTTAAAGCTGGATGAATTGGTTCGAATCCTAAAAGGAACATCAATACCCTAAACATTGTAGATATATCTTACTGATGAGTGTTAAATAACATGAAACGTAATTGTGTAGTTATCTACTAACAACCTTCAACTACTTAACATTCATATTTCTTTATTATATTTATCGAGTCGGAATGAATGTTCATCACTATGATACACTGAATCACAATTTGAACATTTATTTTTGAGTGTTAAGTTTGTCCTATTCGCTCCCATTCCACTCCTTTTTATATTGTGTTTTATACTACTTAATTACATTGAGTAAGCAGTTGTATTCCCAACAATCTTGACAGTTATGTTGTAACGCAAGTTGTACTGTAATAATCTGAAATGTTCACATATACTTATAACGTTTATTGTACTTATCATTGTATTTATCATTATCATCATTTCAACATTTCAAAGTTGAGAAAATGAAAAAGAAGAAAAGAAAAAGAAGGCAAACGGTCCCCTATTGAATGGTGCTGTATATTCATACAGAAGAAAACATTAATTATGTAAAAATGTATTGGTCTACTCATGTTTATCAATCATAGATGCTGTTATTTCCGTAGGTGATTCAGTAAATATGTAACATTTATGTGTAACTCTAGTCTATTCGCCGTAATACAGTAGATATGTTGTTGTGATAATAAGATTGATGAGTTATAGTGTTCGATTTATCAATAGAATCACAATATTTGATTGCTGGATGGTGATTAGCAGTGGAATTCAGAATAAGTGTTTTGTCCTATTTAGGACTCGTCAGCTAGATATATCAGCATTCCAGAGTTTTACATTGTTCAGTTATACCATTCCTGTGTTTATTTCCAGAGTAAAATCCCATATGCTTTAGCACTATGGTGTGTGCTACGTATATCGGCATAGGTAGTATATAACGCTAATTAGGAATGGTATGCTTGGCAGCAGGATGTTGAAAAGATCAAAGAAAGAAAACAGGAACAGAATGTAACAATGAAGGTAACAATGAAATTCGAAACAATTACGGAACATTTTGCGACTGAACTTTTGGAGTATGGCTTTTCTACTTTCATCAAGTAAATTATCCTACTTGGGACTTTTCAGTTGTATTGAATTACAGTTTCCCAACCATTGTTAATGTTTGAATTGCAGCCAAAAAGTAAAACAGTGTAAAAAACAAAGATCTTTACGGAAAACAAAAATCATATGCATTGATTGAGTTACCGAGTATTTAACCTTAACAGTTCAGTAGATAAAGAATTGATGCTTTATAGGATAGGTACTAAGTTCGATCGATAATATAAATAACAACAGTAGAATATTTCTGATGAACTCAGTTGATGACCTTTAAATTAAACGAAATGTTTGTCATGGATTTCACCACTATTCATGATAACAAAATATATGATAATGTGGAGTGTGCTACTGATATCTCCAGATATAAGTAGTATGCATTATCAAATGAAATTGACATGTCTGAAGAAAGAAGTTTAAGAATCCCACAGTAAACTCTGAGAATCATACAGTAAATAGTTCGATTGCAAAATGTCAATCAATCATCTCAAACTTCAATGTTAGTTCGCTTCTACACCAAACATTGTCTGTTCTCCTTCTCTGCTCCTCGATCTTCTTAATCTTCTACCGTCAGACATGCCACTTTCAGTTGATGATATATACTACTTATACTTTTCGACATCAGTAACGCGCACTACACTATTACTGTTGAAATTATCTTTCTTGCAACAGATATCAACTCCTAATGAATAATCTATATGTTACTTCTTAATTGATAAACATCTAACTGTCGTCTGTATTGAATCTCTAGAATCGCGCAATCATGTAGTTTGCGAATGTTATTAGAAGTTGTGATCTTCAGTTGTCTCATTGTTGTTTCAGCTTTTATAGTTTACAAATACTTTCAGAGCTTAGTCTACACTACCTCTGTGTATTTGATGAACTAAACAGAATTTCAGATGTATCTGTTTCATAATTATGAATAGTGATCTAGTGTGTGATTTGAATCACAAACAGGAAACTGGCGGATAATGAGTATTGCATGTACAAACTGATTGTCTATGTACGGTAAATGTTCATCATCATAACATATAAGTGGTCGGTGGAAAACTCACTCTGGAGAACTACCATAACCATCATCAATAAGTTTCAATTATTTATAAACAATTGTCTACGCAAGATACTGAATATGCGTTGGTCGTATACCATATGCAAAAGCCTACTATGAGTGAGAACGAACCAACTTCCGGCTGAATATAAAATTAGAAAAACGTGTTTGGAGTGAATAGGACACACTTTGCTGAAATCATCGAACTGCATCACGAAGCAAGCCTTATTTGGAATCCTGAATGAAAATAGAAAAGAGAGAGACTAACGAACACACTGTGTCGAGAATTAGAAACAAGCATGAAATGGTGACTAACAACTGGAAAGAACTTGAAAGGATTGTCTGTGACAGAGTTGAGTGGAAAAGGCTGGTGGGCTTCTTATGTTCTTCCATAAGGAAGGTCACAGGCGTAAGTAAGTAATCAGATGCATTTAGTTCCTCAAACACCTTCAAACCTCCAATTAAGCTATAGAATTCAATCCTCTTATTATTCAGAAGCAACTTATGGATGGATATTATAATGAATATCATGTATTTATAGGACGAATAAATGTTTTCATACAGAACAGAAGAGGTGTATGTTATATCCCGATGAGAAGTAGAAATACTAATATTCTACAACTATTTATGAACTAATACTATACATATATATTTCTTATTGCGTATTTGTTAAGTAACTACACTGTTCATATTCATGTTATGTGGTTCATTTTGACTTAAGAACTATTATTATACTATTTACCATTCTTGAGTTATGCCCAGTCTATCAAATACTGTCTCTCCCTATTGACTTCATCTTTTACTAATGCTGTTTTCTATTTTATAGTGCGATGTGGTCTTTTTGATTTGTATATAAACCCAGTATGTCTGAAATACAGGATTCATGTCGTGGAGGCTGAGATTTGTGTTTTAGACTCAAGAGGCAGGCAGAGCTAGTCAGGAAGAAGAAGAAGAACTGATAAATACTCTAAACTGCTCGTACGGCTTTATGTGTCATTAGTTTGATCGAAAAAAACTGTTCTCTAATTGACGGTATCATTACGTCATACATATTGATAAATGAACAAACCCATATGCTATTACAGTATACTACACAGAAATATGATTATGTAGACCATACATTTCTCTCATTCATTTAATAGTTAGTTCATTCTATCTGCCTGCTTCTTAATGTAGCTAATACAACAAGTAACTTTGTTTGTTTGTAGTCTGAACTCAGTACGTTTTTCCCTTTATGCTTACTACCTTTTCATTCATGGTAATTCTCAATGATCTTGTCATTGAGGTAATCAGGAATGAGAAGTTTTGATAACAATTAAAAAGGGAAATTATATTGAGATAATTGTGTTTATTGTGATTGGACTAATTCATAGTCGCAATTACGAGGGTTGAGACTAGAAATAGAATCTAACACATTCACTTCACTCTATCTAGGTGTGTTTATAGTTTATTGTTATTGTTCACAACGACACTTAAATTCAGTAACCTAAGCATCAATGGTTAATACGTGATTTACCAAACTAGTGAGTTCAGATAGCCATGAGGTTGAGTTCGAGTGTGAATATGAATATCAACGACCGTTGACAAGTGAATTTAGTAAAAGAACAAAGCTGAAATGTGGACAACTACTACTACCATTATCTTGAAGGTTTAACTATTTATAAACAATTGTCTACACAAGATACTCAACATCTATTGGTCGAATACTATCAGCAACAGTCTATTTTCAGACAGAACAAATCAATTTCCATCTGAAGAAGAAATTACGAAAAGGTGTTGGAAGTGGATAAAACATACATTGAAGAAATCACCAAACTGTATCACGAAGCAAACCCTTAACTTGGAATCTTGAAGGGAAACGGAAAAGAGGAAAGCAAAAAAAACACATTACATCAGGAAATGGAAAGAGATATGAAAAGGATGAATAGCAACCGGAATGAACTTGAAAGGATTACCCAGGACAGATTTGGATAGAGAATGCTGATGGGCAGTTTATGCTCCTCCATCAGGGACTAACAGGCGTACACAAGCTTCGTTCGAGTATATATTTCTCTCTGTTTATATAAAACGCCATATCTATGACCACATTTATTTATTATTATTAACCAACAAAACAATTTTATCAAATTAACAACTACAAATTAAAATATAAAAATCAACATTTTAACCAATCAGAAGTTGATAAATTCAGAAATAACATTTAAAACAAACCTGGAAACACCAGTTAAATGGATCGTTTCCTTTAAACACGTATCTATGCCTGTATGTATGTATGTATGTTGCTTGTATGTATGTATGTATGTATGTATGTATGTATGTATGTATGTATGTATGTTTGTATGTATGTATGTATGTATGTATGTATCATATTCATTTAACTCTTATTTATTCATTCAATATCCTGATTATTGTTACTATGGTATATGAATCAATTCTATTCTGTTATAGCTACAATCATGATCATTATCCCATAATGATTACGTAACTCTTAGTTGATAATAAATATACCTGTACAACAAACAACAAAAACACAGACACACAAACAAATACATAACAAACATATTTGAAAAGTGTTTCTTTGTTGACTATATACTTTTTTAATAACGAATTCATATATTTTCATAGTAAAAATATAAACGTTTCTATCATTCACATGGTTCAACATAGAAGATCTTTATCTGGAACGTATAATCATCAAACTATTAGACCAGGAAGTAATTTATTTATATGCATCATGTATGGAATGAAATGCTAATCATAACATCGACTAGTAGATTAGTTAAAGTTAGGCATAAACACGGTTAGATGTCGACCAGCTCCGTGGTCTATAGGTTACAGGCATTCGAGTGTGAGACAACCATCACTGGATTAACTACTTCTATGAATTCGATGTTCATCTTGATATTACTAATGATGTATGTCAACTTGAATCGATGCATATATATACTTGGTCCTACACTGAATCTGACTGACTGACTAACTAACTGACTGACTGTCTGACTGACTGACTGACTGACTGAATTGATGAATTCATCACTGTAACTGATACTTCAAAAAATCGATAGTTTTCTACTAGCTGACCACGGACTGGTAATTGGTTGACTTTAGTTGTTGAGATCCTTCAATGTAAATATGTTTGACTGTTTTCAAACTTCTTTATACCAAACTATTGCTGTATTCAAACAACAAGTTTTGAATCAAATGATACATTTAGTAAATACTTTGCAAGTTTATTATGATCCTAAGATAAGACTATAAGTTATGGATGAATCAATCAGATTTAAGATAACAGGTCTTGGATTTCGGCGCGAAATTCATTCATCCATTTGACTAAATAGCATTTTTCCATTATAGCTTATGTCAGTTCGTAATTAACCGAACACATCCCTTGAATCTGATTCTTAACCTTAAACCATCAACTGTGAATCATAATTTAGATGGTGGTTGGAGGTTGTCAACAGGAAACCCTGGACCCGGGTTTCGTGCTACTTGGCAGTCGTCAGCAAGGTGTACCTGTAATCTTGAGGGAACTGGTGCTCCCTGGCGGATTCGATCTCGTGTCACCCAGCTTCACAGTCAGAGACGTTACCACTGAGCCATCCGAGGCGTGACTAACCTCCTGTAGGACTGAGATGTAATTACAGGTACACCTTGCTGACGAGTGCCAAGTAGCACGAAACCCGGGTCCAGGGTTTCCTGTTGACTACCTCCAACCACCATCTAAATCTCAATACATAGTGCCCGCAGTGTCGAATCACCTAGACTGGTGGCCACATTGCAACATGATCGATAGCATTCGATCTGCACTAATAAGGACTAGACAAGCAAGACATTGATCACCACCCAGTGATCAATCAATTGTAACTGTGAATCATAATCTTTGTTTCTTCACACAGGTTCCTTATCCTCAGTTAGCTTTAGTAACGAGGTGGACATTCTGAAAGTTCATTCTAGGGTCACTCAAAGGTCATCCATAAAATATAGTCTGATTATTAATAGAGCATTGCCCATTGTCTACTAATCTATCCAAGAAATAAGTAGTATTGTCATGTAATTTGAAATTTCTAAAAGAAATTCATTATTTGTATCTTTTTATTGTCCCTTTTAATCTAATTATAAATATTCCATTCAGATTAGCTTTACTATTCAAAATCAAAGTGTTTTCCAGATATATACGAATTCTTCTTCCTCTCAGTGAAAATATCAATTTTTTTTGGAATATCCTCATTTATCTGAATCTAACAGATTCTAACCTCACTATAACTTACCCGGTGATCCCAGCAGACGCCAGTAATATTTCTAAGGCATCTCTGGTCAAATACTAGTAGCTTACGAGTGTCTTCTACTTTTAATGTCCATGATTCGCTGCCGTAAAATAGAACGGAACGGACTGCCAGATAGTATACTCATCCTTTCATTGATAGACAAATATCTCGCCTTAACAATTTTCATAGGAAACATATAAGTCGAATCTGTTGAACTACATATTAGAAGCCAGTTAAATTATGATGTATTTCGACTATCCATGATAACTGACTAATTAATAACACTGTGAAACTCTTTTTTTCACTCAATTGCTCAAATAAGTGTCTAAAATGTTATTTTAAAGCTTATTAGTAATGAACATATAACAATTTCACTTTTAAAAGATCTAGTTTTGACTCATTTTCTTACTAGGTACAAATTAATCTATTTGACTTAGAGCTATTCGCTAATTTGAACGCCTAGTGATATTATTCGATCATTCAAAATGAATATAAGGGTTCATTGTGTAAATGTTAGATTTCTTAGCTTATTAGGGTTGATAATACAATGTACATGTAGCTTTAAAATTAGGTAAGTTTATCATTTATCTTTAAAGATATAACTCAATATGATAACATTCTCCTGTTACTTGAGTTTTCTGCATGTATTCAAAGATGATTGTTTGTTATTCTGTCTATTCGACGTTCTATTCTGTTTATTGCTTTTATAATAAGATTTTCAAGCGGTAAATGTTTTAAACAGTAGAAATAATGTATCATTTCAACTACAGAGTTTTGATAAATTATTTGTTTGATTAACAGTTATCATTTAATCATTTATCGTTGAATCTTTTAAACTTCATTACAGTCAGATTATAAGGTTTATGCAGTTCATTCGATGATATAACATAATTCACGATTATATTTTTAATTATACCCTTAAATTGACAACCGATGAACAAATTTCACTTGAGGTTATAACCCTAAACAGATCATACATGTCTAATCTTACAAAGTGTAAATGATCATGATGTAATAGTTTCTCAAAATTTATGTAGTTAAGTCATTAGCGGAGATTATTTTTATACAATAACGGTTTCTTATCATGAATTGATAAACTATTAAATACAAGAGAACATTGAACATATTACTTTTTTTTATTAATATACCACTGTAAGGATTATCTGTTTAATTACCTTGTTAACTAAGACTTAATTATTTTGAGTTCCCTTTAACTCACTCAAGATTGAACATGAGTACTAAATCTCTAACAGTGTATACAACAATTTCAAATAACTAAGTTGCTATCCACATTAATTGTTTAGATTAAACGTATGGAATGAAATCATCATAGTTATTGTTATTTCCATTAGTTACCGTTTACTTATACATAAACATTTAATTATCATTGAACAAGCAAAAACAAAGTTTGCTGTTCGATTGATTACCAGTACAAATCGTAGTGCGAAAGGTGGGCAATACATTATATATATATATACTTAGGAAATTACAGTATTTCTTTTTCCGTGTATATTGTGGATGATCACATCATATGACATTTTATTACATTTATTTTAAAAAATTAATAGCATGCATGTAACCGTGGCATACTGAACAATACTCATTTTACATTACAAATCGAAAATATTTTCAGAAGGAGGGAGGTTTGTGAAGATTGTATCAATTTGATAGTTGAGTTCATGATTTGATTAAAACTAACTTCAGTTAATCCACGAAATCGCACCACCCTCCACCAACTCAACTATTAAATTACTACAAACCCTTTCTGATAATAATAATAATGTGCTCACTAGTGACAGTCTCTGAGATGTACTTCCTGGATTCCTAATGAGAAGCCGTGAACAGTGAAGTTTAAGCGGTTCTACTGTGAGATAGTAACTCACTGAAGACAATGTTGGACAGTGGCACAATTTGGTGGATTGGTTCATGTTAAACATTAACACCGTTGAATGCTGGTCATATCAGTAGTCTAAAGTTTAAGCGTTCGCGCGTAAGACCGAAGGTCCTGACTTAGAATCTTGCAGGTGAGATCATAGATGCTTACTACGACGAATTGGCCGTCCAGCACTTTCATGTTTTCCAAGATGGTTTAGCTCTAATTGACTCATGAACTCAACGATCAAAAATATTTGCCTTATAACAACTACTAATAATAAACAGTACATAAAAAGCCGATTTGTAATCAGTTTTTATTTATACATTTCATTCTAATTCCATTTTAATCTGTACGACTAAACATTCAAAATCATTGGTATGTTGCCCATCGATATATATATATATATATATATATATATATATATATATATATATATATATATATATATATATATATATATATATATATATATTATTAATGAATACTGGCGTCATATACTACTATGACATCATAGAAATGATTTAATAGGAACTTATTAATATGGCTTGATGAAAAATTAATTAAGTGGAATATAATCATACTACTGATTATTATTATTATTATTATCCATCCCATTAACTTAATAAAGTTTAATGTCTATTACTGAAATATTGGTTACATAATTTATTTTATTTTACTACTTATCCTGTATCCTATTTTAGCTATTTTATTTACCAAACGAAACCATCTAACATTTTTATTATATGGTTGACACTATTAAGTTGAAATCTATCAAATAAGCTTAAATATACATTGTAGTGAAGGAGAACACAGATGAGGACAACCGAATGTGATATAAGCACAAAATAACAGACCGTTTCACTAAAACCTGAGAACCATACAGTAAATAATTAATTTGCATAACATCAAACAATTGTCTCAAATTTCACTGTTCCTTCTGTAAATATCAGTCCATCATTTCAGATTTCATTGTTTATGCATTCCTATACCAATTGCTTTCCGTTTCCGTTCTTTCCTTCTCGATATTCTATTGAAATACATTCTATTCTTGACCATCGTTGTATACTACTTATATGGATATAAGTAGCTCATACTACACGTAAATAGAACAATAATGGTGAATCACATAATTCTACATTTAATGTTACATTTAAGTCTATTCAAATAAAAATAAAATCGATTTAGTTTTTCTTAGTTTTTATGTGTTTTTTTATAAAAATTTTCATAAATATGTCTAATTTAAAGTTGATTGCTCTTTAGGAACTATTTTATTGAATGTATTTAAAGAATGATCGAATAAAATAAGGGAAAAACTTGAATAAAACAATATATGGATCTAGTTCAGTTTGTTGTTTTCCATTATATGATCACATTAAAACATTATTCAGCAACTAATAAAAGAAATTTCACAAGTTGAAATGTTGAGTCAGTTGAAGCTAGACCACCATTGAAAGCCTGGAAGCATTGGACGGCCGTTTCGTCCTGGTATGGGACTCCTCAGCAGTGCGCATCCACGATCCCGCACGACGCGGGGCTCGAACCCAGGACCTACTGGCTTCGCGCGCGAGCACTCAACCACTAGACCACTGAGCCGGCATCCAAAGGTGTTAATGTCTAACTTTAACCAATCAATGAAGTTGCGCCACCGTACACCATTGTCTTCAGTGAGTTGTTATCTCACAACATACCAGTTGAACTCCACTGGTAACGGCTTCTCACTAGAACTCCAGTAGTTTTTCCTGAAGTCAGTCACTAGTGAGCAGTTGATTATAATCAGAATGGGTTTTGAGGAGAATTTTAGAAATTTCACAGGTTGAAATCATGAGTCAGTTGAAAATGTGCACTGCTGAGGAGTCCCATACCAAGACGAAACGGCCGTCCAGTGCTTCCAGATTTTCAATGGTGGTCTAGCTTCAACTGACTCATGATTTCATTCTGTGAAATTAAGAATTAGATTTAGAGTTTTCATCACGAACTGACATCACCTATAATACCAAAAACTCTATTTAACCAAATACGTGAATGATTATCTCGCCGAAATTTAAAACCTGTTGTCGTAAGTTTGATTGGTTTGTCCATAAATCATAGTCCCGCCAAAAAATCTTTTTTAAAAAAATGAGTAAAAGTGATAAGAAGTGACAAATAAACAGATGGACAGTATGAAAACATTTTTTTTAATGTTGCACGCAACAACAACAAAGATAAATGTGTTAAATGTCTATCAGCGCATAAGAAGTAATCAAAAAGAGAAAAAGTATGTACTTCCAGTGTTTCCAGGTTTTCTATGCTGATCTAGCTTCAATTGACACATGATTTCAATCAGTGACATTTCTAAAAATCTCTCCACGAAACTCCTTCTGTATAATGACGATTTTAATTTGAAAAGTTCTATATTTATTCTATTCACTTAGAATTATCTTTAGATCTAAGTAACAAAGTGGAGAAAAGAAGAGAGAAAAAGAAAATGCAAAATAAAAATAAACAAAACAAAATATCATTTGATTAATTCAAGTGTTTTATTTACAAATTATCATCATCATCATCATCATCATCATCAATTGAATGTAATATATAGTATTCCTTAATTGATATTGTAGTGTCAGTTATTATGGCAAGCCCATCTACCTTATTCTAACTTGTGGACATCCTATTTAATTCATTTTACTTGAGTCATATTTTGACCTTGTCAATTATTCGCTTATCAGTCCTGACTGTTTTTATATGAGCGTATATGTGTGTGCCCTTCTTATCGCATTAATCACATGTCTGTAGCTTTATTCTGTCTGCCTTTAAATATGTAGTAACTCTTGACTAAAAAGGGAGTTGGCTTCCCAGCCATCTACCCTGTGCGTCATTTTGCTCTGTTCTATTACATTCACTTTACATACGAAATATATGTATTGTCAAGTCAATTCTCGTTATTCGACTTATTTAATTCCGTTATTGGATAACGCGATCTAAGTCGACAATGATATACGAGAATAGGCGATAGCAAACACTCATACAATCTAAATTGGAGTCAGATCATCGGGCCGCCACATTGGTGAGCCCTTCAACGAACATCGTCCGATTTAAGCGACGACAAAACTACGGGCCTCCCACAATATATTTATTATCATTTTAATTCATATAATGATATTTATTTTAGTAAACACAGGAAGTAACCTAAATATAAGAAATTCGGTTAAAAGTAGTCTGTGCTTTATTTGTAGTAGAACAACAAAAAACAAACAACCAAATAACATAAACATAATGAAGAATATAGAGAATGTGTATCTATGATATGAGCATAGATCACGAGTTGATTTGAAATCGATAAACTACTTGATGTAAGTAATAATAATAATAATAAAATAACATTAGAGACATTAGACTTAAGTCTGTGTTGACATCATGGTGATAAGGTTCTATTTGAATATTGAGTTGGAATTAAATTATTAGAGATTTTAACTTTGATTATCATAATACACAACTGATAATGATGGTTATTAAAAAATTTTAAGTTCTGGAAGTGATAGTGTCTTATTGAAACATCGAGAATTCATTAAAATATGTCTGTTTGGACAGTATCATAGTGTGAAAAACACAAAAAGTGTTTATAATTGACATTATTATTATTATCCTCACCATCATCATTACAGTCATCATGTTTTCTAAAACTAAATTCAAAAATGATAACAGTGACTGATGATGACAATTTGAGTAAGCAACAAAAACTGACATTGAATTCATGGAAAACAATTCATCATTGACAAGAATGAAGCATTTCAGAGGTTTACATTTCTTTAATTCTTTTGAAAATAGTGAGATGAATTTATGGAGAAAACAGTAATAGTTATGATTATTATTATCAATGTACATTGAAGTTATTCATTATCAGTAAACTTAGTGGAAAAGTTTACATAGTGAGAAGACATCATTTCAGTCGAGTGATTAGATGTAATTCGATAAATTGACTCATTTCTATTTTTACAATCAACTACTAGTTAACGTCAAAGTATAAGACGTTTGTAGTTTCGTTGTTTAGTTCAGTGGTCTGTGTATGGGTGTATATATGTGAACACTCCACTGGTGACACTCAACTGTTTTCTTCTTCCAATGAATATATTTATAATAAATGAATATTCCCATGATGATATGATACGTCTAGTCGTTAATGCTTCTAAATATTTGTTTGATTGCAGAGATTTTCTCATGCATGAAAATATGAATATAGTAGTGAGATGGTTTTCTTAACTTTCGTTTCCACAGCTGTTGTCATAGCTACGTGTGAGAATAAGTTAAGACTTCAACTTTGTCGCCCATCGGTCAGTTATTAAAAATTAAATGGTTTTAAATAAGTGTGTTGTTGGAGTATGTATGTTGTTTCCTACTCATGCTTAAAGTCAATCACTGTTTGACATGCAAACCATCTTATTTCCATTTTCAATATCCAACGTGGTGAACGTTGCTGAACACTTATTTTCCTATCTGAACAACTACTATATTTAGGATCAGTGAACTGATGCAATTAGTAACTGATATGAATTTGAATGTTTTTTCCTTATGACAGTTGGAGGACAATGAAACATATTTTCCCCAATTTCAGAATATTCGACATCTGACTACATACAATGTGTTTCAGTTCAGTTTTAAAGCAGATCGAATTTTATCGATCAAGTCGCAATGTGGCTACTGGTTTAGGTGTTTTGATTTCGTGGGAACTATGTTGAGATGTATAGTCGTGGATCGAGGTAGCCTACAGGAATCCTTGGTTTAATGTTATTTAATACTTGTGAGCAGGGATTACGTTTTATGTTTAGGGAAATGATGATCCCCAGATTATTCTATCCCTTATCCGGTGCATTACAAGTGCTAAAATGGTACGTTACCTAGATTACCTCCAAAATTCAGCTAAAAATTGAATTCTATTGTTGATATTTATACTAAGACTTTTATTAGTTTTCAATGATTATTCATTTTAAAATATTAACAATGAAAGTAATCACAATCTTTGTAATTTATCTTATAATCTAACAAACTTAAGAATTAAATTGTAACTTAAGAGATATTTTATGAGCTGTTCTTATTTTGTTTCCTTAAAACATTTTATATTATCAAAAGGGGGTTTGTGGAGAATTTAGTCATTTCATCAGTGAGTTCATGAATCAATTAAAGCTAGATCACTATGGAAAACGTGAAAGCACTAGACGGCGGTTTTGTCATAGTATGAGGCTTCTTGACCGTCGGATTCGAACCCAGGACCATTGGATGCCAGCTCAGTGGTCTACAACTTTAGCTTTAGTGCGCGAGGTCGATAGGTTCTGGGTTCGAATCTGACATGGGGATCGTGGATGCTCACTGCTGGGAAGTCCCATACTATAACAAAACGGTCGTCTAGTGCTTCATTTCATTTGAACAAATAAATGTTGTTACAAAGGGGCACCGACTGCAAGTATGCCACACAAACCACTTGATTTGTGTGTGGGCTGTGATACTACCCGGGTGCCCAAACCAAAGCAGGTGGTTTTCTTAGGTCTGATTCACAAGGCAGTGGAGCAACGTTAGGGGACGCAGTCCCATGGTAGCTGGTGACCAAATATTGGTTCATCCGCCATTTGTTTGCTCAGGATACTGGAGCCCATGTGCACCATTGATTTCGAATGAGGGTTTTCCAACTCCTCTAGGTCGACTTTTCATATCCACCAACCTGGTTAAAGCGTCAGACATTCGCTTTACATCCTCTCAATGTCGTAAATTATACCCTCGTCACGAGAAGCCATTGAGCATTTTGAGTGTAAGAGATGGCTCTCCCTCTCCACGCTCGACCATAGCAGAGCACTTGGCAGCTAGATTTTTCATGGTGGTCTAGCTCTCATTGACTCATGAACTTAACTATGTCACTTTGTATTATATTATATGATTATACTCACAAATTTATAAGGTATTTCTTTCATATAATATTAAGATATTTAAAATTATCAGAAGGGGTTTGTGGAGATTTTAGAAATTTCATTGATTGAAATCATCAGTCAATTGAAGCTAAACCACCATGGAAAACCTGGAAGCACTAGGCGGCCGTTTCGTCCTATTGCGGGACTTCTCAGTAGTGCGCATCCACGATTCAGCACCCCGTGAGATTCAAACCCAGGATCCATCGATCTCGCGCCAGGCGCTTGATCATTAAACCGCCGAACTGGCCGGCATCCAACGGCGTTAATGCCTAACTTCAACCAATCCACGAAGTTACACCACCGTACACCATTGTCTTCAGTGAGCTGATATCTCACTACACAGCTGGTGGAACTCCACTGGTAACGGCTTCTCAGTAGAACTCCAGGAGTATCGCTTGAAGTCATTCACTAATGAACAGATGATTATTATCAGAAAGGGTTTTGTGAAGATTTTCTAGGTTTTCCATGATGGTCTAGCTTCAATTGACTCATGATTTCAATTGGTGATATTTATAATTATTTTTTCAGATTCATTTTGATTTTATATTGCAAAGATTAATTCATTGATGGAATTCTATTGAATTTCATGGGAAAAATTTCTATAAATATAATTAGAATTGTTCATTTTGAATACAAATAATTTGATCGGTTAATCTATATATAAAGTTTCATATATAACTTGAATTGTTTTATCTTTTATGTATCTATGCTAATGATTAACATATATATTCATAAATATTATTTGTCAATCTATCAATTTCTATGCATGTATGCACGTATGTATGTATGTATGTATGCATGTATGCACGTATGTATGTATGTATGTATGTATGTATGTATGTATGTATGTATGTATGTATGTATGTATGTAGGTAGGTATGTAGGTATGTATGTATGTATGTATGTATGTATGTATGTATGTATGTATGTATGTATGCACGTATGTATGTATATATGTATGTAAGTAAGTATGTATGGATGTATGTATGTATGTATGTATGTATGTATGTATGTATGTATGTATGTATGTATGTATGTATGTATGTATGTATGCACGTATGTATGTAAGTATGTATGCACGTATGTATGTATGGATGTATGTATGTATGTGTGTGTATCTATTTGTTTATACAGACAGATGAATAGATAACAGACTTAAAAATAAAAATTATTATTATCATTATGATTTAACTATTTAACACTTGACTATTAAATAGTTTCAGATTCACTTAGTTACTGTGTGTGGATAATTCATTTATCTTTAATTACAAATTACATTTTATTTTTCAAAAAAAAGAAAAAAAAACATTGTAATTTTATTAGGTTACTGTGATTGTATTGATCGTGTTCAATATATAAAATATATATGTGTATGTATCTATGACAACATACTTCTCCCTGCATTGTGCATCCTTTCAACAACAACAAAAAAATAAAGCGGATTTTTAAAAAAGTGAAAAACAATATAGATCATTAAAAGAAAATGTTTTTTTATTTAAAAAAGAACTAATATCGTCATTTAAACAATTCAAATACATAAATGTGAATTTTCTATTAAATGATTCCTTTTTATTAAATGACTATGAAACAAGGTAAATCAGTATTTGTAAGTAGTAAATTTCGTATGTTGAAACGTACGCATACAATGCATGTTGGATATACTGGACCGATGAATGAACCATCTGTAAGCTGATTTTATTTCCATAGTTATTATATATACATAATATTTGATCTGATTACGTAATAAAAATGATTATTATCTAAAGAAAGATTAGTTCAGCGAAGAGTTCTCTTGTCGGCAAATTCATTTTCAAATATTGATCAGTAGTATTATCATCCTGTAAAAATAAGTATATATATATATTTGTGATTGTACAGTTTTGAAAGTAAACTCGCCGGAAAGAGAACTCTTCACTGAACTAATCTTTCTTATTTAATGTCTTAATGGATGTATTCCGTTTATTATCTAAAGAGCTATAAATATTGATCATTTTTTTCATGGATGATGTTAGTTATCTTTTAATAACTAATACCATGATTACAATCTATTCGCCATTCTACAGTGTATTAAATGTAAGTAGATGATGAAGACAAGAAAAATAATCCCTTTTTTTCATTATAACACGTATGGAACTGCATAGCATCTTAATGTAAAATTTGAAATAATGAATGGGTGAATTATATTTTCATTGAAAACTTATCTTGTTCTTTATTTAATATTTAAGATTACAATTTTTATATAAAATAATTTTAACAGTGATTTTCATTTATAAAATTACTGTCAGTATGGGGTTGTGAAGATTGTTAAGTTTTTACTTGATGCAAAGGGGCCTAGGTTCGAATCTTGTGAGCGGGATTATGAAAAGTCTCATACTATGACGAAACGATCATCTAGTGCTTCTAAGATTTTAATGGTGGACTAATATTAATTTATTTATAATTTCAATCAAAAACTTAACAATCTTCACAACCACATAATGATAATAACCATTATATACTGACTAATGACTCGATTCAAGATGATTTCTTGGAGTTCTAGTGAGAAGCTGTGATCAGTGGAGTTCAATCCGTGTGGGATAGATGCAGATATCTATTTCAAACAATGGTTGTGCAGTCATTTATAAAATTACTAACTATTAACTCAATAATAGTGTATTTATTATGTTTATATTAGTATAAGTATTTTAAATATGTTTATTAATGTTTACGCATAGTATAGTCACAACTCTATTCATCTAGATGATAGATTTTTTTTTCCATTTTTTTTCTTTTATTATAAACAACACCATCATAAGTACATAATAAATAGAACTAATTCCTTTCGAAGTTTACACTGTTTTAACACAGTTATTAGTTTATATAAGTAACCAATAGTTTCCTTTTATTGTTTTTATCGATTTTTTCCCTCAATCATTTTCATCAGTATGCATATATATACGCGCGTCATGGATTCCATTGCTAGCCACTATCCATCTTTGCTTATAAAGCTTGTGACTTAAGGCAGTATGGATGAAATCCTCACAACATACATATATGATAATAAGAGACTGACCAGTTGTCATCCTAGACAACAATGGGCAGATACAAGCAAACAATACCAAGTGAATTTAAATATACAGACAATTGATTTTATTTACTATTACAACGTGTGACTAAATACGGAGAATATTCGTCTGATCGCATCTATGTTATTGAATTGATCTGTGTAAAACAGAAAAACTCCTCTCTTAAAACGCTTTGAATATTTTAAAGTTGTTGTTATATTCTAGAATTCCTAACATAATACGCATCAATATAGAACTACTGCGGTTATGATTGAAACTAGTCAATAAATCTCAAAATAGAATCCGTTACATATGTGCATCTGTTCAAGTTGTCATACTCCATCAGCACAGAGGGATGAAATTCTCCTGTAAAATGCCAGAATAGTAGAGGTAGTAACAACATCAGTGATGATCACAAACATTAGGCGTCAGAGATACAATTCCAGAAAATATAACTTAATTAAATAAAAACTTAATAAATCTTCTGAGAGATTCAAGAGCTTATTATTTAGAGAACGACAAAGGATGGATACATCTGTTTAATTGCAAATGATTTCGGGCTATGTCATTGAACGTGTCCAACAATTGGTTACGATAATCACACAGACCCCTACCAGATAATCTACATCTACTAACATGATTCACTTCAGTGTTCGATAACTTTATAGAATGGTTTCATGTTTTGATTTGACTTACCTTAGTTTCTTCCCGGTGTACTCCCACATCAGACAACCTTACCTGTTTAGGTGAGCAGTGTTTGACCATACGTAACACATGTTCCAGTGGTAGCTGTCAAACGATCAATAAATTCTTATCTCTAAATGACAAGCTACTATTTAAATCTTTAAAATTAGATCGTAATTAATAGTTTTATGTGAATTAATATTTCACAAAAATCATGCTTTAATATACCGAAAAATAATCGAAATAAGATGTTGTTAGAGTACGGTAAATATCAGTGATTTCATTTACATAAGTCATCAAAGGGATTGATTAACAAAGCGAAGATAGTATAACCATTGACGACTACAATTACATTTTTGGTTGTTAGCGGTTGAAGAGAATGTTTCCAACACAATGATTTGATATTGTTTTGTTGTTGTTTTCCTTTATTATGTTAACCAAATGAAACAATGTCCTTTGCTTTGTATTCTAGAAATTTATCCATTTAGCATGTGAATGTATATGGTGGCGGCCGGTATTCGATATGATTCCTAAACTTAGTATATTGTTCATCTTGATAACCGTTACTAGATAACACCCAACGGTGTATAGAATCAGAAGATGAATACAAAGCATTGATTACGTTTATTATCACATCACACACAGATTGTCGAAACCATAAGCACACGAAGAAAGAATGATATGCGAATGCCAAAGAGCTAACAAGCGAGTAAGTGAGTGAATTGATGAATAGGATTAAAATGTACATATATGAATGAATCATCGAATGATTTAAGAGACTAACACTAAAGCTAGCAAAATGAATATTAGCGTTGGCGGTAAGCAATGCTCAAGCATACATGTTCATATAAGCGTAACCAGATAAAGTTACAACTGCATAGATAAGTTGTTATATGAATGACCGTCTGTTAATAAAAAGAGCTTAACCTAATTAAATATGAACAAATTCAAATGTTATAATATATTAGCTGAAATCACTAGAAGATATAACTATTTTAAACAAACTGTGTTTATATCTTTATTGAACTTACAAAAGTGAATTACTTCATTATTCACATGTATTTATGTATAAGTTAAAATTAATTAGATGTTTCACACAAAATAATTATAGTTACGTATTACATAATACCCTTGGGAAATCAAGCATTTCTACTAAATGTGAATAATAATGTATAAGGGGTTAACAGCTCCCTATACATGTTTTTTTCATTTAAATGATATTCATATTATAAACCTATTTAATAAAACAATGATGATATCTAGGCTACTGTCCTTTAGGGTTATGAACTGATCTAATTAAAATCTTGAAAAACAAATAAGCACATTTAGATTGCTTATTAAACACTTGTTGGATTCCATTTGTTGAATTTGTTTTGGTTAAATTTATGTAATGATTAGATAAATAGTAGGGATTCTGGCTCAGTGGTCTAGAGGTTAAGTGTTCTCGTGTGAGACCGAAAAGCCTGGGTTCGAATCACGCAAGAAAGATCGTAGATGCTTATTGCTGAGGAGTCTCATAATAAAATGAAACGACTGTCCAGGTTTTCAATGGTAGTCTAACATCAATCGGTTCATAATCTCAATCGATAATAGTAGGGAGTTAACTGTTAGTGTTAGAATAAATTATGCTAATAAATAATCGATAAATAATATCTAATTTGCCAATCTATATCTATTTCACTGTAGACTGCAAAGTGTTTATTTATTTATTTAAATGATTAGTTCTTTGTTTCATATTGAAAAACAAACGCACCCTAAACTGTTCATGCAATAGATGGACAGATGTTGAATCACTGAAATTTTTATGAACTTCATCGAGGATCGATTAAATTTATTGAAGCCAAATCTAACTATAATCAATCTATGTTAATTAGCACAGATGAAAAAGTAATGAATAAGAGATAATTTATGAATTTTTTTTTATAGATTTTTGTGTATCTTATGAAAATAATAGATTTGATTTTGTTACGATTTTATTAAATGGATAACATGGAATGATCAGCTGTTAGCTCCCAAATGCCCTTATATGGCCCAGAGTCCGCTCTCCCTCTCGAAATGTTCTCACATGGACGCGCGTATATAGCCTTTGCCACGGAAGTCTTGCTCACTGCCTTCTCGTGGCGAAAGTGTTGTTTACGAAATTAAGAGGACGAAAAGCGAATTTCCGGCGTTTTAACCGGGTCGATGGATATGGAGAGCACTGGATGACTGTATCGTTCTATTTTGTAATTCCTCAATAGTGCACGTCCACGATCCTGGTCCCTGAATGATTGGTACCCAGAACCTATTGATCTCACGCGCTAGCGCTTAACCACTAAATCACTGAGTCGTGATGAAATATTGATTTAAGCATTAATTTAATTCATTTAAAATCACAAATGTCTAGTAAAATGATAGATAGTTCATTTCTTAAGTAACTAAATTTGGTTTACTTTTTTTCTCTTGGTTTCTAAATGAAAATAAATTAATAATTATTTCAATAGTTAAGATCATGATTCAATTGAAGCACTGGATGACTGTATCGTTCTATTTTGTAATTCCTCAATAGTGCACGTCCACGATCCTGGTCCCTGAATGATTGGTACCCAGAACCTATTGATCTCACGCGCTAGCGCCTAACCACTAAATCACTGAGTCGTGATGAAATATTGATTTAAGCATTAATTTAATTCATTTAAAATCACAAATGTCTAGTAAAATGATAGATAGTTCATTTCTTAGGTAACTAAATTTGGTCTCCAACCTTTAAAAAATAAAAAAATAATTATTTATTGAAAAAAAAGACGGATAAACATTTTTTTCCATAGAAAATTATTCACCCATAACTTCGAATTTTTATGCTTAAAACGTATTCGAACAAAAATGTTACAGTTTACGATCAATAACAAAATTATTAAAGGTAACAAAATGTTTGTTCATTATCACTTGAGCACACACTTGCAAGTTCAGTTTAGTCAGTCAGTTAGTCGCATACAACGTAGGACAAAGTATATATATATATATGAATCGGCCCAAGCTGCCATACATCATAAGCTAAGCATGATGAATTCTGAATTCATAGAAGTAGTTCATCCAGTGATGGTGGTCTCACACTCAAGCGCCTATAACCTATAGACCACTGAGCTGGTCGACATCTAACGGTGTATATAAATTACTTCCTTGTTTAATAATTCAATCATCATACGTTCCAGATAAAGATCTTCTATGTTGAATCATGTGAATGATAGAATCCTTCATATTTTTACTATGAAAATATATGAATTCATTATCAAGAAAGTATACAGTCAACATTGATACACTTTTGAAATCTGTTTGTTATGTAGTTGTGTGTGTGTGTGTGTCTGTGTCTGAAGTTTTGTTGTTTGTTGTACCGGTATATTTATTATTTATGAAAATTCTTTATTTTTGTAAAAGTACAAATTCCGTATGGAAATGTGAACACAGTTTAAAAAAAGGGTTATAATATTAGATTACGTAATATGAATAATAATAATAATAACCATAGATTTAGTGATTATAATAAGATGATTAAAATGTTTTATTGTTATAATAATTAAAGGTCAATAGAGGTGTAAAACTAAATAAATATGGTGATATGATGAGTATTCATCAATAGAACTATGAGAATATAAGATATAAGTAAAGGGGAGAATACAGTAATAATAATAATAATAATAATAATAATAATAATAATAATAATAATAATAATAATAATTGGATAATCAAAATACTTAAGGCCAAGGTAACGATAACGATAAAACGTACTTCTTTTGTACGCATAGTTCTGGTTTAAGCTCCTGAATGGTAAGATCTTCGGCTATTTTTAAAAGTTGGATGCGAAGAAATCCGGGTAGATTTGAACAAATCATATAAACAAACTTAAATTCATTTCTTGGATCGGTGGAATGCTTACAGTCGATTAGGTGTTCAAGTATAGAACTCTTAACTGCTTTCGTTTTCCCTTATAGAACCAAGCTGGAATATGTTCCCGTATCCGAGTTGGAAGCGAGCGCTTGCTACGGCCAATGTACCTTGCTCCACAAAGCAGGTGAACTGGTCGATACACATAGAGGCGACCAGACGCGGAAGCTTGTCTTTTATGGACACGGAAAACAATTTCCTACTCGTGAAGTTTATTCGCAATTTAGCTGCATTAAGTGTTCTTCCAATAGTTGTTGTTAGACGATTTTTGATTACTTCTGATGTTCGATCACCTTTAAATTCCAGACTTATATAAAGGTTTTTCTTCGTAACGGAGCAACTAGGTTTCTTATCACAACTACTCCTATTCATATTCTTTTCTATGAACCGTTCTGGGTAGCCGTTCTCCGTCAGGGTTTTCTTGAGGAATTCAAGTTCTTCGTTAATGCATTCCGTACTGCTTATCTGACGTATTCGATAACAAAAAGAGTGGATGAGATTTCTCTTTCTACTTAACGGAACCCAGCTATAGAAGTTAGTTAGCTGTCCATTCCATGTTTGTTTTCTGAAGATTGATCGTTTGAAAGAACCATTACTCCTTCTCATCAGACGTACATCGAGAAAAAGAATTGATTGGTCCCTTTCCCTTTCTAACGTGAAGTCTATAGAAGGGTGGCATGAGTTAAAGGTGTTTAAAATATCCTCTAAATCAATATCATTGTCACAAACGATAAACGTGTCGTCCATATATCTAACGTATAGGTGAAATTGACTGATCATCGAGCTTAGTTGGTCGTTTTCTAATTTTGTCATGAAGCAGTCTGCTAAAATCGGACCCAATGGAGACCCCATTCCCTCTGTCTATATATTTCATTATTGAAACTAAACTGGACATTAAAAGTACAGCGTAACAATAGTTCTTCCAAGTGTTCAGTCGGCAAACCTAGATCTATGTTGTTGGAATCATTATACTCACATATATAACATATCGTTTCGGTTAAATGTACGTTAGTGAACAAAGAATTAACGTCATGCGATAACATGTGTTTTCCGGAAGTATTGACTTTTTTAATACGATCAATAAATTGAAAAGTATCATGAATAGGAAATTTAGATACTTGCCTTCTAACCGGTTCCAATATTTCCGCCATCCATTTGGCGATTCTGTGGTATGGTGAATCCGACATATCCAAAATAGGTCGTAACGGTAAACCCGGCTTATGTACTTTCGGTAGTCCATATAAGCGCGGGATGATTGAACCCATGTGACGTATGTGATTATATAAATCTTGGGTTATTAACCCCTTATTCTTAAGAATTTTAACAACATCTGTTAGCTGTTTTTCGATTTGCAATGTTTTATCAACTTCTTTAAGTTTGGAGAATTTAGTATCATCCTCTAGAATTAATTTCGTTCTATCCAAATATTCTTGGCGGTCAAGTAGTACTACACCAGCTCCTTTGTCAGGTTTACTTAGGATTAAATCCTTATTTCTTTTCAGGAGTATTAGCTGATCCAAATGGTTCTTAGTTAATAGGTTATTCTTACTACATTGTGCATTAACGTATCCATGATTACAGTCCACTAATGTGAATTTAAAATGCTGAACATATTGGTATTTAAGGATTCATTATGAAAACACGAAAACTTGTCAAGTTTTAATTCTTTAAATAAACAACGACAACAACAACAACGACGACAAAAAGAAGAAGATGAAGAAGACCTCCCTCCTCCAACTTTCATTTAACTCCACATGTGTATGAAAAATTCAAAGAGAAAGACGAAAAAAGAGAAGAAAATTGTCTGATTATTATTGAACAGAAGGATAAAAGGAATTAAATAAATGGAAATAAATGACTTATTATTAACCAAAATGAATTCTACATTGTGTACTATTGAATCAATCATGAAAGATAAAAGTGATTTCAAGATGATGGTATGGTGTATGCTAATGATATCGACTGATCGGTCAGTCAGTCAGTCAGTCAACTACAACGTTGGTTTAGGCACATATATGCATTGGTCCAAGTTGCCATGCCTCACTCATTAACTCAACAACATGAACACCGGATTCATAGGAGTAGTTAAGTCAGTAGTGGTAATGATTGCATCTAAGGATATAGTACAAGAAGAAAGATTTAGTACGTAGAAAGAAAGATATGAAGTGATTTTAATCTCTAAGTTTAAGGGAAGACAGCGAATGTATACAACTACACCGTTTTGATCGATTCTGAGCCATGTCACCCACAGTCTCAAACCACTACTGGTTACGATAGTCACACGGCTCCCAACCAAGTGGTCTGCATGTATTAACATAAATCAGACTTGAATTTAGTGACGTTATGGACTGATACCACATTTTGGTTTGACCGCCTCTAACTTTCGTCCATTCATCTCTAACACCAGCGAGCATTGCACGTCGTGGTAATCGGTGTTCAGGCATACGTAACACGTGGCCCAACCATCTCAGTTGATGAAGATTCACAACCTCATCAACTGTCTTATCATCATTCCCTAATACCTTGCATCTAACCTCGCTGTTACTTCTCTGATGATCTCAGCAGATAGGCGCAATATTTTTAAGACATCTTAATCAAAAACTTAACAATCTCCACAACCCCTAAACTGATAAAATATATATTCATTATCAATTATCCAATGAAATACGAGCTTTCTTGGAAATGTTCCATATAGATATTCAGAAAGTCAGAATCATAAGTGAAGTTTCCAATTTACATTTTCATATTAACAAGCAATTACAATGAATGAATGCATCAACAATTAATCGTCAACAAGAACCCCATGCCTCAACCCCCCCCCTAAATGATTGATTTCATTATGCACAAAAGGTTTATTAATTTATGGCATTTTATTACAAGTAGCGTATTACTTAATTAAGTAATAAGAGAAGAAAAAGAAACACATTCACAATAAGCATAAACATCCAATCTGAAGTTAATATAGGCAGATATGTGTTCGTATGAGGATAGATGAATATCCAATGAAATCATTATTGATCCTAATGATAACAATAGTTGAGTAGTTGTCAATTAGATCTAAGTAGTTCAAAAGTTGCCATATATATTATCAGCAATGATGATAATTTTGTTAAGGATCATTTGTAAATTGTACAATGAAAGGTTGTATACTTTTTTTAGAAAGATACCTGAATTGATGATGAGACTAATGTATATACATATAGATCTATATACATCAATGAAGTTACATATTCGATTAGTAAAGAATAAAATATCAAAGTTGAGAAACTGATGAAGGTGAAGATCAATATTAAGTTCATCTTTGTTGAAAATAAAAGTATATTGATTTCAATGATGTAAAGGGTTGAGATAGTTGAGAAGATTTGTAGCTTAGGTGGATGTCTTTAATGGAGTTTCGTTCACTGAGCTGGAAGGTTTGGTCAAACCATGCAGCTCAGTGAACAAAACTCCATCAAGATGTAAAGGGTATGTAATAGGGTATATGTTCATTAGAATTTCATATTTCTTTGTTGATTTTGATCTAAAATAGAAAAAATAAACGATAATATCTAAATATCTAAATATGGTTATGATATGTTTATTAAAGGTTCAATCTACAAGGTGGTGGAACGACGTCAGGGAATGCAGTTACATATTAGCCGGCAATCAATAATTGATTATTACACTTTTTGTTTACTCAGAATCATGGAGTCTATGTACACTATTGGTTTGGAATGTAGGTTTTTCAACTCCTCTTGATTGATTCACTATATCCATCAACTCCGTTGAAGTGTCGGACATTCTTAAACAACACCCACTTGGTGAGAAGGCAGTGAGTAGGAATTCCTTGTCAGCCGGTATATATGGTTGAAATTATCACTTAATCTGCGAACGAGAAACAAGACTCGGTGACCAAAGACCAGTAAGCTAGCTATTGATGCGTAACAGCCTCGCTAACTAGAGGGAGAAGTTCAAGCTTGGAATGGGGAAGTATATTCTGCAAAACAGCTAGAAAGGAGTGATAACAACAAACACAATTCAAAACGTATATATACAGTACAAAACCGTCCTTAGAAAGCGTTATAAAATAGCATACTAAAAGACGCAACAGACCAATAGCATTTAAGATATTTCCCAGTGGGAAATACGATATGAAGGTGACAAGAGCGTTTTTGGCGCGAAAACAAAGAAATTCAAATTTTCTAGATAAAATTACAAAATTAGGACCGTTTCCAAGTGAGTTCTGGGAATCTAACCTCCCCAACAATACGCGTGGTCATTTGAGAACATTTCGAGTGGGAGAGCTGAATCCTTCCACAGACCAAACCACGTGGTTTTCTTAGGGGTCTAGTCTACAAGGCAGCGGAGCCACGTCGGATATAGTCTCATGGTAAACGGTTAGCCAACAATAGATTCATACGCTATTCGCCCCCTCAAGATCCTGAAGCTCATGTGCACCATTCGTTTAGAATGAGAGTATTCCAACTACCCGAGGTGGGTTCTCCATGTCCACCAACCTCGTCAAAGCGCCGAACATTCGCTTTTTGGTCTATCAGTTTCGTAAACAACAGTAATGCCGTGAGAAGACAGTGAATAGGACTCCCGTGGCAATGACTGTATACTCGTGACCATGTGTGAACGTTTGGAGAGGGAGAGCTGACTCTCTCCACCCTCGACCGTACCATTGCATTTGGCGACATCTTGGCAACATGGTAACTTAATTGTCAGAAATCAGTCAGCACTAGGGGGCTAAACAACTATAATATATTGATCATTACCTAGTGACCAAAAACATACAATTCATTGATTTTACTTTACAGGTACATCCAGAAGAACCTTTCCACGGTGTCAGTCAGTCAGTCAGTCAGTCAGTCAGTCAGTCAGTCAGTCAGTCAGTCAGTCAGTAACAACGTGGAGCTTCATACGTACGTACATCAGTTCCAGTTGCCATACCAAATTAGCACAGAGATGCAATTGTCTATTAAAATCCCCTAGTGGTAGTAAAAGTATAAGCAGTAATCGGAAACATTAGGCTTGAAAGAGGTTAATCAAGGAGTATAATCCATTGAAATGAATTTCAAAAAGAGAAAAAACGAAGGGACATGAAGAATTCAGATGATTAAAATTTGGGAGAACACAAAGATTGGATGCACCTGTGCCATTGCAAATGATTTTGAGCCATGTCATTCAAGGTCTCTAACCATCAATTTTTATCATCACGCGGGTCCCAACCAGGTAGTCTACACCTGCCAACATGGATCAGTCCATTTGTCAGTGACTTCATGGATTTATACCATGTTTTAGTTTGGCCGCCCATAGCTTTTTTCAACTTACTCCTACACCACAAAACATCGCACATCAGGGCTGTCGGTGGTTGGGCATCCATAACACATGTCCCAGACATCTCAACTGATGAAGTTCCACTACTTCATCAACTGATTGACCATCCTCTCGTAATAGCCTTTTCCTAACAACCGGGTTACTTACTCGATGGTCCAAAGATATACGAGCAATGTTTCGAAGACACCTATGATCAAATACTAGTAACCTACGAATATTCTCTACTCTTACCGGCCATGTTTCACTCCCATGAAGTAGAACGAGACTAACTGTTGTGCAGAAAACACGTCCTTGGTTTGATAGACGGATATCTCGCCTACACCATAAATGAGGCAAGTTGGCAAAAACTAGTCCAGCGTTCTGTATCCAGGAAATAATAACTTCACTCATACCTCTAACAACACTCAAGACCACTGTCTAACTTTAATTTAACCATCAATTCAACTATTATGATACTGTAATCATTCTTAAATCTTTATCACTTAAATCAATTACTTCGCTCATTTTCTTGACTTCCGATTCGTATAAACTACCATCTTTTACAGTTGATTGATCATTGGGTGGTGATCAATGTCATTCATGTCAAGTCCTTCTTAGTGTAGATCGAATCCTATCGACCAAGATGCAATGTGACCACCAGTCTAATTGACTCGACATTGAGTGCCTGGGTCCAGGGTTTCGTGAAGAGTATCAAATAGCACCAAGCCAGGTCTAGAGCTTTCTGTCAACTACCTCCCACCATCATCTAACTATCATCTTTCACTTACATTGATCATCATAATAACTATGATCATATATAGGTGATAAATATGAGTTCGTATTTGTTGGATAAACAATAGAATTTCTAATTGTTCTATGTAATGATGATTGTAAATATACATCATGATTAAGATGATCATTTGTCAATGTCCCATTCATAGAACTATTCAAAGGATTAGTTGGTAGATTTGATGTATTTAATGAAGTATATTTTTGTCCTATCAATTGATTATAATAATAATAATAATAATAATAATAATAATAATAATAATAATAATAATAATAATAATAATAATCATTAGTGTTATTGTCGTTGCTATGGTTACCGGTGTCATATGAGAAAGGTAATGAACAGATTGGACTTGTATGTAAATGATTTATGTAATCAAACGGATCATTATAAGTAGTATCAATAGTAGTATTACTACTACTAGTAGTATTGACATTTAGATGATCATTTATTGATTGATGAATGATATTTGTATCCGGCCAAATTGATTGATTATTATCGATTTTCGATGAATATTGATATTTTTTATTGGTTGATAAACAACTAATTAGATATGGTTTCTTTAATGATTGATCATGATTTTTAGTTGTTGTTGATATGATAATTGGATTACATTCCGTTTTATTGATATGATGATTGAATTTTTGTTTACAATAAGATTGTATTCATATCATGATACTACTTATAATAATAATCAATAATATCATTGAAATAATCAATAAAATCCATAAAAATTGATGATGATTATATAACCAAAATTTCATTGTTTTATGATTCGAATCGATTATCGATTGATTATTGATTATGGATTGATTAAATGAATGAATTTTAATAAAAAATTGTGTTTCATTTGATGATAAAGATGGTATACCCATATCTTTAAGTGATATCTTGATATGATAGATCCCTTCAATAGGTGCATCGTATGATGGATTCGTATCCATATTAATCATTGTGGAATCATATGCTGAATCAATGAACCAATTTGTATATAATTTACCATTAGATTCATTTAAATAAAAATATTGACTACCATTAGTCAATGGATTTAATTGATACAATATAGTACCGTTTAAGCCATGATCTGGATCATAACCCTTGATTTGTATAACGAATGTATAAATTGGTGTATCTGTATAAATCATTATGGAATGATCTGGATCGGGATCATGATCAGAATGATCTTGATCTAGATCCTGTTCTTGATCTGGATCATAATCACCAATAATACTATTATAAATAGGATATATACATAATGGTATATTATCATTTTCATCTAATATATTTATAGTGAATGTATATGTGATACTATTTATTGATTTTATATTATTCATATTATTATTAGTATTATATGTAATAATTCGATAAAAAATTTTATTGATTTTTTCACGATCAATAATTAATTGATTAATCAATATTGCTTTTAATTCATATTCATTAATTAATTCATTATGATTGATTTGTTTATAATGAAATTTTCTATCAGGTATAATTTTAATATAATGATTATATTGATTATCGATTGATTGGCTGTCGATCGATGGATTATTGATTAGTTGATTATTGATTGATTGGTTATTGATTAATGGATTATTGATTTATGGATTATTGATTGATGGATTATTATCTAATAATAAATGTATCATTGAATGTTTTGAATCTTTATCTAAATCAATTAAATGTATAAAATCAATAAAAGTATTGATTTTTTGATTTTCAAGAAAATCAATATTGATATTATTATTATTATTATTATATAATATTGGTAAATGATCATTAATATCGATTAATTGTATAATTAATTGTGTATGAGTCGTTAAATTTCTTTTATCTATAGCTAATATATTTAAATAAAAATATTCAATTTGTTCACGATCTAATAAATGATTATGTAATACTGTAATGATACCATTGAATGGATCAATTTCAAATGGTTGTTCATATTCTTTTGGATGTCTTGAATAGTTTGAATGATCTGGATCTTCATCCTCATGATCATGATCATCGATATAATTGAATGTAATTGATTTTAATTGATAAGTTAATTGTCCATATTCACCTTTATCTAAGTCATAGGCTTTCATTTCAGTAATATATGAACCCACTGATAAATGTTCTGGTATTTTAATATAATATTTGGATTGTTTAATTATAGGTATATTATCATTTTGATCAGAGATAGCTACAGTGATACGAAATTGATATAGATGATTCAATAGATCCTTCTGCTGAAAGTGTTGTAAAGTGAAATTTACTTTATTGAATAGAACTATATCAGCTAAATCATAACAATCAATTAATAATGAAGCATATTGAATCTGTTCATAATCAAATATACCTTTTGTAAATATGAAAAATACAGTATCTGAGACTGGATGCAAACAATCTTGACCAGCTAGAAGTTCTTTATCTTGAAGATGATTTGATTCTAATGGAGTTGGTTTACAAAGGATCTAAAATGAAAAAAAAAACACCATTCAAGAATCTTATATGTATTTTTTGATTGCGATTATGAACCGATTGATGTTAGATCACCATTGAAATCCCGGAAGCACTGGACAGCCGTTTCGTACTATTGTGTAACTTCTCGGCAGTGCGCATTCAGGGGATTCGAAGCTAGGGCACCCAGTCTCGCGCGTGAACGCTTAACCTACAGGACCACTGTTGAGGAGTCTCACGATAGGAAGAAACGGCCATCTAGTGCTTCCAGGTTTTCAATGGTGGTCTAACATCAATCGGTTCATGATCTCAATCAAAAACTTAACAACCTCCATAACCCCTAAACTGATAATCTTATGTATTTTGATGGAGTTTTGTTCTGTGAGTTTGATGGTTTGATCGTGGAGATTTCATCGTTTTATTGAATGACATCATCGGCAGCACAAATTTCAAATAGAAGTGAAGTGTTCAAATTTCTTCATATGTGATTCACAGATTGTCCTGTACACCTCGATGTTGATTAGTTCTTGTTGATTTTAAACCTATGATAGTTTACTTCTTTGTTTTGGTTATATCTCCCATTGGTTTCATTTTTGTTTCTATGTTTGTGCACTATTATGAACATTTGAAGAAATTCGAACATTTCATTTCTACTTGAAGTTTGTGCTGACGATATCGTTTAGAAGAACAATGAAAGTATCACAACCAAACCATCCAGCTCAGAGAATAAAACTCCATTAAAATGATCCACCTGAGCTACAAATATTCTTCACCATCTCAACCTAATATATGTTAAGTTTTGAAATAATACTTGTCACTGGTTCAGCGTATATGTTATAACATGTAGGTATTGTAGCCTATTAATACTTATTGACTTAATTACGCCTGTTAATCCTCGTAAAGAAGCATAGGCCGTTCACCAGCATTCTCCATCCAAACCTGTTCTAAGCAATCCTTTCCATCTCTTTACAGTTGTTATTCATCCTTCTCATATCTATTTCTATTTCTCGACGTAATATGTTCTTCAGCCTTCCTCTTTTCCACTTCCCCTTCAGGATTCTAAGTGAGGGTTTGTCTAGCGAAACAGTTTGGTGATTTGCGTAATGTATGTCCTATCCATTTCCATAATCTTTTCCTAATTTCCTCCTCAGCTGGAAGCTGGTTTGTTCTCTCCCACAGAAGGCTGTTGCTGATGGTATCCAGCCAATGGATGTTGAGTATCTTGCATAAACAATCATTTATAAATACTTGTACCTTCTTGGTGATGATTGTAGTAGTTCCCCAAGTTTAAGCTCAGTACAGTAGAACTGCTTTGACGTTTGTATTAAAGTTTGGTACTTTGATATTGGTTGGAAGTTGTTTAGAATTCCACATGTTCTTCAATTGTAGAAATGCAGCCCTTGCTTTGCCGATCCTCGCCATTACGTCTGCACCAGATGCTACTTGTTCATCGATGATGCTTCCCAGGTATGTGAAGGATTCTACATCTTCCAGAGTTTCGTCATCAAGCGTAATTGGAGTGGTTTTCTCCGTGTTGTATTTGAGGAATTCGGCTTTGCCCTTGTGTATGATAACTTATCAATATGTAAAAGTACTGATAACCGCAATTAGAAAACAGTGATTTATCGACCGAACCCACTACTCGCAAACCCGTACAAGTAGTCAAGATTCTTTAACGATGCTCTCTTGGTTTGAATATAACTGCAGTTAGTACCATTGATACAGATAGGATATCAGTTGTTATAACTTGTAGGTTTGTACTCCTCTCAATGTATGATTTAACGATACTAACAATATGAGAACAGTGGTTCATCGACCGGACCAATGACATATAAACCTGTACGAGTAGTCTAGATTCTGCAACGATCCTTCTTCTTGACTAGCTCTGCACGCATATTGAGTCCAGGACACCAATCTCATCCCCTGTGATATAAACATACTTCGTTTACATACAAAAAAACAGATTCTATTGTTTCTGTCTACTATATGACCGCTATCGATCAAGTGTGATAGAACCGAGCTGCGTATTTTTTTGACGTAATCTTTTCCGAACCACGATGGGAGTTGTTCACTAACTCGTTGGTTCAGTTGCCTGGTAGTGCGCCCAATATAGCTTTCTCCACAGGTTATGCCACTTCTATGTGTATCTACCAATTCAGCTGCTCCATTAATAGTCCTCGGAAGTTACCTGTAATTTAATCTTCATCGGGATATAACACCACATTGTTTAGCTTATCTCTAAGAGAAACAAATTTGGATCAATTATCTTCGTATAACGTGTAGATATTAATTTTCTTATCGATAATGAAAATAAAGAAAAAAATAGAGAAAAATCAATCAATATGATCAATGATGTTTTTCTTTTAAAATCCTTCTTTTAATTTTTGAATAGAGAGAGAAATGGAAAAAAGTGAAGGTGATTTTCAAGAAATATCTAATAAAGAGAAACAAGAAGGTAGTGTTTGTTTGAATGTTTCTATGGATGAGAGATTTAGTAGTTGGGTGGTTGTGCGGTATTGGTGTGAGTCGTGAATTGATAGATGAACACTGGAATGTAGATCTATCTAGTTGATAAGTGTTAAATAGGACGAAACTAGTGTCCTGGATTTCATTACTAGTCACTTACTATCTATGTACAGAATGCTTGTGAATTAAGGTGATATCGATGCAATCCGTATAGGATGCACATATGTTAATAAGAGATTGATAAATTGCAGCCCTTAACCACAACGAGAAGATTGAGGTAAAATATTGCAAAGTGAATTTAAACAAATTCCCCTTGCACAAGCATGTGGCTTTCAGAACACAGGAGCTAAGTGGATAACACAAACGATACAATGTTCGAATCCTATAGTGAACATCAATTCGGAGATGATGTTATACCCAACTAACGAGTTGCAAATAGGATGAAACACGTGTCAAACTGGATTCCTCTACTAGCCACTATCCATCTCTGCCTTTATAAGTATTTAGCTTGTAAAGAAGAATAAACTGTAGTGACTTTGTCTCATTTGAGAAGTTTTAGAATTGTCCGGGTGAAAAGAATGTAAAATAATACGGAGCGAATAATCGAAAAGCAACTCATTTAAAGTTCTCTTAGTTAATCAAACGATGTTTGTCTTATCTTAATTCCTATTTATACAGAATACTTGAGCATTATCCAATGATGTGTTTCCCCAATCTTTAGCGTAGAGTGAATACGACTAAACGTTTGAGCAACTAGAGCAACAAGAGGACCACGATGGAATATTATGTGGTCGGAAGTAGTCTTTTTTAAATCTATATGACGTGTGAATATCTAAGTGGTTACGTCAAGAACTATAAAGCCGGATGACTCTGGTCCGAATCTTCAAAGGAACATCAATACCCTAAATATTATAGATATATCTTACTGATGGATGTTATATAACATGAAATCTAATTTCATAGTTTACGGAGCAAGTATTCATCATATACTCCGTACTTTCAACATTCCAGTTTGTTATATAATTTACTCTCATGAAGTGAATTAATCGATGTTAACAATTCCGAATTTTCTATGCGAACAGATTTGGTCAAATGAAATCCATATAATTGACTTAATGACTATTAGAACACGTATGATTGAGGAATTTTGATTCGTTCCATTAAAAGTGGAATGATTATGAGTTACTGTTGATTATTATTATTATTATACAGTTTGATACAACCCTTAGAATCATCATACACTTCACTTAAACAGTTTAATATTAGGTAATTAATTCATGTATATTGCGTGATAATGGTAGTATTATGAATAATAAGTACAAGTTCGGGTGTCTGTGGACGAATGAACGTAGCCAGACATTCCACTCCTAATAGCGGCTACATAATACTTATATCTACAAGCGTAAATATCATACACCATACAACTAGTCTTTCTGTAAAATTGTAAACAAAAGATGGATGTGCACTGTTGAGTAGCCTCATAGTAGGACGAAACGGTCATCTAGCACTTTGACATTTTTCATGTTGGCGTAGCTTCAATTGACTCATGGTCTCAACTGTTGAAATGGTTTCTTATCAATGTAATTTTTTAAAGCATTTTTCTGGTTTCAGAATAATTCAAGGAATAGTCTAGTCATCATAACACAAAATGGATATTAACATCTAAGTTAGTGTGTCTATTTCTCCTATCGGTCAATAATCAATTGTTTATGGTAATGGAAAGGATGACTTTGACATAGGATCATGTTATAGTATTTGATGTTCCGCGTAACACTACAACCCAGTACCGTTCGCAGGTATATTCATCCGATGAGTCCCAAACAGGATGAAACACTTGTCTCGGACTTTACTGCTAGCCACTTTTCATTGCTTATTCATCTTGTTTGTTCTCACTGACTGGTTTAATATTTTCTCATAACATCGTTTTAGCGTTTTGATGGGACAGTAAGCATAGGTAATTGCTAAGCCAGTGTTGCATTACGAACAAGGGAACATGTATATTGTTATCAAGTAGTCATCTTATATGAGTATAAATGTACTGTGAAAATTGTTTGTCGACAATTGATAATGAAGTATTAGTATTGTTTTTATTCTTTGAATAACTGAGTGGAATGTGGATCATAACTGAATCAGACGGTTGGATACAATAATACTTATGAACTGAAACCAATTATATGTTATCAACTAATAACATTCCAGTTTGTGTGAAGAGAATTTTCATAGATTCGAATAACTCACCGATTGTATTCATGAATGATTAATTCCACATCAAGGTAGATACTGTTAAAGAATAGAAAGCGCTAGATGAACATAGCAATATAATATAGGGTTGTTTAAGAATAGCTGATCGTATTCCCTCCATGATACCTTAATATTCTATTTGTTTGACGAATGAAAATTTATCAATATAGGGTTGTGGAGATTATTAAGTGGTTGATCGAGATCCTGAATCGATTGATGTTTGACCACCAATGCTAGCCGTTTCGTCATATGGTGGAAATACTCACTATTGCTCAAGGTTTGATCACAAGATCTACGGTGTCTTTCGTATTTATCATTCATACTAATTTCATTAGTTTATTCTGTATCTATCTTGTTGCCATAACAACAACAACAACATAGAAAAGGAAATTCTTTTTTCATTTTTACATTATTTTCTAATTAAAATCAATTCATTATTCTCTCTTTTAAATTTAGTTCACATGCTAGTAATATTGATTCGATTCCCATCCTCACCCTCATTCTCACTCCATTCCTTTCTTCTTCTTTAATACCATGTTCATCTATACCTGTTTGAGAACATTGTTGCTTAGTGATTGAATATGAATAAATTTCTGGATATAAAAAAGTGTTCAAGTATTGACTTCTTGACAATTCGTCAATCTTTAGAATTCAGGTTCTCTAGAACTTTAAACTGAAAATCAATAAGTGAGTAGTATCGAACTAACTTATCTTGGAAGATAAGTTAATATTTATATATAAATATATATATAATGAACAGGATTAGAGGTAAATATAATGTCTAAATTGATCTACAGAATATCTGAGAACCATACAGTGAATGCTTCATCAATCGTCTCAGAATTTATTGTTCATTCGTTTTCACATCAATCATTCTCTGTTCTCGTTCCATTCTCCTTGATCTTCGAAACCCAGTGCCACCACGTATTTGACTTTCTATTGGTGATACATACTACTTATATCTGTCAACATCAGTAGTACATAGAACTTAATACTGTTTCAACTCTTTTCAATTCATATTATGAATTTCAAACATCTGTGATGATGTTATATCTTGTAGTGATGTACATTTGTACTAGGCTTAATATTCTTTTGATGAAATAATTGACTGACCGGTACACCAAACAAGATGATGACAGTTTGCATGACAAATCAAGGGATGAATCGGAAACCAGCAACACAGTTAACTGCTGTTTCATCACATGTTAGTACTATGTTTCAATAAATTTATATTCAAGCTAATTCATGGATCAGTTTATGTGAAAATAATAACAACTTAAGAGGTAATGTCAGTCAGTCACTCATTCACTCAGTTAGCTACAATGTAGGACCAGACACATATATGCATGTTTTCAAGATGCCATATCTCGTTAGCACAGCAAGATGATCACTGGATTCATAGAAGTAGTTAATTCAGTGATAGTAATATATAAACGAAAAATTGCATATAAGGTAATGTCAGAATCTAGGGATTTCTATGTTGAAATTCAGTTAGCTTCATAGACGACACTATCTGTGGAATGAACAAGAACAAAAATGGGTCAACCAAACTTTATTGACCTCGAATAATAGAACCTCTAGATGAAATCTGAGAACCATGCAGTGAATATTTCATTTGCAAAGTGTTAATCGATTGTCTCATACTCCATTGTTCCTTCGTTTATACATCAATCACTTTCTATTCTCGTACTCTTCTCTTTGAAGTTTTTTAACCTGTTATATCTTGAAACTGATTTTTCTCGATATACCGCGTACAACAGAGCACTAGAACACCAAAACCCTTCCAAGTCGCAATAAGAAGACAGAAGACTAATGAAAGGAATATTATTCCAAACAGTGTCAATCATAGTACAAAATTGTCAGGTATTTATATTTTTTAGTGAGAACAAAATCGTCATTACAGTCTTCCAATCCGCATACAGTGGGTTATTAACATTATCCAATCGGGAAGCTACACGTTGGAATTCTAGAACATTCTCCCGAAAGGTGATTGGATGAGATGTCTTCGGCTCCTTCTGAGCCTCTTACAGCTTCCTCGAGTTCACCGGTGGTCCGTCGTCACACCTCCCCCCTTTAAAGTCCGTTGTGTAAGATTTTTTCTTGGATCCACCTGAAGCTTGGTTGTCGCATTCCTCTTGCGGTCCATTATTCTCGAGGGTTGTACAGCTCTCTCTCTGCGTCGTTTGTCTTTTCGATATTTGCGCTCTTGATGGTCCTTCTGAGATGAATCTACGAGAAATTGAAATGGGCGCCGGTTTTCTGTGACCACTGTACTATCATTTCTTTGCATTTGATTTATATGTCTTATGCATTTTCCAACACTCATTTCCCAACTCAAAAAAATCTAATGTGATTTCTGTGGTGCATATTTATCAAGTGATCCCTTGTACCAATATCTTTATGTTCAAATAAATAAAATAAATGTTCAGAATAATCTTTTCCAGTTCTTCCCAGATGCTATTCATCTTTTACATGTGTGATTCTAATTCTCAACGTAATGTGTTCTTTGACCTTCCACTTTTTCGTTTCCATTCAGGATTCCAAGTTAGTGATTGATTCATGATGCAGTTTGACGATTCAGCAATGTATTTCTCGCACACTTTCAACATCTTTGCCCTATTTACTCTTCAGGTTGAAGCCAGTTTGTCCTCTCCTGCAATATCCTGTTGCTGATGATATCAACATTAACAGAAATTGAATATCCTGCATAGACAATTGTTTATAAATATTTGTACCTTTCTGATGATGATTGTGGTAATTTTGGACGTTTCAGCTCAATACAGTAGATTTGTCTTGACGTTCGTATTGAAGATTCTGTCTTTGATATTAGTTGACAGACAGTTATATTTAGTTCCATATCGTCTTCAAATCCAAGAATGCTGTCTTTGTTTTCCCAATCCTCTACCTTACGGCTGTGTGTTTCTTTTTCTTGGTTTCACCAAAAGTATTTGGTATTATTACAACATTCACTGGTGAAATAGACCATGGAAATAATGGGAAAGATTCATTATCTAGATGAATAATTTTATGATACCGACTTTCTTTATAGTTGATTTACAATGCTTTCGTTGCTCAAGTTCACTTGATATGGAGGTGGGGCTGTTAATTACTGCTGGGAATTAGATAAAGTCGAGGAAACTGTAAGCATGTTTGAAGAATATCAGGACACATGGTATTCACATCAGTCTATAATCAGTAGATAAATCAACATGAATAAATAGGAATATGGCCAATCAGTTATCTGTTTGATCGAACAAAACATTCAATGAGAATGTTGAAACTGATGAATATCAAATTTCTGAAGATGTTTAATCATAACTATAGTCATTAAAGTGGATTAGTTTAGCGTTTTGAATGACCAATTTCAGGTTGAAGCAAGTTTGCTTAATGCTTTCTGAAATCAAAAATAGCACCTATGAGTTGACAATTGATTGATCTCTGTGTGGTGATCAATCTCATGTATGTCAGGTCTTTCTTAGTGCAGACGGAATCCTATTGAACAAGTAACAATTTGGCCACTCATCCGAGTGATTCGAAATTGTGTGCACTATGTTGAGATACCGTCTCTAACTGGGAAGATAAATGATTCGGGAACGAATCTGTTAAAAAGTATCAGTTCCATCAAAATTACAGGTACAGTTTGATGACAAGTGCCAAATATCACGAAACCTGAATCCTTGATTTCCTGTTGACTACTTCCAACCACCATCTTACTTTTGAATGAAACTATCAATATTAGGGAATCCATTGTCACTGAAGCAAAGTAACAAATGGCTAGAATGATTTCATTGAATCTGGTTCTCAACATGATCCATTCGAATATACACGATATGGTGTTTTCCATGAATAATTGCGTTCAGTCGAATATCATTTATGATAATCGTAGGAAGCACTTGACTGATTTAATTTTGGTAGCTATCAGGTTGTATCCACAAGCAGTAATTCATTATAATTAGTCAGATATTAAATGATTCCATGTTAACAGTATAGGGTTGTAGAGATTATTACGTTTTTGATTGAGATCATGAACCGATCGATGTTAGACCACCATTGAATGAATATAAGCACTGAACGGCCGTTTCGTCTTAGTATGGGACTGCTCAGCAGTGCATATCCACTATCCCATTATCTAACCATGTTAATATCTAACTTCAATTCTTCTTTTTATTTATTATGAAGCAATTGCTAACTTGATTTTGTTTTTCTTTCTGTTATTCTTTACCGGACGATTCAAATGTTGCATCATTTTTATTCATTCAATAAATTTTATTCTAACAGAAAAAGAATGAAAAATTAAAAAAAAATAAAGAAAATAAGTGAGAAATTCTTCTGATGGAATTATTGATTATTTTCGTTCTTGTTGTTGTTGTCGTTGTTGTTGTCGTCGAATAAATTCCCCACAGAGTATACTCTTAACACCAATACAGATGCTTGTTCATGTTTATTCTCGTCTGTTTCCCCACTTTTTTCTCTCTTTTTGTTCTAACTATCATCGTCCTCATCATCACCAACACCTACTCCACTACCACCACCACCTCCATCATCACCACCACCACCACCACCATCCGCCTTCAGGTTTTCTTTTTTTTGATTAATTTCTTTTTGACAATAAACATTTTCTTCATAAGGTTAATTCCGTTGTGGAGAAATTTTTCAACAATGTTAAACTTTACGTAGATACCTATATATGTGATGATGAGAAGTTTATCAGATATTAAGTTATCTTCATAGATTTTTAAAATAAGTAAGTCAACACTAATACTATGACTATTACTAATATGAAGACGATGAGAACAACGACTAATAAGACGATATTAACTACTACGTCTACGGTTGATACTGCGATTACTACTACTACTACTACTATTGTGGTGAATGACAACACACTAGACGGAACAGTCAAATGTATTTTAATACAGAATTACGCAATCCCTTGGTAATATCTGAGAAATATACATTAAGAAAATAATGCCTTATTTACAAAATATCAATCAATGGTCTCCAACTTCATTGTTCTTTCGTTGCTACATCAGTCATTCATTGTTCTTGTCCTGTTTGCTTCGATCTTCTTGACTTTCTACCGTCAGATGTTGTGACTTTCCATTGATGACACATACTACTTATATCTATCGAGATCAGTAACACTCACCATAGTATTATCGGAGTAGAGGAATTCCGTAGAATATAATGGAGTAGTAAAATCAGTTTGTTAGACGTTTAATAAAAAAACGATGTATCAATATATTGTCTATAAGCTTCAAAGCATTTCAAAACTATACACAAAAATCAATAATTCGTCAAAGATCTTTATAGTGGCCACATTGCAACATGATCAATAGAATTCGGTCTGCGCTAATGAGGACTAGACACGCATGACATTGATCGCCACTCAGTGATCAATCAATTGTGATTACATCTCAGTCCCACAGGAGGTCAGTCGCGGCTCGGATAGCTCAGTGGTAACGTCTCTGATTGTGAAGCTGGGTGACACGAAATCAAATCCCCCAGGGAGCACCAGTTTCCTCGAGATTACAAGTACATCTTGCTAATGAGTGCCAAATAGCACGAAACCCGTGTACAGGGTTTCCTGTCGACTACCTCCAACCACCATCTAATCTCAATATATTGTGCCCGCAGTGTCGAGTCATCTAGACTGGTGGCCACATTGCAACATGATCGATAGAATTCGGTCTGCAATAATAAGGACTAGACACGCATGACATTGATCGCCACCCAGTAGTCAATCAATTGTGAAATTCTGAGGTTCATCAATAATGCGCATCGACGATCCTGCACATGTGATTAGAAACCAGGTTCTTCGACTTCGTGTGTGAACACTGTTGGGATATTCAGAAAAATATCCCAAAAACAATTATCCGGTTAAGTCTAATGCTACCCTTGAACGTTAAATGGTGTCATTTTCCTATTGGACTTTTCCCTACTAATCAATATTTATTTCGCGTGTCATTTCCCCATTGGTCAATATTATTTCACGTGTTATCTTTCTGTTGGTCAATATTTATAGTAATCCTAACTGTATAAATATGCATTTGTTTGTAAATCATTATTCGGCTCCTGACCCCATAAACAATTTCTCATCTACGGTTCGTGTTCTGATATATTGGAGATTGGGAACAGTATTGGGGTCGAACTGGGATATCTGAAGCTAGTCAATCGGTAGAAATTAGAGTAGTCACCTCGCGATACATAACAATTTGGCGACGGAGATTCAGCAAAGAAGTTGGTGATTAACTATGGATCCAGCCAAACTAGAAAAATTGTTCGAACAGCAGTTGAAGCTGATGGAGATGATTGCTCACACGCACATATCTTCTCGAGTTCCAACTACACCGACAATTCCTGAATCAGTTGATGGTATTACCAGTGGTATTTCAGAATTCCTTTATGATCCTGATGCCAACATTACATTTGATACCTGGTTCAGACGTTATGAAGACCTTTTCAAAGTTGACTTTGCTGACAGAGATGATGCGTGGAAGGTGCGTCTCCTGCTTCGTAAACTTGGTCCATCAGAGCTGGATAAGTATTGCAACTTTATTCTACCGCAGAACCCACGCGACCGTTCATTCGACGCCACTATTCAGTCCCTTAGCCAACTTTTTGGTGATCATCACTCGCTCTTCAGTACTCGATATCGCTGCTTAAAACTGATCATGAATGAGTCCGATGACTTCCTGACCCACGTCGGCGTTGTTAACCGTGAGTGCGAACGATTCAAGCTCAGATCCCTCACTGAAGACCAATTCAAGTCCCTAATACTCATATGCAGTCTTCAGTCACCCAAATTCTCCGACATCAGAACTCGTTTGCTAAACCGCCTTGAACAAGATCCAACACTGACACTCAATGCGATCATAGACGAGTACCAGCGCATCATCAATCTGCAGCGTGACACCACTTTGGTTCAATCTGGTGGCCAGGGTGGTTCCGAAGTTCATGCTGTTCAGCACCAAAGAAAATCTTCGAGATCGACGACCTCGAGTCTCTCGAACGCCAGCGCTGTTTCTGTCTCTAATCACTCTAAACCGGCTCAGAAGAAGCCCCCCTCTCCAGAACTCACTTAGTTCTGCAACGCCTCCAGGATAATGGTTTTCGCCTTCGCCCAGAAAAATGCCATTTCTTCTTACGTTTCGTTAAGTACCTGGGGTTTATCTTTGATGCTTCCGGACGACATCCTGATCCTCAAAATACTTACGCAATCCAACAAATGCCTGCTCCCACTGATGTCTCCTCACTGCGATCATTTTTGGGAATGATTAGCTACTATTCAGCATTTCTTCCATCACTGCATGACGTACGATATCCACTGAATCGTCTGCTAGAAAAGAATGCTACTTGGAATTGGTCACCGCAATGTGAGTCAGCCTTTTCAAAACTTAAAGCCATGTTAAGTTCCAATCTTCTGCTAACCCACTACAATCCGAAACTACCCATTGTGGTTGCTGCTGACGCTTCAACACATGGACTGGGTGCCGTACTCTCACATGTCTTTCCCGATGGGTCAGAGAAAGCGGTGATGCATGCTTCGAGAACACTAACACCTGCTGAAAAACGCTACGGTCAGATAGAGAAGGAAGCGTTAGCCCTAATTTTTGCTGTCCGGCGATTCCACAAATTCATTTACGGACGCCGTTTCACCTTGCTCACAGACCACAAGCCCTTGTTATCAATCTTTGGATCAAAGAAAGGCATTCCTGCCCATTCTGCTAATCGTCTTCAACGTTGGGCGTTGGCGTTATTGGGGTACGACTTCGACATCCAGTATCGACGTTCCGAAGATTTTGGTCAAGCGGATGCACTGTCCAGACTTATCAGTAACCATTCTACCACTGATGAGGACACACTCATAGCCATAGTATCAACCGAAGAGGATTCCGGTGCTACAGTATTAGCGAATGCCATTCGAGCAATGCCTGTTACCGCTGAAGATGTTCGGGAAGCTACCAGAAAGGACCCGATTATCCAAAAAGCGATCACCTATGTTCAGAGTAGATGGCCAGTTAAGCAGCTGAGTGGTGATATGCAACAGCTAGCGAATCGTCGCAGTGCTCTCTGTATTGTTAACGATTGTCTGATGTTCGGTGATCGCGTAGTAATTCCAACAACCCTACGTTCCAAGATCCTACACCAATTCCACTCTGGACACCCAGGGATAAACCGTATGAAATCCATCGCTCGCAGTTATGCATATTGGCCGAATATGGACAAGCAGATTGTCGACTTCGTCAAAAGATGCTCGCATTGTCAAAAAGCTGCGAAAAATCCTCCTAAGTTGCCTCCAGTACCCTGGCCAAAGTCAGAAAAACCCTGGTCGCGAGTGCATATTGACTTCATCGGACCCCTAGATGGTACCACATATCTTATACTGGTTGACTCCTACTCCAAATGGCCGGAGATATTGCCAATTGCGCCACCATCTACAACTCGAACCATCAAACTCCTTAATCGGATCTTCGCTCAGCATGGTCTTCCAGAAACAATAGTAACAGACAATGGTTCACAATTCACATCTAGCCAATTCCGAGAATTTTGCCTGCAAAATTCGATCAACCATGTCCGTTCTCCGCCATATCACCCGCAATCTAATGGACAAGCTGAAAGGTTCGTTGATACATTTAAGCGAGCCATGCTTAAATCACGAGGGGAGGGGACCACAGAAGATATCATAGAACGATTCCTAGTTGCGTACCGGACGACCCCGCATGACTTATTGCCAAACTCCAAATCCCCTGCTGAGATGCTTATGGGGCGAAAGCTACGGACAGTTCATTGTGCGATGAAACCTAAGCAAGTGGCGCAACAAAAACCCCAGATGAAGAATACTCGAATTCCCTACGAGGTTGGTACAAAAGTGTACGTGCGAGACTATAGACACGGATGTGATAGATGGGTAGAGGGTGAAATCACAAAGAAACACGGGAACGTCATGTATGATGTCAAAGTGAACCAAGAAATCTGGACCAGGCACCACAATCAAGTCAGGCCAAGGGAAGCGAAGGAGAAAGAAGCAATTACAAAAAGCGTTCCACTCGACTTGCTGTTGGACACGTTTCAACTTCCGCCAATACCTCCAACAGAGACGACTAAGTCATCTACTCAAGTAGAACATCCTTCTGGTTCTGTGTGGTTGCCTCGGAGGTCGGATCGCAAAAGAAGACACCCAAAGAAACTTCAAGTAAATCCTCGATTACGTCGCTATTAACTTTTCCAAGGGGAGGTGTTGGGATATTCAGAAAAATATCCCAAAAACAATTATCCGGTTAAGTCTAATGCTACCCTTGAACGTTAAATGGTGTCATTTTCCTATTGGACTTTTCCCTACTAATCAATATTTATTTCGCGTGTCATTTCCCCATTGGTCAATATTATTTCACGTGTTATCTTTCTGTTGGTCAATATTTATAGTAATCCTAACTGTATAAATATGCATTTGTTTGTAAATCATTATTCGGCTCCTGACCCCATAAACAATTTCTCATCTACGGTTCGTGTTCTGATATATTGGAGATTGGGAACAGTATTGGGGTCGAACTGGGATATCTGAAGCTAGTCAATCGGTAGAAATTAGAGTAGTCACCTCGCGATACATAACAAACACTTAACTTGTGAATAACTTAGCTGGTCAGAATCCAGCAGTGTTAATGTGTACCTGCAATCAATCCATGGAATCGCGCCACCGTCCACCATCTACAGAAAATTAATATCACCCAGTGAAAAAAATTCGTCAATGACAAAACTAATCTACTTAATCTTATTAATCTTAATTGTCAAAGTTTTACTACTTACAAGTTGTTAGTAGTTTATTTATTGCAATCAAAGATGATTCATGTAAATCCAAGCATCTGAATACATTTCAGTAGGAAGTGAGTTTGATTAGACTTCAAACTAGGCATAATCCACTGATCCAATAATCAAGTAACACAGTGGAATTGGAACCGAAATTATTGATCTGATTAGTGAAATCTATTTAGTAACAGTCGAATACTCACAATGGAGTTTTCCATGGTTGTCTAGCTTTAATCGATCCATGAAATCAACTATTAAAAATTACTAAAGTATCGTCGAAACTTCATTTGAACGATGATCATCATGTGCTCACTTTTCACTGGCTTCATGAGATATTTCGTGAAGTTCTACGGAGAATTCGTGTTCAGTGTAGTTCAATCGTGTGTGTCGTTGAGGCAGTAACTTAGTGAAAACAATGGTGGATTGTTCAGTCTAATTGATTTGTAAGTGTTTCGTAGCACTAAATGTTTGTTCTGCATCTAAATTATTTGGAAAATAGTTAAGCATGTATATGAACCACTCAAAACCATATTGTTTGTTCAGCTTTTAAAATATATGAAGTATTTGTGTATCGTACATCTAGTAATTCAATTTTTCCGCAATCTTCAGTTATCCACATAGATTGATTTCAGAGAAACTATGTCGTGGATTCCCACCTTTATCTATTGTTGCCAGAACACTTTATTTACTTTGTATAATGTTAATCTCCTATCAATCACAACTATTTATCTGGTATATGATGGTTGGTTTGACTCCAATTGTTCTTGTGTTCTCTAGATTGTACGGTATAGATTGTAAAGATTCTTTTGCTCTTGTGTGGAAACACCTGTTCATGGAGGACTCAAATAATTCATTTTCGTGATTTCAAAGATGTTGTTCACGTGGGATAGAATAATGAATCCACTCAATACATGTGTTGTGAATGTAGTGTTTGCTGATCAGTTTGATAAGCATTTCCTGATGAAGTAATAGAGCGTGTCCTGGTATTCAATGTCCTGAGTTGTTTGTTTGCGTTTTCGAATAGAATGACAATGTCACAACATGTCTTCATAATTTCAAGTAGCATGGAACGAATATATCATTGTCATATGACAAACCATGAATCAGAATCCCGATATTAATGAACTAAATCTAGTCATTTATATGTACAAGAAGCGATAGTTATCATGAGTTATGTTGAATGAAGTCTTTCTCTATATGTATCTATATAATCTGGACACTTAATAAGTATACAATAGAGTGATAATCGATAGTCATTCGAAGAAATAAGCTTCTCTTCTGTTATCGTTTTACATTCGATGTTGACACACAATGAAATTAGACATAGAAATTCACGATTTATTTTCATAACTAAAGAGAGATGATGCCTAACTGTGATTAATTTATGTGTATTCGATCGCAAACGCCTGAGTATCAAGATATTTTACGTTGAATTACATTTTCACTAAAGATAAAACATTATTCAGTTTGGATCTTATCTCAGAATCTATATATAGTTATTTGCAATGATATCTACCTAAAGCACCCATGTATTTTGTCAGTGTCAAATGATACATCTTTTCTCTATACCTTTGAACAGTATGATAGATGAAAGGTTGCATTACATAACAGGGTTGTGTAATGATAGAAATAATAGTGATTATTCGTGCAGTCTTTGGAATTTCGTCAGAATGACGTTGATCACATTGTCATATGTTAAAAGTATCGACTGAACACAAATCTTATTTGATTTCGTGAACACGAAATTCAAAAACTGTTTCACACATAATTCTCTGTGCAGGTCATCCATGTCATGTGTGATGCTATAGACCATAGTCGCAAAATGTTGTTGAGGAATCCCATTCTTGGATGGAACGGTCGTTGACTGCTTTCATTTTTTTCAATGTTCGTCTAACATAATTCGATTCACCACCTCAATTAATCATAATACCTGCAATATAAGTAAAATTAGTAATGGTGGAAGTCAAAGATAACTAGGAGTATTTGAATTAATACGAACTAAGAATCCCAGAAATAACGCAATTCAACAACGAAGTACTAGATAAACACGAACGAATGTATTGTATTTGGAATTCCAATCAAGCACAAAAAGAATCCTTAGTTCTTGCTAACACCACAAAATAGTAAAAATAAAGGGAGTATTTACAATGAATAAAGTGTGTGTGTTTTACTTGTATGGACAGAAGAATATAATATTGTTCAAGAATTGAAAGTAGAATTCAGACGGATAATAGCGAAAGGAAGAGAAAAGAAGAGAGAAGATAAGACGCTTAGCAACTAAAATGAGAACGGAAATGAAAGGACGATGGTGTTTGTGAAATAACAATTAAAGAAAATTTGGCAAATTATTTACATCATGTACGTTTTACAGATTTCAGTTATGCAGTATGTGTATTAGCATAACTTAATAAATCTGTTTACTATTACTTACTCTCTATATTAATTACAGATGTAGTATTGGTAGTGTTGATAGTGATAGATTGTCCGGTAGTTGTTAAAGTGATGCAGATAGTATAATGTGCATTTCAAAATTTCCACTAGTGAGAGCGTAGAATTATGGTCTACTATGATAATAGTAGTAGTGCTCTGATAATAGACTTGTATCTCAAATTGTAGGTTTGTTATGATGTAACTGCCTACTCTTTAAGATCTTACGTGGAAGTCATTTTGAAACGTGTTTATTTAGAAGAGGTTGCACTTTTCTCGTTCTATCTGATGATAGATAAAAGGGAATAATTTAACTAACACTTCAAAGTCTTCATTTGAATAGTTCCGTATCCATAAAATTTTGATACAATTGTGATCTGTAGAAATTATTAAATAGACGATAAGAGATTACATTCACTTGATGTTTTGTTACTTGTATCTTCCCATTCTTATTTAGGAATGAAATCGATGGGTTCGAGTCCCGGAATGAACATCAACTCTGCGATGCAGGTACATTAAGATGACGAGTCCCAATTATAACGAAACGCACGTCCTGGATTCCGCTGCTAGCCACTATCCATCTTCGCTTGAGAAGAGATTACATTTTGTGTTTATCCTAATGCTTTATGATCCATTCGTTCATTACATGGATTGTCTGATTGAAGGAATATGTTATATAGTGTAAAACTCCTGAAAATGTAGAATGCTCAAAACAATGTTTGAGTACACAAAGAAAGGATTTGTTAACTCAGTTTCCATTAAAAATTACATTGATGTTTTGAAAAATAAAACTACAACCGGATTCTTCAACTACTTATAAAATTGTTATAAGTAGTCTAAATACATCTATATAGAGTAGTAAGCTATTTCGTTCAGAAAATACAAATAAAGAAAATCCATTGATGGAATGACTTCAGAAAGACAGTAGAGAATCGAAACAGCTCATTGTTTTGTTAAAAACGGTTCAGGCGAAAATCTACGAACTTTATTTGTTTTCGCTCACAAATTCCCTGGTACGGTCGAGAGTATACAGCCACTGCAAGAGAAATCCTACTGACTGTTATCTCGTAGCATTACTGTTGTTTACAAAATTGAGAAGATGATTTCAACTTGTGAAAAGAGAATGCCCGATGTTTTAACTAGGTTGCTGGATGCGAAGGATCTCCTCAAAAGAGTTAGAAAACCCTGAATAGTACTGTCTTCATCTGTATCTCAGTCAGCTGATTTCACATCTCGAGTAGGAAGTCGGTAGTTTCAGAGTGATGTGTGTTACTCAATACCGACAGACATAAGTAGTATATATCAATAATCGAAAATGGAATGTTTGGAGACAGAAAATTGAGAAAATCGAAAATCAGAGGACGAGAATGGAATACCTACTACTATTTCCTCATTCAGACTATCAACCTCATTCATTGTTACTACCATTAAAACACAATTATTACATAATGTACGTCAATCATTTAACATATATTGTGAACTTGAATTACTATCCTATTGATATCTATGATTGGAAAGGTAAATTTATGACGATTCTAATTGTTGTATCACGATGTAACACATAATCACTCCACTTTAAATGGAACCAATAAAACTTCCTCAATGTTAGATCTATCGAAGCGCCCAACTCACGCGATTGAGATACGCAATAAACCGAAGTTCCCAAAACAACGATTTCTCTAATTACAAACCCGAAACCCGAATCAAGAGCGAAACATTATGGAAACTGTTACGTTCAAACAAATGCACGAAACTGTGGATAACCTATACAGTGATTAAGGTACAGTAATGATAAGGATAAATACAATGATAAGTACAATAAACGTCATAAGTATGTGTGAGCATTTCGGAATATTACAGTACAACTTGCGTTACAACATAAGTGTAAAGATTGTTGGGAATACAACTGCTTACTGAATGTAAATAAGTAATATAAAACACAATATAGAAGGGAGTGGAAAGGGAGCTAGTAGGAACAATGTGAGACAAATATAATACATGGTAATACGTGTTCTAACAGTGATTCATTCAATCATAGTGATGAACATTCATTCTGACTCGATAAATATAATAAAGAAATATGAATTTAAAGTAGTTGAAGGTTGTTAGTAGATAACTACGCAATTACGTTTCATGTTATTTAACAATCATCAGTAAGATATATCTACAATGTTTAGGGTATTGATGTTCCTTTGAGGATTCGAACCGATTCATCCAGTTTTGACTACGTAACCGAGCTATTCAGACGTCATATAGACTTACGAAAGACTACCCCCAACCACATATTATACCATTTTTGTCCACTTGATATCTAGTCGCTTAAGCATTAGTTGTATTTATTCAACGCTAAATACTGGGTTAACAGAGCATTGGATACTGCTCAAGTATTCTATATCAATATGAAGTAAGAAAAGACAAACATTGTTCGATTAATTAAGTGAATTATAAATGAGTTTAGTTGTTGCATTTATATTATTCGCTTAGTATTATTTTACTTTCTTTTCACCCGGACAATTCTAAAACTTCTAAAATGAGACAGAGTCACTACAATCTATTCTTCTTCACAAACCAATTACTTATTTGAGCAAAGATGGATAGTGACTAGTAGAGGAATCCAGTTTGACGCGTGTTTCGTTCTATTCGGAACTCGTCAGTTGGATGTGACAGCAACTCAGAGTTGATGTTCACTATGAAACTCAAACCTAGTATCGTTCGCGTTATCCACTTAGCTACTGAGTGTTGAAAGCTTACTGGGTTTCAATCGAATAGCTTACTGTTGCTAACCTCAGATATCATTTATTGTGATTGATGATATATGTCTCACATCGGATATTATTGGGCTGTTCTTCCGGTAACTGTGTTTCATTGGAACTGTGAGAATGACTGCCTTAAAAATTAACTCACTATTAAACACATGATGATTGAGATTCTATGTGGTTTCTCTTTCAAATAGTTACGAATTTCCTTACTGTGATAAATTCACTCACTCATCATTAGAGAGTACAGATTTCTGAACGATTCTCAGTATAATTATGATTGTTTAGGTTGAGTAATTAAATATGGTTAATCAGTATGACAATTTTTATGTCTCATTGGTCATAAATGGAATATTTTGTGTATTATCCTGAACTAATTGAAAACCGATTATATAGAATTATGACAGTTACAGAAATACAACGATACACTGAACGTGATGTGGAGTTTAAAGTGATGATGATGATGATGATTATTTACAGTCTGACATCGGATAACCATGAGAAGTATCAACCAGTCAAATCTAAATGTATCCAGATTATTGATGAGAGTTTCACAGATACACAAACTTCAGAAGTCGGTAAGATTACAGTCACTACGACTATATGAAAGAAGCTGATAAATATTTTCTGTGATTATTGAAGGCTGGTGCCAAATATTCTCTACGAGGATGATAAACTACTTGTCATTAACTTACTTACTCATTAGAAAATAATGACTATTTGTAAACTGAGAATTTCATTCATCATTCTGCTGTGTGTTTGTCAGTGATTGTCAGTCATATGAATGAATCATTAGAAAGCGACATTCCTTTCTATACTCAAAGTAAATAGAGAACATCAGATAACCCGATGAGTAAGATAAAATACGGTGATAAATAACAACAAGTATGATTATTGACGTTTCTACAAACAACAAATGAGGTCGACAGACAGATATCGGCATATCACACACTCACATAATGATCATCATTTTTCTCACTAGTTTTACTTTATGAAAAATATTGTTTAGTGCAAAAACGCATAGTAGATTAGAAGAACTGAAATAGATGGGCTGATTTTGAGTAATATTCAAACATATAATCGCGTTTGAATCGTCAAGGTACAATCGTCGGTGCGAACGATTTCAAGAGGATGAGAGTGTAACTTGTTGTATTCCGGTCAAACAGATACAGTTCATCGAGTATAGTTCTATGTTCTGCGTTCATTCAGCTACACTTTCTTGTTGTCAAATATATTATGGTCTCCAGTAAATTAGTGATTTGAATGATGAGTTTCCACCTGATCAGAATGGAGTAGACGGAATACAAGTGAAACACTAAACAATCAGTGATAAACATTATGGAACTGAAATCACGCATCAATATCTCTCTCTGATTATCACTAATTAGCTATGTCAATTGATATAGGTTTGGAGAAATTCTCCAGGAATAACTATCGGGTTTTATTCAGCTCATCATTATTTGTACATTTTGTGCATATTGGTCTTTCTGTCCAGGAAAGTGAACGAATTAAATTACTCTGCATACTCGGAGCATTTCAATCTGCAATGTGAACGTTAGCCCAATCCACTTCATTTCGAATGAACTCCACTTCAATATGTTTCAATGTATTTGGCAATTTTGTAAACCGCTCTATTTTTATCACAGACTACTACTACTACAGCTCTGCTTCTTTTTAGATTTCAATAGAAAATGAGCAAAGTATTGTTTTCAAATGACTGATGTGATCTAATCTACGTCCACATAGATCTGTTAATTTCTCATGACTTTCTGTTTGTATACAGTTATCTACCTTTCAATACAGAAAAGTCAAAACATTCTTACAGTCGTCATTATTATGTTGGTCAGACAGAATGAATAGGACTTCGTTTAGAAGTTATATTTTCTTATTGAACCATGATGAAATCGTCTGACAGAAGTTTTATTAAAAAGAAATTCAAGTGCAAAAGTGTAAATGCTGAATTCCCATCTAAACAGTTTGTGTCATTTTGATTTGAATCAATCAAATAGAAACATCTCCATTTCATGTAAATGTCGGAATGAAACAGATAACTTGTATGCAAAGGTAGTCCGGGTTACAACGTACATTAAATAAAAGAGATGGATTTTCATTTAACACAAATTCCATTATCTTTTTTCGTATTTTGAATAATTTAGATGGATTATTCACTGTCAAATGATCTCATGAATGAGAAGATAATGGTACACGTAAGTCAACACATATGAGACTTGCACACTTACATCTTCACGGATTGTGATCACTTCTTGTTGGTGAGATTCAAATCTCCTTAGAAACTGAAAATGTTAGAAGTACTTACTTTTTAGAAAAACGTTGATTGACATATATGTGAAATCCACTCACCATTTGAATACATAAAATTCGACTTGAAGATCAGTTGACATGAACTGGTAATGATTAGATCTGAAAAGTCAAAAATTGATCACCATAGATACATTCAGTTACAATCTCACTTCGTCTGTTGAGAAACTTGATGATAATCCATTGCTCAAAAGAAAATAAATCGTGTTATATGTTCATCACAAAGCTATTCCTATGCACATCAAATTCATCTACACTTCCATTTGTCACATAGTCATTCCTATATATTGTCCTTTCAGATTAATAAGTCGTTGAGACTACAGATCCAAATTTATTCGTCTCTCATCGACAACAAACAAACATTGTAGTCAGAGTTATTTGATCGATTTGAATATCCATATGATATGTCCGCATTATAACTTATCTGATATATCCGAATGAGAAGATATCTCTCTATTATGAGAACGTAATTTACAAATTGAATGGACATATTATGTTATGCAATTATGAGTACGTCGATAATTCCACCATGTTACATAGGCATTCAGATCTGATGCGAATAACAGATACTAGAGTAATTGCAAAGATAGTCACGGAGTTGACCACAAGTTTGGTACATGTTTATCCAGTGTTAAATTGCACTCACATAATTCCTGTGTATTTCATAATGATGAATATTTAAACTATTGTAAAATTGGTTACATTCGGTCAGTCTGTAGAACTACATTTAGTATTGCCACTAATGATGATAAACACTGTGGTTTGGATTTTGTTAAATTGTTCGTTTCTAGTGATAATTTATCTCTGTACAACACTTCGGAAAATAATGTTCATACTCAGTAGCGACGATATACCTCCCTTGATTAATTCCATGACTGTTATGTTGAGATAGAAAGTATATCGTAATACTTCAGTCCAGAATATAATGACGCGTTGTTTGCCTTATATAACCCTGAAACTAAACGTCAACTGGAACAAAATTTTGTTCCACGTGACATTTGTTGAGAAAGCTGAAGCGATCCTAATCCTAAAAATAATTGATGCAGCAAAATAAATACAAGAAAAAACATTTCAGAGGAATCAGATCCTGAATATGAATCGAGTGCTTATCGGAAATCTGGTGCGATTTTGTTAGATGCTGATTCTCGAATGACATTCTTACTAAATTGGAGGGAAAACATTTCAGAAGAATCAAATCCTGAAGATGTCATGTTAAATGCTACTTGTGCTCATCATATTTGTTTTTTTTGGTGGGAAAGTCAATAATTATTTATTTATTTTCCTCAACACATAAACATTGGTACAACAAGACACAGAGTATATATGCGCCACATAAATCACTCGATCTGTGTGAGAGCTATGCTATATTCCGTTTGCTGTGGAGCGTTCGACCTAAAGGTGCAATCCACAAGGCGGTGGAGCAACATGGGAGATACAGTTTCATGGTAGCCGCTGACTCATAATTGATTCACATGTCATTTATTCACTCCGAATCTCAGAGCCTATGTGCACCATTTATTAGTACTCAGGATTTTCCAATTCCTTCATGTGGCTACTCCATACCCAACAACGTGGTTTATTCGCCAGTCATTCGCATTTTGCCCTCGCCTACTCGCGAGACATCAAGGAATAGGACGTCCTTAACTGAGGATGTGAGCACGTGGCCATGTAAGAGCATTTGTAGAGAGAGAGAGAGAGAGAGCTGACTCTCCTCACTCTCGGCCGTATCATGGCACTTAGGGGCTCCTAATGTGGAAACCTGAAACAAGTTCATAATCAATTTGAACCTAAAATGTGATCGGATGATTCAATATCAAATGTTGTATATCAAATATTATTTCATGGAGAAAACAGTGTTTGAAGAGATTTGCTTCGAATTGCAGACATCAATGATATAATTATACACATTGGCATATTATTCAAATACGCTTCCAGAAACCAGATGATTGTGTCACACAGAGTCTATATGCAAAACATAGCTGAACAAATGAACGATAAACTTAAGGAGAAGTACAACTCATTAAAGAAAATCGGACTCCTATTTAAACTGTGATGGTTTTGATAATTTTACGAATTAATGGTTTCTTCGTACTTCATGGCCTATGATTTCGAATTCCAAATACAACAGGTTTGTTTGTGCTCACTCAGTTCCCCACAGCACAATTCAGAACAATGAAACTGAACATCTTTAGTGACAACCGTGAAGCATGTTTGCTCCGAAAACTGCAATTCATTGTGCAACGCTGGATTCTTATTTTTCAACAGCACTTAACACACCCAACTATCAACTCAGTATCGGTATCCTCTGTGAAGCTGAGAAAGACAACTCCGTTTTAGCTCGTTTAGAGAAATAAGTTTTGAGTGAAACTGATGGACGTTTATTGCTTCTGTCAACAATAGAAATTTGGGAAGAATCACAATCCGTCTAGATAACACCGAATTAACCTTGGTTTGTCACTCATCATTAACTTAACAATGAATAATGAAGTAACGAACGTTGACGATGGACATTCACAACAAACTCATTGTTGATTGCAATTAACACAAAATAAAGTAAACACATGACTACTAATTCCGAAAAACGTGTGGTCAAACTCTCGTAAGTAAAGTTAGCTTCTGATGAATAAAGACAATGACGCAAATATTATAAATCATATTTGATATTTAATTAACAAGAATACATCGGCTATAACATAAGCAACCACAAAATGTACATAGTTCCGTGAAGAAAAGTCCAAACCTTTAAAATGAATAACAAAATCTAAAACTGTTCATTAAAATACGAAAAAGAAAAGCAGAATTGGTCAGAATATTCGAATTTAGTTATGAGACTTTGTTGAGAATCATTCACTATTTCTCCTTCCTTTATGCAACCATCTCCAAATAACACAACTGATGCATGCAGCAAAGAAGAAGACGACTGAAGGAATAACAATATACAGGTACCAAAGTGATTTGTTCTGTCTACTTTCTTCAGTTATTTCAAAAGTCGTATTTCCTAATGTTGTTTCTTTGTGATTGATGGGTGTCGACGTTGTCAAATCGTTAACATCCGGGCCCTTTTGAATAAACAAAACAGTAGCATCCATTACAATACATGAAATACGTTTTGATTAATTCACAGTCGCATTCTATAGAAAAACAAAACAGTAGCATTTATTACTAAATATCAAATATTTATCGGGTATTGATCGGTTAAATGGGTGGTTTCTTTGAGGTTTCCACCAACCTGAACTTCACAAATTCCCAACGTTGTTCCTTTATGATTGACGGGTGTCGATTTACTCACATCGTTAACATCCGGGCTCTTTTTGAATAGACGAAACAGTAGCATTCATTACAAAACGTGAAATATTCCTTGAGAAATTCATTCTGCATTTGTGTCAACAAGGGTGGTAGAATACAATTCAACAAACGGTAAGAAAATGTGCATTTTACAATCATTCAGAACAACTACTTCCTATTTTACTATCAGTTAACTAAGCACATACCTTAAAATGGCAACCATTCACTTTAAAGAAATGATGATCCTGATGATTACTGTCAATGCACGTGTTCCATTTCTTACACCAAATACATTTTACATTCGATGTTGTTGCATTCAGATATGCTTCACTTGAATTGTGTATTGGACAAATTGCTGTAAAAGTAATAAGGTGATTATATAATTCGAATACTTAAACAGAACTAAAGAGAATCACAATACATGCAACTATCACTCAATGACACGATAGTGATTTCAGTGTTAAGTGACTATTTCATTCACTGGATATTTGTTATCACAATGCATAACGCAATACTCAGTATACATTCGATTTCAATCATGTTCCACAACGGCATGAATGAAACAGGTTTGAATGTCAATTATGAACGATGAATTCCGACTAAAAAACTTGACAGATTTCAATGACTGTTTACATTCGGACATGCACACACGACGTTTACATTGAGTTCAGCAAAACTTACTGCATACTATGCTTTATCAATGCACAGTATCTTTTTACGAAGGCAGTGCTGGAAGTTCAGTTGTTCTAAGACTAAAAATTCAATTCAATCATGGTGATTCACTTGAACATTAAATGATGATAGACATTGTTTTTTCAATCATCATTGCCGTTTTTTCCTGAAAAGATTTTAGTTGATCTACTACGAGAAAACATATCGAAGTATGTGGCCGCATTCTGATCTGTGTGTTGTCGGTTAATGCAACAGACTAGTTGGATCGAAGAAAATTCGCCTATGATGAAGATAATACTGTATTCAATGAATACTGAAGGTGATTTGATCATTGGATAATGGAATGATTCTCTCAGTGGTGGAAATGTTGTTTCAGTAGCATAACACATGGTGAACTGAAATCTGTTTTAATTTACTGAGTGTTCATATTCAATTTCGTATTGTTTATTACATCAATAATTCTGAGACTGTCTATGATGAATATAAGTTTAGTGACGTCACATTTCTTCATCTTCATTTTATCGGATATGTATGACAAAGCAGAGATTTCGGAAAGTACCCAACCCTTTTGAGGTTAATCGCAATGACATGGAATGTTCTTGTGATTTCAATGCCCCAGAAAAATTCGATATTCCATGTACCAAAAAGGAAAAACAGAAGCTACCTGGTCAATCCACAATCAAATAACTGTCACCTAATCTTTTTCCAGATTACTATCAACTCATACATCGTTTTGTGAGTTTTTCCACAAGACTTCAATAATCGTTCAAAATGGGTAACTTGTCATTCTTGATATTTAAAAATGAATCAACGTGTATTTACTGATGGTAAGTCAAACGTGCTTTGAGACGGTTGCCTGGATGTCATTTAGTAGATGACTGCAGTTACAAATGAAATTTCCAGCGTGTTGAAATAAAAAGGATGGATTTAAGTGTGAATATAGTAAATGACGATAAATAAGGTTTAACATACTGCCGATGACTTCATACTCCACTAACGTGCCATTTTTGATCCATTCTGCAGGTACAGCTATCTCATGTTCTGTCTCACCTTATATGATAAATAGAAGAGAAAACACCTAACATTGAGATTTCTTTCTTGAGAAACAACCACAAAATTTAAGTTCGACCCTTTAAACATTTTTCACGTTTCAGCTTACAAAATAACAACATGGCAGTGTCAAATAAAAAACGAATGATGACTAGCGTTCCTTCTTATTTAAAAAGTCTCAGCTGCGTGTTCCTACATCTCAGAGTTGATGTTTACTGATGGACCGGAGCCCAGGATCATTGAACTCAAACGCCATACTGATATTCACCTAACCATTCAGTCCAAACACCCACTGGTTTGTACGAAGCGTGAAAACGTATTTCATTACTGTTCTGTGAACTCAACCTTCCGTTCGATATTTATGACGGCAATCGATTCCACTGCTAAGCACCATCCATCTTTGCCTACTACGCTTGTGACCAATGACAACATCGAAGCAATCATCACAGTAGAGAATCGAAACAGCTCATTGTTTTGTTAATAACGGTTTAAGCGAAATTCTGTGAACGTTATTTGTTTTAGTTCCGGAATTCCCTGGTACGGTGGAGAGTATACAGCCACTGCCAGAGAAACCCTACTGACTGTTTTCTCGTAACATTACTGTTGTTTACAAAATTGAGAAGATGAAAAGCCAATGCCCGATGTTTTAACTAGGTTGCTGGATACGAATGATCTACTCAAGGGAGTTGGGAATCGCTGAATAGTACTGTCTTCATCTGTATCTCAGTCAGCTGATTTCACATCTCGAGTAAGAAAACGTTAGTTTTGGTGTGATGTGTGCTACTCAATTCCGACAGACATAAGTAGTATGTACCACTAATCGAAAGTGGAATGTTTGGAGACAGAAAATTGCGAAAATCGAAAATCAGAGGACGAGAATGGAACACATACCACTATTCCCTCATTCACACTATTAACCTCATTCATTGTTACTACCATTAAAACACAATTATTACATAATGTACATCAATCATTTAACATATATTGTGAACTTGAATTACTATCCTATTGATATCTATGTTTAGAAAGGTAAACTTCTTCAATGTTAGATTCATCAAAGCGTCAAAGTCACCCGATTGAGATACGCGCGAAACCGAAGTTCCCAAAACAACGATTTGTCTGCAATAGCGATTCTTTATTTGAATAATACACAAAACTTAATTACAAACCTCAACTTATGAGGTGTCTGGAGCGTTCAAACGCGTCGTTCAAGTATGTCAACAAAAAGTCTTCCAGTAACAGTAAAATAAAGAATAATTACAACATACGATGATACAAAAGACGGTTGTTAGCTGTGTTTTAATTTGATAACAGTTTATGAACACCCGAAACCCGAATCAAGAGCAAAACTTCATGGAAAATGTCGATAACCACTACAGTGATTAAGGTACAGTAATAATAATGATAAATACAATGATAGGTACAATAAACGTTATAAGTATATGTGAACATTTCTGAATATTACACTACAACTTGCGTTACAACATAAGTGTAAAGATTGTTGGGAATACAACTGCTTACTGAATTAAATTTAGTAGTATAAAACACAATATACAAAGGAGTGGAATGGAAGCGAATAGGAACAACGTAAGACAAACTTAACACTCAATAATAAATGTTCAAATTGTGATTCAGTCTATCACAGTGATGAACATTTATTCCGACTCGATAAATATAATAAAGAAATATGAATCTAAAGTAGATGAAGGTTGTTAGTAGATAACTACGCAATTACGTTTTATGTTATTTAACACTCATCAGTAAGATATATTTACAATGTTTAGGGTATTGATGTTCCTTTAATGATTCGAATCAGGGTCATCAAGCTTTATAGTCAATGATGTAACCATCTAGCTATCAATATCAATGTGAAGTAGTTGAAGGTTGTTAGTAGATAACTACGCAATCACGTTTCATGTTATCTAACATTCATCAGTAAGATATATCTGTAATCTTGAGGGTGTTGATGTTCCTTTGAGGATTCGTACCAAGTCATCCAGTTTTATAGTCGATGACGTCACAACGTAACCGGCCTATTCAGACGTCATATAGACTTAAGAAAGACTACCTCCAACCACATAATATACCATTTTTGTCCACTTGATATCTAGTCGCTTAAACGTTAGTCGTATTCGCTCAATGCTAAAGACTGGGTAAACTGTAGTGTCAGTTATTATGGCAAGCCCATATACCTTATTCTAACTTTCGGACATCCTATCTTATTCATTTTACTTGAGCCATATTTTGACCTTGTCAATTATTCGCTTGTCAGTCTTCATTGTTTTTATATAAGCGTATATGTGTGTACACTTCATGTCCCATGACTCATCACATGTCTGTTGTTTATTTTGTCTGCCTATACTGAATAATGCCTGGCTTGAAATGGAGTTGTCTTCCCAGCCATCTTGGCTGCGCGTCATTTTGCTCTGTTCTATCACATTCACTTTACTTACGAAATATATGTATTCAAAGGCCATTCTCGTTAATTGACTTATCTAAATTCCGTGATTGACTAAAGTGATTTAAGTCGACGATGATATACGAGAAAAGGCGATAGCAAACATTTATACGATCTAAATAGGAGTCAGATCTACGAGCCACTAAAAAACACAGCATTGTATACTGCTCAGTTATTCTATATAAATTCGAAGTAAGAAAAGACCAATATCATTTGATTAGATGAGTTGAAGTGTTAAATGTTTATTATTTATTCTTCTTAACAAGCTAATTAGTTAAGCAAAGATGGATAGTGTTTAGTAGAAGAATCCAGTTTGACACGTGTTTCGTTCTATTTGGGACTCTAAAGTTAGATGTAACAACATCTAAAATTTGATGGTCACTACAGGACTCGAAACTAATATCGTTCGCGTTATCCACTCAGCTAATGAGTCCTGAAAGCCACACGCTAGTGCAATGGTAATAGGTTTAGATTCACTTGGCACATTTTTCCTTCAATCTTTCCATTGTTGTGTTGAGGTCTGCAATTTATCAATCTCTTATTAACATATGTGCATCCTTGACGGATTGTCTTGATATTACCTTAGAATGTGGCAAGCCCATTTGACCACTGTATCATTTGTCTCCTCATTGTAACTCAGACACTTAATTCATCATGTTAATTTCTGTGTGCATTACAGACTCTTAATTCACTATGTTAATTTCAGTGTGTATGATCGAATGCATGTCTGTACATTAACCCTTAAACTATCCTCCTATTTGTTGCAATGTGCAGATAATCGATAATTTATCCACACCCGATTAACTCTCAAAACTATATATATGGATTTTTGACACACCCACACACAAACAGACTCACTCACTTTGTTTCATCGTGTGCTTGCTCGCTGTACGCTTGCGGATTTTTATTAATCACTAACAATAAATTATCTCTACAACTGGTGTTCAGGCTTCTGAATAATCTCGAGTAAATCCGTAATTCTACTAGGAGATTAAGCCTACCTTAAATACTCAGTTTACGGGGATATAATTTATTGGAGTCAGATGTTGAGGACATTATCCTCAACAAGTACATAAGCATTCAAAGAACATATTGTAAGTGACTAGTAATGAAATCCAAGACACAGGTTTCGTCCTGTTTGAGGCTCATCAACTAAATAGATCTACATACCAGTGTTCATCTAACACTTCACGACTCAAACCAATACCATACACCTAACCAACTACTAAATCTCTCATCCATAGAAACATTCAATCAAACAATACCTCCTTGTTTCTCTTTATTAGATATTTCTTTAAAATGACCTTCAGTTATTTTTATTTCTTTGTTGGGCATGAGATTGGCGAGCACACCCCGTAGAAAATTTACTCACTTAGAATAAAAGCGCTAAGCAGAAATCATAATTCAATTGTGATATCTGTGAATATATTATGACGATTATTAATGAATAGACTTCCCTAATGTGAGTGAAAGTGATAGAGAACTAACATGATGATCAGTTCTAGTATTGAAGTGAAATATTGCTGTAATCAATATATACTTTCAAGTTGATTCAGTTAAAGTAACAAAACTTCATTTATTTCATTAGAAAAAGTTATATATCCGCCTTTGGAAATGTTGTATCTCAAAGGGCCGCCGATCATAGGTCAGTGACGTATTTTTCGGATCAAAGGATTCAGAATCTCGATAGACTATTCTGGTCCGTTGTCCCCGACTCAGCTAACGCGATCAAGAAGTCTGGGTAAGGCGTCGAAATTGTATTTTACAGGCAAACAGCAGCACACAAGTCAGGTCAGTTCAAGTCAATCAGGCACACAAGTCAAGCGTATTTATACAAATATTTACAATCCATATTGTCATAGTAAAATGTTTTAAAACATCAATCACTAAGTTCATCAATCGACAACCATTTAAATATTTAATCGATAAGTTCATCAATCGACTTCTATTTAATCATTTAATCGATAAGATAAAATTACAAAATATGAGTTTTGGGGATCTATCGTCCCCAACAAGAAACATTTCAGAAAGAGGAGGGATTTGTAAAAATTTGAGTAATTTAATAGTTGAATTGGTGAGTTAAATAAAGCTAGTCCTTCATGGGAAATTTGGAATCATTGGACGGTGGAGTAATTTCGTGGATTTCTTGAACTTGAACATATACACCACTGGTTGCTGATCAGTTAAACGGTCTACAGGTTAAGCGTTCGTGCACGAGACAGAGAGTTCCTGGGTTCGAATCCTGGTGTGAGGTCATGATGACGCATTGCCGACTTATTGGGATTTCAGAAATACATCCCTCTTCTATAATACTAATTATAGTTGACATTCGCGCATAAATCCAAGACCCGTTATCTTAAATCTGATTGATTCATCCATAAATTATAGTCTGATCTTAGAATCATAATAAATTTCCATAGTGTATACTAAATGTATCATTTGATTCAAAACTTGTTGATTGAATACAGTAATAGGTTGGTATAAAGAAGTTTCAAAACAGACAAACATATTTACATTGAAGGATCTCAACAACTAAAGTCAACCAATTACCAGTGCGTGATCAGCTAGTAGAAAACTATCGATTTTTCAAAATATCAGTTACGGTGATGAATTGATCAATTCAGTTAGTCAGTCAGATTCAGCGTAGGACCAAGTATATATATGAATCGGTCCAACTTGCCATACATCATTATTAATATCAAGATGAACATCGAATTCATAGAAGTAGTTAATCCAGTGTTGATGGTCTCACACTCGAATGCCTGTAACCTATAGACCACTGAGCTGGTCGACATCTAACCGTGTTAATGACTAACTTTAACTAATCTACTAGTCGATGTTATGATTATCATTTCATTCTATACATTATACATATAAATATATTACTTCCTGGTCTAATAATTCGATGATTATACGCTCCAGATAAAGATCTTCTGGTTTGAAACATGTGAATGATAGAAACTTTTATATTTTCCATGAAAATATATGAATTCGTTATTAAGAAAGTATACAGTCAACATTGAAACACTTTTGAAATCTGTTTGTTATGTATTTGTGTGTGTGTGTCTGTGTCTGAGATTTTGTTGTTTGTTGTACAGGTATATTTATTATCAACTACGAGTTACGTAATCATTATGGGATAATGATAATGATTGTAGCTATAACAGAATAGAATTGATTCATATACCATAGTAACAATCAGGATATTGAATGAATAAATAAGAGTAAAATGAATATGATGAGAATAGTGAGTTGAAATATTAGTAAACAGGACAAAGTTATGTATTCATCACATACTTATATACCTACATAGATACATACATGCATAGATACATGCTTAAAGGAATCTATCCATTTAACTGGTGTTTCCAGGTATGTTTTAAATGTTATTTCTGAATTTATCAACTTCTGATTGGTTAAAATGTTGATTTTTATATTTTAATTTTTAGTTTCTAATTAGTTGATTGTTTTCATGCCCCTGGTCACGTGCACAAACGCTTAACCTTTAGACCACTGAGCCGACATCCAACGGTGATTAGCAGTGACATTCAAAAGCAATGACTCATGGTCTTTGAAAAATGTCAGTAAATGATAATAAATATCAAACCAGTTGAATTGATCAATAGTTAAAAGGAGTCATCAACTTGATGTATAATATGTAAGGTGTTTTCTGTGAAACATACCCAGTTCAAGTTTCAATATGAATAACAATATCAAGATGTAGGTACATTCAACTGACAAGTTCAAATTAGGGCGAAACTCAGGTACTGAATTCTCTTGCTATTCACATCCCTCCTCGCTTTCTTTGTAAATATATATGACCTGATTGGCGGTATCGATACGCTGTATATTAACAGGTTACAAGTTAAAGCAATTGAAGATAGTTTGAAAAATTCTGTATCCTCAATATCCTAAAAAAGGAGTCAAGATCAATCAGGAATTGAACAAAAATCAGTATGAATATTTCCAACAATCAACATACAGAACTGTCGTCGGTATCCTTGAAAGACAATGATTGTTTGTTAGTCATACAGTATTTTTTTCTTAACTTGCTTATCCATATATGAACCAAAAAATAATCCTGAAGTGACCATATTCTTTGAAACGTTGTCATAAGAGATGAGCAATTGACCACATCATTACATGTAAATTTGAGAATAAACATGATAACTTGTATGCAAAGGCAATTCGTATTGAAATGTACATCATATAGATATTTCATTATCTATTATACCGTCATTATTTCAGAAGAATTAATCGCTGTCAGATGGTCTCTCACTCAAATCTCATTGATACACGTAAGTCAACACTTTGAAAGTCTAAACACCTACATCCTCACTCATTGTGATTACTCACAGTTTGTGCGATTCCATTCTTCTCAGAAACTGAAAGTGAAATCATTTTTACGTATCTGTAAAATGAAGGTATAACCGTTTGTGAAATCCATTCACCATCTGATTGCACCAGTCAGAGCTTTGAGGTTAGTTGAAATGAACTGGAAAAGACTATAAACGACGAGCAATAAATAGATAAATCAATTCACAATTTCATTTCACTGGTGTAAGAATGAATGCAGAGGTTTGTTTTCGTTTTCACGCTTCGATGGAGCTTGACGAAGATTCTGTATTGCAAAATAGATGAATTGTGTTTTATGTTCGTCACAAAGTCACATCTGTACAGATCACATTTATCTACACTTCCATTCATTGCACAGTCATTCGTATAACTAGTCCTTTCAAATTAAGAAACTGTTAACATTACATATCTGAAGCTATTGATTTCTCATCTACAACAAGTAAGCACTTTGATCAGAGTTAGTTGATCGACTGAAGTATCCATATGTTACGTAACAAAATAAATTTTCAAATTCCATTTGTAAATAGACGCTCCACATCATATGTCGCACCTACTTACAGTCGATTGTTCCAAGAGGGAATTATAGACAATATTGTGTACGTGCGGATATCTCTCCGACTATCAGACGTTAACGGTAAACATGACGATTTATTTTTTTCAATAATAATACACTAGTAATACAGATTTAGGAACAAGACATTTGACATTCCTTTTGAAGGATGTACGCTCGTCTCATTTGCATGATGTTCACATCGATTTCTTTATTACGGATTCAACTGAAGGAAGCACTTGAGGCATTACATTAAATATTCATTAAAATATGATCACTTTGTGAGTATACACACACAGTATTACATCTAACAATAACTTTTTAATTATTGATCTCGCGAATAATTTTGTTTCAAGCAATTGAGACCATGCAGCTCTTTTATGTATGTGAATACTGGCGAATGTATTAAGTTATACCGAACACGATTGAAAGAGATCAACATTCAGTAATGATCCAACAGACTACTTGACCATGTGTTTAATTCCTTTCATGGCACAATTCATTCTTGCATGTGATAAAAACAGTGAATAATTAGAAGTAAGGTGTTATCAAAAGAATCGATGATGTAAGAACCAGTGTATGTTAGTTTAATGTACGGAAAGAGTCGGATGCTCTGAAGCTTTATTTCATACTGCGATGATCGGCTTTTCGGAACGTCCACTGTGGAATATTCTAAGCGCAACTTTCTTGCAGTTGTTCACAAGCACATTCTTTTACAAGTGACATGGATATTCATCTCAGTGTGTGTCACCATATTTCATGAAAGATTGATAAATTAGAACAACACATATAAGCGAACAATAGTTTTCAATTAGATCATCATCAGGGTTCAATCTAATATACATGAATATTTATACGAAAATTTTAAACCAATCAAGGCAATACAAATTCATTTGCTCCTGTGGAGATAGCTATATAGGGCGTACTACCAGGCAACTTAACCAACGAATGAGTGAACATCTATCAACTTGGTACATAAAGGGCCAGAGAAAATCTATTCGCAGTTCTATCTTGACACATCTCATTGATAGCGGTCATGCTGTAGATAATTCGAATTCATTTCGAGTTATCTATCGTATATCTCCATCATTTCCCAACGGAGTTCGTTCTCGCTTCCTACATATAGCTGAAGCCATTGGAATTCGTGCATATCACCCCAATGTATGTGTACAGAAAAAATACCTGACCCCCTTATCCGTTCTATGGTCAGTTATAACTTAACTAACGATGTATTTATTTTTTAATTTTTTTATTATTTTTATTTATTTGATTCTATTTATGTTATCATTAACCTTATTTCCACATTCATTATTTTCAGAAGGGGTTTGTGGAGATTTTAGAAATTTTCACAAATTGAAATTATGAGTCAGTTGAAGTTAGACCACCATTGAATACCTGGAAGCACTGGACGGCGCAACTTCGTGGATTGGTGGAAGTTAGATATTAACACCGTTGGATGCCGGGCGGCTCAGTGGCTCTGCGCAGAGCTAGCAGGTCCTGGGTTCGAACGCCGCGTGGTGCGGGATCGTGGATGCGTACTGCTGAGGAGTCCCATACCAGGACGAAACGGCCGTTCAGTGCTTCCAGGTTTTCAGTGGTCGTCTAGCTTCAACTGACTCATGATTTCACATCCATTATTTGTTTGTAATTTTCCGCCTCTTTGCATTCTTCATTATCTAATTATTTACACACATCTTATTACGTAATGATTTTAACGTTTTGTGATTACTATTCCTAGTCTATTTACCGACGTTTGTTTGACCTTCTATTGCCAACGTTTAACTATTGATAAGAGTTTTGTTATTGTATTTTATTATTCTTACTACTATCAGTTCACCTGTCTTCCTACAATAAACTTGTCCTTTTACCTATTATGTGTAGAGGCTTATTGTATTTCATTGTGATTATTATCGTTCTTGAGCTATACCCAGTCTATTAATTACAGTTCACTCATTCACAACAACTTTTGGCTAGTTCATGTGAGATGGTCTATAAGTGGTGCTTCGATGTCCGATGGATTCAACAGAGCTGGTCTATTCAAGAGTTCCTCGAAGTATTGTACACATCTGTTCTTCTGGTCTCAATGTGTTTGAATTTATCAAGTTGAACCTTATTGATGATACGTTCATTCTTGTATACAGTGTTTGTACAATTCAAATTAACATCTTACTATGAGTCATTATAATCCATTGTGTTTTTCATCGTTCGGTTAACAGTTGATGTAATTCATCCTGATGATTTACCAGCGAACTCTATGTGTTGTGCTTCTCATGTTTATGTAAATTTTACTTTATTTACTGGATAAAAGAGATAACGTATGAAAAGAAAGTAAATCACAAAAATTATAAATCTTATCTTCAATGAAACGCGTTTGTTTCTAAGGTAAGTAAGACAAACCAATTCATTTTAATTGAATACAGATTGAAGATTCAGTTCACATATGAATTGAAATGTTGATCAGAATGATTGATCTAGGTAAGTTAAGCTAACCCTGAGACTTCATACAGTCCTGCAATCTATACACACATTAACAGAACATCGTTGTTAACTCTGACAACCTTATAGTGAATGCCTATTTTGCAAAACGTCAATCAATCATCGCAAACATGACTGTACATTTTGCGAATATTAGTCAGTCATTTCAGAATTCATTGCTCCTGCATTGCTTTCTGTTCCCGTTGTATCCTTCTCGAAATTCATGACCTCCTGCTGTTGAACATCCTTATTCTTCACTAATGTTATCTACTACTTATGTCGAAATAATTAGCACACATCACAATATCATACTCATATATTCGAACTCATATCATTTTGTGTAGTACTCAAGGAAGTCTCCTCTGAACTATCGTCGTACTGATGACAATGCATATCAGTATATGTGTTGTATTCTGAGAGTCAATTTGGTCACGATTTATACATTCGATGGTGTAGAAATCAAAGTATCATTATGTACCGTAGATTTATGCAATGTAATTGCTGAATGACGTGGATAGAGTTCTCCAAATAATGGATGGTGAAAAGGTGAGTTTAGTTCAAGACACCGACTTTCGAAGTATCTTGCGTAGATATCTGTTGATAAACACTTATATCTTCTCCTGGTTCTCCTGGTTTCCCCTCATACTGTAGAACTGCGTTCACATTTGAATCAGATCCACCATGTTCATTAATGAAACTGTCCAGATATGTGAAGGTTTTTACTTTTTCCGAATCTCCATCAATTGTGATCGCATTGGTGCATTCTGTGTTGTATCGGAGAATCTGGCCTTTCCAGTTGTGTATATTGAGACTTACTGACGTTAAGGCTATGCTAATCTGATCGTCCTCTCCTGGATTTGTTGTTGCGTGTGCGGTAGAAAAGTAGGTCAAAGTCCGATCATCGGCGAAGTCTAGATCATTCAGGTGTACCCTAGATGTCCACTGTATCTCATGCTTTGTCACAAACGTTTTTAATTTATGACCAAGCATCAGTGATAAATCGGATATCTCTGTGTGACCTTGTGTGACAACGAAGCATCATTTTCATATATATCTCGTCAAATTAACTTTGAGAGTTGCTTGCAATCAAGTAATCAGAATAAATTATATCCCCTGAGTTTCAGAATCCATTTTGTATTTAATGTATATACATTCTGAAGATAATAATTATAGAACTCTTGCCACTAGTTTACAGACGTGATCAGCATTTAGACTGTGTTTGTCTTTGATTTGATTACCATTTCTGTTGGCGTCTTAGTTAATTACGATGTTAATCTGGTATATGTCATTCCTGAGGTTAACTAAACTTGTACGTTTTAAAACAGAGTATAAACACCGAACATCGTCTAACTCAATCAAAAAACCTCCTCAATAACATCGATTCGAAACGTGTATATAAGGTTGTTCAAACCAACCTGGCTGTCAGGCTATTTACGAATTCATCTTAGAGTGTTCATTCATGGAGGAATTCATCTGATTTCTATGGCAAAACTAACACGAATTTCAACATCAGATGATATTTCAAAATGTATTGGATCTCTTGTCAAATCTGATCGCCCCAACCCAACAACCGTATCCAACTTCAATCAACATTCGATACAAACATCCATTTGTTGAACATTCGAGTGCGTCTATCCAGAATATCGTGAAGCGATGAATTTCTCTGCCATAGTGATTGAAATAAAACGAAACAAAGAATGTGATGTGGAGTTTTTCATGGAAATGATGATTGTTCATAGTTTCAGATTCAATAAACATGAGAAGTATCAACTAGTCGTGCCTAAACGTTTCTAGATTATTATAATTATGAATCCCACCGCTATAAAATCTACGAAAGTGACATCTCGAGGATTTGATAAGGTAATGAGCACTAATTTAAAATTAGATGGTAAATGTACACAGCGATTATTCGTGGCTGATGCCAAATCTACTGAACAATGATAGAGAATTTTATTCATTTTTCTGCTGTGTTTGTCAGTGAGTGTCAATCCTATGAATGAATCATACTCAAAGTAAATACAGAACATCAGATAACCTGATGAGTAAGATAAAATACGGTGATAAATAACAACAAGTATGATTATTGACATTTCTACAAACAATAAATGAGGTCGACAGACAGATATCGGCATATCACACATTCACATAATGTTCATCACTTTTTTTCATCAGTGTTAGTTTAAGAAAAATATTGTTTTATGCCAAAACGCATAGTAGATTAGAAGAACTAAAATAGATGGGCTGATTATGTGGAATATTCAAACAGATTTTTGTGATTGAATTGACAAGGTAGAGCACACAGTGTGAACGGTTTCACGAGTACGAGAGTAGCACGTGTTGTGTTCACGTCAAACAAATACAGTTAATCGAGGATAGTATGATCCTGATGGATAATCTTATCTTTTGCATCCGTTCAAATACACTTCTTTGTTGTTATTCACATAATGGTCCCCAGTAAATTAGGGATTTGAAAGATGAGTGTCCACCTAACTAAAGTGGAGAAGACGAAATACAAACAAGTGAAACAAGAAACAGTCAGTGATATACATTATGGAACTCAAATCACGAATAAATATCTCTCTCTGATTATTAGCTATGTCAATTGATATAGGCTTGAAGAAATTCTCCAGGAATAATTATCGGTTTATATTCAGCTCATTATCAGTTGTGTCTTCAACGCATATTCGCCTGGCTCTTCAGGAAAGTGAACGGATTAAATTGCTCTGCATACTCAGAGCATTTAAATCTGCAATGTCCACGTTAGCTCAATCCACTTCATTTCCGATAAACTCCACTTCAATAAGTTGGATCGTATTTGACAAATTTGTAAACCGCTCTATTTTATCACAGACTACTACTACTACAGCTCTGCTTCTGTTTAGAATTCAACAGAAATGGAGCAAAGTAATGTTTTCAATAGTTTGATGTGATCTAATGTACGTCCACACAGATCTGTTAATTTCCTATAACTTTCTGTTTATTCCCGATTGTCTACTTGTCATAATAGAAAATTCTTGTATTGTATCACAATGATATAACATAAATTTCTTTAATCGTCATTATTATGTTGGTCAGATAGAATGAATAGGACTCCGTTTAGAAGTTATATTTACTGAATGAACTATGATGAAATCGTCTAACAGAATTTTTATTGAAATAAAATTCAAGTGTAAATGTGTAAATGCCGAATTCCCATCTAAACAGTTTGTGTCACTTTGATTTGAATCAACCAGATCAAAACAATACACAATTGATAGTCTATTCAGAGGTGTTTGCAAGCAAAAAACTGCTTTTTCGTAAACACATGAGCACAAATTTTGAATGACATGTTAACCAACCGTGTATTACAAAGCAGTTTCATTAACAGCGGTCAGGAATATCAAACAACGGTGGATAAACTCCAGTTCATGTTCTCAATCGATAGAACAATATTGAATAACGATCAGTTATTCCACCACTATGATTGGTCAATAATGAACGTAATGAAAGAAATTTGACCTTCATGATCACTTCGAATCATCAAATCAGAATAAAACAACCGAACACCCAAAAAATCTATATATAGCAGACAATTTCTAGTGAAATTTCATTAACTGCTTTGAAGAAGATGATGAGGTGAGTGTTAGCTGAACACAAGAGGTCAATGAGTGTATCGTATAAATTGAAATTTGATTCCATGAGTTAACGTTCTTTTATTCACCTGAACCATTTCAGATTCAATTCTCCATATGATCTGTTCATTCGAATTTCTTTGATCTTGAACGCATTTTCCGTGTTGTGTAACTGTGATGAAATCTGTAAACAGCCGGAGTGGAAAAACTTTACAAAAGTGATTTCTGTGAATGAATCATATAGATATGTAAGTAATCAGTCAGATTCTAATAGACATATACAGTCTCATCATTATTGTTACTCACAAACAATAAGTCTCAATCAGCCTCGTCCATTTGTGAATGGCAGTTTTAATGAGTACAAGGAGACTGAAGTGAGTTGATTACATTTTGTAGTGTAGGCGCTATTCCTATATTTACACGTTTTAGATAGTTGAATCACAATTCCCGTTGAAATATTACGAAAGTGAATTCTCTGAATTTAAAATTTGGTCTACTGGTAGGTCCATAATTTTCTTTGAACTAAAATTGTTATTGAATTTACTTGATCCCCAATTAATCTCATGAATCATAGTGGATTCAATTTCTTCAATGAATCAGTTGCATACTCCTTATGACGCGCCGATTTCTTCAATGAATCACTTACATGCTCCATGTCCAACTTATGCAATTTATATTTTATTCATTCCATGTGAAATTATCAATCGAATTGTATGTTTTCATTATCAAAAATATAGGGTATTTAGATATATATAAAAACGACAAGATAATTGGACAAATCTCGAATAATTTAGGAATAGAATTTTCACGTCAACTTTTGAATGAGAGTGAGTTTCTTGAATTATTCAGTTGCAGTTTGTTTTATTTACTGTTCTCAAATACATTTCGCATATAAGGAATCTCATCGACCCGACAATTCTCAGTAAAGTGAGTGAATCAAACTAAACAAATGTGCAGTAATAAGCGATGTTCTGAGTTAAACCAGGTTGTACTCTTGAAGACGACAATTTATCAAATCTCATTTGATGCCCTACAATACATTTACAGCACTTACTTGATTCCTAAATGCTAAATGTCTGTCGACCATCGTATATTTAACCGTATCTCAATAATCAATTTCATACGATTATGATCTTCGAATCCAATCACTTCCTGAAACACCGGACTAATGAACGAACGTGAACAGTTGTCTAGTGCAAGATTCTTTACTCAAACTAGAACACCTAGAATATCAAGTTAACATCCGCATATCTCGGTCAGCTATACAAATTGATGATCAACAAAATTTGGCCTCCAAGAATTACCGAAAGTCGGTTACTCAGTCAAAAACATTTGAGAAAATTTTACGGAAGTGTAACATTCTTCTAACTTAGAAGGATTGAAATGTTCATCATATAGTTGAAGTGACAATAAACCTTGAACCTTCCTCATAAGCGATGATCAAGCATTTCACCACACCATTTCATGTAAATGTTGGAATGAATCTGATAACTTGTATACTGAGGTAGTCCATGTTAAAACGTACATTTAATAAAAGAGATGGATTATCATTTTACACAAATTTCATTATCTATTTTCATTTTCAATAATTCAGAGGGATTAATCGTTGTCAAATGGTCTCTTGAAGGAAAAGATAAAGGTAAACATGATTCATGACAAGTGAACTTTGCACACTTACTTCTTTACTCCTTGTGACCACTCACTGTTTGTGTGATTCAGTTTTCAGAAAATTGACATGTAAAACTTTGTTACTTTTCTAGAAAATGAGGGTCTAACCAAATGTGAAATCCATTCACCGTTTGATCACACATTGAATGTGATTTGAAGCTCAGTTGACATCGACTGAGAAAAATTAGATATGACGTGTAAAATATTGATGTACATTGACTCTTTGAAAACCTGTGCAGAGATACATTTTTGTTCAAATGCTTCAATGAAACTTGACGACAAATCATTGCTTCTAAACAAACGAACCGTGTCATATGTTCGTCACAAAGTCATTCTTGTGCACATCATATTCATCTACACTTCCATTCATCACATAGTCATTCCTGTATATTATCCTTCCACATTGAGATATCGTTGAGATTACACATTCACATCTATTCGACTCTCATCTACAACTATCAATCATTGTGGTCAGTGTTAGTTGATCGATTTAAATATCCATATATTAGGTGATCAATGAGATTCTCAAGTTGCATTTGAAAATAAGCTCTCCAAAACTTATGTCACGCGTACTTGGACTCCATTGTTTCAAGGAAAATGATTAAAAATATTGCGTATGTGCGAATATCTATGCAGTATTAAACCTTTAATGATTCAATAGTAATACAATGGTGGTCTAGATTCAACTGACTCATGATTTCAATCTGTGAAAATTTCTAAAAATCTCCACAAAACACATTCTGATAATAATAATCACCTGTTCACTAGTGACTGACTTCAGGAGACACTTCTGGAGTTCTAGTGAGAAATCGTTATCAGTGAAGTTCAACCAGGTCTGTTGTGAGATAGGAACTCAATAGCGTACGGTAGCGCAACTTCGTGGATTGAAGTTAGACATTAACACCGTTGGATGCCGGCTCAGTGGTCTAATGGTTAAGTGCTCGCACGCGAAGCCAGTAGGTCCTGGATTCGATACCTGAGTGGCGCAGGGTCGTGGATGCGCATTGCTGAGGAGTCCCATACTAGGATGGAACGGCCATCCAGTGCTTCCAGGTTTTCAGTGTTGGTCTAGCTTCAACTGACTCATGAGTTCAATCTGTGAAATTTCTAAAAAATCTCCACAAAACCCATTCTGGTAGTAATACAATAGTAATGCAGATTCAGAAACTAGGCATTCAACACTAGTTTGGGAGGATGCATGCTCGTTTCATTCACATGACGTTTAGTTCAATGTTTTGAGTGCAAATCCGACTGACGAAGGCATTTGACACAACTCAGTAATTATACACTACATTTGATCACTTTGTGAGTGAGCATATGCTGTGTTACACCTATCTTTCAAATTCGAATTATCGTTGTCTTTTAATTGTAGAGAATACACCCATAGTAACTAATCTGTTATATCCGAATGGGAAGATATCTATCTATTATGAGAACGTAAGTTACAAAATTGAATGTACATATAGTTTTGCTTCAAGTACTTGAGATCATTCTACTATTTCATGCGTATGAATACTAACATTCGTATTAGGCTACATCACACTAGAACGTGTTAAAAAAGTGAATAATTAAAAGTGAGATGATCTCAGTTGCAAAAGTGATTTGTTCATGCCGAATTGTACCAACCATTGTATGTCAGAATAGTGTATGTAATGTGTCATATTCTGTCAGACTGTATTTCATCTTCAAAAGGTCGGTTTTCCGAAACATTCATTATTGTATATTCCAAGCACAGCTTCCTTGAAGCTCTTAACAATCACATTTCATTACAACTGACGTAGGTTTTCATCTCACAGTGTGTCACCATATTTCATGATAGACTGATAAATCATCAAACTTGGCTGAAGTTCGCAACTGACGTGATTAGTAATATCTATGCTCACCAGATGGAACACACTTTCAAAGAAAATGAGAATATCAATACATGTAATGTTAGTGTGGTTAAGATAATTTGAATGAAGACCCACTTATTTAATGATCATTTTGTTTTGATATAAGAGGTTATGCGCTGACAAATCCTCGTTCCATGTTTGTTTCAGATCTTTATTAAAATTCGCGATGCTTAACAGCGGAATCGATTGCCGTCATAAATATCGAACGGAAGATTTAGTTCACAGAGCAGGAATGAAATACGTTTTCACGCTTCGTACAAACAAGTTGTTGTTTGGACTGAATGGTTAGGTGATTATCAGTATGGCGTTTGAGTTGAATGATCCTGGGTTCCGGTTCATTAGTAAACATCAACTCCGAGATGTAGGAATATCCAGCTGAGACTTTTTAAATAAGAAGGAACGTTAGTCATCATTCGTTTTTCATTTGATGCTTCCATGTTGTTTAATTGTAAGCTGAAAATTGAACAAATGTTTAAAGGGTTAACTTGAATTTTTCGGTTGTTGCTCATAAAGGAAATCTAAATGTTAGGTGTTTTCTCTTCTATTTATCATATAAGGTAAGACAAAACATGAGATAGCTGTTCCTGCAGAATGGATCAAAAATGGCACGTTAGTGGAGTATGAATTCATCGGCACTATGTTAAACCTTATTTATCATCAATTACTATTTTCACACTTGAATCCATCCTTTTTATTTCAACACGCTGAAAATTTCATTTGTAACTGTAGTCAGCTTCCAGATGACATCCAGGCAGCCGTCTCAAAATACGTTTCACTTACCATTAGTAACTACACGTCGATTCATTTTTAAATATCAGGAATGATAAGGTACCCATTTTGAACGATTATGGAAGTCTTGTGGACAAACTCACAAGACGATGTATCAGTTGATAGTAATCTGGAAAAAGATTAGGTGACAGTTATTTGATTATGGATTGGCCAGGCAGCTTCAGTTTTTCCCTTTGATACATGTGATATCGATTTTTTCTGGGGTATTGAAATCACAAGAACACTCCATGTCATTGCGATTAACCTCAAAAGGGTTGGGTACTTTCCGAAATCTCTGCTTTGTCATACATATCCGATAAAATGAAGATGAAGAAATATGACGTCAACAAACTCATATTCATCATAGACAGTCTCAGAACGTTTCAGTACGTTTTGCTGAGCTCCATGTAAGCATAGTGTGTCCATGTCCGAATGTAAACAGTCATTGAAATCTGTCAAGCTTTCCAGTCGGAATTCATCGTTCATACTTGACATACAAATTTGTTTCATCCTATCTAAACATGCCGTTGTGAAACGTTAATGAAATTGAATGTATACTGAGTATTGCATTAAGCATTGTGACAGCAACTCTCCAGTAAATGAAATAGTCATTGATTTATAGTTGCATGTATTGTGATTCTCTTTAGTTCTGTTTAATAATTCGAATTATATAATCACCTTATTACTTTGACAGCAATTTGTCCAATACACAATTCAAGTGAAGCATGTCTGAATGCAACAACATCGAATGTAAAATGTATTTGGTGTGAGAAATGGAACACGTGCATTGACAGTCATCATCAGGATCATCATTTCTTTAAAGTGAATGGTTGCCATTTTAAGGTATGTCAAATCGGTGTTAGATGTTCTGAATGATTGTACAAATGCATATTTTGTTACTGTTTGTTGAATTGTATTTTATTACCCTTATTGACAGTAATGCGTATTGAATTAATCAGAAACTACTTCATGATTTGTAATGAATGCTACTGTTTTGTTTAATCAAAAGAGGCCGGATGTTAATGATTTCAAAACATCGACACCCATCAATCACGAAGAAACAACATTGGGGATTCCTGAAGTTCAGGTTGGGGGAAACGTCAAGGAAACTACCAATGGAAATGAACAATACTCGGTAAATATTTGATATTTAGTAATAAATGCTACTGTTTTGTTTTTCTATAGAATGCGACTACTGAAATAACTCAAGAAAGTGGACAGAACAAATCACTTTGGTATCTGTATATAATAATTCCACTGATCGTCTTCATCGCTGCATGTACCGTATGTGTTACCTGGAAATGTTTGCATAAAAAAAGGAGAAGTAGTGAATGATTCTCAACAAAGTATCATAACTAAATTCGAATATTCTGACCAATTCTGCTTTTCTTTTTCCTATTTTAATGAACAGTTTTAGATTTCGTTATTCATTTTAAAGGTTTGGACTTTTCCTTACGGAACTATGTACATTTTGTGCTTGTTTATGTTATAGCCGATGTATTCTTGTTAATTAAATATCAAACATGATTTATAATATTTACGTCATTGTCTTTATTCATCAGAAGTTGACTTTTCTTACGAGAGTTTGACAACACTTTTTTCGGAAGTAATAGTCATGTGTTTTCGTGATTTTGTGTTAATTGCAATCAACAATGAGTTTGTTGTGAATGTCGATCGTCATCCTTCGTTACTTCATTATTCATTGTTATGTTAATGATGAGTGACAAACCAAGGTTAATTCGGTGTTATCTAGATTGATTGTGATTCTTCCCAAATTTCTATTGTTGACAGAAGCAATAAACGGCCATCAGTTTCACTCAAAACTTATTCCTCCAAACCAGCTAAAACGGAGTTGTCCTTCTTAGCTTCACAAACGATACCGTTACTGAGTTGATAGTTTAGTGTGCTAAGTGCTGTTGAAAAATAAGTATCCAGCGTTGCACAATGAATTGCAGTTTTCGGAGCAAACATTCTTCACGGTTATCAATGAATATATTCAGCTTCATTGTTCCGAATTGTGCTGTGGAGAACTGAATGAACACACACGAACCTGTTGTATTTGGAATTCAAAATCATAGGCCATGCAGTACGAAGAAACCATTAATTTGTAAAATTATCAAAATCTTAACAGTTTAAATAGGAGCCTGAATTTATTTAATGGGTTGTACTTCTCCTTAAGTTTATCGTTCATTTGTTCAGCTATGTTTTGCATGTAGACTCTGTGTGACACAGTCATCTGGTTTCTGGAAACGTATTTGAATGATATGCCTATGTGTATAATTATATCATTGATGTCGACAATTCGAAGCATAGCTCTTCCAACACTGTTTTTTCCATGAAATAATATTTGATATACAACATTTGATATTAAATCATCCGATCACATTTTAGGTTCAAATTGATTATGAACTTGTTTCAAGTTTCCACATTAGGAGCCCCTAAGTGCCATGATACGGCCGAAAGTGAGGAGAGTCAGCTTTCTCTCCAAATGCTTTCAGATGGCCAAGTGCGTACATCTCCTGCCAAGGACGTCTAACTCACTGAGTTCTCGTGACGATGCGAGGACAAAATGTGAACGGCTGGTGAATAAAACTTGCTGTTGGATATAAAGTAGCCACTTAGAGGAATTGGAAAACCCTGAGTACTAATCATTAGTGCACACAGGCTCTAGGAATCTGAGTGAATAAATGACATGTGAATCAATTATTAGTCAGCGGCTACAATGAATCTGCATCTCCCACGTTGATCCACCGCCTTGTGGATCGCACCTTTAGGTCGAACGCTCCACCACTTATTTCGTACAAGGCAACCGGAAAATACCCTTGCCCTCACACAGATCGAGTGAGTGCCTCGTTGTATCAATGTTTATGTGTTCAGGAAAATAAATAAATAAATATTGACTTTCCCACCAAAAAACAAATATGATGAGCACAAGTAGCATTTAACATGACATCTTCAGGATTTGATTCTTCTGAAATGTTTTTCCTCCAATTTAGTAAGAATGTCATTCGAGAATCAGCATCTAACAAAATCGCACCAGATTTCCGATTAGCATTCGATTCATTCAACATATTTTTCTCATTTTTATACAAAATTCCATCAGAAATATGCAACTCTCGATGACAACTCATCTCTGTTAAAAGATCATGAAGTATGTGATAACTTACTTACGCCTGTCACTCCTCGTGAAGGAGCATAGGCCGCTCACCAGCATTCTCCATCCAACCCTGTCCTGGGCAATCCTTTCTAGCTCCGTCCAGTTGTAATTCATCGTTTTCATATCTGCTTCTATTATCCGACGCAATGTGTTCTTTGGCCTTCCTCTTTTTCGCTTCCCTTCAGGATTCCAAGTTAGCGCTTGTCTCGTGATGCAGTTTGACGATTTGCGTAATGTATGTCCTATCCATTTCCATCGTCTTTTCCTAATTTCTTCATCAGCTGGAAGTTGGTTTGTTCTCTCCCACGGAAGGCTATTGCTGATGGTATCCGGCCAATGGATGTTGAGTATCTTGCGTAGACAACTATTTATAAATACTTGTACCTTCTTGGTGGTTGTTCTTGTAGTTCTCCAAGTTTCAGCTCCATACAGTAGAACTGCTTTGACGTTGGTATTGAAGATTCTCACTTTGATATTGGTTGAAAGTTGTTTTGAGTTCCATATGTTCCTTAACTGTAGGAATGCTGTCCTTGCTTTGCCAATCCTTGCCTTTACGTCTGCATCCGAATCTCCTTGTTCATCGATGATGCTTCCTAGGTATGTGAAGGACTCTACATTTTACAGAGTTTCGCCATCAAGAGTGATTGGTTTGTTGTTTTCCGCTTTGAATTTAAGGACTTTGGTTTTCCCTTTGTGTATGCTGAGGCCTACTGATGCAGAGAATGCCGCCACACTGGCTGTCTTTGTCTGCATTTGTTAGTGTGTACGTGATATGAGGGCTAGGTCATCTGCAAAGTCCAAATCGTCTAATTGATTTCGAGCTGTTCATTGTATTCCGTGTTTTCCTTCAGATGTCAAGGTCTTCATAATCCAGTCGACCACCAGAAGAAAGAGGAAGGGAGAGAGTTAACAGCCTTGTCTGACTCCGGTCCTTACTTGGAATGCATCTGTCAGCTGTCCTCCATGCACGACTTTGCACTGTAGTCCGTCGTATGAGTTCCGGATAATGTTGACAATCTTCTCAGGAACTCCGTAGTGTCGAAGAAGTTTCCATAACGTCCTCCTATCCACACTGTCAAATGCCTTTTCATAATCAATGAAGTTGATGTATAGTGATGAGTTCCACTCAACTGATTGTTCGACGATGATCCGTAGTGTTGCAATTTGGTCTGTGCATGATCGATCCTTACGGAATCCAGCTTGTTGATCTCGAAGTTGGGCGTCTACTGCATTTTTCATCCGGTTCAGCAACACTCTGTTGAAGACTTTCCCTGGTATTGACAGCAGTGTAATGCTTCTGTAGTTTTCACATTTACTCAGATCTCCTTTCTTTGGAATCTTCACGAGGTGCCCTTCTTTCCAGTCCATCGGCACTTGTTCCTCCTTCCAAATCTTTTTGAATGGAAGGTGAAGCATGTTTGTAGTTGCTTCGATGTCTGACTTCAGTGCTTCAGTTGGTATGTTGTCCAGACCCGCTGCTTTCCCGTTCTTGATTTGTCTGACGGCCATTCTAATTTCTTCCTTCGTTGGTGGGTCGACGTCTATGGGAAGATCTGTGTGTGCCGCTTCGATGTCCGGTGGATTCATTGGAGCCGGTCTATTCAGGAGTTCCTCGAAGTATTCTACCCATCTGTCCCGCTGTTGTTGAATTTCGGTGATTGGCTTGCCTTCTTTGTCTTTGACCGGTCTCTCTGGTTTACTGTATTTCCCTGATAGTTTCTTCGTTGTATCGTGAAGCTGTTTCATATTTCCTTATCTAGCAGCTTCTTGTGCCGTCGTTGCTAGTTCTTCCACGTATTTCTTCTTGTCGGCTCTAATGCTCCTCTTCACTTGTTTGTTTGCTTCTATGTATTCAGCACGTGCTTGGACTTTCTCTGCTCGTGTTCGGCTGTTGTTTATTGCTGCCTTCTTGTTCTTCTTCTCTTTGATCTTGTCCAGTGTTTCTGTAAAGATCCACTCCTTATGATGGTATTACTTTAGACCCAGAACCTCTTGACACGTTGAAGTTAATGCTTCCTTGATGCCTTTCCAGTTGTTCTCCATACTAGTTTCTTCTTCCTTCCGTAGATCTTCTAAGGCTTGGAACCTGTTGTTGAGAGCAATCTTGAATTCATTGAGTTTGTCAGTATCTCGAAGGAAGGCTGTATTGAACCTTTGTAGTGCTGTTTGTCCACTTGTCCAGTTCTTTTTTAGCTTCAGTTTTAAATTGGCCACAACTAGTTGGTGATCTGAAGCTACGTCAGCGCCTCTCCTGGTTCTCACATCTTCCATTGTCCTTCGGAATTTTTTGTTGATGCAAATATGATCTATTTGGTTCTCTGTAGTGTGGTCAGGTGAGATCCATGTAGCCTTGTGTATACGCTTGTGTGGAAATATTGTGCCTCCTATGACCAATTTGTTGAATGCACATAGAGTTGCTAATCTTTCTCCATTTTCGTTTCTTTCTCCCAGTCCATGTCGTCCCATAATATCTTCATATCCAGTGTTGTCTATTCCGACTTTGGCATTTAGATCTCCCATCACAATAGTTAGGTCCTTTCTTGGGCATTTCTCAATGACTGACTGCAGCCGCTCGTAGAACTGATCTTTAATGTCGTCGTTGCTATCATTTGTGGGTGCATAACATTGGATAATATTCAATAAGATCCCCTCCTTCTTTTTTTTGAATGATGCTTTGATGATTCTGGATCCGTGAGATTCCCATCCTACATGTGCATTTCGTGCTACTTTGGACAGCATAAGAGCGACTCCCTGAGTGTGTGGAGCAATGTCCTCTTCGTGACCGGAGTATAGCAGCATCTCTCCCGTAGCTAGCCTTTTCTGTTCAGCTTGGGTCCAGTGGGTTTCGCTGATTCCCAGTACTGCTAAGTTGTATCTCCTCATTTCCATTGCTATTTGACTGGTCTTCCCGGTTTCCCACATTGTTCGAACGTTCCATGTACCTATAAAAATGTTTGCTCTGGTTGATAAATGGTTTGGATTATTTTTTCTGGTAAGCGTTTTTTTAGCGATTTAGTTTTCTACAGGATGGGGACGCTAACCCCATGCCCAACCCTCCTCCTTCACCCGGGCTTGGGACCGGCAGTAACCCTATGAGTGCTACAGGCGGAGTTAGTATGTGATAAGAATATGACTAATTAGAAACTTCTATCACACAATCATTCTAACTTTCATTTGGTGCTCTCGTATATTTTGTGCTACACCAATTATATTTTGCATAGTGGTAGATCCAGCTTTCTCAACAAATGTCACGTGGAACATAATTTTGTCCTAGTTGACGTTTGGTTTCAAGGTTATATATGGCTAACAAAGTGGGATTCAATTCTGGACTGAGGTATTACTATATACTTTCTATCTAAACAAAACAGTCATGGAAATAATCAAGGGAGGTATGTAGTCGCTACTGAGTATGAACACTATTTTCCTAAATTTTGGACAGAGTTAGGTTATCACTAGAAACGGACAATTTAACAAAATCCGAACCACAGGGTTCTTCATCATTAGTCGTACTACTGAATGTAGTTCTACAGACTGACCGAATGTAATCAATTGTACAATATTTAATATATTCATCATTATGAAATAAAGAGGAATTATGTGAGTGAAATTTACCACTGGAAAAACATGTACCAAATTTGTGCACACCTCCGTGACAGGCTTTGCAATTACTCTAATATCTGATATTCGCATTATTTTGTGCACGCATCAGATCTGAATGACTATGCAATGTGGTGGAATTATCGACGTCTTCATGACATATTTCTTTTCCCAGAACTCAAAATTAGTACACAATACATGATTTAGTAGTACGTTTTTGAGAGATGCGCAGGGAAGCGAAACAGGATTCTAGTTATTTATAAGGCACACTCTCTCCATTTATTTATCGAAAACTTCAGAATACGAATGTGTGAAAACCTGTATGCCACGTATATTTTGTTCGTTATTGACTTTTCTACACGTTGACCTTGTTCTCTGAGATGCACAGATCGAGTGAAAAGAAAATGAGTAGTTATTATGGGTGTCAAAATCATTTCTTAGTATTCTGTGCATCGAAATCAGGTCACCTCTTCGTCTACGATAGGACACATTAAAGAGGTCTTGTTTTTCAATCCTCTCTTTTTGTGGTAAACATCGGAGTTCTAGAATCGCACGGGAAGCTGCACTCAGTACTCTTTCCGGGTCAATTTTTACACAAGAACCTGCAGCGTCAATACATTTTTCAGGATTATTTCTCACCAAGGTTGTGTATAATGTGATGATTATGGTAGTATCTAACTTGATGAATGTCCGTCTTTAAACTCACAGTGTTGTAGACGTGTAAAACCCAACCTTCCAGCAATGATCATTGGCCTTAAATTCATGAATCACGGTCACTCCAAGATCCTCGTGAAACCGATCTACGGGTACAGGCACTGCCTATTCAGTAGCTGTTCGACTTTGTATCTTTAAAGTGCATGACGACACGATTTGCGGCATCAATGGGCATCAGACATTATTTTAAAAAGTTAACCGCATGCATCTGCATCTCTCATCATTTCTCGTCAGATTTTCAAATTATAAGAGCATAATAATATTGTGGATTGAACTATACATGAGAGATAATTTACATGCAGCATAAAAAGTAAAGAATCTAGTGCAGAGCCTTGAAGTACAAAACCAAGTACTGGTCTACAGATGGAGCACTTGTAATTTGCTCTGACTTCCTGTTTACGACCTATGAAAGACATTTTAAGGCGTTATACGGAGGGTCCAGCCATGACATGATATTCTAGCTTCAATAGCTGTCCATCTGTTGGCATCTTGTTAGCAATATAAGTCCATTTGTTGACATATTTTCAAACAATTTGCTGAAGTCTATGTAGATAACATTATCTAATTTTCCAATGTTTAAAGCTTTTATCCATTGCTTTCTTGCAACAAGGAGGTTTGTTTTTCAAGCTCAATACATTCAAGAGTATTCATAATTGAAAAACATCATATGTCCATTCAATTTTGTAACTTACGTTCTCATAATAGAAAGATATCTTCTCACTCGGATATATCAGATAAGTTATAATGCGGATATATCATATGGATATTCATATCGATCAAATAACTCTGACTACAATGTTTGTTTGCTGTAGATGAGATACGAATGGATTTGTATCTGTAGTCTCAACGACTTCTTAATCTGAAAGGACAATATATAGGAATGACTATGTGATAAATGGAAGCGTAGATGAATATGCTGTGCACAGGAATGGCTTTGTGACGAACATATAACACGATTCATTTTCTTTTAGGCAAGTTTCTCAACAGACGAATTGAGATTGTAACTGAATGTATCTATGGTGATCAATTTTTGACTTTTCAGATCTAATCATTACCAGTTCATGTCAACTGATCTTCAAGTCGAATTTAATGTATTCAAATGGTGAGTGGATTTCACATATATGTCAATCAACGTTTTTCGAAAAAGTAAGAACTTCTAACATTATCAGTTTCTAAGGAGATTTGAATCTCACCAACAAGAAGTGATCACAATCCGTGAAGATGTAAGTGTGCAGGACTCATATGTGTTGACTTACGTGAACCATTATCTTCTCCTTCATGAGATCATTTGACAGTGAATAATCCCTCTGAATTATTGAAAATACGAAAATAGATAATGATATATCTGTGAAATGAAAATCCATCTCTTTTATTTAATTTACGTTGTAACCCGGACTACCTTTGCATACAAGTTATCTGTTTCATTCGGACATTAACATGAAATGGAGATGTTTCGAGGAATCTTGTCACTCCAATGGTATAATGAACTTTTCAATCTAGTCAACTCGGGAAATTATTTCACTTCCACGAAATTTGTCCGATGGTATTTTAATTGAGTAAGAGTGACTTAATATCTATGTGAAAATAGCCTAAAATAATCATTTTCTGAGATTCAGTTATTCATCAATTCGGATAGCAGACCGAAGTGAATATATGTAAACTTGATGTTCTAGGTATTGAAGTTCAAATAGAACATTTTGTACTGGCGGACATCTCATGATCGTTCAATATTCAGCTCTTTCAGAAAGTGCAGGGATTTGAAGATCATAATCATACAAATATAATTACAGAGATACAGTTGAATCAATTATGAACTAAATAAGTGCTAGTAAAGTATTTTAGGATAACAAATATGATTTGATATTTTGTAGGCTTTACAAGTTCAAACTGACTCCACTCAGAACATAGCTCATTGCTGCACATTTGTTCAGTTTGATTCACTTAGTCTACAAAGAAGTGTCGTACCGATGAGATATCAATTATACGAAATGAATGTGAGAAAAGGAAACAAAACAAACCGCAACTGAATAATATAAGAACCCACTCTCATTTAAAACATCAAACTCAAACATTGAGATGTCTTTTTAATTCATTTGAGATTCGTCCGTAGTGCATTCTGTTTTCATACCTAAGTATCTGACCTTTAATTTTAATAAGGAAAGCATGCAAATTGATTGATGATTTCACATTGAATGGATTAAATGATTTCGAATGAGAGTGAAGATTTAAACATCTTGCATGGACTGTGTTTATTCAGCTATTAGGTATCGAACTAATTTCGACATGTAACACAGAGCATGTAAGTGATTCACTGAAGAAATTGAATCAACTATGATTCATGTGATTAATTGGTGATCAAGAAAACTCAATAACAGTTTTAGTTTGAAGAAAATTATGGACTTACCTTCAGACAAAAAATCAAATATACTAACTTGACTTTCGTAATATCTTAACGGGAATTCCGGTCTAAACATGTGGATGGTGCCTCCACCACAAAATGTAATCCCATCAGATTGAATCATTCAAAACTGCCAATCACAACTTGATGAGGCTGATTGAGACTAATTGTTTGTGAGTAATGATAATTATGAGACTGTATATGTCTATAAGAATCTGACTGATTACTTACACATTGATATGACTCATTCTTAATAATCACTTTTGTTAAGTTCTTCCAATCCTTTTGTTGACAGATTTCTTCACAGTTACAGATCTCGGATAATGCGTTCAAGATCATAGAAATTCTTATCAAAAGATTATATGGAGAATTGAACCTGAAATGGTTCAGGTGAATAAAATAACGTAATCTCATGGAATCGAAATTCAATTTTTACGATACACTCATTTACCTCGCGTTTTCAGCCATCATTCACCTCATCACCTCACTAAAAGTAGTTTACCTCAATCAAAATTCTGCAAGGCGATTTCATCGTCATTTAATATGAAAATTGTAACTTCTTAACGCAGTCACATCCATTCTGTTTGATCACCATTTTATACCATTGGCTGTTAAAAGATATTCGGATTAAAAAAGATAATAAATTCAGTATTCATCATGTAGAAGTGGAGCTGACTGTGCCCTTTTATGTAGATTGAGGTCGTCAAATATTATAACAATAATGGGACAATTTATTGTGTTAAAAGTGAGTTTTTGAAGATTGAGAACGACTTCTCGAACCAGACACAGACTTATAGTTACAACAGTGATTATTGTATCTGATTACTAATAAATTTGTTTACACGCAAAAGAAGAACTGATTTCCATTTTAGTATTTCAATGAATTATTTCCACATATCATTTGAGGTTGTAAATAGATGTTCTCTTGGTACAGTGGAAGTGCATTGTTCAACTTTAGAAGGGTTTTGTTGAGCATCACAGTGTTGTAGAACAAAACACTGTTGTGTAAATTCACGAATGAATCAACATCAAAATTAGTTTCAATGATACATTGCACACTCTATGCTGTTGATCAGTAACTAATTATGAGAAGAAAACTAGTCTGTTCAGGATAATTAAGATCTAGATTAGAACTTGATTGGTAGTCTCTCCTTATACTGTCTTGTGTATTTTACATAGTGTTACAGCGGTGTCACGGCGGCCTGCTTGAATATCTGGGCTACCTGTTTCTGCCATCTGATTATTTCAACAAGTTATCTGTTTTTTATTTGTTTTAATTTATAATTATGTCCATTAATCGCATAACCTATTCAGGCGCTTTTATGAAAAGCTTACGACCTTTCGCTGCACAAGTTACGAAAAAGTACTATAAAAGACATCGTGGTGGTTGGCAATATGCGTTAAAGAGAATGAACATTAATCGTTTGTCGATTCCCGAGCTTCTTAATTCTAACTGCCGGTCACTAATCAACAAAGTGGACTATCTGCAATTCCTACTTAGTCAAAATACGTATCGTAATTGTGGTGTCATCACAATTCAAGAATCTTGGTTGAATGGTTTACAGGATGACTGCCTTGTATCACTACGTGATTTTAAAATTTATCGTCAGGATCGATCGAACAATAAAAAGAGGTGTGGTGGCGGTGTAGCTACGTTTGTAAACATAAACTGGTGTCGATCTTCGTTTGTGTGTTTTAAGTTTTCAAATGACTTTATCGACCGTCTAACTCTAAGATGTCGTCCAAAACATCTAAATAAATACAAATATGTTTATGTTACCAATATCTACGTTACTCCAGATTGCACATCATCTGCACTATCTGATTTTGCTGATGAATTCACTGAGTTCGCTCTTACTGCCTTCAGTGATTCACTTTCAGTTGTATGTGGTGACTTCAATTCATGTGACTGTAGCTTCCTTACGTCACTGGGTCACCAAAATGTAGTGGATTTTCCTACCCGTTTAGATGCTTATCTAGACTTCGTCTTCATTAATGATGTGGGTATATATGCGACTCGTAAACGTGCTCCATTGTCCAGCTCAGATCACTGTATAATTCGTGTTCTACCTAAAGTATATGGAAAGCATGAGAAGAGTACACTCTTACGTCAAACCAAGAAAGTCAAATATAGGAATTACTCAGAAGAAAATATCCGAAATCTGAAAAGCATGTCTCATACGACAAACTGGGAATTATTTACAGATGACTCACTCGAAAACACTACTGATGTTATCACTTGTTACCTTAAATTCTGTTTTGATATTTGCTGTCCCACTGAAACCATTTTTGTAAGTTTTGATCGATTTACATCTACACAACTAAAACGACTACGAAGGATGAAAGAAAGAATGTACAAAGAGAAGAACTCTAATGAAGTTCGTAAGCTAAATGGTCTGATAAAGCTAGAGATTAGACGTCTCAACTGCATGTTTACTCAAAAGCTCTTATCTTGCAGAAACACTCCAAGTATGTGGAAACTCTTTAAAGAACTTACAGGCGACAGACAGTTTAGAAGCGATAACCAGCTGAATGTTAGTGACTTAAATAAGTCTTTTGTTCGTCAGTCATCTGATGTGATGCTCCCTCTATCCACGGGTTTAAAAAATAGCTGTGTTCCTACTTTCACTGAAACTGATGTACGAGGATGTCTCCGATCGCTTAATTCATCTCGATGTTTGGGACCTGATGGTATCCCAAACATCCTTTTTAAAAAATGTGCTGACGTTCTGTGTCATCCGTTCACAACAATATTTAACAGATCCTTCTCGTCTAATCTCATACCGAAAATGTGGAGAAAGATGAAGATAATTCCTGTACACAAGAAAGCATCTGGTGATAAGAATGTAAAGTTTAGACCTATTGCAATAACTTCACCCTTCCTCAAAACCATGGAAAAATTAATAATACTTCCACTTCAGCTTGCGATAAAAGAGCATACTGACCCATACCAGTTTGCATACAGGCGCAAAAGAAGCACTTTAGATGCTGTTGCAGTTCTGCACCACAACATAGTGTTCAACTTAGAAAAGGGTAAGAAGTATGTTCGTTGTGCTTTTCTGGACTATACTTCAGCTTTTGACTCTATACCAAGACAACGTTTACTTAACAAGTTAATCAGCGTCAACACTGACAGCTGGATAACCAACTGGCTATGTTCCTACCTCTCTGGAAGGGATCAGTACACTGTGTTTGGAGGAAAGTGTTCGGAGTCTCTACTGTCTCAGGATGGTGTACCACAAGGAGCTGTTCTTTCACCTCTTCTATTCTATTTTTTTCTGCATGACCTGCCATCTTCCACAGAAAACACTTTTGTGAAGTATGCGGATGATCTCACTGTATGTATGCCTATATATTCCTCTTTACATCCCGTAGAAATGAATGAGTTTTTGTCTCGTATTGATTGTTGGTCTGTTGGTAATGGTCTCATACTTAATCCGTCTAAATGTCAAGCTGTTAACTTTAGCATGAGACATGAACGGAATATAAACACCATTTTGAGATCCCATAATGCTTGTGCCATCGGAGACTCTTTCATAAACTCAGTGTCGAAGGTCAATTATCTTGGTGTCACCTTTTCCTCTGATCTGTCTTGGTCTTCCCACGTTTTATCGTTATCGAAGAAGGTTTTCCGTCTGACCTACTACATAAAGAGATTGCATGCTCTTGGGATTACTCGTCATTTACTCTTACAATTTGTCAATTCTTGCATTTTACCTATTATTCTTTACTGTTCTCCATTATTCTTTCACGGGCTTTTGAGAAAAGACTTTGCTGTATTGCGAAGAGTGCTGAAGGCAGTTAGCAAGATGTGTGGTGAATCTTTCGAGGCCATAATTAATATGGTTGTGGATAGACATTTAAAATCATGCAAACTCCTGGCAGGTGTTATTTTATCAGATACTAGCCATCCCCTTCACTCTTATCTTTCTCCTTGTATATCTTCTGGTAGAACGAGACGTAATTACATTAAAATCCATGCACGTAAGGAAAAGTATAAAAGTTCTATAATTCCTTACCTAGCAAATATACTATGTGACGAACAGGTTGTTAGAAATAACCTAGTTAATAATTTACATTCTTAACATGTCTTTAATTTTAAAAAGTTTGCACAGTTTTTTTTTTGTTGTTTTTTTTTATTATTATTTTTTTATTATTTCTTTTTGTATTGGCTACTGCCTTATTGTTCGTTTTTTTTTTCAGTAAGTAACTTGTTGAAATACCCTGTGCTGAGAATTCTATATTGTACCAAAACTATAATATTGAATAAAGCCATTAATAATAATAATAATAATAATAACTCTATTAAGCCAAATGGATGAATGAATTTCGCGCTTTAATCCAGGACAGTAGAAGTGTGACACGAAGAAACCGAGTTTAAATTCCTATGTCAGCTATTGTGATCAGTTTTATACCATACTGACATTTGTTAGTCATAATCAAAGTAGAATTTATTATTTCCTTTCAGGTGATTGAAAGGTAAATTATGGAAACCACCTACCATTTAACGTTACTGAATTTTCGAAATCCATTCTCGTATTTGACCAATTTAACGCACTTATTCAACAACGTGATTTAATTCGATGATTGTATACGAGGATTAGTGACATATATATATCTTAATGGCCATCAGAACCGAAGTAGAAACTTGCTTCAGATGTGGAGTCAGCATAAAGCTACTAAACTGTATTCATAGCAATTCATTTATCAAACTATAGATAATCTATTAGATATATCAGAAGGGTTTTTGTACATAATATAGTATTTTCAATAGTTGAGATGATGAGTCAGTTGAAGCTAGACCACCATGGAAAACTTCGAAGCATTGGATGGCCGTTTCGTTCTAATGTGGGATTCCTCAGCAGTGCTCATCATCATCATCTTCCAAAGCATCATCATCATTATCTTTACACCATGCATTCTCTGTCCAAACTATCTTCTTTTTGAACATTATTAGCCTTCTGCCACTAGGCATTTCACTTTCGATTGATGATACATACCACTTATATCTGTCAACATCACTAGCATACACCACATACGTATTAATATGAATCGTGTACAACTAAATGTGTAAGATTCAGAAAAATGAGAATACTCCAAAAGGGATTGATATATTTTCATTGAGAGGAAGAGGAATTCGTATATATCTGGAAAACACTTTGATTTTGAATAGTAAAGCTGATGTGAATAGAATATTTACAATTAGATTAAAAGGGACAATAAAAAGATACAAATAATGAATTTCTTTTAGAAATTTCAAATTACATGACAATACTACTTATTTCTTCGATAGATTAGTAGGCAATAGGCAATGTTCTATTATTAATGAGACTATATTTTATGGGTGACCATTGAGTGGCTCCATAATGACCTTGAGAATGTCCACCTAATTACTAAAGCTAACTGAGGATAAGGAACCTGTGTGAAGAAACAAAGATTATGATTCACAGTTGATGGTTTAAGGTTAAGAATCAGATTCAAGGGATGGGTTCGGTTAATTACGAACTGACATAAACTATAATGGTTAAACGCTATTTAGTCAAATGGATGAATGAATTTCGCGCCGAAATCCAATACTTGTTATCTTAAATCTGATTGATTCATCCATAAATTATAGTCTCATCCCAATACGATAATAAATTTCTAAATTGTTTACTAAATGTATCATTTGATTCAAAACTTGTTGATTGAATACAGTAATAAGTTGGTATAAAGAAGTTTCAAAACAGACAATCATATTTCCATTGAAGGATCTCAACAACTAAAGTCAACCAATTACCAGTGCGTGGTCAGCTAGTAGAAAATTCTCGATTTTTCAAAATATCAGTTACGGTGATGAATTGATCAGTTCAGTCAGTCAGTCAGATACAACGTAGGACCAAATGTATATATATGAATCGGTCCAAGTTGCCATATATCATTACTATGTCAATATGAACATCGAATTCATAGAAGTAGTTAGTCCAGTGATGGTGGTCTCACACTCGAATGCCTATAACCTATAGACCACTGAGCTGGTCGACATCTAACGGTATATATAAATTACTTCCTTGTTTAATAATTCAATGATTATACGTCCAGATAAAGATCTTCTGTGTTGAAACATGTGAATAATAGAAACTTTTATATCATCGACGGAAATATACGAATTCATTACAAAAAATTATATGGTCAACACTGAAACACGTTGTAAATATGTTTGTTATGTATTTGCGTGTGTGTCTGTTTTTGTTGTTCTTTGTACAGGCATATTTATTATCAATTAAGAGTTACGTAATCATTATGGGATAATGATAATGATCGTACCTATAACACAATAGAATTGATTCATGTACCATAGTAACAATCAGGATATTTAATGAATAAATCAGAGTAAAATGAATATGATGAGAATAGTGAGTTGAAATATTAGTAAACAGGACAAAGTTGTGTATTCATCACATACTTATATACCCACATAGATACATACATACATAGATACATGCTTAAAGGAATCTATCCATTTAACTGGTGTTTCCAGGTATGTTTTAAATGTTATTTCTTAATTTATCAACTTCTGATTGGTTAAAATGTTGATTTTTATATTTTAATTTTTTGTTTCTAATTAGTTGATGGTTTTCATCTTCTTGGTCACGTGCGCAAACGCTTAACCTTTAGACCACTGAGCCGACATCCAACGGTGATTAGCAGTGACATTCAAAAGCAATGACACATGGTCTTTGGAAAATGTCAGTAAATGATAATAAATATCATACCAGTTGAATTGATCAATAGTTAAAAGGAGTCATCAACTTGGTGTATAATATGTAAGGTGTTTTCTGTGAAACATACCCAGTTCAAGTTTCAATATGAATATTAATATCATGACGTAGGTAGATTCAACTGACAAGTTCAAATTAGGACGAAACTCAGGTACTGAATTCTGTTGCTAGTCACATCCCTCCTCGCTTTCTTTGTCAATATATTTGGCCTAATTGGCAGTATCGATACGCTGTATATTAACAGGCTACAAGTTAAAGCAATTGAAGATAGTTTGAAAAATTCTGCATCCTCAATATCCCAAAAAAGGAGTCAAGATCAATCAGGAATTGAACAAAAATCAGTATGAATATTTCCAACAATCAACATACAGAACTGTCGTCGGTATCCTTGGAAGACAATGATTGTTTGTTAGTCATACAGCATTTTTTTATTACCTTGCTTATCCATATATGCACCAAAAAATAATCCTGAAGTGACCATATTCTTTGAAACGTTGTCATAAGAGATGAGCAATTGACCACATCATTACATGTAAATTTGAGAATAAACATGATAACTTGTATGCAAAGGCAATTCGTATTGAAATGTACATCATATAGATATTTCATTATCTATTATACCGTCATTATTTCAGAAGAATTAATCGCTGTCAGATGGTCTCTCACTCAAAATCTCAATGATACACGTAAGTCCACACACTGAAAGTATAAACACCTACATCTTAACTCATTGTGATTACTCACAGTTTGTGCGATTCCATTCTTCTCAGAAACTGAAAGTGAAATAATTTTTACGTATCTGTAAAATGAAGGTATAACCGTTTGTGAAATCCATTCACCATCTGATTGCACCAGTCAGAGCTTTGAGGTTAGTTGAAATGAACTGGAAAAGACTATAAACGACGAGCAATAAATAGATAAATCAAGTCACAATTTCATTTCACTTGTGGAAGAATGATTGTAGTGGTTCATTTCCGTTTTCAAGCTTCGATGGAGCTTGACGAAGAGTCTGTATTGCAAAATAGATGAATTGTGTTTTATGTTCGTCACAAAGTCACATCTGTACAGAACACATTTATCTACACTTCCATTCATTGCACAATCATTCGTATAACTAGTCCTTTCAAATTAAGAAACTGTTAACATTACATATCTGAAGCTATTGATTTCTCATCTACAACAAGTAAGCACTGTGATCAGAGTTAGTTGATCGACTGAAGTATCCATATGTTACGTAGCAAAATAAATTTTCAAGTTCCATTTGTAAATAGACGCTCCACATCTTATATCGCACATTTTTTCAAAAAAATCAACTGGAGCTTTGGAGTAATTTCGTGACATTACGCTGAGTCTATGTGTATTTGTTCTTACTGCTTACTTTGAGGAAATACAAAGTTCATACATGAGAATGTCAGATTGTTGGGGTTGATTTTAAGGATGCTCCTATAACATTCCAGCTCTCTTCACCAACGTTTGTGTTGCAATAGAAAAGCGAGATTTTCTGTCTTGATGATGTAGGTAAACTAGCTTGAAACCTATGTCCAAGTATTACTTTTAACTTACTCCAATCATCCAACATCAGAACATGGTTGCAAATGTTTGAATGTGGGTCATATTACAGTTCGATCTATGAGATATGAAGATATGTATAAATGACCAGATAGGTATAATATTCGTCATCCTCTGTATTGAATTAATCCTCAATACTAATCACTACATTTATCCACAAGTAACTTATTGTTCTGCATCTTTTTTTAAATTGACCAAATTGATTGATTCTTAACGACGGATAACTTACTTACGCTTGTTAGTCCTAATGGAGCATTGGACGCCAAACAGCATTCTCCAACCCATTTATTGTAATCTGGGCCTTCCCTTTGATGTCTATCCAAATAATGTTCATTCTTCTCATGTCTGTCTCCATTTCTCGGCCCAATGTGTTATTTGGTCTACCTCTCCTCCGTCGACCTTCAGGATTCCATGTGAAGGCTTGCCTTGTAACATAGTTGCGTGCTTTCGTCAATATGTGTTCTATCCACTTCCAGCTCTTCTTTGATTTGATTCATTCGTCAGCTGGAATCTGTTTTGTTCTCTCTCTTGGTAGGTTGTTGCTGAAAATATCTGGTTAATGGGTTCGAAGTATTTTGCGTAGATGTCTGTTAATAAATACTTGTATCTTCAGGATGAATACTTCCGTAGTTCTCCTGGTTTCCTCCCATACAGTAGAACTGCGTTCACATTTGAATCAGATCCACCATGTTCATCAATGAAACTGTCCAGATATGTGAGAATTTTTAATTTTTCCGAATCTCCATCAATTGTGATCGCATTGGTGCATTCTGTGTTGTATCGGAGAATCTGGCCTTTCCAGTTGTGTATATTGAGAGTTACTATCGTTGTGACTGTGCTAATCTGATCGTCCACTCCTGCATTTGTTGTTGCGTGTGCGATAGAAAAGTGGGTTTAAGTCAGATCATCGGCGAAGTCTAGATCATTCAGGTGTACCCTAGATGTCCACTGTATCTCATGCTTCGTCACAAACGTTTTTAATTTATGACCAAGCATCAGTGATAAATCGGATATCTCTGTGTGACCTTGTGTGACAGCGAATCATCATTTTCATATATATCTCGTCAAATTAACTTTAAGAGTTTCTTGCAATCAAGTAATCAGAATAAATTATATCCCCTGAGTTTCAGAATTCATTTTGTATTTAATGTAAATACATTCTGAAGATAATAATTATAGAACTCTCGCCACTAGTTTACAGACGTGATCAGCATTTAGACTGTGTTTGTCTTTGATTTGATTATCATTTCTTTTGGCGTCTTAGTTAATTACGATATTAATCTGGTATATGTAATTCGTGAGGTTAACTAAACTTGTTTGTATTAAGACAGACTATAAACACCGAACATCGTCTAACTCAATCATAAAACCTCCTCAGTAACATCGATTCGAAACGTGTATATGAGGTTTTTCAGACCAACGTGGCTGGCAGGCTTTTTACCGTTTCATCTCCGAGTGTTCATTCACGGAGGAATTCATCTGATTTCTATAGAAAAACTAACACGAATTTCAACATCAGATGATATTTCAAAATGTATTTGATCTCTTGTCAAATATGATAGCCCTATCACAACGACAGTATCCAACTTCAATCAGCATTCAACACAAACATCCATCTGGTAAACAGTCGAGTGCGTCTATCCATAATATCGTGAAGCGATGAATTTCTCTGACAGAGTGTTTGAAATAAAACGAAACAAAGAATGCGATGTGGAGTTTTTCATGGAAATGATGATTGTTCATATTCTCACATTCAATAAACATGAGAAGTATCAACTAGTCGAGTCTAAACGTTTCTAGATTATTATAATTATGAGTCCCACCGCTATAAAATCTACGAAAGTGACATGTCGAGAATTCAGTAAGGTAATGAGCACTAATTTAAATTTAGATGGTAAATGTTCACAGAGTTTATTCATAGCTGATACCAAATCTGCTCAAAAATGATAGAAAATTTTATTCATCTTTCTGCTGTGTGTTTGTCAGTGATTGTCACTCATATGAGTGCATCGTTAGAAAGCGACATTCCTTTCTATACTCAAAGTAAATAGAGAACATCAGATAACCTGATGATTAAGATAAAATATGGTCATAAACAACAGAATCTTTGATCATTGACATTTCTACAAACGACAAATGAGGTCGACAGACAGATATCGGCATGTCACACATTCACATAATGTTCATCACTTTTTTTCATCAGTGTTAGTTTAAGAAAAAATATTGTTTTATGCCAAAACGCATAGTAGATTAGAAGAACTAAAATAGATGGGCTGATTATGTGGAATATTCAAACACATTTTCGTGATTGAATTGACAATGTACAGCACACAGTGTTAACGGTTTCACGAGTACGAGAGTAGCACGTGTTGTGTTCACGTCAAACAAATACAGTTCATCGACGATAGTATGATCCTGGTGGATAATCTTATCTTCTGCATCCGTTCAAATACACTTCTGTGTTGTTTACCACTAAATGGTCCCCAGTAAATTAGGGATTTGAAATGTGAGTGTCCATTTAACTAACGTGGAGAGGATGAAATACAAACAAGTGAAACAATAAACAGTCAGTGATAAACATTATGGAACTGAAATCATGCATCAATATCTCTCTCTGATTATCACTAATTAGCTATGTCAATTGATATAGGCTTGGAGAAATTCTCCAGAAATAATTATTAGCTTATATTCAGCTCATTATCATTTGTGTCTTCAACGTATATTCACCTGGCTCTTCAGGGAACTAAACAGATTAAATAACTCTGCATACTCAGAGCATTTAAATCTGCAATGTCCACGTTAGCCCAATCCATTTCATTTCCAATTAACTCCTTTTCAACATGTTAGATTGTATTTGACAATTTTGCAAACCGCTCTATTTTATCACAGACTACTACTACTGCTCTGTTTATTTTTAGGTTTCGACAGAAATTGAGCAAATTAATGTTGTCATTAGTTCGATGTGTTCTAATCTACATCCACACAGATCTGTTAATTTCTTATAACTTTCTGTATGTACCCAGTTAACTACATGTCAATACAGAAATTTCTTGCATTCCATCACAATGATCTGACATCACTTTCTCTAGTCGTCATTATTATGTTGGTCCGACAGAATGAATAGGACTTCGTTTAGAAGTTACATTTTCTTATTGAACTATGATGAAATCGTCTAACAGAAGTTTTATTACAATGAAATTCAAGTGTAAAAGTGTAAATGCTGAATCCCTATCTAAACAGTTTGTGCCATTTTGATTTGAATCAATCAAATAGAAACAATACACCATTGACAGTCTATAAAGAGGTATTTGCAGGCAACAAACTGCTTGTTCATATTCTTGAGTAGCAAGTTAATCAACCATGTATTACGAAGTACGGTTAAACACATTCAGGAGCAGTTTCATCAACACGGGTCAGGAATATAAAACAACGGTGGATAAACTCCAGTTCAGGTTCTCAATAGATAGAAGAATGTTGAATAACGATCAGTTATTCCACCACTATGATTGGTCAATAATGAACGTAATGAACGAAATTTGACCTTCATGGTCACTTTGAATCATCGAATCAGAATAAAACAACCAAACACTCAATAAATCTATATATACCAGACAATTTTTAGTGAAATTTCATTAACTGCTTTGAAGAAGATGATGAGGTGAGTGTTAGCTGAACACAAGAGGTCAATGAGTGTATCGTATAAATTGAAATTTGATTCCATGAGATAACGTTCTTTTATTCACTTGAACCATTTCAGATTCAATTCTCCATCTGATCTGTTCATTCGAATTTCTTTGATCTTGAACCTGTTTTCCGTGTTCTGTATCTGCGATGAAATTTGTAAACAACCGGATTGGGTGAACTTTACAAAAGTGATTTTTATGAATGAATCATATCGATATGTAAGTAATCGGTCAGATTCTAATAGACATATACAGTCTCATCATTATTATTACTCACAAACCATTAATCTCAATCAGCCTCGTCCAAATGTGAATGGCAGTTTCAAGATATTCGAAGAGGATAAAGTGAGTTGATTACATTTTGTAGTGGAGGCGCTATTCATATATTTACACCTTTTAGCCTATTAAACCAGAATTCCCGTTAAAATATTTTGAAAGTCAAGTCAGTAAATTTGAATTTTTGTCTATTGGTGAGTCCATAATTTTTTTTGAATTAAAATTGTTATTGAATTTACTTGATCACCAATTAATCGCATGAATCATAGTGGATTCAATTTCTTCAATGAATCAGTTGCATGCTCCTTATGACGCGCCGATTTCTTCAATGAATCACTTACATGCTCCTTATGACGCGCCGATTTCTTCAATGAATCACTTACATGCTCCTTATGAAGCGCCGATTTCTTCAATGAATCACTTACATGGTCCTTATGAAGCGCCGATTTCTTCAATGAATCAGTTGCATGCTCCTTATGACGCGCCGATTTCTTCAATGAATCACTTACATGCTCCATGTCCAACTTATGCAATTTATATTTTATTCATTCCATGTGAAATTATCAATCGAATTGTATGTTTTCATTCACAAAATTATAGGTTATTTAGATATATATAAAAACGACAAGATAATTGGACAAATCTCGAATAATTTAGGAAGATTATTGTCAGGTCAACTTTTGAATGAGAGTGAGTTCCTTGAATTATTCAGTTGCAGTTTGTTTTATTTACTGTTCTCAAATACATTTCGCATATAAGGAATCTCAACGACCCGACATTTCTCAATAAAGTGAGTGAATCCAACTAAACAAATGTGCAGTGACAAGCGATGTTCTGAGTTAAATCAGTTTGTGCTATTGAAGCCGACAATCTATCAAACCTTACTTGATGCCCTTAAATACTTTTCTAGAACTTACTTGACTCCTAAAAGTTTAATGTCTCTGAGTCGCCTTCTGCCGACCATCGTATAGTCAACTGTATCTCTTTAATCATATTCATATTCATACAATTTTCGAATTCAAACACTTTCTGACACAGCGGACTAATGAACGAACGTGAACAGTCGTTTAGTGCAAGATTCTTTACTCAAACTAGAACACTTAGAACATTAAGTTTACATCCGTATATCTCGGTCAGCTATACACATTGACGATTAACAAAATCTAACGTCCAATAAATACCAAAAGACAGTTACTCAGTCAAAAACATTTGAGAAAATTTTACAGAAGTGTTACATTCTTCTCACTTAAAGAGAGATTGAAATGTTCATCACATCGTTGAAGTGATAATAATCCTTGAACCTTCCTCATAAGCGATGATCAAGCATTTGACCACACCATTTCATATAAATGTCGGAAAGAAATTGATAACTTGTATGCAGAGGTAGTCCATGTTAAAACGTAAATTTAATAAAAGAGATGGATTTTCATTTTACACAAATTTCATTATCTACTTTTATTTTCAATAATTCAGAGGGATTAATCGTTGTCAAATTGTCTCGTGAAGAAGATAAACGTAAACATGATTCATGATAAGTGAAATTTGCACAATTACTTCTTTACTCCTTGTGACCACTCACTGTTTGTGTGATTCAGTTTTCAGAAAATTAACATGTAAAACTTTGTTACTTTTCAAGAAAATGAGGGTTGAACCAAATGTGAAATCCACTCAACGTTTGATCGAATTAGTTGGGAATTGAAACTCTGTTGACATCGACTAGGAAAAATTTGATGTACATTGACTCTTTGAAAACCTGTGCAGAGATACATTCTCGTTTAAATGCTTCAATGAAACATGACGATAAATCATTACTTCAAAGAAAATGAATCGTGTTTTATGTTTGTCACAAAGTCATTCCTGTGCACATCATATTCATCTACAATTCCATTTATCACATAGTCATTCCTGTATATTATCCTTCCACATTGAGATATCGTTGAGATTCCACATTTAAATCTATTCGACTCTCATCTACAACAAACAAACACTGTGGTCACAGTTACTTCATCGAGTTAAATATCCATATGTTAGGTGATCAATAAGATTCTCAAGTTGCATTTGTGAATAAACGCTCCACAACTTATGTCATACGTACTTGGAGTTGATTGTTACAAGGAAAATTATAGAAAATATTGCGTATGTGCGAATATATATGCAGTATTAGACCTTCAATGATTCAACAGTAATACATTAATAATACAGATTCAGAAACTCAGCATTTCACACTAGTTTGGAATGATGCATGCTCGTTTTGTTCACATGAAGTTCACTTCATTGTTTTGAGTGCGAATCCGACTGAAGAAAGCATTTGACACAACTCAGTAAATATCCACTTGATTTGATCACTTTGTGAGTGGATATGTACTGTGTTAAACCTATCTTTCAAATTCCAAGTATCGTTTGTCTTTTAATTGTAGAGAATACACCCATAGTAACTAATCTGTTATATCCGAATGGGAAGATATCTATCTATTATGAGAACGTAAGTTATAAAACTGAATGTACATTTAGTTTTGTTTCAAGTACTTGAGATCATTCTACTATTTCATGTGTATGAATACTGTCGAATGTGTATTAAGCTACACTGAACACAATAGAAAAAGATCAACATTTTATGATGTGTAAACAAACGACTTGACTTCGTATTTCTTCTTTTAATGACACAACTCACACTAGCACTTGTTAAAGAGTGAGTAATTAGAAGTGAAGTGACATCAGTTGTAACAATGATGTGTTCATGTCAAACACTACTAACCAGTGTATGTCAGAATAGTGTATGTTATGTGTCGTATTCTGTCAGACTGTATTTCATCTTCAAATGGTCGGCTTTTCGGAACATTCAATAATGTATCATCTGAGCACAGCTTTCTTGAAGCTGTTAACAATCACATTTCATTACAACTGACGTAGGTTTTCATCTCACAGTGTGTCAACATATTACATGTTAGATTGATAAGTCATCAAACTTGACTGAAGTTGACAGCTGCCGTGATTAAGAATATCTATGTACACCAGATGGAACACACTTTCAAAGAAAATGAGAATATCATAATACGTAATGTAATTGTGGTTAAGATAATTTGAACGAAGACTCACTTATTTAATGTTAAATTTGTTTTGATATAAGAGGTTGTGTGCTGACAAATCCTCGTCCCATTTTTGTTTCAGATTCTTTCGGAAATTAACGAAAGAGGGACGGTGTTCGGAATCCATGGATCCTTTCAATGTGAAACAGGTAAGAAACTTTGCAAAGAATGATGTTAACATTTGATACACTGTGACGTATAAAATCAATCATCTGTTTGCTGTGGCTCATATAACCGGCTATCTGTAGTAAATTAACTAAGGTGTATGAATGTTTTTTATCGCAAAATATTGGATGGTGAATAAGAGAAGTTTGGTTTTTGTGGAGATCGATAAACTGAACAAGACAGACATATATGAACGACGAAATTAAGCAGATAAAATATCGTCATGCGTGATGAACAAGTAGCGCCTGAAGCTAATGTTTTCTGCACACAATGGTCGATCCTATGTGTTGATGAAATATAAAGCTCAGTTTTCAAGCTGAGTGAATGAGCGGAATAAAGTATTACATGATCACATGTGAGAACATGCACCAAATATTCGGTCAAGTGCTACATATTGCTCCATTGAAGTGCATAACAGAGTCAGTAAAAAATGATGAAATTTGTCATTTCTATATTGCTCGTTTGAATTCTCCCACCTGTCTCTTATTGATTCATGCGCTTTCTGTGATGATTGCTTCGATGTAGTCATTGGTCACAAGCGTTGTAGGCAAAGATGGATGGTGCTTGGCAGTGGAATCGATTGCCGTCATAAATATCGAACGGAAGGTTGAGTTCACAGAACAGTAATGAAATACGTTTTCACGCTTCGTACAAACCAGTGGGTGTTTGGACTGAATGGTTAGGTGAATATCAGTATGGCGTTTGAGTTGAATGATCCTGGGCTCCGGTCCATCAGTAAACATCAACTCCGAGATGTAGGAATATCCAGCTGAGACATTTTAAATAAGAAGGAACGCTAGTCATCATTCGTTTTTCATTTGACACTGCCATGTTGTTAATTTGTAAGCTGAAACGTGAAAAATGTTTAAAGGGTCGAACTTAAATTTTGTGGTTGTTTCTCAAGAAAGAAATCTCAATGTTAGGTGTTTTCTCTTCTATTTATCATATAAGGTGATACAGAACATGAGATAGCTGTACCTGCAGAATGGATCAAAAATGGCACATTAGTGGAGTATGAAGTCATCGGCGGTATGTTAAACCTTATTTATCATCATTTACTATATTCACACTTAAATCCATCCTTTTTATTTCAACACGCTGGAAATTTCATTTGTAACTGCAGTCATCTACTAAATGACATCCAGGCAACCGTCTCAAAGCACGTTTGACTTACCATTAGTAAATACACGTTGATTCATTTTTAAATATCAAGAATGACAAGTTACTCATTTTGAACGATTATTGAAGTCTTGTGGACAAACTCACAAAACGATGTATGAGTTGATAGTAATCTGGAAAAAGATTAGGTGACAGTTATTTGATTGTGGACTGACCAGGTAGCTTCTGTTTTTCCTTATTGGTACATGTGATATCGAATATTTCTGGAGCATTGAAATCACAAGAACAATCCATGTCATTGCGATTAACATCAAAACGGTTGGGTACTTTCCAAAATCTCTGCTTTGTCGTACATATCCGATCAAATGAAGGTGAAGAAATGTGACGTCACTAAACTTATGTTCATCATAGACAGTCTCAGAATTATTGATGTATTTGACATTACGAAATTGATTTCTTTCTCAGGAATATGAACACTCAGTAAATTAAAACAGATTTCAGTTCAACTAAATTCTTCTTAGGAAAAAAATGCAGTGATGATTGGAAAAACAATGTCTATCATCATTTAATGTTCAACTGAATCACCATGATTGAATTGAATTTTTAGTCTAAGAACAAATGAACTTCCAGCACTGCCTTTGTGAAAAGAAACTGTGCATTGATAAAGCATAGTATGCAGTACGTTTTGCTGAGCCCAATGTAAGCATCGCGTGTGCATGTCCGAATGTAAATAGTCATCGAAATCTGTCAAGCTTTCCAGTCGGAATTCATCGTTTATACTTGATATTGAATTTTGTTTCATTCTTGCCGTTTTAGAACATGATTGAAATCGAATGTATACTGAGTATTGCATTATGCATTGTGATAACAACTCTCCAGTGAATGAAATAGTCACTTAACACTGAAATCACTATCGTGTCATTGAGTTATAGTTGCATGTAATGTAGTTCTCTTTACTTCTGTTTAAAAATTCAAATTATAAAATCACCTTATTACGTTTACAGCAATTTGTCCAATACACAATTCAAGTGAAGCTTGCCAACAAGCAACAACACCGAATGTAAAATGTATTTGGTGTGAGAAATGGAACACGTGCATTAACAGTAATCATCAGAATCACCATTTCTTTAAAGTGAATGATTGCCATTATAAGGTATGTCAAATCGGTGTTAAATGTTCTGAATGATTGTACAATGCAAATTTTCTTAACGTTTGTTGAATTGTATTTTACCACCCTTGTTGACACAAATGCAGAATGAATTTCTCAAGGAATATTTCATGTTTTGTAATGAATGCTACTGTTTCGTCTATTCAAAAAGAGCCCAGATGTTAACGATGTGAGTACATCGACACCCGTCAATCATAAAGGAACAACATTGGGAATTTGTGAAGTTCAGGTTGGTGGAAACCTCAAGCAAACCACCCATTAAACCGATCAATACCCGATAAATATTTGATATTTAGTAATAAATGCTACTGTTTTGTTTTTCTATAGAATGCGACCACTGAAATAACTCAAGAAAGTGGACAGAACAAATCACTTTGGTACCTGTATATTGTTATTCCTTCAGTCGTCTTCTTCTTTGCTGCATGCGTCGGTTGTGTTATTTGGAGATGGTTGCATAAAAGAAGGAGAAGTAGTGAATGATTCTCAACAAAGTCTCATAACTAAATTCGAATATTCTGACCAATTCTGCTTTTCTTTTTCCTATTTTAATGAACAGTTTTAGATTTAGTTATTCATTTTAATGGTTTGGACTTTTCCTTACGGAACTATGTACATTTTGTGCTTGTTTATGTTATAGCCGATGTATTCTTGTTAATTAAATATCAAACATGATTTATAATATTTGCGTCATTGTCTTTATTCATCAGAAGCTGACTTTTCTTACGAGAGTTTGACAACACTTTTTTCGGAATTAGTAGTCATGTGTTTACTTTATTTTGTGTTAATTGCAATCAACAATGAGTTTGTTGTGAATGTACATCGTCATCCTTCGTTACTTCATTATTCATTGTTAAGTTAATGATGAGTGACGAACCAAGATTAATTCGGTGTTATCTAGACTGATTGTGATTCTTTACAAATTTTTATTGTTGACAGAAGCAATATACGGCCATCAGTTTCACTCAAAGCTTATTCCTTCAAACGAGCTAAAACGGAGTTGTCTTTCTCAGCTTCACAAACGATACCGTTACTGAGTTGATAGTTTGGTGTGCTAAGTGCTGTTGAAAAATAAGTATCCAGCGTTGCACAATGAATTGCAGTTTTCGGAGCACACATACTTCACGGTTGTCACTGAAGATGTTCAGTTTCATTGTTCTGAATTGTGCTGTAGGGAACTCAATGAGCACACACAAACCTGTTGTATTTGGAATTCGAAATCATAGGCCATTAAGTACGAAGAAACCATTAATTTGTAAAATTATCAAAACCTTAACAGTTTAAATAGGAGAATCATGTTGTTGGATATGGAGTAGCTACATAAAGGAATTGGAAAATCCTGAATACTAATCAATGGTGCACATAGGCTCTGAGATTCGGAGTGAATAAATGACGTGTGAATCAATTATGAGTCAGCAGCTACTTGTGGTCAACTCCGTGACTGGCTTTGCAATTACTCTAATATCTGTTATTCGCATCAGATCTGAATGACTATGGAACGTGGTCGAATTATCGACGTTTTCATGAAATGTTTCTCTTCCCAGCACTCAAAATAAGTACACAATACATGATTTAGTACTATGTTTTTGACAGCTGATCAGGAAAGCGAAGCAGGCTTGTTTGTTAATGCCGAGGATTCTAGTTATTTGTAAGACAAATTCTTTCCATCTGTTGATCGAAAACTTCAGAAGTTGAATGTGTGAAAACCTGTATGCTACGTATATTTTGTTCGTTCTTGACTTTACTACAAGTTTACTTTGTTCTCTGAGATGAACACATCTAGTGGGAAGCAAATGATAAATTATTTTGGGTCCAAAATCATTTCTTTGTATTCTGTGCATCGAAATCAGGTCACATATCCGTCTACGATAAGACACAGTAAAGAGGTCTTGTATTTCAATCCTCTCTTTTTGTTGTAAACATCGGAGTTCTGGAATCGCATGGGTAACTGCACTCAGCATTTTTTGCAGGTCAACTTTTAAATAAGAACCTGCAGCGTCAATCCATTTTTCAGGCTTATTTCTCACGAAGATTTTGTATACTGTGGTGATCAGGTTATTATCTAACTTGGTGAATGTCCGTCTTCAAACCCACAGTGTTGTAAACGTCTTAGCTGCAACTGCATGGCAACGATCGGTGGTCTTCAGTTGATGACTTCGGTCACTCCAAGATCCTTCTGGAACCGATCTACAGGTACAGGCACTTTCCTTATGCAGTAGTTATTCAACATTGCATTTCAAAACATTGAAGTGAAATTCATGTGAATGAAACGAGAATGCATCATTCCAAACTAATGTTAAATGCCCAGTTTCTGAATCTGTATTACTATTGTATTACCACTGAATCATTGAAGGTCTAAAAATGCAAAGGTATCTGCACATACGCAATATTTTCTATAATTTTCCTTGTAACAATCGACTCCAAGTATGCATGACATAAGTTGTGAAGCGTTTATTCACAAATGCAACTTGCGAATCTTATTGATCACCTAACATCTGGATATTTAACTCGATGAAGTAACTGTGACCACAGTGTTTGTTTGTTGTAGATGAGAGTCGAATAGATTTGAATGTGTAATCTGAACGACTACTCAATATGAGTGGATCATATATACAGGAATGACTATGTGATGAATGGAGGTGTAGATGAATATGATGTGCATAGGAATGGCTTTGTGACAAACATATAATACGATTCGTTTTTTTTTTGAGGCAACGATTTTCCGCCAAGGTTTATCGTAGCTTTTAAACAAAAATGAATCTCTGCATTTGTTTCCCAACAGGCGAAATGAAATTTTGACTTTATCTATCTATGGTGATCAATTTTTGACTTTTCAGTTCTAATCATTATCAGTTCATGTCAACTGATCTTCAAGTCGAAATTAATGTATTCAAATGGTGAGTGGATTTCACATATAGTTCAATCTTCATTCTTCGAAAAAGTAAGAACTTCTAACATTATCAGTTTCTAAGGAGATCTGAATGTCACAAACAAGAAGGGATCACAATCCGTGAAGGTGTAAGTGTGCAAGTCTCATATGTGTTGACTTACGTGTACCATTATCTTCTCCTTCATGAGATCATTTGACAGTGAATAATCCCTCTGAATTATTGAAAATACGAAAATAGATAATGAAATATCTGTGAAATGAAAATCCATCTCTTTTATTTAATTTACGTTGTAACCCGGACTACCTTTGCATACAAGTTATCTGTTTCATTCCGACATTAACATGAAATGGAGATGTTTCTATTTGATTGATTCAAAACAAAATGACACAAACTGTTTAGATGGGAATTCAGCATTTACACTTTTACACTTGAATTTCATTGTAATAAAACTTCTGTTAGACGATTTCATCATAGTTCAATAAGTAAATGTAACTTATAAACGAAGTCCTATTCATTTTGTCTGACCAACATAATAATGACGACTGTAAGAATGTTTTGACTTTTCTGTATTGACATGTAGATTACTGTATACAAATAGAAAGTCATAAGAAATTAACAGATCTATGTGGATGTAGATTAGATCACATCAGTCCATTGAAAACAATACTTTGCTCATTTTCTATTGAAGTCTAAAAAGAAGCAGAGCTGTAGCAGTAGTAGTAGTAGTCTGTGATAAAAATAGAGCGGTTTACAAAATTGCCAAATACATTGAAACATATTGAAGTGGATTTCATTGGAGATGAAGTGGATTGGGCTAACGTGGACATTGCAGATTTAAATGCTCTGAGTATGCAGAGTAATTTAATTCGTTCACTTTCTTGAAGAGCCGGGTAGATAATAGTTGAAGACACAACTGATGATGAGCTGAATATAAACCGATAATTATTTCTGGAGAATGTCTCCAAACCTATATCAATTGACATAGCTAATTAGTGATAATCAGAGAGAGATATTGATGCGTGATTTCAGTTCCATAATGTTTATCACTGATTGTTTAGTGTTTCACTTGTATTCCGTCTACTCCATTCTGATCAGTTGGAAACTCATCATTAAAATCACTAATTTACTCGAGACCATAATATAGTTGATAACAAGAAAGTGTAGATGAATCAATGCAGAACACAGCACTATACTCGATGAACTGTACCTGTTTGACCGGAATAAAACAAGTTACACTCTCGTCCTCTTGAAACCATTCACACTGACGGTTGTACCTTGACGATTCAAACGCGATTATATGTTTGAATATTACTCAAAATCAGCCCATCTATTTCAGTTCTTCTAATCTACTATGCGTGTTTGCACAAAACAATATTTTTCATAAAGTAAAACTAGTGAGAAAAATGATAATCATTATGTGAGTGTGTGATATGCCGATATCTGTCTGTCGACCTCATTTGTTGTTTGTAGAAATGTCAATAATCATACTTGTTGTTATTTATCACCGTATTTTATCTAACTCATCAGGTTATCTGATGTTCTCTTTTTACTTTGAGTATAGAAAGGAATGTCGCTTTCTAATGATTCATTCATATGACTGACAATCACTGACAAACACACAGCAGAATGATGAATGAAATTCTCAGTTTACAAATAGTCACTATTTTCTAATGAGTAATTAAGTTAATGACAAGTAGTTTATCATCCTCGTAGAGAATATTTGGCACCAGCCATCATTAATCACAGAAAATATTTATCAGCTTATTTCATATAGTCGTAGTAATTGTAATCTTACCGACTTCTGAAGTTTGTGTATCTGTGGATACATTTAGATTTGACTGGTTGATACTTCTCATGGTTATCCGATGTCAGACTGTAAATAATAATAATAATAATAATAATAATAATAATAATAATAATAATAATAATAATAATTTAAAGTGGAGTGATTATGTGTGACATCGTGATACAACAATTAGAATCGTCATAAATTTACCTTTCCAATCATAGATATCAATAGGATAGTAATTCAAGTTCTTAATATATGGCTTGTCTGTGGGTAATTGATTGATGTACATTATGTACTAATTGTGTTTTAATGGTAGTAACAATGAATGAGGTTAATAGTCTGAATGAGGAAGTAGTAGTATGTGTTCCATTCTCGTCCTCTGATTTTCGATTTTCGCAATTCTCTGTCTCCAAACATTCCACTTTTTATTAGAGATACATACTACTTATATCTGTCGTGATTGAGTAGCCCACATAACACTAAAACTACCGACATCCTACTCGAGATGTGAAATTAGCTGAGTGAGATGCAGATGAAGACAGTACTATTCAGGGTTTTCCAACTCCCTTGACTAGATCATTCGTCTCTAGCAACCTATTTAAAACATTGGGCATTGGCTTTTCATCTTCTCGATTTTGTAAACAACAGTAATGCTATGAGAAAACAGTCAGTATGATTACTCTGGCAGTGTCTGTATACTCTCGACCGTATCTGGGAATTTGGGATAAAAGACAAATATCGTTCGTAAATTTTCGCTTAAACCGTTATTAACAAAACGATGAGCTCTTTCGATTCTCTACTGTCTTTCTCAAGTCATTTCATTGATGAATTTTCTTTATTTGTATTTTTTTTCACGAAATAGCTTACTATTCTATATAGATGTTTTTAGACTACTTATTACAATGTTATAAGTAGTTGAAGAATCCTGTTGTAGTTATATTTTTCAAAACATCAATGTGATTTTTAATAGAAACTGAGTTAACAAATCGTTTATTTGTTCACCCAAACGTTGTTATGCGCATTCTATATTTGCAGCAGTTTTACACTATAGAACAGGTTTCTTCAATCAGACAATTCGTGTAATGAACGAATGGATCATAAAGCGTTAGGATAAACACAAAATGTAATCTCTTCTCAAGCAAAGATGGATAGTGGCTAGAAGTGGAATCCAGGACGTGTGTTTCGTTCTATTCGGGACTCGTCATCTAGATGTACCCGGATCGCAGTATTGATGTTCATTCCGGGACTCGAATCCATCGAGTTCATCCCTAAATAAGAATAAGAAGATACAAGTAACAAAACATAAAGTGAATGTAATCTCTTATCGTTTATTTAATAATTTCTACAGATCACAAATGTATCAAAGTTGTATGGATACTGAACTATTCAAATGAAGACTTTGAAGTGTTAGTTAAATTATTCCCTTTCATCTGTCATCAGATAGAACGAGAAAAGTGCAACCTCTTCTAAATACACACGTTTCAAAATGACTTCCACGTAAGATTTTAAAGAGTAGGCAGTTACATCATAACAAACCTACAATTTTAGATACAAGTCTATTATTAGAGCAGTACTACTATTATCATAGTAGACCATAATTCTACGCTCCCACTAGTGGAAATTTTGAAATGACAAATAACATATTACTACGCATTATACTATCTGCATCACTTTAACAACTACCGGACAATCTACCACTATCAACACTACCAATACTACATCTGTTATTAATATAGAGAGTAGGTAATAGTAAACAGATTTATTAAGTTATGCCCATACACATACTGCATAACTGAAATGTGTAAAACGTACATGATATAAATAATTTGCCAAATTTTCTTTAATTGTTATTTCACAATCACCATCGTCCTTTCATTTCCGTTCTTATTTTAGTTGCTAAGCGTTTTATCTTCTCTTTTCTTTTCTCTTCCTTCCGCTATTATCCGTCTGAATTCTGCTTTCAATTCTTGAACAATATTATATTCTTCTGTCCTGAAAAATTACTAAGTTATGTCTAAGAATTCAACGGAATATGTTGTTTTATTGCATGCGGATCTTTTTTCAATTTGGTTTGGTCGCGTCTAGATCTATCGTATGTCCGACGATTACCAATGTTAATTCTGAAAATAGACTTACTTCGGTGCACGTTTACTGCATCATCTAGTCATTCTAACAAGGCTCTCAAATGATCTTCGTTATTTAAACTAGGTACAACGAATTAATAAATCACCAATGCATATTTGTTTGAAAGGTGTGACTTGAAAAAATCTGTTCATGCACCATCGATATGTTTGTGTAACATTCTTCAGGCCTAGTGGCATTCGCATAAATTAGGACGATATGGATGATATAGTAATATCAGTATTGGGAATATCTTCCTCAGTTATTGCAATTCGGCAGTATGTTCCAACTAAATCGACGTGAATATAATCACTTCTTGTAGTTTGTCGTCGCTCAAACTCCGAAATTCGAGACAATGTCTTTCATCAAAATGTCCCGAATTTTATTCTGATGGATTTTTCCTAATTCGAAGTCGAATCAAACTCACTTCATATTGAAATTTATCCAGACGCTTGGATTTACGTGAATCAATACTCATCTTTGATTACAATAAATAAACTACTAACAACTTGTAAGTAGTAAAACGTTCACAATTAAGCGTATTAAGCAAAAGTAGATTATTTTTCTTATTGACAATTTTTTACGCTGGGTGATATTAATTTTCTGTAGTTTGTGGACAGTAGCGCAATTCCATGGATTGATTTCAGTTACACGTTAGCATCGTTGGATTCTGACCGGTTTAGTTATTCATAAATTAAGTGATCGCACACGAAATCAAAGATCCTGGCTTCCAATCCCACGTGCAGGATCGTCAATAGGTATTATTGGTGAATCTCAGATTTTCAATGATGGTCTAACTATAAAGATCTTTGACGAATTATTGATTTTTGTGTATAGCTTTCAAATGCTTTACAGCTAATAGACAATATATTGATACGTTTAACAAACTGATTTTATTACTTCTTCATATTCCACGGAATTCGTCTACTCTGATAATACTATGGTGTGTGATACTGATATCGATAGATATAAGTAGTATGTATCATCAATCGAAAGTGAAATGTCTTAAGGTAGAGGGTTAAAAAACTTCAAAGAGTAGAGTACGAGAATAGAAAGTGATTAGTGTATAAACGAATGAACAATGGAGTATGAGACAATCGATTAACACTTTACAAATGAAATATTCACTGTATGGTTTTTAGATATTATAAGGAGATTCTGTAATTCGAGGTGAATAAAGTTTGGTCGACCCATTTTGTTCTTGTTCATTCCACAAATAGTATCGTCTATGAGATTCTGACATTACCTTATACGCAATATTTCGTTTATATGTTACTACCACTGAATTAACTACTTCTATGAATCCAGTGTTCATCTTGCTGTGCTAACGAGATAGGGCAACTTGGACTCATGCATATATGTGTCTGGTGTTTCGTTGTAGCTAACTCAGTGAATGAGTGACTGACTGACATTACCTCTTAATTTGTCATTATCTTTACAGCAGTTAACTGTGTTGCTGGTTTCCGATTCATCCCTTGGTTTGTCATGCAAACTATCATCATCTTGTTTATTGTACCGGTCAGTCAATGATTTCATCAAAATAATATTAAGCTTAGTACAAATGTACATCACTACAAGATATAATATCACAAAAGATGTTTGAAATTCATAATATGAATTGAAAAGAGTTGAAACAGTACTATGTTATGTGTACTACTGATGTTGACAGATATAAGTAGTATGTATCACCAATAGAAAGTGAAATACGTGGTGTCACAAGGTTTCGAAGATCAAGGAGAATGGAACGAGAACAGAGAATGATTGATGTGGAAACGAATGAACAATAAATTCTGAGACGATTGATGAAGCATTCACTGTATGGTTCTCAGATATTCTGTAGATCAATTTAGACATTATATTTACCTCTAATCCTGTTCATTCTATATATATTTATATATAAATATGAACTTATCTTCCAAGATAAGTTAGTTCGATACTACTCACTTATTGATTTTCAGTTTAAAGTTCTAGAGAACCTGATTTCTAAAGATTGAGAAGTTGTCAAGAAGTCAATACTTGAACACTTTTTTATATCCAGAAATTTATTCATATTCAATCACTAAGCAACAATGTTCTCAAACAGGTATAGATGAACATGGTATTAAAGCAAAAAGAAAGAAGGGGGTGAGGATGGTAATCGAATCAATATTACTAGCATGTGAACTAAATTTAAAAGAGAGGATGATGAATTGATTTTAATTAGAAAATAAAGTAAAAATGAAAAAAGAATTTCGTTTTCTATGTTGTTGTTGTTGTTATGGCAACAAGATAGATACAGAATAAACTAATGAAATTAGTAGGAAAGATAAATACGAAAGACACCGTAGATCTTGTGATCAAACCTTGAGCAATAGTGAGGATTTCCACCATATGACGAAACAGCTAGCATTGCTGGTCAAACATCAGTCGATTCAGGATCTCGATCAACGACTTAATAATCTCCACAACCCTATATTGATAAATTTTTATTCGTCAAACAAATAGAATATTAAGGTATCATGGAGGGAATACGATCGCCTATTCATAAACAACCCTACATTATATTGCTACGTTCATCTAACGCTTTCTAGTCTTTAATAGTATCTTCCTTGATGTGGAATTAATCATTCATGAATACAATCGGTGAGTTAGTCGAATCTATGAAAATTCTCTTCAAACAAACTGGAATGTCATTAGTTGATAACATATAATTGGTTTAAGTTCATAAGTATTATTGTATCCAACCGTCTGATTCAGTTATGATCCACATTCCACTCAGTTATTCAAAGAATAAAAACAATGCTAATACTTCATTATCAATTGTCGACAAACAATTTTCACAGTACATTTATACTCATATAAGATGACTACTTGATAACAATATACATGTTCCCTTGTTCGTAATGCAAGACTGGCTTAGCAATTACCTATGCTTACTGTCCCATCAAAACGCTTAAACGATGTTATGAGAAAATATTAAACCAGTCAGTGAGAACAAACAAGATGAATAAGCAATGATGAAAAGTGGCTAGCAGTAAAGTCCGAGACAAGTGTTTCGTCCTATTTGTGACTCATTGGATGAATATACCTGCGAACGGTATTGGGTCGGTGTATTAGAGTGATTATCAAATACTATAACATGATCCTATGTCAAAGTCATCCTTTCCATTACCATAAAAATTTGATTATTGACCGATAGGAGAAATAGACACACTAACTTATATGATAATATCCAATTTTGTGTTATGATGACAAGACCATTCCTTGAATTCGTCTGAAACCAGGAAAATGCTTTAAAAAATTACATTGATAAGAAACCATTTCAACAGTTGAGAGCATGAGTCAATTGAAGCTACGCCAACATGAAAAACGTGAAAGTGCTGGATGACCGTTTCGTCCCACTAAGAGGCTCCTCAACAGTGCACATCCATCTTTTGTTTACAATTGTACAGAAAGACTAGTTGTATGGTGTATGATACTTACGCTTGTAGATATAAGTATTATGTAGCCGCTATTGGAAGTGGAATGTCTGGCTACTTTCATTCGTCCACAGTCACCCGAACTTGTACTTATTATTCATAATACTACCATTATCACACAATATTCATGAAGTAATTACCTAATATTAAACTGTATAAGTGAAGTGTATGATGATTCTAAGTGTTGTATCAAACTGTATAATAATAATAATAATCAACAGTAACTCATAATCATTCCACTTTTATTGGAACGAATCAAAATTCCTCAATCATACGTGTTCTAATAGTCATTAAGTCAATTATATGGATTTCATTTGACCAAATCTGTTCGCATAGGAAATTCGGAATTGTTAACATCGATTAATTCACTTCATGAGAGTAAATTATATAACAAACTGGAATGTTGAAAGTACGGAGTATACGATGAATACTTGCTCCGTAAACTTTGAAATTAGATTTCATGTTATTTAACATCCATCAGTAAGATATATCTATAATATTTAGGGTATTGATGATCCTTTGATGATTCGAACTAGGGTCATCCAGCATTATAGTCCATGACGTAACTACCTAGATATTCACACGTCATATAGATTTAAGAAAGACTATTTCCAACCACATAATATTTCATTGTAATTCTCTTGATATCTAAATGCTCAAAACTTTAGTCTTATTTACTCTACGCTAAAGATTGGGTAAACACATCATTGGATAATGCTCAAGTATTCTGTATAAATTTGTATTAAGGTAAGACAAACATCGTTTGATTAACTAAGAGAACTTCAGATGAGTTGATGTGTTACATTTCCATTATTCGCTTCGTATTATTTTATATTCTTTTCACCCGGACAATTCTAAAACTTCTCAAATGAGACAAAGTCACTACAGTTTATTCTTCTTTACAAGCTAAATACTTATATAGGCAGAGATGGATAGTGGCTAGTAGAGGAATCCAGTTTGACGCGTGTTTCATCCTATTTGCAACTCGTTAGTTGGGTATAACATCATCTCCGAATTGATGTTCACTATGGGATTCGAACATTGTATCGTTTGTGCTATCCACTTAGCTCCTGTGTTCTGAAAACCACATGCTTGTGCAAGGGGAATTTGTTTAAATTCACTTGACAATATTTTACCTCAATCTTCTCGTTGTTGTTAAGGGCTGCAATTTATCAATCTCTTATTAACATATGTGCATCCTATACGGATCGCCTCGATATCACTCTAATTCACAAGCATTCTGTACATAGATAGTAAGTGACTAGTAATGAAATCCAGGACACTGGTTTCGTTCTACTTAAGACTCATCAACTAGATAGATCTACATTTCTATGTTCATCTATCACTTCACGACTCACACCAATACCACACAACCACCCAACTACTAAATCTCTCATCCATAGAAACATTCAAATAAACAGTACCTTCCTGTTTCTGTTTATTAGATATTTCTTGAAAATCACCTTCATTTTTTTCCATTTCTCTCTCGATTCAAAAATTAAAAGAAGGATTTTAAAAGAAAAACATCATTGATCATATTGACTGATTTTTTTTTATTTTTTTTCTTTATTTTCATTATCGATAAGAAAATTAATATCTACACGTTATACGAAGATAATTGATCCAAATTTGTTTCTCTTAGAGATAAGTTAAACAATGTGGTGTTATATCCCGATGAAGATTAAATTACAGGTAACTTCCGAGGACTATTAATGGACTAATATTCTATAAATATTCTTATTATATAACTATTGAATCATTAGATTATGTATATTTATATTCCCCTTGTTATAAGCTTTATTTTGACTTATACTATATTATTGTACGACTTACGGTTCTTAAGCTATACTCAGTCTATTAATTACTGTCCCCCTCGTTCACAGCCACTTTTTGGCATATTTGTGTACACATGTTATTTTCTATTTTATGGTACGTTGCGGTCTGTCTGATTGATATATAAACCGAGTATGTTTGAAATAAACGATTCGATTCATGTTGCGGAAGCTGGTATTGTGTTTTGGACTCAAACAGACGGGCTAGAAGGACCTAGGACCAATAAGGCGCTAGACTGCCCACACTAGTTAAACGTCATTGGTTGGCCTAGTGTGAAGATTCGTATAAGTCGTATTCGGATTGGTAGATAATTCGTGTGATGTCATAACAGTTTTCATCATTTTTCTCTTTTTTTTGTTTTCTTTCTTTTCCTCAATAGATATTCTCCAAAGAAGTAGTTTATCATGAGCGACAGAACTTTAGATCTAATTTTATTTTTTATTTTATGCATTATGACATCTAACTCCACCTGTAGCTCCTCTACAATTACTGACTGTCCTAAGCATAGGTGATGGAGGAGTGTTGGGCATGCGATTAGCGACCACATCCAGTAGAATACTTACTCGCTTAGAAGTAAAGACGCTAACCAGAAAACATAATTTAATTGTGATATCTATCAATAGATTATTATGATTATTAATGAATAGACTTCCGTATGTGAGTGAAAGTGATAGAGAACTAACATGATGATCAGTTCTAGTATTGAAGTGAAATATTGCTGTAATCATTATATACTTTCAAGTTGATTCATTTGAAGTAACAAAACTTCATTTATTTCATTAGATTAAGATATATATCCGCCTTTTGAAACAATTCAGAAAGAAGAGGGATTTGTGGAAATTTGAGTAATTGAATACTTGAATTCATGATGTAATTAAAGCTAGTCGATCATGGAAAACCTGGAATCATTGGACGGTGGAGCAATTTCGTGGATTTCTTGAACTTGAACATATACACCACTGGTTGCCGATCAGTTAAACGGTCTATAGGTTAAGCCCTCTATCACAAGACAGAGAGTTCCTGGGTTTGAATCCCTCGTACGAGATCATGATGACGCATCGCTGACTTATTGGTATTTCAGAAATACATCCCTTTTCTATAATATTGATTATAGTAGACATTCTGTACTCATTTTAAATAGTTGATCATTGAAAAATCGAAAATCATTAGACTACGGTTTTGTTTTAGTATGAGACTTGTAAGCAGTGAGTATTCATGATCTAATACAGGATAACTATATGTCACAAAGAGTCTTCAATATACTTGTCCAGCCTCTAGTTTAATTATCTAATATAATCAGAAGGAGGGTTTTGTAATGCTTGTAGTGGCATTCAGTATTTATAATCAAATTTCTTGTTCATTTGTATGTCAATACTACTTAAATGAATGTGATTTTCATTGGAGATTTCTATTTAGGCATAAATATGTTCTTCATTGCATTCTGTCAATCAGTGGAATAAGAAACATGCATTCAGTAATGACTAGAGCTTCAAATCTAATGTATAACGAGAACTATACTTTAGTATGTAACATGATTGAAAGAATGTTTAATGGTAGTGAATAAGACACGATAATTTATAGACCACCTTTGAGTGACATTAAAGTCACTTTCACAGTGTTCACTTAATAATTAGGACTAAATGAGGGTTATAAACCAGTGTGAAGAACAAAGATTATGATTTACAGTTGATCATTAAGGGTAGGAATTAGATGAAGGGGGTTTTCATCACCAACTGACATGAGCTACAATGCCAAAAACGCTATTTAGCCAAATGGATGAATGAATTTCGCGCTATAATCCAAGACCTATTCTCTCATCATTTTAATATCAGTCAAAACGTCACGACAGTAGAACTGTGACACGAAGAAACCGATTTTAAATTCCTATGTCAGCTGTTGTGATTAGTTTTATGTCATACTGACATTTGTTAGTTAGAATCAAAGTAGAATTTCATTTCTCCTCTGAGGTGATTGAAAGGTAAATTATGGAAACCACCTACCATTTAACGTTACTGAATTTTCGAAATCCATTCTCGTATTTGACCAATTTAACGCACTTATTCAACAACGTGATTTAAGTCGATGATTGTATACGAGGGTTAGTGACATATATATATATCTTAAAGGCCATCAGAACCGAAGAAGAAACTTGCTTCAGATGTGGAGTCAGCATAAATCTACTAAACTGTATTCATAGCAATTCATTTATCAAACTATAGATAATCTATTACATCTATTAGAAGGGTTTTTGTACATAATATAATATTTTCAATAGTTGAGATTATGAGTCAGTTGAAGCTAGACTACCATGGAAAAACGAGAATACTCCAAAAGGGATTGATATATTATCACTGAAAGGAAGAGGAATTTGCATATATCTGAAAAGCACTTTGGTTTTGAATAGTAAAGCTGATCTGAATGGAATAGTTACCATTAGATTAAAAGGGAAAATAAAAAGCTACAAATAATGAATTTCTTTTAGAAATTTCAAATTACATGACAATACTACTTATTTCTTCGATAGATTAGTAGGCAATGGGCAATGTTCTATTAATAATCAGACTATATTTTATGGATGACCTTTGAGTGGCTCCAAAATGATCTTGAGAATGTCCACCTAATTACTAAAGCTAACTGAGGATAAGGAACCTGTGTGAAGAAACAAAGATTATGATTCATTGTTGATGGTTAAATATTAGGAATTACATTCAAGGGAGGGAGGATTAATTACGAACTGACATAAATTATAATGGATGGATGAATGAATTTCGCGCATAAATCCAAGACCTGTTATCTTAAATCTGATTGATTCATTCATAAATTATAGTCTTATCTTAGTATCATAATAAACTTCCAAATTGTTTACTAAATGCATCGTTTGATTCAAAACTTGTTGATTTAATACAGCAATAGTTTGGTACAAAGAAGTTTCAAAACAGGCCAACATATTTCCATTGAAGGATCTCAACAACTAAAGTCAACCAATTACCATTCCGTGGTAAACTAGCAGAAAATTCTCGATTTTTCAAAATATCAGTTACGGTGATGAATTGATCAGTTCAGTTCAGTCAGTCAGTCAGATACAATGTAGGACCAAATGTATATATATGCATCGGTCCAAGTTGCCATGCATCATTAGTATGTCAAGATGAACATCGAATTCATAGAAGTAGGTAGTCCAGTGATGGTGGTCTCAGACTCGAATGCCTATAACCTATAGACCACTGAGCTGGCCGAACTCTAACGGTGTTAATGCCTAAAATTAACTAATCCAATGATTGATGTTATGATTATCATTTCATTCTATACATTTGTTGAGGCTAATGTCCTCAATATCTGACTCCAATAAATTATATCCAAGTAAACTGAGTATTTAATGTAGGCTTAATCTCCTAGTAGAATTACGGATTTACTCGAGATTATTCAGAAGCCTGAACACCAGTTGTAGAGATAATTTATTGTTAATGATTAATATAAATCCGCAAGCGTACAGCGAGCAAGCACACGATGAAACAAAGTGAGTGAGTCTGTTTGTGTGTGTGTGTGGGTGTGTGTTAATAATCCATATATATAGTTTTGAGAGTTAATCGGGTGTGGATAAATTATCGATTACCTGCAAATTGCAATCAATAAGAGGATAGTTTAAGGGTTAATGTACAGACATTCATTCGATCATACACACTGAAATTAACATAGTGAATTAAGAGTCTGAATTACAATGATTAGACAAATGATACAGTGATATCAGAAGGGGTTTGTGGAGATTTTAGAAATTTTCACAGATTTAAATCATGAGTCAGTTGAAGCTAGACCACCATTGAAAACCTGGAAGCACTGGACGGCCGTTTCGTCCAGGTCTGTTGTGAGATATCAGCTCACTGAAGACAATGGTGTACGGTGGCGCGACTTCGTGGATTGGTTGAAGTTAGACATTAACACCGTTGGATACCGGCTCAGTGGTCTAATGGTTAAGTGCTCGCGCGCAAAGCCAGTAGGTCCTGGGTTCGGGCCCCGCGTGGTGCGGGATCGTGGATGCGCACTGCTGAGGAGTCCCATACTAGGACGAAACGGCCGTCCAGTGCTTCCTGGTTTTCAATGGTGGTCTAGCTTCAACTGACTCATGATTTAAATCTGTGAAATGATACAGTGGTCAAATGGGCTTGTCACACATTATACATGTATATACATATATTATTTCCTTGTTTAATAATTCAATCATTATACGTTCCAGATAAAGATCTTCTATGTTGAACCATGTGAATGATAGAAACTTTTATATTTTCCATGAGCATATATGAATTCGTTATTAAAAAAAGTATACAGTCAACATTGAAACACTTTTGAAATCTGTTTGTTATGTATTTGTGTGTGTGTCTGTGAATTTGTTGTTCGTTGTACAGGTATATGTATTATCAACTAAGAGTTACGTAATCATTATGGGATAATGATAAGGATTGTAGCGATAACGGAATAGAATTGATTCATATACCACAGTAACAATCAGGATATTGAATGAATAAATAAGAGTTAAATGAATATGATACATACATACATACATACATAGAAACATGCTTAAAGGAATCTATCCATTTAACTGGTGTTTCCAGGTATGTAGACCATCAATGAATGAACTGACTTTGACAGTATATGAATGTAGTAATAAATTTAACCGAAATAGACACTTCATATTTAGTAAACGATTATTTTGTAAATGGTCATTCTTCTTAATGAGAATTAGAGAGACAACGTTAGATTTAAATGTGGTTCATTTGGAAATCCATTGAAACACGGTTTATTGTTTTCACTTGTGATTTATTTGTAGTTCTGTATTTTAAAATTAATTTTCTTTGGTCGTAATCAAAACTGGTGTGTGTTTCATCAGTCATGTGTGAAGATTGTTAACCGCCGTAATATGAAACCTGAACTACATCTAGACATTATGAATGTAACCATTTTTGACAAGCAGCATTTGAAATATCCGTTTCATAAAGTGTCAATGAACAAGCCTACGTCGTCTGACTGACTGACTGACTCAACAAATATCTATCGACATTCAACGTATAAATATGAATTAGGTCAACTGTATCAATGAACATTTACAATTGGTTATTATTATTTATTATCCTTATGATCATTATTATTATTATTATTATTATTATTATTATTATTATTATTATTATTATTATTATTATGTCAATTGACAAGATTCAATTCTCATTTCATTGACACAAAATGTTTTGCATTTTCAATTTTCCTATAATGCTCTTCCACTTATTGTGACTGAACACTTTACTGCAAATCATCCCGACCTTTAATGAATGACCTTTCTAATTTGCAAATATTACAATTTGTAAGTATATAGATATGTCGTAATAGATGTAAACGTTCACCATTGTTAACACATTACATTGTCAAATTCATTAATGCCATGCCTTATTGTTGGCCTTTATAAAATATTAAAATTATGGGCTTATAACTGTATAGGGTGATTGTTCCAGTCATTAATAGTTATATGGGTGTGCAAATGAATACCTTGATATAATCAGTATTTATGAATCACAATGAAGGCTTTGTTGACGATCAGACGTACTTCTTACGTACGCATAGTTCAAGGGTTTCAGGTACTTTGAATATAAAACAAGAATATGAAATTCTTGTTTTGTTGTCTTCATCAAACGGATAATATGCTTATTTCTTTTAACACTTACTATATGACCTTTAATCACATGAATCATTTCAATAATGATGGTTTCAACTTGTTTTATAATGTCACTATTTTCTTCATTGTGTTCACTTCTCTATGAGCTTTAATCACATTCATCTTAGTAATTCTATTCACTAATAAATAGTCTCATCAACTTATTGACCTAACGACAAAATTACAATTTTCACTATATTGAAATATTCCTATTGAAATTGGATAGTTTACAAAAGTGTTACTAAAACATGAACATTAATCACAATATTTTAAATATAAAATTACTAGATTAGTCTTCATTAGATGACAAAATCTTGTTTAAGTTTTCTTAACCTTTCTATTTCATAAACGTTAGAAACCAGTTTACGAATAAATGAGCGATAATCGCTTTTCCATTATTAATCTCTAAGGAATATCTAAATTCATGAGACATTAATAAGTGCTTAATCACTTGACATTTGCCGCGGAAAAGTAGTGGATAAAAAATAATGGAAATCAAATTGTGGGTGGCCCTGAAAAGGGCCTTTACTCGTTCTCGCGGTCGGACGTCGTCACTATTAGTTTGTAATTTCGCCACAGATAGGACAGTGCACTGCTCGTACGTTCGGCGATGGGTCGTAGGCACAGAAGGTATGAAACCAGCTGTCGACTGTTGGTACACCGTTGGAAAAAACGCAGGAACGCAGAAATGAATGTCGACGTTTCGCGACTTAAAAAGGCAATGCACATGGGTATTGCCTTAAAATTCATATCCAGGGCAACGATTTCATATAAATGGACGTTCTCGTTATTCGTTTTGTACGTCCCGTCAAAACCAATTACGTCACAAAAGTGACCGGCCAAATTCAATTGCTCAGCAGTCATGAAGAAGAAATACGATAGACAGTTCTCATCGTCCAATTCGTATTCGCAAAGCCCACCCAAGGATGTTATGTGAGCTTTCAATTTCCCGTAATCACCTATAGTGTACATTATAAATTGGCAAATTGCGTACCAGGAAGGTTCGCGTGTGAGAACACTTTGTACCGCATATTACAGACATCTTGATCAGTCAGACGTTTCCCATAAGATTGGTAAGCAAAATTCTTTACGTGGAATGCAGCGGTACCGGAAATCAGCAACGGTCTCACAGTTTCAAACTCTTCATCCGTTAACCTGCGCACCCACAAATTACGTCTGTACCTCTGGGAATTGCACTCGTGATTGTGATGCATATATCCACGTACAACAGTCCAATAGCCGTCTATAATCTTACAAAACATGAAGGCCGGACATTGGGTGTTCATAGAAGCCCTTCGTTAAAAAAAATTATAGAACCATTTACCAAATTACCTCCTCCGTCTAATACGTTGTGACGAACCGCTAGATCTTATACGCCCATTTCGCCAACACACAAATTTAATGTACGATTTTTGATCTCTGCCAATATGTGAATCTCTCACTACATAATGACTGTAAGTCGTTCTTTCAAAATTTGTTATAGTGGTCTTCAACGCTTCAACCGATGGAAACGCAACCAGAAACAAGGTAGTCAAAAAGACTTCCTCCATTTCCGTTACGTGAGAAACACCAGCGTTTGTACTTGGCACGTTAGTCTGCTCCATAATGACGATTGAAATTGTGCTTCGTCAACAAGTACTGATAATTTATAACAATTTTCAAGACATAACTAACCAATTAAATCTAATTTTTGAAACTAGCCATTTCATTGGACGAAACACGGGATGAAAAATATTGTAATTTGGGGGAAAACATTTAGTGATGGTGGAGAAAATTTGTAGCTCTGGTGGATGATTTCGGTGGCGTTTTGTTCTCTGAGCTGGATGGTTTGATCGTGAAACTTTCATCGTTCTTCTGGGAAAACATTTAGTGCACGGCCATTTTTGTATTTTTTTTTTGAGTGCAATTTTGTTTTCGTCCCTTTTGAAAAAAATTTTCATCCCCATCTTCCAATAATTTTCATTCTGTTTCGTCCAATCAAATAACTAGTTTTGAGTTCGTTATAATCGGTCATTTATTTCTCTAAATCGATATAAAATATCAGGACACGACGACAGAGCACATTTTCTTACAGTTATGGACCGTGGTAGCATGCGGAGTACAGTCTCCGTCGTTCATCAAGTTGTCACAGAAACCGATAACCTATTCTTGAGCACATTGTGTCTCGTAGCGTTCCAATCTCTTGAAGCGTTGAAGAGCGTCTTGAGAACGTATGAAAGAGCCAACTAATGCCATTGTGTGGTGAGGGATTCTCATTTCCATAGAGATCGAAAGTCGTATATTAAATTCGTATGTTGGAGAAATGGCCGTAGAACACCTAGCGGTTCCTCACAGCTGAGTAGACGAACGAGGTAATTTGATTAGTGTTATTATAATTTTTCATTAAGGACTACCGTGAACACTCAATGTCTTTCCTTCATATTTTGTAAATTATCAACTATCAAAATAACCTCAATATGGATGCAACGTTAAGGAATGACGAGGGGGAAATCGGTTCGATGAACTCAGACGATGACGACAATGACGGAAACGCATATGACAACAGACTTTGTGATATTTGCAATCTCGCGCAACCGCCACATGAAACTACTGATGGAAGTGAATAGATTTTCTTTGTCCACGCGAAGCAATGCTTCATTTATTTTTTGCCTACGACCCATCACCACACGTCCATGGAATCCACTGTCCCATGTGCGACGCTATAACGGAGTCATATCAAGTCTTTCGTTCATGAAATTCGGAATTGTTAAGAGAACGAGTAAAGGCCCTTTTCAGGGCCACCCACAATTTGATTTAAATTCTTTTGTTTCAATTTCTTATTTCCATACCAAAGGTCAATTGGTGAAACCATCAATATTCATTTAAGATTAATAGTCATTATGTGATTATCGTCCACGTATTCGTAAACGCTTTTTAAGCTTTATCAAATATAGGGTTTAAGTAAACGATTTCGTATAGGAAATGTCATCTAATGAACATTCATCTGTCTAAGAATAGTACATGCAAAACTGGTTCAGCATGTTTCAGTGTTTTGTCATATAGTTACGATAGGCGAATGTAGTACTACCAGTTCACTAGTACAACGACATCATTTCTATAGGAAAGGTCAACTGAACCAACAATGATGAATTCTAATTAAGCCTTAGTGATTAAGCAATATAATCAATTGAGATTTATAGAAATTTCGTGGATTAGATCATTTAAAGAGGATTTTGGAAAAAATTTTATAACTGGTTTTAATAGTTAATGATAATAATAACTGACGTTGAAAGGTGGTCAAATTTTTAATACACAATTAGTAAAGAAATCATTCATCGAAGTATTCCCATTAGTTTTTTTTTTAACACATCGTATGTTATTTTATTAAACGTTATAGGCGTAGCAACTAATCCATAAATCATCATGATAAAAAATAATGAATAGGGCATGCATAAATCACGCTAATCGTTAATGATCGGTGAATGAAGGAAGCAAAATAGTAATAACTTCTCTCAGAAAATAGCAAACAATATTTATGTGATTGGGTTCTTTTCCAAACAGTAATTCTTAGTATAAAAGAATTGTCTAGGTTCGCCGGAAAAATGGTGTCATAAATAAATGGAAGATTGTCCATTGTGTTATTTTGCCAATCCATTAAAAGTGTTACTTGTTTTTACCTGTACATTCTTCGTAGTTGAGCAGTTTAAAATTATGACCAAAAATACTTGTCTATGTAAGTAGTCATGTGATGAATTGATTATTGTGCTCGTCAATTGGGCTTATCAATTTTTGTCACGTAATATCAAAAGCATATTTACAGTTTAAAAATCTCCATAGAATATTCTATATTGTTGAATAACAATTTTTGACAAGTATTTGAAATATTGGTTACCTTAAGTGTAAAAGAACAAGCCTACGTTTGAGGAAATAAGTGTCTCTCTCAATTACACAGCTTAATACGATTCACAACCTCATCAACTGACTTATCATCATTCCCTAATACCTTGCATCTAACCTCGCTGTTACTTATCCGATGATCCCAGCAGATGGACGCAATATTTCTAAGACATCTTAATCAAAAACTTAACAATCTCCACAACCCCTAAACTGATGAAATATATATTCATTATCAATTATCCAATGAAATACGAGCTTTCTTGGAAATGTTCCATACATATAGATATTCAGAAAGTCAGAATCATAAGTGAAGTTTCCAATTTACTCATTCATATTAACAAGCAATTACAATGAATGAATGCATCAACAATTAATCGTCAACAAGAACCCCACGCCTCAACCCCCCCCCCAAATGATTGATTTCATTATGCACAAAAGGTTTATTAATGTATGGCATTATTATT